>CM037921.1:6693114-7433000 GCA_021346845.1 Apeltes quadracus | reverse complement strand
CAGAGTGATGAAACGAATACTGGTTATATGGATCTAACACCAGTTCTATGAGTGTATGTTGAAGCCCTTGAATGGACTTTGCAATAACCCGTATATGTCAGAGGGATACCTACCACTAACTTGTTTTTCTGTATCGTAGCAATAAAATCTCTGTCTTTAGGTGGTTCATCCAAAACTCTTTCGCAGTCCGGAATCTGAAAACACAGTAAATTCATGTCAGTTTTATCGTGGACCAGACCTGTCGAACCAAATCAGTCCATGAGACGGATAATTGGATTTTTTAAGTGTTCAGGAACAACAAATTCCCACATGCAACCTGCAAGCTGCTGGAATCCGCCCAGATGTCTTTATCTCCGAGCTTCACTGGGACCCGAATCACCACAGTGAAATTCACTGCTCTGATATCATTTGTAACCTACGAGATGGAGAGAATAGAAAAGACCGCTAGGTATCAAACGATGAAAACAATCATTGAGTTGAAGCCATTTAAGTTTTTTAATAATCAGTGATAGAATTATGTAAGATAGTTTACCACAATGGATTGTCGGACTGGTTTGTGCAGATTATTCTTGCCGAATGAAAAATTGCTGTAGCTGAGGGAGCTAAATGGATATGAAAATAATTGATGAATATTAGGCGATAAGATACCAGGTTGAATGTTATAGTATAGTATTATGCTATAGTAGTACAAGTAGGTATATACCTTTATTTTGTTTAACAAACAACACAAACCTTTCAATCGTAGCAAAAATGCTGTACTTCACGACAATGTCTTTGTTTCTGTAGAGTTCGCTTGAATTGGAGTGCTCCAGATTCCCACTGAAGGAAAGTTAAAACGATTTGAACAAATGCAATCAAATGTGTACTATTGCAAATGTGCATGTTGCTGTGCTTATCATGCGGGTAGGTGAGCAGTACCTAGTAACATTTGCAGAGAAAGAAATGCTCCTGGCCAGTTGGCTACCAGTCTCAATCCCATAGGAGATGATGAAGAAAGCCTAAATGACACAAAGGAAATGAAGCAGATGGCCTCTTCTGTCTCTGCAGAAGTGAGTAGAGATGATTCTGTCCAGAGATCAAACCTTAGAGTCGCTCTTCAAAATAGGCTTGTCAACAGTGCAGTCCGTCTTCCCTCTCGTTACACCATCTTCACTGTCCAATGAGCTGCACTCAATTCTCCCCTTGATTACAAACACATGTGTTTGACCGGAGAAAGCAGCTGACCAGAGAGCAACTAAAAGGAGAACTGATGCTGCTGTTTTACCTGCTGGGTTGTAAACTTCCTGAAAGAGAGTCCGGTTGGATATGTGAGAAGGACACGGCTGTTGTAGGAGTTTTCCCCTCTGTTCTCCACTGAGACAGTGACATCCAACAGTTCATCAATGCCCACTTTAACCTCTAAGGATCTGACGGATTGTGAGAAGACAGGAGAGAGGAGTTAGACAAAACAAAGGAACTGAGCTTTGTTTGCGCTTTGTGTTTTCAGCTCACTTGGTGAAGTTGAAATCCAATTTTAGGTCATCAACACAGTTATTGTCGTCGCCGCAATTGATCTCAAACCCCAACTGAGGAAGAGAGTTTGAAGTAAGAGTGTTTGTTCAGGAAGTAGAGATAACAGTTAATCTGGTTACTCTTACAAATAAATAATTTACAATTTAAAAGGCTAAAGCAGTGTTCTCCATTACCACGATAACTGTCAGCTCTCCATTTGGTAGCTACATTGCAAATAGTTGATTGTGTGAGAACTGACAAAAATTATTACTATGAACTACCGCTAAGACTATATGTAGAGAGTACTTACAGGATGTACGGTAGTTTTCTGCGCCTGCTGGGCGAGACTAGGACTCGGATTTGGGGGGATCGGTAAACCTTCGAAGGCAAATCTGAGTTCATTGGAAAGTGCATTTAGAGCATCTTCTGGACAAGCCTGCAAGAAGGAGGTAGGTGGCTTTTTTAAGATGCATTTTCCTAAACATCAAACATTTTATTCTTCCAAACGAGGGAGGCTGTGATTTTTGAAGTTGTGCATGTTTAACAACTCACCTGAACAAAGTACGTCACTGTGTTGCATACACGCCGATTTAAGTCAATATCAACTGTTCCTTTTGTCTCTCGTTGTTTCCCGTTAATGTAGGCCCGGTTGTTTGGGACTTTGCGAGTCGCATCCAGCGTTAGATTGTAGCTAATCCTTGCTCGAACTGAACAGATAAATTTGTCATTAAAAGTTTTCTCTTTAAAGTATTTAAATGAAAGTGGAGCATCGGGTACCTTTGTCTACTTTGGAGTGCCTGGTCATGGTGAAGCAGATTTCTGCTGTGCTCTCCAAAGGTTTTGAGCAGTCCGGGTTTTGAGTTGGGATTTGATTTGGGCTGAACGACACTGTAGCTTCCACCATAACTATCGGCTTGGATCTGGAAATGGACAGAGCGTGAAAACACGTGAGGGTAACTATTGGCTTTGTGTTCGAGAAGCTAACGCTGCAGACGATCAAACCGCTTCTTAGCTGCCCAAAGAGACGGAATCACTGGTCTGCACACATGGAAAAGGTAAAGTCTGATGCAGCATGTAGAAACAAGCAACTTGGATGGATTCACCTTAGTAAGACAACTGCACCCTTTGAACCGATCGCTAAGTCAGGCAGCCCGTCACCACTGTGGTCAAAAGACGACTGACTGATCGACAGGCCGAAGAACCTCAATGGTGACCGGACTTCAGATGCTGCAATTCTCTGTGTAAACGGGAATATTTCAATCACTCCAGTCAAACCGAATGCTTGATGCCGCAGCAAAAATGTAACTATGCATGCTGGACCTCACTCACCTGTGAGTAAGAAGAACTGATTCCTCCTACACCTCCTTCGCCGTGGAATATGTAGATGCTGCCCTGACCGTTGTTCTCCAAAGGCGCTCCGACTGCCAAGTCACTGAGGCCGTCGGTGTTGAGATCAGGCAGCACAGCGAGAGAAGACCCGAACCTTCCTTTGTCAGAGACGTCCCCTCTCAGTACTGATGGAGAGTCTAAGTGACACTCCACATCCTGGTGAAAATATACAGACGAGAGTCGACGTTTGCATGGTTGTTAGATAAACTGATGGATTTTAATTCTCCAGATGAAACTGATGAAATTAATTATTTACCAAACCAGTCAAGCTGCAAACGTAAACCCTTCCCTCTCTATCAGAGTCCATGAACATTGGGGCAGATATGAGGATCAAGTCAGTAAAGCTGTCAAGATCCACGTCCATCGCACAAACAACAGCCCCGAAATATTCACCACTCTGAAACTGTGAAAGCAACAAATTATCAATGAAAAGAAGGAAACATGTTAATAAAACATGTGCTTCACATCGTCTTTCTGGACTTTCAGTTTATTGTAAGGTCGCACCTGCCAGCGAAAGGGATCGATCGTTTTACTGAGTTTGTTTTGGTAAACTACCATCACGGCTCCTCTGTGTTGATATCTTGGAGCACCGACAATTGTTAACGTGCCAGACGTCGTTTTAGCAACTGCCATGGAGTAACCTGGAATCAAAGTGCAACAGTTAGTCTGACCCGCTGTGAGCCAACTGTCCATCTCTATAGCAGATTTTAGGTCATTAACATTGCCTTTGTGGAAAACCTATGCTTATACCATTGCATATTTTAGAAAGAATAATTCTCCAACATGAATTTAGAATTAAGGCCGAGAAGGTTCTCCCTAGTCTACATCTATAACACATTCGTACAAACATCCTTAATTCCTGACTTAATGCCTCTTTTCTCTCATTTCACAGCTCACATAACACATGAAACACAGAGTAGAATGCTTTCTATATTATATTAAAAACTTAAAAAGTAATTGCAAAGATAAAAGAAGAGAGAGCATTAGCAGTGCATGCAAATGGTGTTTGTTTGGTATTTACATTCTTACCCAGATAACTGTCAGTCTCTATTTCCGCCTCATAGGAGCTTGTCTTGAGGCCTGTCGAGGAGTATTGGAGGAAGCCTCCCTTCCACCCATTAGCACCAACAATAGCCATCTGAATTCCCTTTAACATGAAAAGAAGCAGCAATGCAAATAAATGACCCTGAAAAAAAGAGTGTGACTGCAGTAACGGTCTGAACTGGATGGAATCCAGGGCATTTCTGGTGTTTGTTTTTTTACCTGAGGCACATAAGCTGCGCTGAATCCCTCTTGAGCCATTTCCAATTTCAGCGATTCTCCGCTTGTTTGAGATCCTGTAACAGCAACATAAATTAACACGCATTCATAGATCTACGCTTTGCATTTCCCCATAAAAAGTGTTAAACTATATACAGCTATACCTTCAATAGAGAAGAGTTTGGCCTGCAGAGTCTGTCTTATTTTGTCAAGAGCGTCAAAACTCCCCACTTGAAATACGTTTTCTCTGGTTGATGCAATGGTGTACAGTTCGTTTTTTGCCGCATCATTGTTGAATGCGTTCCCCACCTAGGAATGTTGAAAACAAGAGGTGAGGATCTGCACCAAGATTCATCAGCTGCTTAGATTCACTGTTTTAAACTATGAACTTACTCCGATAGCAAATCGAACAATCTTTTTGTTGTCAGCTAAACTTGCTGCACTTGACAAACCGTTGCGGTCGTTAGATTCTCCATCGGTGATGACTATTAACACTTTCCTCACATTTGGCCTGGAGCCTTTTGTTGGTGTGAAAACGTTGTTGCTGTAAAAAGAAAGAGGCCATTTCTGTACACCCTTTTATAATTAAAAAAAATCAACTACAATGAATCGATAAACATAAAGAGTGACATAGTTAAGTTGACTGTACAATAGGCTACTTTTAACCCAATGAACACAATTAACATTTACACTAAGCAGAGACTTGGGACTGTAATTTTGTTCCATTGGGGAAATAAAGTATCTAATAGTAAACAGAATACATAAAGTTGTTTTGACAGCTAATCAATCTGCTTGGCTCTTATGAGCAAGTCCTCATTTAGTCTGTCGCTCGAAACTGCAAAATTTGAGGGATCTCAGCAAAGGAAGCTCAAATCAGGTTGAGGGCTCAGCTCTAATACACAAAGTCAAATGCACGCATTCATCACCGGTCAATTGACATTCATACAACTTTCACCACACGCCTGATTTCAAATTTGCAATAAAATGATATTGAAATAGCTCTGTTAACTCTATTTAACTTAAATTACGAATTCTTAATCACAGGTAAAAATAAACATGATGAAGACACTTACACCACAGATCTGATGGCTGTAGCTGTGAATGTCCATCCCCTTTGTTGACTAATCTCATCAATTTTCTGTTCCCATGATGCAGTTCCAGAAGTCAGATTATCACTGAAGTAAAAATGGACTTCAGGAGAAGTGGAGAATTGAACAATGGCAAACTGCAAAAACAGGAAGACAGTTAGTGAGTTAGTTTAACAGTCAACTCTAAAATTGGGGATTGCAACTCGTTTTTATTTTTGTTTAAGCAATAAACGATCTTTTATTCATCCATAAATAAGCTCACAGAGCCGCTGCTCTGCACACACGGCAATGACAACACAGTTGTACCTTCGTGTCTTCTTGCAGGAGGGAGCGGACCAGATTTTTTACAAAAGTCTTCATTGTTTGAAAATCCGATCCTCGTACGCTGCCGGAGCCGTCCAACAGAAATGCAATGTCTGCTGACATGCACACTGTCAGAGAGAGTTCAAGTTGGTTAAAAAACATGTCTCGTAAAAGCAGCGTGAAGATTCCGGTATTTGCAATAGATGAAGTTAACGTTTTTACAAACAAACTTCCGTCCTTGTGAGACATCAGCAGCCGACACAAAATGACTAAAGTCTCTTCAGTCTGTGGTGGTGATCTGAGGCTCATAATACTTAAATATCTGATTGTGTCAGCGCTCATCACTCAAGAAAGACCTCAATCATATGCACGTTGTGTTGATTGGTTTTGTGTGTTATTCATTTTCCGTATTTACCGCCGTTAGAAGAAGGTACAGGACCTGTGACTCCATCAGAACCGTCTATCTGCCAGCATGCTCCACTGTACAAGGTGATACTTTTGCAGTCCTTTGGGATGGTTGGACCACATGCCTGAAAGCAGCACAAGTCATGATGAATGAATAGCATTTTGCTGTGTGCGTTATTACAGTAAGTGTAAGGCACTGAGGAAGTTGTTTCAGTGGATGCAAAGTCTATGAAAAGTTTATGAAAAAGAATTTGCCACAAGGAACAATCAACATTTGCAGTCCCTCGGCTCACCAAAGTTGTTTGTGTGGAGGGATCACTTGCCATCGTCAAACCGAGAGACATGTTCACTGCAAACTCAGGCACTGCGTAGAAAAGTCCATCAGTCATGCTGAATCCTTTGTGATGGCGCCACAACAACAGTTCCAAGGCTACAACCCTTCACCTCTTACTAACAAGACACGTCCCATTAGTAGGTGAAGCTTTAGGAAACGGGAAGTGACTCACCAGGAACCGAGAGTGGCTTGCATGATTCTGTGGAACACTTATATATCTGTCCTCTTCCTCTTGGTGAATACTGTGCAAGAGGAGCACTGACCAGCAGACTGAGGGAATAACAGCAGACGGACGTGTGAGAAAGCAAAACAGATACATGAATCACAAAACTGTGTCCAGGTGAAAATGATCTATTATTGTGAGACGATCGTATGTCAGAAAATCAACCAGCAAACATTTGGAAGGTTTAGAGAGCAATGTTCCAGAACAACATGTGTGCTTCGACCTACTCTGATGCCCTTTGCACCACCTGGTATCCAAAACCTGCAGCAGTTTGATTCAGCGTCTTCCAAGTCACAGGATCGATGTTAAAACAAAGCGACGCATTTAACCCTGCAGAGCGAAGAACAAAAAAATTCACATTGGGACGTTCACATCTGTTTTTTTTTTTCTTACACTTCCCTTCTCATCTTTTGTACAAATTAAGTCTTCCTTTTTTTGGCCTTAACACAAAGTTCTCTCAAATATGGTCAGAAAAGATGGAACTTACATGTCACACTGTGTCCTAGTTCCTCATCATAATACAATAATTGAAACGACCAGTCTGATGCTGGTTTCTCTGGAACAGTGATTCTCAAAGTGTTAGACAAAGTGTTACTAGAGGGAGCCTCGCGTACCACTAGTATCACTGAAATAAACATAAATACATTTTTTTTCTTCCTATATTTAAGCGCAGTCTTACTGTTGAAACTGTGTAAAATGTTAAAATGGCTGACAATATTAAATATACTTCTTTAGGAATAAAACCTCTGCCTTGTTTTCGATGAATACTTAGGCCTACTGCGCTACTGTATAGTGTTGTTCATTATGGTGGTACTTGGAGAGCCAAGTATTTTCTGAGGTGGTACTTGGGGTAAAAAGTTTGAGAACCACTCCTCTAGAAAGATAAATGTCTAAAAAGGGTCATGTAATTGTAATTGCACTACACCATAATGAAGCCAGCGTTTAGATTTTTGGATATGGATAAGGATATGTATGTAAAAAAAAACTACTACTAAGCTACTAACTAAAATGAATATACTAATATATAACAATTAGAGCCTCATTAGGTCAGAACGAACTGAGGTGGTCACATATTGATAAAAATTCTGAAATGAATAAGTTACAAAGTAAAATTAATCTTTTAGCCGTGGTATTCTTTTAAATTACACAAAATATCATTTGTGATAATACGTTGAATGCCTCCAGCATGCAATAGTAACTTAACTTAACTTTTATTTAGAGAAATAACAAAATAATTGTTTCACTCCTGGCGAAAGTGTTTATAAAGAGACAAAACAAATGTGCATAAAACTCTCTTACCTGACAAGAATACTGCCGCAGTAATTATCCAGCCCATTGTGTCACTCCAATTGTAAATACTAAAAACTTGAAGGCTTCTCAGACCTCATACCTATTTAGTATTTGACTGTGTGGGGACCTGTAACCATTCCTTCACCACTGAAAGTGCAGAGAAAAGGGCTGTCGATAGCAACATGCCCACATCATAAGGGAACATCTCCAAATTAAGGCAGACAATTAGAGGAACTCTTACGCAGGTGGAGTTAGAAAACCTTACAATAATGTACTACTGTCCAGGGACGTCACTAGGATTGAAAGACAGGGGGGGTATTTGTAACTTGCCTTTGCATAATCTTTGCACTCACATCTTTTGCTACTGTATTAAAGCTACAATTATGTCAACAACCAGTTAAGAAACCAAGATGTTAACAAGTAAAACGTCATAGACATATCCTCTTCTTCCATTTCTACACTGTTCAACAAAAGTCCCTGTAATGTTAGCTTTTAGACACATCAAAGCTGCATGAGGGAATTTACTTAGGCCTGACTTTGCTCCTTGAAAGCTGCCACTTCACACCAATGCAACGAGACGGTGCGGTGCATCATCTTGATAGCACAACAAGTCTTTGTACTTGTTGTGCTATCTAACGTCTGACTTTTCTAAACTAAAACCTTTTACCCAGCTGTGATGTTTCCCTTTGTGATGAGTCAGAGAGAGAACTTTTATTATTATTATATGATTGAATAAGCGTCATGAAAGGGAAATCTAAAAATGACGGTTTCATTACTTCCTCTTCCTCTTCGACCTCCTCTGAACAGCCTCATCTTGTCACGCTCTAATTGTGTTTACCGGTTTTACCTTGTCTCCTCACCAGGTGTTTCCCATCTGTCAAATACCCCTTGTGTATAAAGCCTGGGCCCTTCCCCTTTTCTTGTTGCCAGTTTGCTTGTGTGTCTCACCAGGGGCCTGTACCATGAAGCTGGTTCAGGTGGCTAGCCAGCTATGTTTCAGCTTAGTTTCCACCAACCCCGGGTTTACGGTACTATGAAAATAGCTCGGCTTTAATCGGTATTCGTTGCCATGGTAACTTACGCTGCACGGCTAACCTGCTCCGGGGCAGGTTATGTTTTGGATTCGAGCTCTCAGTCAGAAGTTTGACCAATCAGCAGTGAGCAAAGAAACCGGTGATGTAATTAATTCCTAGCATACGTTTTCGGTTGCAATCATTGCAATGGCTTCACCTTTTCTTCCAAATCCTGTGGACATCTCAGCGCAAATTGTTAGACGAGCACTTCGTAGAGTTTTTAGGGACAGACAAAATCCCCTTGACTTTCCGGATACTTACTTGTATGAAAGATACAGATATTCCGCAGAAGGAATAATTTATCTTTGCGAACTCGTTGAGCCGCACATAACAAATGCGACTCGTCGAAGCTGCACTTATTGTACCGCAAATGGTATGTATTGCATTGCGTAGCTACATGTTAATGTTTTTTAATATATTTATATTTTTTTCATATCAAAGGGTTCCCTAGCAATCTCCACAGCTCTAGGAGAACATGAGGCAGATTATGTGAACAGAAAGTCCTTTCACAGCCTTAATGTTCAGTTAGGGCAACTACTGTATACGTTTATATGTATGTGATGTTTTTTCTTTGACATCTAAATTAATCTTTTAATGACAACAGATTTCATCTGCAGATGACTTGTGATCATGCATGCATGATCACAAGCTTGGATTCCAAATGGCCTGGCTCGGTGCATGACTCACGGATTTTCCGTCGGCGCTTTGAGGAAGGCAAGTTATATTTGGTACAGTACAAAACATGTTAAAGGGTTTTTATTTTAATTGTGACTGCAAAACTTATTTTTGTCTTCCCATCTTCTGTTCTGTGACAGGCCTTTTTGATGGCCTGTTGGTAGGAGGCAGGGGTTATGCATGCCAGAGGTTTTTGCTAACCCCCTATCCTGATCCTCAGACACAGCCACAAAACCGCTTCAATGTGCCCTGAGTAAAACCAGGGTCCAGATCGAGATGACCTTTGGCATCCTAAAGGCACGTTTCAACTGCGTTAGGCGCTTAAGAGTGTCACCAGAGCGGGCATCACAGATGGTGGCTGCATGTGCCATTCTGCACAATATAGCCACCATCAGAACGGAGCGAGCACCACCACAAAACCACCTTCTCCCAGATGAAATTGACCCCATCACACTTGACCACCCAGCTGGCGCAGCTGTCAGAGATGCAATCACAACACAATATTTTACTTAATAAAAACACACACACTGCAGATCTCTAACTGTTTTATTGGTCATATGGCTATAGGGAGAAAAAAGAGCAAAAGAAAGTCATATTAGTTTTTCTCAATCGATTTGTTACATTTCTCCAAAGTCGGGTAACTGCTCTCAAAACGGTTAACACAGCGATCTGTACACTTTGTAATTGTCCTAAACAGAATTCTAATTCTTCTGCATTTCATACAAATTTCAAATAAAAAGCATAATTTTCTCAAAACACTTTGCACGAAATTCCCTAATGTTATCACAGCAGTTTATACGGCCAACCAAATCTGTAATGTATCTGGAAAAACATTTGCAGCTTTTTCATTAGTCTTCACAAAGATCATAAGCATTTTTGTACCATTTTCAAAACACAAACAAAACTCTGTGAATTGTAAAACACTCAACACAGAACAAGCCAATTTCCTTATTGTTCACACAGCCGTCTTAATTACAACAACTACAGAATGATGAAAAAAGACAAAGAAATGAGTAGTGGAAAAAGAGGTGGGAGGTGGTCGTACATGATCGCCACCCTTACGACCAACTAAGTCTCCTTCAAGCGATGGAAGAGGCCTGGGGAGATATTGGGGCACAAGCATGTCAAGGATGGATACAGCATTCAAGGTGTTTTTTTCCGATGACTCGTGAAAATATTTGCTGTGATGTTGATGAAATTCTCTGGCCAGATGTAATTGAAAGGCACGATCAACAAATTGATTCAATGACTGCAGGTCAGTTTTTATTTTACAGTCCTGTTTACCTATGTACTTATTTGCATAATGTTTTTTGTCTAATTGTTATACACCTGAACTCCTCACTAAAAAACGTAATGAAAAACATGTATTTTAAATTATTTCTTTGTGTATCTTCCGATGAATTTGTTATCAAAGCAACAGAGAACACACTTTTAGTATAGATGTTAATATTTCATTTCAATAAATGTGTTATTCGAATAAAATTCTGTGTTTCATCGCCAACATAAGCGTGTGTTTAGTTTGCTGTGTTAACTGTTTTGAGAGCAGTTACCTCACTTGAAGAGTGACTTGGAGATGTACCAATGAAAATTATAGATGCTAAAATGATGTCGCTGCATTTGGCAATTACACAGTCTAACCAGAGGAGGGAGACACATTCATGGGGAATGTGGACGTTTGATGCATATCGTATTTTAAATAATAGAAAGCACAACTATTTGCATTACACTAATAACCCCCCCAAAAAACCTGGTATTATAGGTTAAATATACAATATTGTGGCTAGATTGTAGTTTGACCGTACACAATTTTACACAATTCACCAGAATGAATTGAAATCCTAGGACTAAAGTCCTAAAATTAGGTATTGACACAGAGACCCAGGGCCTTACAAGATACACATTTACGGTAATTGAGCAGGATAAATAAATAATAAAAGATATGCTTTTTTTGTACTTAACAGGTGTCTTTTGTACTTGAATCCACATTCATTGGATGTCACATCTGCATGGCCAGACGGGGCTGATTGTTGAGATTTGGTTGGCTTCATGCTGGATCGACCTTGTTTGACAAAGGGCTTGTTATTTGTTTCCTTTGAGAGGGGTGGGAACTGAAACATATGTTGATTATATACAACTATTTCACTGTCCGTTCAGTTCAACTTCCTCAGTAGTAGCAGACCGCCATGACAAACAGTTTAGGTTTCTGTGTCTTCTGTCAGAAGGTGTTTCACAATATGCCCTTTAAAGTCCCGTCGGAAACTGCATATTTAGCTGATGTATTTTCCTGTTAAACCAAATACTGTGAGAGGTGTGCAGCCAAAAATAAATATTTCAGCAGCTATTGTCAGAGTTCCTCATCCCAATGGGATTTTCGTTGTGTACTTTCTCCATCAGTGCTTTAATTCTCACTGAGAAATTAGGACAGTACTTATGAATTAGGACAGGACATTGCAAGCTGTGTAGGCCTGACATTATGTTACTGGATCAATGTAGTGTTACACACAGAAATGAAGCAAAAAGATCTACACAATTTCCTAGAATTCATGCAGATGTCCTCGTGGGAGGGGCATAGCTGACGGCAGGTGACAGGTGACCGGCTATAAAGGCTGACAAACCACAACGGTGCATCCATCATAAAATGACTTTGAAGATGTGGATCTGTGTCTGGACGGTGGCGAGCTTTTTATGGGCAGGTAAGTCACACTAAAATTATACTAACACCTTGGCTGAGCTGCGAGTGCTGGAAAAATAATTTGAAAAACAATGGTAGGCCAATTAATATATCAACATCACATTTTTATAGTTCTAATGGAAAAGGTATAATTTGTATTTGAACTAATAAATATCCAGTTGAACATAATGATGACATATCAGGGGAAATAAATTATACATCTTTAATGCTGTTGTAGATTCAAAGTCCTGGGATTGAGTCTGTGGCAAACTTTAACTGTTAATAGAATGTGAGGAACCTGTAACCCTTTGCTTATCTCTTTACTGACTCATGTTTAATTAAAAAGAAAAAATGTACAAACTTTCCCTCGAGAACAGCCAATGAGAAATATATATTCTTAAGATGTATGTATGTAGGATGTACAAGGCATTAGTGCATGATTTAGAGTCTTACAGAAATTATCTTGAACGGAGATGTAGATTGTTGTTGTTTTTTTTACAACATGTAAACAGAATCTAGGCTGTTTTCATTCTTTTGTAGCTTTTGCCTGCAAAAAAAACATTCTCTTAATATTAACCCAATTGTGGTGTCTCTTTCCCAGAATCACATGCTCAGCTTGATGGTAAGTTGTTAACATTATGAGCTCCAATTAATGTCTGGATTACATATTGTATCTGCATTTTAGAGGGATTTCTAACTAGATTTACCATTTACCAGATTTACTTACTGGCTCCGGCGCTCCACACACACACACACCAAACCATTTAAATCAAAATCAAAAGCATGCAATAACTGAGAATAACTGATGTAAATCAAGAGAAAACAACATTAAACACACAATTGAGAATGTGTAGCAAGTAAGAGGCCGGTCAGAAGCACTCCTAGAAAGAAAGAGAATCATTTAATCAATAAGATTGAATGAAAAGTAACCGTCTGGGGAGAGAAAAACGATTTAGTTAAAAGACAGGAAACCCCAACAAAAAGATAATCGAACGAAACACTACTAGCAAAATACAATAAGACGAAACACAAATAAAATTTAATAATACAAAACAGCAGAGACTTCCAGTCCAAGCCAGGACTTTGTGTCTCTTCCACCTGGTTTGGGCCATCCTGAGGAGCTGGATCTGGGGCACAAACCAGGAGGATAAACCAATGGCCAAATCATTCTGCTTAAAGCTGAGGAAAAAAAAAAACGTACCAGCTAAATGGATTGTCAAGCCAGCCTCAGACACCGAAAGGGCAAGCATGACGGCAGCAGCTCTATAATGTGCAGATTTTATACCCTCTCTCATGGGTGAACCAGGAAGCAGGAGGTACCAAAGCCTGCCTGAACCTACAGTAGCTGAGGAGGGAAATTTCCTCACTGGCTACACAATGATTAAAAACTATTTTAATTCATACATTTTATATCTGATTTCCCTACGTATCGGTTTTCCAGTATGTGGCATCACTCCCTTGAACACCAGGATAGTTGGAGGTCAAGACGCTGCAGCTGGAAGTTGGCCCTGGCAGGTCAGCCTGCAGAAATCTGGCCGCCATTTTTGTGGTGGTTCCCTCATCAACAAAGGGTGGGTGATGTCTGCTGCTCACTGCTTCTCCAGGTGGGTCACTTTGACATTCCACGGGAAACAATTCCCAGTTTTCGTCTTTTGTGTTGGACTTTCAGTCCATTTCCCCTAACCTTCCCATTTCTGTCATTTGTACTCCAGCGCCAGTACGTCTGGATGGCAGGTTTCTCTCGGGCGTCAGAACCTGCAGGGCATGAACCCTAACGAAGTGTCCAGAACTGTTTCCAGTATCATTTTGCATCCTCAATATAACAGTCGCACCACCAACAACGACATTGCTCTGCTCAGACTCTCCTCGCCAGTAGAATTGACAGACTACATCAGACCTGTGTGTCTAGCAGCCAATGACAGTGTGTTTTACAGCGGTTCTGGTAGCTGGGTCACTGGATGGGGCGCAGTCGAGGAGGGAGGTGAGTCTGATGAATGTTTTCAAATGTCTTACAAACAGAAGGCGGATGCGTGAGTTGTCTCTCCTCTTGTTGGTCTCACAGTGTCGTTGTCGTTCCCTGGAACCCTTCAAGAAGTGCAGGTGCCGGTTGTGGGAAACCGACAGTGCAACTGTCTCAACAGAGTCGGTATTGTCACAGACAACATGATCTGTGCCGGTGTTCTGGCAGGAGGCAAAGACTCTTGTCAGGTACGCTGCTTCGTTGTATCCTTGTTTAGGATTTTCTGAAATCCTCTGATGTCTCCTTTGTATCTCCTCAGGGCGACTCGGGAGGCCCAATGGTGCACAAGAAGGGCTCAGTCTGGGTCCAGTCTGGAATTGTTAGTTTTGGTACTGGCTGCGCTCGGCCCAATCTGCCGGGAGTCTACTCCAGAGTGTCCAGGTACCAGTCCTGGATCGACTCCCACATCAGCTCTGATAAGCCGGGCTTCGTCCAGTTCACCTCCAGTGGTCTGGATGCTGACAGCAGCTTCACCTGTCCTGGTCTGCCACCTCCCGTTACACCTGCTACTACAACCATTAGCACGATTGATAAAACATTTTGTTCACCTTAAACTATTTGAGTTTTATTTGTAAAGCCTTCCCCTATCAATCACTCATGTCTGCCTCACCACATTAATTTCTCTTTCACAGCACCAGTATCTCCTGCTGCAGCTGCCACAGAGTATCCAACGGCAGCAACAGGAAACACAGGAAGTTTATCAATTTCCCTTTTGCCGTCTTTGGCTGTGCGCATGGCATCAGTGTTTCTGTTATCGGGGCTTTAGGTCTGTTGTCTCACAGGCGTTTTTAAGGTTCATTATTGCTCTCTTCTTAAATGCATTTATCATATTCAGGTCAATTGTCAAGCACTTTCAAGACTATATTTGTACAACAACAAAAGGTACTTTATTGTATAAATCAGTTGAAGAGGGAAATGTCTATTTTTCATGTGTTTCACTGAATCAAATAAAGGACAATTTACGTGATTGTCTCGTAATACCTCTGTTGCCCTTTTACATAAAATCTGATCAAAATGTGATTATGTTGTATAATGAATAATGAAGCAGAAACACATTTTCGTATATATATAAATTCTGAATAGAGTAGATCAATATTTCAATATTAAAACATTTGAAACCAGAAATATAACAAACATGCATAGCTTGCAAATATAAAAGCAGAAAGGTCTCATTGTAACCTACGATGTGTTATTTGTACCAACAATTTGAATAAGAAAAATGATCATTTCATAAGAAATCATTTCATAGAGCATCCTGCCAAAATTCCTACATATACACTATATATTGAGGAACGTAGTGCACTTAAAATATAAATATGTATTTCAATATGTATTTTAAGTGCACTATGTTCCATCCTGCCTCTTATTTCAATGCCCCAATTTATTTATTAATTTTAAATTAGTTTTTTTAGTGCCTAGATTGCCAATTATCTGCTTCCTATGTACCTTTTTAATGCCTATGGGACCGCGGTTCCTAACCTTTTATCATTATCCATAATATGAACCAATTCTTCCCGCTCTGACTATAATTTGAATAATTTGTAGGAAGCAGAAGAGTTTTTACTGTACACCAATCACTGGATGCTACTTCCTAACCACTTGTTACCACTTGTCGCAGTCCCAACCCCTTAGTTGCCATCCTCTGTTATTGGAAACAGTGAATGACAAAGTGAGGGAGTGATTTCAAACAAGCTTAAGTTTTCTACTTAAGTGGATTACTAAAAATGAAAAAATATAATAGAAATGCTAGAACACAGATTAATGATAACGGTGAAGCAATCAGAGTTACAGCAGGCAGCGCGGTGGATGTTAAAACCTGTTTTGGGGTCAGCTGTAAGCAACAGACTATAATATATATTTGATGTATAAAAACGTCTGTCTGGCACCGTTTATATATATATATATATATATATGTATATATATATATATATATATATATGTCTTAATCTGGTGTGAGTGCGTCTTCATCGTCCGCCGGATTCGCCGCATTATCGTTCATCATGTCTTTGTATTTACTCTTGAAGAATCCAGCCTGAGGAACAAACAAAAATATTTTATTCAAACATGCATAATGAATAAATGAAAAAATTACATCATTCTAGAGTATTCAGTTCTATTAAGTGTGCCAGCATTCACACCATCAGTACCTTGAACCCCCTAAATTAAACTAAGTCATGGTAAAAATGTCCAAACTTCCTCCAAAAAGCTGCTTACTAAACTGAAGCCGCGTCGTCAGTGTCTCACCTTATACAGGCCAGCGGTGAGTAAAGCCAGGAGAGCCAACCCTCCCAGCGATCCTCCAACAATCTCTTTGGTGAAGTCGGGTTCGGGATACACTTCTACCCCCGCCTCAATCTGAACGGTGAAATGACAGAATGTGCATCACATTTCAGCTCTGTTGAAACGCTGTACGGTCAAAATGATGTGTAATCACCTACCTTGTGAACAGGGGGGTTGTTGTAAGACCCTGCTGAGAAAAAGATGTACTGCTCTCTGTCGTACTCCAGACTGGCCGTGCTGATCAAGAGGAACTTGGCAGATTGAAGTCCAATCTTTTTGAGGAGAAAAGTGAATAAAGAGGAGGATGAGCCTGGATTTGATCTCTAGCAACATAAATGTCATTAGTAACTCATCATTTCTGTGGATATTTTACGGCAACATTGTAAGAAAGTGTCAAAATACTTCCAAATCCAGCAATTGAAATGCTTGGCAAGTGTGTGTTGGTTTGTTCAATATCACACTACACATCCTTTACCTGCTCAATCCATTCAGAACTGAGGTTGGCAGAGATTTGGTACGTTTTACTCTCCAGTCTTCCCATGATCTTACTGCACTTGAAAACCGTGCACGTGGCTACAGAGCAGTCCTGTTGGTGTTTTTAAAGAAAACAGAGTGATGAAACGAATACTGGTTATATGGATCTAACACCAGTTCTATGAGTGTATGTTGGGGCCCTTGAATGGACTTTGCAATAACCCGTATATGTCAGAGGGATACCTACCACTAACTTGTTTTTCTGTATCGTAGCAATAAAATCTCTGTCTTTAGGTGGTTCATCCAAAACTCTTTCGCAGTCCGGAATCTGAAAACACAGTAAATTCATGTCAGTTTTATCGTGGACCAGACCTGTCGAATGAAATCAGTCCATGAGACGGATAATTGGATATTTTAAGTGTTCAGGAACAACAAATTCCCACATGCAACCTGCAAGCTGCTGGAATCCGCCCAGATGTCTTTATCTCCGAGCTTCACTGGGACCCGAATCACCACAGTGAAATTCACTGCTCTGATATCATTTGTAACCTACGAGATGGAGAGAAGAGAAAAGACCGCTAGGTATCAAACGATGAAAACAATCATTGAGTTGAAGCCATTTAAGTTTTTTAATAATTAGTGATAGAATTATGTAAGATAGTTTACCACAATGGATTGTCGGACTGGTTTGTGCAGATTATTCTTGCCGAATGAAAAATTGCTGTAGCTGAGGGAGCTAAATGGATATGAAAATAATTGATGAATATTAGGCGATAAGATACCAGGTCGAATGTTATAGTATAGTATTATGCTATAGTAGTACAAGTAGGTATATACCTTTATTTTTTTAACAAACAACACAAACCTTTCAATCGTAGCAAAAATGCTGTACTTCACACCAATGTCTTTGTTTCTGTAGAGTTCGCTTGAACTGGAGTGCTCCAGATTCCCACTGAAGGAAAGTTAAAACGATTTGAACAAATGCAATCAAATGTGTACTATTGCAAATGTGCATGTTGCTGTGCTTATCATGCGGGTAGGTGAGCAGTACCTAGTAACATTTGCAGAGAAAGAAATGCTCCTGGCCAGTTGGCTACCAGTCTCAATCCCATAGGAGATGATGAAGAAAGCCTAAATGACACAAAGGAAATGAAGCAGATGGCCTCTTCTGTCTCTGCAGAAGTGAGTAGAGATGATTCTGTCCAGAGATCAAACCTTAGAGTTGCTCTTCAAAATAGGCTTGTCAACAGTGCAGTCCGTCTTCCCTCTCGTTACACCATCTTCACTGTCCAATGAGCTGCACTCAATTCTCCCCTTGATTACAAACACATGTGTTTGACCGGAGAAAGCAGCTGACCAGAGAGCAACTAAAAGGAGATCTGACGCTGCTGTTTTACCTGCTGGGTTGTAAACTTCCTGAAAGAGAGTCCGGTTGGATATGTGAGAAGGACACGGCTGTTGTAGGAGTTTTCCCCTCTGTTCTCCACTGAGACAGTGACATCCAACAGTTCATCAATGCCCACTTTAACCTCTAAGGATCTGACGGATTGTTAGAAGACAGAAAGAGGAGTTAGACAAAACAAAGGAACTGAGCTTTGTTTGCGCTTTGTGTTTTCAGCTCACTTGGTGAAGTTGAAATCCACTTTTAGGTCATCAACACAGTTATTGTCGTCGCCGCAATTGATCTCAAACCCCAACTGAGGAAGAGAGTTTGAAGTAAGAGTGTTTGTTCAGGAAGTAGAGATAACAGTTAATCTGGTTACTCTTACAAATAAATAATTTACAATTTAAAAGGCTAAAGCAGTGTTCTCCATTACCACGATAACTGTCAGCTCTCCATTTGGTAGCTACATTGCAAATAGTTGATTGTGTGAGAACTGACAAAAATTATTACTATGAACTACCGCTAAGACTATATGTAGAGAGTACTTACAGGATGTACGGTAGTTTTCTGCGCCTGCTGGGCGAGACTAGGACTCGGATTTGGGGGGATCGGTAAACCTTCGAAGGCAAATCTGAGTTCATTGGAAAGTGCATTTAGAGCATCTTCTGGACAAGCCTGCAAGAAGGAGGTAGGTGGCTTTTGTAAGATGCATTTTCCTAAACATCGCCATCAAACATTTTATTTGTCAATACGATAGAGGCTGGGATTTTTAAAGTTGTGCATGTTTAACAACTCACCTGAACAAAGTACGTCACTGTGTTGCATACACGCCGATTTAAGCCAATATCAACTGTTCCTTTTGTCTCTCGTTGTTTCCCGTTAATGTAGGCCCGGTTGTTTGGGACTTTGCGAGTCGCATCCAGCGTTAGATTGTAGCTAATCCTTGCTCGAACTGAACAGATAAATTTGTCATTAAAAGTTTTCTCTTTAAAGTATTTAAATGAAAGTGGAGCATCGGGTACCTTCGTCTACTTTGGAGTGCCTGGTCATGGTGAAGCAGATTTCTGCTGTGCTCTCCAACGGTTTTGAGCAGTCCGAGTTTTGAGTTGGGATTTGATTTGGGCTGAACGACACTGTAGCTTCCACCATAACTATCGGCTTGGATCTGGAAATGTACACAGCGTGAAAACACGTGAGGGTAACTATTGGCTTTGTGTTCGAGAAGCTAACGCTGCAGACGATCAAACCGCTTCTTAGCTGCCCAAAGAGACGGAATCACTGGTCTGCACACATTGAAAAGGTAAAGTCTGATACAGCATGTAGAAACAAGCAACTTTGATAGATTCACCTTAGTAAGACAACTGCACCCTTTGAACCGATCGCTAAGTCAGGCAGCCCGTCACCACTGTGGTCAAAAGACGACTGACTGATCGACAGGCCGAAGAACCTCAATGGTGACCGGACTTCAGATGCTGCAATTCTCTGTGTAAACGGGAATATTTCAATCACTCCAGTCAAACCGAATGCTTGATGCCGCAGCAAAAATGTAACTATGCATGCTGGACCTCACTCACCTGTGAGTAAGAAGAACTGATTCCTCCTACACCTCCTTCGCCGTGGAATATGTAGATGCTGCCCTGACCGTTGTTCTCCAAAGGCGCTCCGACTGCCAAGTCACTGAGACCGTCGGTGTTGAGATCAGGCAGCACAGCGAGAGAAGACCCGAACCTTCCTTTGTCAGAGACGTCCCCTCTCAGTACTGATGGAGAGTCTAAGTGACACTCCACATCCTGGTGAAAATATACAGACGAGAGTCGACGTTTGTATGGTTGTTAGATAAACTGATGGATTTTAATTCTCCAGATGAAACTGATGAAATTAATAATTTACCAAACCAGTCAAGCTGCAAACGTAAACCCTTCCCTCTCTATCAGAGTCCATGAACATTGGGGCAGATATGAGGATCAAGTCAGTAAAGCTGTCAAGATCCACGTCCATCGCACAAACAACAGCCCCGAAATATTCACCACTCTGAAACTGTGAAAGCAACAAATTATCAATGAAAAGAAGGAAACATGTTAATAAAACATGTGCTTCACATCGTCTTTCTGGACTTTCAGTTTATTGTAAGGTCGCACCTGCCAGCGAAAGGGATCGATCGTTTTACTGAGTTTGTTTTGGTAAACTACCATCACGGCTCCTCTGTGTTGATATCTTGGAGCACCGACAATTGTTAACGTGCCAGACGTCGTTTTAGCAACTGCCATGGAGTAACCTGGAATCAAAGTGCAACAGTTAGTCTGACCTGCTGTGAGCCAACTGTCCATCTCTATAGCAGATTTTAGGTCATTAACATTGCCTTTGTGGAAAACCTATGTGGTCATTGCATATTTTAGAAAGAATAATTCTCCAACATGAATTTAGAATTAAGGCCGAGAAGGTTCTCCCTAGTCTACATCGATAACACATTCGTACAAACATCCTTAATACCTGACTTAATGCCTCTTTTCTCTCATTTCACAGCTCACATAACACATGAAACACAGAGTAGAATGCTTTCTATATTATATTAAAAACTTAAAAAGTAATTGCAAAGATAAAAGAAGAGAGAGCATTAGCAGTGCATGCAAATGGTGTTTGTTTGGTATTTACATTCTTACCCAGATAACTGTCAGTCTCTATTTCCGCCTCATAGGAGCTTGTCTTGAGGCCTGTCGAGGAGTATTGGAGGAAGCCTCCCTTCCACCCATTAGCACCAACAATAGCCATCTGAATTCCCTTTAACATGAAAAGAAGCAGCAATGCAAATAAATGACCCTGAAAAAAAGAGTGTGACTGCAGTAACGGTCTGAACTGGGTGGAATCCAGGGCATTTCTGGTGTTTGTTTTTTTACCTGAGGCACATAAGCTGCGCTGAATCCCTCTTGAGCCATTTCCAATTTCAGCGATTCTCCGCTTGTTTGTGACCCTGTAACAGCAACATAAATTAACACGCATTCATAGATCTACGCTTTGCATTTCCCCATAAAAAGTGTTAAACTATATACAGCTATACCTTCAATAGAGAAGAGTTTGGCCTGCAGAGTCTGTCTTATTTTGTCAAGAGCGTCAAAACTCCCCACTTGAAATACGTTTTCTCTGGTTGATGCAATGGTGTACAGTTCGTTTTTTGCCGCATCCTTGTTGAATGCGTTCCCCACCTAGGAATGGTGAAAACAAGAAGTGAGGATCTGCACCAAGATTCATCAGCTGCTTAGATTCACTGTTTTAAACTATGTGAACTTACTCCGATAGCAAATCGAACAATATTTTTGTTGTCAGCTAAACTTGCTGCACTTGACAAAGCGTAGCGGTCGTTAGATTCTCCATCGGTGATGACTATTAACACTTTCCTCACATTTGGCCTGGAGCCTTTTGTTGGTGTGAAAACGTTGTTGCTGTAAAAAGAAAGAGGCCATTTCTATACACCCTTTTGTAATTAAAAAAATCAACAAAAATGAATCAATAAACATGATGAGTGACATAGTTAAGTTGGCTGTACAGTACTTTTAACTTTTACTAGATTCATTAACCAAATGAACACACTAAACATTCTCACTAAGCACTGTATCCAAACTTGGGACGGTTATTTTGTTCTTTTTATTTCTATTAGTTAACAGAATACATTTTAAAGTTACGCTGAAGATGTTATGACAGAGAATCAAGTGTTGCATTTCTTTTGAGCAAGTTCCCATTTAGTTCGTCACCCGAAACTGAATATTTGAGGGATCTCAAATTAAATTTCAGCAAAGGGAAGCTAAAATCAGGTTGAGGGCTCAGCTCTAATACACAAAGTCAAATGCACGCATTCATCACCGGTCAAATGACAGACATACAACCTTCATCACACGCCTGATTTAAAACTTGCAATAAAATGATATTGAAATAGTTCTGTTGATATCATTTAACTTCAATTACGAATTCTTACCCGCAGGTAAAAGTAAACATGATGAAGACACTTACACCACAGATCTGATGGCTGTAGCTGTGAATGTCCATCCCCTTTGTTGACTAATCTCATCAATTTTCTGTTCCCATGATGCAGTTCCAGAGATCAGATTATCACTGAAGTAAAAATGGACTTCAGGAGAAGTGGAGAATTGGACAATGGCAAACTGCAAAAACAGGAAGACAGTTAGTGAGTTAGTTTAACAGTCAACTCTAAAATTGGGGATTGCAACTCGTTTTTATTTTGGTTTAAGCAATAAACAATATTTTATTCATCCATAAATAAGCTCACAGAGCCGCTGCTCTGCACACCGGCAATGACAACACAGTTGTACCTTCGTGTCTTCTTGCAGGGGGGAGCGGACCAGATTTTTTACAAAAGTCTTCATTGTTTTAAAATCCGATCCTCCTACGCTGCCGGAGCCGTCCAACAGAAATGCAATGTCTGCTGACATGCACACTGTCAGAGAGAGTTCAAGTTGGTTAAAAAACATTTCATCCTTCAGGACACGTCTCGTAAAAGCAGCGTGAAGATTCCGGTCTTTGCAATAGATGAAGTTAACGTTTTTACAAACAAACTTCCGTCCTCGTGAGACATCAGCAGCCGACACAAAATGACTAAAGTCTCTTCAGTCTGTGGTGGTGATCTGATGTTAAACTCGTGCATCAGCATTTAACAGAGAGACGGCAGAAAAGTAACAACAAAAACAACTTCCCCTTTATTTTTGCAAAGAGTTTGATGGCAAAGTTTGTTTTAGGACGGTTTCAGTGAAGAAAGACATGTGTAATATAGTCTATCTTTAATCATTTTTTCATTTTGTTTTCAAATTATGCAGCTGTTGTATCTAAATTATATATATGTGGTTAGCTATGTCTTACAAATTCATTCATCCTGGTTTATTTTCATTCATGATTTATTTAGTGTATAGACAATACACACATTTCACAAGCATTTATTATTGTTCTTTCTGTGGACATATAAAGAAAATACGTTACCACATCAGACTGGTTGTTTAAAATGGGATTAGTAATGGTGGTGACCTGAATGTACAAGTGATATTTATATAGCCAATGTTTATTTACTCAGTTATATTTTCACAGCATGCTGATAATACTTAAATATCTGATTGTGTCAGTGCTCATCACTCAAGAAAGACCTCAATCATATGCACGTTGTGTTGATTGGTTTTGTGTGTTATTCATTTTCCGTATTTACCGCCGTTAGAAGAAGGTACAGGACCTGTGACTCCATCAGAACCGTCTATCTGCCAGCATGCTCCACTGTACAAGGTGATACTTTTGCAGTCCTTTGGGATGGTTGGACCACATGCCTGAAAGCAGCACAAGTCCGGATTAATGAATAGCATTTTGCTGTGTGCATTATTACAGTAAGTGTAAGGCACTGAGGAAGTTGTTTCAGTGGATGCAAAGTCTATGAAAAGTTTATGAAAAAGAATTTGCCACAAGGAACAATCAACATTTGCAGTCCCTCGGCTCACCAAAGTTGTTTGTGTGGAGGGATCACTTGCCATCGTCAAACCGAGAGACATGTTCACTGCAAACTCAGGCACTGCGTAGAAAAGTCCATCAGTCATGCTGAATCCTTTGTGATGGCGCCACAACAACAGTTCCAAGGCTACAACCCTTCACCTCTTACTAGTGAGACACGTCCCATTAGTAGGTGAAGCTTTAGGAAACGGGAAGTGACTCACCAGGAACCGAGAGTGGCTTGCATGATTCTGTGGAACACTTATATATCTGTCCTCTTCCTCTTGGTGAATACTGTGCAAGAGGAGCACTGACCAGCAGACTGAGGGAATAACAGCAGACGGACGTGTGAGAAAGCAAAACAGATACATGAATCACAAAACTGTGTCCAGGTGAAAATGATCTATTATTGTGAGACGATCGTATGTCAGAAAATCAACCAGCAAACATTTGGAAGGTTTAGAGAGCAATGTTCCAGAACAACATGTGTGCTTCGACCTACTCTGATGCCCTTTGCACCACCTGGTATCCAAAACCTGCAGCAGTTTGATTCAGCGTCTTCCAAGCCACAGGATCGATGTTAAAACAAAGCGACGCATTTAACCCTGCAGAACGAAGAACAAAAAAATTCACATTTGGACGTTCACATCTGTTTTTTTTTTCTTACACTTCCCTTCTCATCTTTTGTACAAATTAAGTCTTCCTTTTTTTGGCCTTAACACAAAGTTCTCTAAATATGGTCAGAAAAGATGGAACATACATGTCACACTGTTTCCTAGTTCCTCATCATAATACAACAGTTGAAACACCCAGTCTGGTTTCTCTAGAAAGATTACAGTTTTTACCAACTGCTTACACACGTTTTCAAAACTAAGCCTCCCTTTTTTCAAAACTCTACACACAATTCTCAAAACTGCACACACAAAATGCAAAATGCCTCACATCTCCTTCTAAAATGCAACACTGCATTCAAAATGCCACAAACACATTTGCATCAAATGGCAAACACTTCTTTCATAATAATACGTTTTTGAATATACCATGTAAACCCTGCCGTTCTAAATCTAAAGCTCTTTGGTCTTTCATAGGCTGATATCTACATTTCAATACAATGTTCTACAGTGAAAGTGATGTGCTGAGAGGGGTAACAAGTACGTCGGAAACGCCAATGCAATGTAGACACAGAAAATATTTACAGTTTTTACCAACTGCTTACACACAAAATATTGTCATGTCACATGATTTTTGATACCTATATATGTATATATACCTGTATACATTAGCATTTAACAAAACTATAAACATGTAAACCAAAAGTACATTCTTTACAGTAGAATACAGTAAATTGTGTGTGGGGTCTCGGTGCAGGAATTGGCCGGGGACCTGGTGAATAAATGTAGCATTTTGATTGGTTGTGTTTGGAAAAAGGAAAGCAAGTCACTTCCTGATAGATCTTTGTGTTTTAGGTAGAGAATTGTGTGTAGTGTGTTTTGAAAAAGTGTTTATGCAGTTGAAAACTGAGTCAACTAGCTTATGGTTTTGAAGATTTGCCAGGTAGTTATGCACTTTGAGTGAGAAGTTTCAAAAATTGTGTGTCATGAAAAGATTTTGTGTGTAAGCAGTTGGTAAAAACTGTAATGTCTAAAAAGGGATTTTTATTGCAATGAATAAGTTACAAAGTAAAATTAATCTTTTAGCCGTGGTATTTTTTTAAATTACACAAAATATAATTTGTGATAATACGTTGAATGCCTCCAGCATGCAATAGGAACTTAACTTTCATTTAGAGAAATAACAAAATAATTGTTTCACTCCTGGCGAAAGTGTTTATAAAGAGACAAAACAAATATGCATAAAACTCTCTTACCTGACAAGAATACTGCCGCAGTAATTATCCAGCCCATTGTGTCACTCCAATTGTAAATACTAAAAACTTGAAGGCTTCTCAGACCTCATACCTATTTATTTGAAAAGCATTTGACTGTGTGGGGACCTGTAACCATTCCTTCACCACTGAAAGTGTAGAGGAAAGGGCTGTCGATAGCAACATGCCCACATCATACAGCAACATCTCCAAATTAAGGCAGACAATTAGAGGAAGTCTTATGTAGGTGGAGTTAGAAAACCTTACAATAACCCACGCGGTCTTATATTTTGTCAAAATATTTAATATAATATTAAATATTGTATTAAACACCAAACTTTTACCCAGCTGTGATGTTGAGTCAGAGAGAGAATCTAAAAATGAAAACGGTTTCATTTCTTGCTCGACTTCCTCTGAACAGCCTCATCCTGTCACACTCTAATTGTGTTCACTGGTTTTACCTTGTCTCACTCACTCGCTCACTCGCTCACTCACTCACTCGCTCACTCGCTCACTCACTCACTCGCTCACTCGCTCACTCTCGGGGATCTGAGGCCAAGTTCGGCCTCTTGGCCGCAAGAATAAACAGCTATCTTCATTTACATTCTACATCACCACTGTGTCACTGTTCATCACCCTCATCTTCATCGCATGGACCACTTAGAAATTGGAAATAATAACTTGCAATGCTTGTTTTTTCATATTAAACCTTTAAGCCAACACATGCTGTATGAATTTACAATATCGCCTTGTGAATCTATCTTGAATTGGAATTGTATTTACTTTATCCTGTAGACTGGAGGTGCCAAAATCTTTAGTGTTCTTTAGAAAAGGTCCCTGCAGAGCTGTCTAGTGCATTGCCTTTCAATGCGATTGTAAGAAATCACAAAAAAATAATAACATTTGAGTTTTGAGAAAAATCTTAAAGAAAAACAATGACCATTTTAAACATATTTGTGGGCTAAAATAAATAAATAAAAACAAAACCTGTGTTTTTATGACACTCACCATCTACCCAAGGGTTGAAAATCAGCATTTAAATAGTTCTCAGGAGCTGATCCATCAATGGTTGCGTTGACGTAGAAGCCACAACAAACTTGATATGATTGTTTAAAAGAAGGCTGCAGCTGTGTCCGAGTGACAAACCACGAACCCACTGACCTCGCTGTGGGCATATCTTTTAACACTTATTACACTATTTCACCGCTCGGCCGTTTCTACTTTCACCTCACAGCTCATCAGTCAGTCAAACTCAAAACCAGTCTAATCCGTCCTCACCAGCCTCATATCCACTATGCCGTGTCTCTGGCGTTAAAAACCGGGGGAGAAATACATTGAGTATCGAAACATTGAGTTGCAGTTGATGCTCATTATTTCTTTTTGGAAGTGTTGGTTTCTTTGGTTGTTTTTCTTCAGAAGCTGTGGAACAGGAACTCTAAGTGTTGCAGAGGAACCGGATTACTGCTGTCTCATGTTCCTTGGGATATGTTGAAAGCTTAAGCAAGTACTACTACATTTCTTTTTTTTTTTTTTTCAAAAATTAGAATTTGAGCAACATTTTTTGTTTATGATAAGATACCTGCTGGAAATCAGCACGTTGTGCTGTGCATGTTGTGCGTCCATTAGCTCCTCCTCCCTCCCTATTTAATCATCCCTCTCCCACTCCGCGCCGCTTTCCTTCAGACCTCATGCCCGTAAGCTTCTGCACACATTCTCTGTGAATCCCTCAACTCTTCCATGTCTCCATGTGTTTGGGTCGTCCTCCCTTTGTCCTCCGGCCGTGACAGTGTTTTTCACATTTAAGTGACCAAGCCCTTAAACAGATGTACAAAGTATGAAGGGAACCATGTCAGGTGATGTTGATTTTGACAATGTCCATGTAAAGGTGGATCGGTCAACTAAACTTTTACTCTGTTTGCAGGAGTTAGACTCTGCTGGGATAAACCTAAAACACTTTTAGCACTTCTACTTCCCTATGATTAGAGTAGGCCCTTAATATATTCTAAGGGCCCATATGGGCATTCTGTGTAATGGCTGCACAATGGCTGTGTCATATTACCCCCCACGTTGCCCTGGGACATTGACTATAGCCACTTCGAATCCCTTTTTTAAACTAAGGGGACCATATTTGAACAACGAGTTGACTTCGCTTGGCACAAGGACTGAACACAAGGGGATGTTCACCTCGAGGTGCCTAAAACAAAACAGAATCCGGCCGCTTATTTATGTTTAAATACCTTGCGTGTTAAGAAAACGAGTTGAGGATTCACGGCTGGTGACTTGACTGCTTCTTGGATCCACCAGACCCACAGAGATAGAGAATGTACTGATGCTGTGCACCTTGTGTTTGTTTAAAAGAATAATAACTTTAATATTTGCTCACTTTTATTAAAGTAAACACCCAACAGTCTTTATACTATTGTGGGGAGACATGATGAGCTAACATTACCCGTAAGTGGTGGTGACAGGCGGCGCTCCATCTTTTCATTCAGCTCGTATTTAATGTGAAATGGCGTGTCCTTCTGCAAACATGCCGTGAAAAGATGTTGTTTGTTCATGCCTCAGGATACAGAAAGAATTTGGATGCACTTCAATATGATCCCGAATTGCAGTTGTGAGTTGCAGCATGACGCAAACGATATGGCCTGTTTTACAATAGTCGGACTCAGCAGATGGACGCTGTGGGTTTAAGCCCGTTGTTGGCTGTTGATTTGACCTTTATGAGATGCGAATGACGCACGCTAAACTCTAAAGTTTCCAGTTGACAAATGTCAATATATATATTGCATTTGGAAACCCAAAACGCTTGTTGACTTTATTAAACTGGAATCGAAGAAAAATTGTGGTCAATTTTGACGATGGCCATTTGTGCGAAGAAAGGAACAAATCCCTGCAATAATGTTCATGTTTAAAAGTCATTAAGTGTACTGAGATCAAGCCCCCGTTTTGCACACACCCTCAAAATGGCTTCTTAGCGTAAAGAAGCACTCTGGTTGTTACTTGATATATACTTGATATTTCTGTGCTGGTGTGCATGGTTTGCTAAAGGTTTCAGAAATGATGCATGGCTTCCTGTAGAGACTAACGTCCGTTATACAGGTTTCAGAACATTGTGAGGCCTCTGTAGCTGTTGGGAAGCATCAGCGTCAGGGTTTATGGGGGATGCTCGCAGTTCCCGGGAGTTTCTATTGCATAAATTGTGTTGGACTAAAAAACACAATTACAAAAACAAAGGGCTGGCCATAAAATGTGTCCGTCCCACTTCCAATAAAAGGAGGGGTGGTGATTACACTTTGACAAACGTTTCCAGACACCACAGAGGAAGGGGTCACTGTCATGATGCTCGGAGGTTTCTTCTTTCTGTTCCTCGCCTCAGGTAAGATGGAACATTTTTGATAAAGAATTTTTTAGACTGATAACAATAATACTTCGAGCTATTTCCCAAAAATATCCCAAAATGTGGTTTTTAACAGACTTAAAAGCCTTTAAACCAATTGCAGATGAATCAGGTTAAATGCTGTGAACTTCTTTTCTCAGGTGGGATCACCTCCAATATTTTGGAACAAACAGAGCTCCATGATGATCAAACGAACTTCTAATCAGGACAATGATGAAGGTGTGTAATCACGAATCAGTTCAATATTTATTATAAATTTGACAAACAAAAAACTGAAAAAAAATTTTTAACAATTAATTGTTAAATTTATAAGGATGAGCATGGGGTGGTCTTGTTCCTAAAACCACTCAGGTGGTAAGCAGATAATTTGGGGACAGTGTTCCTGAATGTTGATATTAACATGTTTCATTGTTTTGTTTTTTACAGGGCTCGACATCTCAAAGACAGACATCTTAAAACCACCAGAGCTCAGTGGGGAAATATTTATTCAAAGCATTTTGTTTACCAAGATCATTTTCTAAAAGGAAAAAAAAAGTTTATTTTGTCTTCTTTTGTTCAAGGTTAACACTTTAAATTCCTGCAATTAAATCAAGGTTGAACCTGTGCACTATTTATTGCTAGATGGAAGTACCGACCAGCACTCAAAACATTCCGAACTTCAGAGGAACTATAGAAACCAGAATGGTACAAACCCAACGATTAAAAACCTGTCATTTTGTGGTGATTTCTTTCCCATTCATACTAAACCTTCTAACACATAATGTGCCATTATGTTTTCAATGTAGATGTGAGAAACAACAGTGTGAACTGCTCCAATAGGGCTGTTTATAACCACTTGAAACTGGTGAAGGACAACAACAACTCCAAGATGCGGCCTTCTCGTTCTCAATCACCCACACGGGTAGAAGTGGATGTGCTGCTTTATGCCATTATAGATGTGGTGAGTGGCTGCTTAAGATTATAAATTAAAATTAAAATCTTTTGTAAACAAAGTTCTATTCGTACCGATTCTGTGTTTGTAATGTTTCAAGATGTTACTAAACCATACAAGAGTTTGATGAGGCTGATGCCTGTTTTATACCCTAATACCCAAATTGAATTAAACAGTTCCCCCGATGTCTCGATGCAGCAACTTTTTTTGTTGTTTTCTCATAGAAAGTAAAGGAACAGCAGTTTGTTTCTTACATTTGGGTTTCGTTGGTGAGTTCTCTCGGACAAAGAAAGCACATTTTTACCAGAATTAAGTCTCACCTCTCCCTTCTTTGGCAAACTCAAATGTTTTTTGTTTCAATGCACTTTCCCTCGTTTTCCTCTGTAGTATTGGACAGACGATGACGTTAATTGGAAGGCTGAAGATTTCTGCGATATTAAGACGATTTATCCTCCTGTGGATGTATTGTGGACGCCAGATGTAACAATCGTAGAGATGTGAGTGTGAAGGAGCTTCCTCTCATCCTCAACCATCCACACACGTCCACAACACACGTTATTGTTATGTCGAATATCCTGAGCTACAGGATGGGGAGTGAAACCAATTAACATTTCTTTGTCTCTTACTTGGAGATTGTTTGGTAATTACTTTTTTGATTACTTTTTTTCTGCTACTGAACGCTATACCACACCAACACTACTATTGTGATAGCACAGATCTTTATCAGCCACACCTCTTCCATAACTTTGAATTTGAACATTTTAATTTAATCATTTTACCCACAATATTGGTATAATATTGGTGTGTCTACTGGAACCATTTATTATGCAGGAGCAATGTAGTATGACGCCTGGTGACCAGCGGGCACTGCTCACACAAGTGAAACACGTCCAGTGCTAAAGCACATTGCAACAGTAGTCCAAGTAGAGAAAAGGTCGCAGACTCAGAAAACTGACTGACATTAGCCACCATGTGAAACGGTACTGGTCACACCAGACCGACCCAAACCCCCTCAGTGTATTGAATTGAGCTTTTTTGTTTCTTTTGAATTTTTCCTGTGTAAAAAGAAGACGATGTGGTTTCGTTTTTTTATAAGTTGATATGCAACGATGGAGAGCACTAGGACTTTGTCCGTTGTAACTGGTTCACCGCTGCCCGGAGAAATTGGTTGCTAGTGATTTTGCATTTACACAGTTATGTGGTCCATACTTGTCATATTGTATAATATTAAAGATAATACATAATGGGAAACTGAGTTAAAATAATTAGTTTTTGTTTTCATTCAGGATAGATGAAAATAAGCTTCCTGTGAGTCCTTATCTCCAACTTGACTCTGATGGACAAGTCTCTCTTGAGAGGAACATGGTGGTGGTCAGCAGTTGCAGGATTGCAGTTTACAAATTTCCCTTTGACGTCCAGAAGTGCGACCTGTCTTTCAGGTCCATTGTGTACCCATGTGAGCCGTTAACCCTGTTTTCATTTTCATGAAGTCTAATGCGTTGTTAATGTGTTCTCAGCACTGTTTGAGTTTGAATGCGTTTGTTTCAATGACTTTGGTCTCACAAATACCATGCAATCCTTTCTTTAAACTCCCAAAACAGCTAGCGATCTGGAGCTACACAGATATAGCATGGGCAAATGGAATTTGAACTGGTCTCAGGAAAGGATGACCCAGTCCGAGTGGCTGTTGGTCAACTTCACCACCAAGAAGGAATTCACCGATTTTAAGAATCAAACCATGGTGGTTTACACTGTAAGTATCTCTGGCTAAGCACTGTCTTAAGAGCATGCACAAAATTAGAAATGGTGTGTGGAAAACATATTAAACAGATACAATATGAAATCTTTGTCAAGACCAAAATGAAGGAAAACGAACCAAGAACCGGTAGTGATAGATAAACAGAAGACTACCTACCTTTTGATTCAGATTGCACCCAGTGACTCCAAAAAGCCTGGACGATTGTTAGAGCCCAAACAGTCCGGCGCTCACGTAGATCTTCAGTACACTTGAAGGCAGCAGCCTTCATGCCATGTCACATCTCCCTGCTTGTACCAACCTTCCTTTACTTTTGTCTTTCTTTGCTGTTTTGTGGTTTTCCATATTTATGTCCTAGCTATTTATTTATTTATTTCCTCTCTTCTTACTACTTTTTGTTCTTTCTATCCTCCATTTCGCGCTTGAATAAATCTGAATATACAAATATTCATGGATCTAAAGATACTATCTATAAGTGTTTTACATGGACTCTGCTGATCTTACCGATACTTTCTTATTTCATTAATACTTCCACCCAATGAACGACTTTTGGGTCCGATTAGCTTGTTTTACCTGTTTTTAGCACTAACTGACCTTTGTCCGTCTTTCAAAGATCACCATGCGCCGGCGGCCCTCCCTCTACATCGCCAACTTCTTGGTTCCGATCACGTTCTTCTTGTGTCTGGACTTGGCCTCCTTCGGGGTCTCAAACCGCGGGGGCGATAAGCTCGGCTTCAAGGTCACCGTGCTGCTTTCTGTCACTGTGATGCAGCTTATTCTCAATGACTTCCTGCCCGCCTCTTCAGACAGGATCCCTCTCATCGGTGAGGATGGTCACAGTCTACACTTTATGTACATGAGGATCAACAGTACTGATTCAGTATGTCCACATTGATACTGCTTTTTTCCCGTTACCCATCTACAATATTGATGATGCCGTCTCCCTTCAGCAATCTACTGCATTGGGGTTTTTGGTTTGATGATGGCGAGCCTGGCAGAGACGATTTTGATGATATATCTGTTAGGAAAAGATTCTGCATCCGAAGATAATAGGGCAGATGAAGAGCAAAGCCGGAGTGAGTACTGATGAGAAAAATCGGGCTAAGCTTACTCCTGTACAGGTGGGATCGAGCACAAATTTTACAAATTCTTGATTCAACTTCACATTCTCTACTGTCGGTGAATCTAACGTATTCTTTTAGATTTGAAGAAAAGGACGTCAGCTGATGAAACTCCAGCCAAAGAACTGTCAGTCGCCAAAGAGGTAATGGTCATGCTGCGTCTTGAAGATCTGTTCTCCAAAATTACAAAACAAACAAAAAATAGGTACAAAAACTGTTGAAGGTATAACTTGTATGAACCAAGCCTTTTAATCTCATTTATTTAATTATTCGTCTTCCTGAAGGGCAACAGCAGCAAACCGACTGACGAGTCCATTGCTTTGAAGAACATCTCAGGCGAGCTGAAGGATGTGGAGAAAACGCTGACTCAGGTCCTTAACGACAGGAAGGAAGGAAATAAGCCCGGCCACTGGAGCAGGGTGGCTAAAAAAGTCAACATTGTTTTCATAGTTACCTATGTCATAGCTATCATTGTGTTTCTGACTCATCTCTTTTCAGTGTGGTGCGAAGAAAATGACGTGTAGCGCTCGCCAAATTAACATGGGCATCCATTAAAGAGCTGCCTCAATTAAGTGATTATTAATATTATCATCATTATCTTAAGCTGGGCAGACATCGCTAATCGATAAAGCACTGGGGAAGACTTCCTCCCATTGAGTTTAATTTACGTTTTTTCGGCCAATCACATGTTGACATTACAAAAATGACGTTAAATTGAGAAGTCTCGCATTATGGCACGTCTCTACCTGACATAAGGCGAGTAGTGCTGTAGGTGTAGGTGTTCGCTGTTTGTTTGCGGAGGAGCCAGCCGGAAGGCTGCACCCACAAACCCCCACCACATGAACTTCAGTCCACCATACACACAACATGTGACATTACGAAACTAGGACATGTGGATTACATGACTGACTTTAGCGTATATGTTAAATACGATGATACATTCAGCATGACATAGTTTAGTTAAGCAGAGTAGGAGGCTGGTTAAGTGTTAGAGGTTTTTCTTTTTATACGTATGAAAGAACCTTTTGCAAGTGAAGTTCCAAATACTCCTATAGTGATTAATGGTATTAGTGTTTTTGAAGAATAAATTATAACAGCTATTATCGTGTGCCTTATTGTATTTTACTTTTTGAAGTGTGTTTTTTGTGTTAAAAGAGAATAATAATCATGTAAATTCCATGTTTTGTCTTCTTTGAAAAGGAACCTCCACAATAAAAACATTTGAAACAAACTACGTGAACCATTATTAAACATGCTAATTTACTTTTGTGTACAGTTTTACAAGCACTAAATGTGATGGAAATATTAGCTGCTAAATACAGCTGCAGTACCATAGTCGACCTGTGAAGGGCAGTGTGTCTCAGCTGTACTACAGCGAGAGAAGAAGAAGGATTTGACTCGTTGTGGGCGCGTTTAATCTGCTCGTGTGTTTGCTGTTTTATTGAACCAAACGGAGCTGACAGGTACAGACTTTGGTTCCATTTGGAACGAGGCCTACAATAGCTGTGTAAATGTGTTATAACGGCTCTGTGAATGTTACGTTGTCTTCGGTATGAGCTAGCTACGCGGTTAGCATCCTCATAACGTTTGTTTATTTTTCCCGGTTTTAGCCAGTTAGCAAGCTATTAGCATCAAATAACCAACCGTTATTTCACTTGCAGCATCTCTTTGAAGAACCGATAAGAGAAGATGCCGGGTTTACAACAGAGCGACCAAATTATATGATCAGCATGAACTAACTAGCTGTAATAAGAACTTACGAGCTAACTGTGTTGCTGTTGTTTTCATTTCAGCATCCTGAGCCATGAGCGAGTTCAGGATCCATCACGACGTGAACGAGTTGCTCAGCCTGCTTCACGTCCGCGGAGGAGACGGAGCAGAGGGCTACATAGACCTCCTGCAGAAACACAGGACCCCCTACGTCACGACCACCGTGTCCGCCCACAGTGCCAAGGTACGCTCTCTGGGATCGCTTAAAGTTTAACACTACGTACTTTCAGGGCACGGAAACGGTCCGGAAGGCGCAGCAGGACCTGTTAACGTTAGCCGAGAGGCCAAAATTAAAACATAATGTGCAAAAAGAACAATTGCTAATACTGTGCATTTGTAATGAGGTGCAGTGGTAGACACGCATATAGCTGAGTGAGCTGAACATCATGCAAGTATTAAAAACAGGGACTCGGAGTTTAACATTGTTCTCCACCTCAGTTCTGATGAAACAATATAAATATTATGGGTAAACTTGCAGTAGCTGGAGTGCAGAGTCCTTCGTCATGCATGTTTACATGTGTGCATGTCCCGCATACATGACTGGATCTGGTCAATAACTGGTTCTGACACACAGTTGTAGACGTCTAAACACCCTCCATGTTTGTATAATGTGTTGCTATTCTCTTCATGCCCGCTGTTAAATTGTTTCCAGGTCAAATTAGCAGAGTTCTCTAAAACCCCAGAGGACTTCTTGAGGAAGTACGAGGAGCTCAAGTCCAAAAATGTTCGAAATTTGGACCCTCTGGTTTATCTGCTCTCCAAACTCTGTGAGGATAAAGAGGTAATGCATTGTTTTTAAGCCAGTTGTTGGATGGTTTGGTTAGTTACTGTTTTAAATTAATCAATTTCCTTTGGCGTTAAAAAATGATTATTATGAGAAGACTGAATCTTGGGGTTATCACGGGTGTAGTGTAAATAAAGAATTAAAATACAGAGTGAATTCTGCCTGATATTAGATATTAATAAAATATTGACAGCATGGACAGGTGTCTAATGTAGCTCGATTGGTTGATTTCCCCCACGTTGAACCAAAATAATTGACCTTTCTCATCCCAATATCTCACAGCTTTGTTTTGATATATTTTTCTTTTAGACCCTTCCGTTTCTGCAGCAGAACGCCAAAGAGAGATCAGAATCATCTACGAATACAACATCAACCTCAACCACCAGTTACACTCTGTCTCAGACCAGCACCAAGATGTCCATGCAGGAACTGGACGAGCTGCGGAAGAAGCTGGGCAACGTGACGGCGAGCTCCAACGCTCCTCTGGTGAGCGTTTCTTACTCCTGTGGTCATTTCACGAGACACAAGGGAATCAGAACGCAGAAAGGAAAATCTCCCCGTACGTCCCAATATCCCCCTACTTTAGAACATGGAGAGGCAACATTTCTATGAGGGACAGATCCATCTATCTGTATGCACAAAAGCTCAATCAATGTCATGAGTACAGAATGAACATAAATAATTCAAACACAGTTCATCCAAATTACATAAATGGCCCAGGTCTAAACCCGGAGTTAGAAAGTTGCGTCAATGTGGTATAAATGCAAACGAGAGACATTAAAAATTGATAAGAGGAGCTTACGGCAATTTAATAAGCCCGGCAGGGAACATTGATACAGTTGGAGTAACTACCTGCTTATGGGAAGTACTTTGTTTGGTTGAATTCAACCTCTGAATTAAACTTCCCTACCTCTTGGTGGTTTTGTCTGCAGCCGGCAGAGGTCACGAGGAAGATGCTGAGGGACAAACACAACAAGAAGAACCCCACGCAGCCCAACCCTGTGTTTCCCAACTGGGTGTACGACCGCCCAGCACTCCTCGGAGACTTCATCATCAGCCCTTCTCCTCCAGGAGACCCGGCAGTAGCCGTCGGTAAGACGTTGGCTCAGTGGTTCCTGCTGATGCCGGATCATCAACTCACAACTGGTTGTGTTTGTCTTGTAATACTTTCATCTTAATCTATTATTACCCGTCATATAACAAGAAAAAGGCTAAAGATGTATGCATGCGTCGCTCGCTGTGCTGTGTGTGTGTTTTTTTAAATAATTGATTTAGAGAACAAATTTACCGATGTATTTAGAAGGGAATGGAGAGGATTGTGAAAAATTGTGAAAAGTGAAGCCGATGCTTTATTTGTTAACGCTGCACTCCATCAAATGGCCACCAGGGGGCAACTTCTGGTTGTGTAGAAGTGTGAGACAATTACCCTACTTATCAGTAAACATGTTTATGCTCTGAATTTATAGTTTAAAGTCTTCTTCTATACCTCATGATGTTCATTCAGTAAATACATTTAGAGTGAAAAAGACCATATATATATAAATTGTCAGGTCTCTACCAAAGAGTCATGCCTCCTCAGTCCAAAAATTGCCACACCAAAGACCAGACCGGACTCTCAAAACGTGACCCCTCTCCCTTCACCCCCGTGCGAAATACTGAAAGGTTTTATTCCAGCATTTCCTCTGTGTGCACCTTCCAGGGACGATGCCTCTGCCGGCGCAAGAGCAAGCTCTGGTTGAAGACCTGCTGTTTGTCCTGGTCGGAGTGGACGGACGAGACATCACGGCTCAGCCGGTGCTGGGGAGACAGAACCGCTCCTTCATTGTGGACTCCACGCTGGACATGTCCATCAAAGAGCTGGTGAACAGGATATTACCGGTGGCGTCTTATTATTCCACTATCACGCGGTGAGAACGCAAAGGTGTCCCTCACGCACCTTTTTAAACCCAGGGCAGCTGGTCTGATAAGAGGTGTTTCATTTGTCCTCCAGCTTCATCGAGGAGAAGTCGTCCTTCGAGTATGGCCAGGTGAACCACGCGCTGACGGCGGCCATGCGTACCCTGATGAAGGAGTACTTGATCCTGGTCACTCAACTGGAGCACCTCCAGCGGCAGGGCCTGCTGTCTCTGCAGAAGCTCTGGTTCTACATCCAGCCCACAATGAGGACCATGGAGATCCTGGCCTCCATTGGTAAGCGTTGATATTCTGTTCTGTTCCAATCACACATGAATGCGTGTGAATGCCAGGCAAATGTTTTTCTATTTTCCGCTCCTCTCATCTGCAGAGCTTCAGCTTTTTCCTGTGGTTTTTAGAAGCGCATAAAAATGAAAATGATTCTCAACTTTAGATTGCACAACGCGTTAATGTCGCGCTTGGCCCAGCTAACCAATCAGATAAAGCAACAGGGGGGATTTACCACTTAACCATTGGATGTTATGTTATTAAAAAACAGGAAATTGCAAAAATATAAAAAGCAGACAAAATGCCAGTATTATTTGCGGTTTTTGAGAATGTTATTATTGTTATTAATGTTATTATTCTCCCTGCTGTTTGCATTCTTGCACACTTCATTTAAGACTTTTAACACTGAACATTTTAACCACTGGCTACACACCAGCAGATAGAGGACAGTGGGTAACTTTTATCTACGAAATAAAAATAATACAAAGTGTTTCAGAATTCGGTTATCCTGTACTTTTAGTTTTATCAAATGTTTATTAAGATGACACACAAAGTCAACAACCAAAGGCCGAAATTGTTATATTATCAAGCAGTACATGCTGCAAAGTAGACGCAATATACACAAAATGAATATGATATCAAATAACATATCAGTAGAACAGAAGAAAACATATTCATCCGTTAATCAACATAATGTGTTATGACTTTAGCAATGAGAACAGAACCACTAAGCTAGGTCGACTTGTTTGGGTGAGGACGTTTGACTCTTAGACACCAATGTCTGTCCTCTTTTTATGGTGGGGACCTTTAGAGAAAGACAACATGTCAACAGAAGATGCCACCTAGAAGTGGTAAGAGTCATCTGAAAACTGCGAACCTGAATATTAGTTTGTGTATCACGTCAGAGTCTTTCCAGAAAACCACCGTAGCACACGGAGACCTTCAGTAACGTTATAGAAAGATCTAAGCTCCGACTTTGAAATTAGCTGAATTTGTTTCTTTTTTTTGTCTTTCACTTTATCGTTGTTTATATAATGTTCCTCCACTGTTTTCAAAAGCGTCCTCTGTGGACAAAGGAGAGTGCATGGGCGGCTCGACGTTGAGTCTTCTGCACGATCGGACCTTCAACTACACGGGCGACAGCCAAGCCCAGGAGCTGTGCCTCTACCTCACCAAAGCAGCCAGCGTCCCTTACTTTGAAATCCTGGAGAAGTGGATCTACAGGGGCATCATCAAGGATCCCTACAGGCACGTTTGTTTTCTTTTTAAACTGTTGCTGAAGATTATCGGGACCCCTTCATAATCCTGTGTGTGTGTGTTTTAACCTGGTTGTGCTGTTGCAGCGAGTTCATGGTGGAGGAGCACGAGCTGCAGAAGGAGAAGATTCAGGAGGACTACAACGACAAGTACTGGGATCAGAGGTACACCATCGTGCAACATCGTATTCCCTCCTTCCTACAGAAAATGGCGGACAAAATATTAAGCACAGGTGAAAAAAACTAAATGGGAAAACATCAGAGCCTTTCTCTGATAAACGGTGTTTAAACTCCCTCCTCGTTATGGTAGGGAAATACCTGAATGTGGTGCGGGAGTGCGGCCGCGATGTGACGTGTCCGGATGCCAGAGAGGTGCTGTACACGCTGAAGGAGAGGGCTTATGTGGAGCAGATAGAGAAAGCTTACAACTACGCCAGCAAGGTCCTGCTGGCCTTCCTCATGGAGGAGAAGGAGCTGGTTTCACGCCTCAGGTAAGTGGTTGGAGGCCGAGTCGATAATGTCGACAAACGAGTAGGAGTATGTTGGATTTGAAAAATCATCCCAATTTGAAAAAAAATTCTCCAGTAAAAGTAGAAAAGTAGTATAATTGAAAAGCTTGCGTCCTGTATAACAGCATTTATTTATTATGATGGTAATAGCCTGTTGAGGTTTAAACTGATTTCACCGGGACAGTTCACATTCAAAGTGCTGGACTTTTATACCAAAAATCTGTTTGAATGTAGAGATTCACCAACGTACCAATAAAACAGCCGGTGCTTCTTCTTCTCTTTAGATCCATCAAGCACTACTTCCTGATGGACAAAGGGGACTTCTTTGTGCACTTCATGGACCTGACGGAGGAAGAGCTGAAGAAGCCGGTGGACGACATCGTTCCTCCCAGGCTGGAAGCCCTGCTGGAGCTGGCTCTGAGGATGAGCACCGCCAACACGGACCCCTTCAAGGACGACCTTAAGGTGGGTGGTGGAGAACTTCCTGTCAACCTGTGCTTGGTTTAATTACAGTATTTACACTCATATTTCTCATCGATTCTATAAAATAAGGCCAGGCGATATGAAGAAAATCACAATATGCTTTCAAATGTTAAAAATAAATATTATTTACTTTAATTTTAGCAGTTTATTTAAATTAAAATATCTAAAAAAAACAAGTCGAGTGATACATTAAAAAAAATTACTGTTCGACCTCAGTACGGAGAGTTTTTGCGTCTCTTTTTACCAGCCACAATTTTACTGTTGAAACACTGCAGGAGAGAGAAACGTAAGAATCGTCCACTTTGCTCTCTTAATTTATGAGTTACGCTGTGTCGTGACATCTGGACTCCTCCTCGTTGCTCCGCAGATCGACCTGATGCCCCATGATGTCATCACCCAGCTGCTGCGGGTGCTGGCCATCGAGACCAAGCAGGAGAAGGCCATCATCAACGCCGACGCGACAGAGGCGGCGCTCAGTGGCCTGGAGGCCTTTTCCTTTGATTACATCGTCAAATGGCCACTTTCCCTCATCATTAATAGGTTTAATCTCATTTCACTTTTTTACGTTGTTGGATTTTCTTCACTTTTGAGGTTTTTCAAGGTCTTTGGGAGTTTAAATCCTGGATACAGTTGGGATTTTTGTAAACTGGAATAAATGTCAGTTAATGTTGGACATTTTAGCAACATACCAATGCAGTTTCTTACATTTTGCATAGGGAGAAGATTTTTAGGTTTTTTAATTTCCCCATTTCCCCACACATTTTAACTCAAATGAATCTTTGCAGGAAAGCCCTGACGAGGTACCAGATGTTGTTCCGTCACTTGTTTTACTGCAAACACGTGGAGAGGCTGCTGTGCAACGTGTGGATCAGCAACAAGGACTTCAAGCTCTACTCTCTCCACTGTGCCAAATGGTGAGCCCACGAATTAAAGGTCACCTTTTACGCTTCTGTAGTTTGTGGTTTTCTGACCCAAAAACATTGAGGTAACAACAACAAATACTTTTTGTTAATGCAGTTTCCCAAACAACATGATTATAACGGCATTAAAAAACAACCGTGAAAGCATTTATTATTTTAATCTTAAATAGTGAGCCCATGGTGTCCTCACGCTGCGCTCGCTCCGCAGGTTCGCCGCCTCGTTCGCCCTCCGACAGCGCATGCTCAACTTTGTGCAGAACATCCAGTACTACATGATGTTCGAGGTGATGGAGCCCACGTGGCACGTCATGGAGAAGAACCTGAAAACGGTTAGTGGAGAAGCCAATGTTTTTTTGTTTTTTTGTCCCAACAAAAGAAGCCTCCGGCCTTTTTCTTCTTGTCCTTAGTCTTCTTCCTCTTCTTCTGCAGGCGTCAAACATCGATGACGTGCTCTGCCACCATACCAGCTTCTTGGACAACTGCCTGAAGGACTGCATGCTGACCAACCCTGAGCTCCTCAGGATCTTCTCCAAGCTCATGTCGGTCTGCGTCATGTTCACAAGCTGCATGCAGGTTAGTTGATAAAGAGGAACCACCTGTTCCTGATGCCAGATGTTATCTTCAGAAGTGGCCAGTAAGCATCCAGTAAACCGGAAGTGACCAAATCTTTACTGAGGAGGAGTGCACCTGTAGAGGTGCTGTATAAGACTTTGGTAGCAGCATGGACCTGTCAGTCACAGTAGCCCCACCCTAAAGCACCTCCTGCTTTATGAACACTGAACTCATGTTTACAATGTTTACTGAAGGAATAAATCAAGACAGAAGTAGAGTGATTTTCTCATAGACTTGTATTGAACGAGAGGAGTCGCCCCTGGTGGTCCCTAGAAAGAAGCAGCTCTAACACATGAAGCTTTGTCTTCTCTCCAAAACAGGAAGTTGCCTCCTAAATAAAACGGGCATATCAAAGTCTCAAGCTCTCCCTCTCGTTGCAGCGCTTCACTCAGAGCATTAGGTTAGAGCGCCTCTCACAGGAACAGGGGACCAAGGACGGGCCTCCGGCTCAGAACGAACACGCTGAAGAGGCAGAGAAGAAGAGGCTGACCGCAAAGGTATTTCACAAGAAACGCTCATTAGGAAGTTTACACGTTATGAAAAAGACACGAAAAAAAAAAAAAATATGCTGCAGCTTTCGTGGGGTTTTTAACACGTCTCTGGTAGTAACGCGTTTGTGCGCTTTAGTCGTTAACAGAGCACGCAGACAGCCACCAGTCGGACGCAGGCTTGGAAGCCACCATAAGCAAGTTCGACAGCAACTTCAGCACGCTGCTACTGGACCTGCTGGACAAGCTGAGCATCTACAGCACCAACGACTGCGAGCACAGCATGATCAGCATCATCTACAGGTACGAAATCCAATGTGTTTTTGCCGCCGTGCGGGTTTATGTTTTTTGTTTCGCTAACTGGGCTCTTGACAATTTCACAGGTTGGATTTCAACGGGTTCTACACCGAGCGGCTGGAGAAGATGGCCATAGAGCGGAGTCAGAAAGCATCAGCGTAACGCCGGAAAAACGTCCTTTTGCGCATGTCTGCCGTTCACCAACAACCGCTCGCTTCCACGCAGACAGAAGAGCAGGCGCGTCAATGTTTGTTTAATATCGTGTACTTTATGAGACACGGCCTCATTTCAATGCTTTGGAATTGATGAACTGATGAAAATGACAGTCGGGCACTCCATATGGCTAACTTATTGTACAATTAAAATGTATGTTTGTGTTCATTAAAACAAGAATTAACTGAATGGATTTTGTCTTTCAACATCCTTTAAACTTTTAAAACACTCTTCCAGTTATGTTTTCATTGGGTGCAATAGTCTAAGGAAGATTAAGAAGGTTATTAAAAAACATCTAGTCATAATTCTCAGAAATCTGTGTTTATTGTTTTCAGATTATTTTAGGGAACGATGATAAGATTGTAGTAGAAGACAAATATAAACCATAAAGTTCAGAATACAATACTTTTGTCAAACCAACCCACAGCACACTTATACAATAAACCCAGAACACGGTGACTTTACTCATTTCCCATTTTTAAATATGTAACGTATGATTAATAAAATAAAGTTTATTTTACAACAGCTAATTTAGTTGACTCAATGAGTGATGTGAATGTCAAAGGTTCAGTGCTACTTCCGGTCTGACCGTTGAATTATCAATGAGTGCATATAGAAGGAGTGCATAGAATTCCTGCCCCAATAAACGCTTTCCTTGAATATCATTTAACACTAACAACCTCTAAAAAACAACGAGCTGCCTTTCATAGTTCACCACTTACATCATGACGTCGTCAGATACGATCTAAGTAGCTAGAAAACCTCTCCGGCCAGCTCGCGCTCTTATTTTGACATGTTTCATTTCACCGGAAGTCATACGTTTTTAGCGCGTTTCAATTCTGATCAGGGCTCACTTGACTGTTTTTTTTAATCCAGTAAATGTGTGAGGTGGCGATAAGGAACCGCGCAGAGGCGGAGCTTCCTCCCTGCGGAGCCGCCGTCGTAGACTCACGGGGCGTTGACGGGGAGATGAGCGGTGACCGGACGCGCAGCAGCACCATGGTCCAACTGTGGCTGACGTCGGGTAATGAACGTTAAAGTTAACATGCTTTCACGGCTGTTTTCAGAAGAGATGAAGGACGTTTGACAGGAAAACTGTCGCGCTTCGGAGACTGCATAAAGTATTTGTATTTGTTCTTATCTCAATGTTTTAGGGTCAGAAAACCACAAATTCAACAGGTGGGCAGCTGCAAACTCCTCAGAGTGGAAATGTGCTCTTTCTTGATGATTTGTTTTTTACTCTGTTTGGTGCTTTTTTTTGGACGTTATGCTTTGTAGTGTCTCCACTATGTTCCTCTTTCTCTAAGACAAACACGCCATATCGAAGTGGTGAGAAAGTACTGAATTAAGTGTACATAATACTAAGATTATTATTTAAATTATTTTATAGATTATTGGCGTCCTTTTCCCCGTTGCCTTTCTTACACATTTAAGACAACAATTCAGCAAATCAGGTTTTTCAGCATTAAACCGTAGTTTGTTTGTTCTTTAGCAGTCTACATTATTTTCGTTGATACACATTACCTCCAAGAATTGTTTATATAGTTTAAAAGTGTGTATGGAATCACTGTACAAAAACTGTAATACAGTACAGCAATTCTTTTGGGCAAACTAAATTCTAGTTTCTAATACTGAAAAATATGAACCTTGCAATAGTTTAATCAGTGGCACATTTATATAATATACAATCTTTAAGATTTACATTTTTATAAAAGTTACAAAAGCCCACGATTCTGTAAACATTTTAGTGTAAAGTATGAGTTATGTATTAAAAGCAAAATGTAATTTGAGTATATCAAATGTACTTGAAGTAGTACTTAAACTGTGTTTTAATTTATGGAGCTTACAAAGGTCCTGAAAGACAATTATTTGATTTGATTTGATAAATCTTGGTCTTGAGAAGTAGTATAAATTGAGTACTATGTTGACAGAAGGAAATGTAAACAGGAAGTGTTGATTACTTGGAAGTCGGTTTGGACCTGAGTCTCCTCGTTCGGTGTGGACCTGAAGTGACGCTGCTGTTTGTCGTGTGCAGTGTTTCTCGTGCAGACGTCGGGGATGTTGTCTCACGTGGAAAAGTACGAGGTGGTCCGACCTCAGAGGCTTCAGGGGCGACCTCAGAGGAGCCTGCAGGACCCCCAGGTGACCCCCCCCGCCCCCCTCACCTGAGACATCGGGGGTGTACACCACCATAGCCGATAATACCATGTTTACTGAAGCGTTTAAGCGTTATTGATCGTTTGTTGTGTGACAATTTCCTACAGCTTCATCCGGATACGGTTCAGTACGAGTTGACGGTCGAAGGGACGAAACACACAATTCATCTGGAAAAGAACAGGTTAGCTTCCCTTCTAAGCTGAACCCTAAATTGAATCTTTAATTCAAAAGAAATAATATGTTCCAGGAAAAGAAAACATTATTTTTTGAAGCGTTTTATATCTTCTAGGAATCTTATTGGGCGAGGCTTCAGTGAAACACGTTATTCAGAGGATGGAAAACGAGTGACGACGTCTCCAAAGGAGGTGAGACGAATCAACGCAGACGTGTTTGATGACATTTTATTGAAGTTGTTGAAATTCATGGTTGATAGTTTGATAGTATTCTCTATTCAAAAATAAATAAGGGGTTCATTCTATATTATTTTAACATTTAATTTGTCAAAACATGTATTGATTCATTATAAAAATGTTAAGAGTGCAATGTGTTAGAGTTGGCCAAATGCTGGTTCCATAACATCTGCATTTACAGTCATCACTTACTAAAAAGGGACAGATGATGCAAACATTGAAAGTTTGTTTATTGGGACATTAAAAAGAAATGATAAGAAACGTCTCTTTTCTCCTCTGCTGAGTTAAACCCGACGTGGTGATTCATAACGTCTGTAGGTATTAAACACAGAGGAGGCGATTGATCTCATGGGTGCGTTTCCATGCAGGAGCTGTGCTTCTACCACGGCCACCTCAGGGGCTTCCAGGACTCCTCGGTCAGCGTCGGCATCTGTTCAGGCATCAGGTGACGAAACACGGATATTTGTGCAGCCTCAAACTTCCTATTTGTAATATTCCGCTCACAGATATTTGCAAAGCGTATTGCCTCATAATATTAAGTAATAAATCAGTTTCTGAAGTCTGCAGATGTGAATGCAGATCCTATCACAATATTGCTCTTCACCAGCACAAAACCTATATATCTAGTCTCTTACATTCCTTTTTTTAAATAATTTCTATTATAATAATAAGTCGCCTTGCGGGAAGCTTCCATATTTTTTTTTTAAACCAATACATTTATACAGGTTTATTGACCTGTGGCAAATTAAATCCTTTTTATTTTATTTATTCGACTATTTGACGAGGCGTCGCTCTTCTCCCCTGCGTCCTCAGCGGCTTCCTCAGACTCCGGCAGCAGGTTTTCCTGATCGAGCCTCTGGGACGGACCGCAGATGGCGACCACGCGGTTTACAGACGGGAGCACCTGAAGCTCGGCAGCCCGTCCGCCTGTGGCTCCTCCCCCAACGGCACCGCGCAGTACAACCGGGACCAGGACTCGGGCCCTCGGCTCTCTGGCCTCTTCAGGTCCAGATCGTGGGTAGGCGACGCGGTTTTCCTGGTGCACGGTTCATCCGTTCAAGAACATCCACGTGAAGCTTCTTATTACTCCGTTTCCTGTTTTTTTTTTCTCTCAGAAAACCAAACCAATCGCCGGCCCGCAGAAGTTCGTGGAGCTCTTTGTGGTCGTGGACAACGCCGAGGTGAATATTTAACTGGTACACGGTAGCAGCTGACGATGGAATGAGTGTGATGGAGTTTGTGTTTCTTCCCCCTTCAGTATAAGCGGTACGGAGACCAGACGAAATCCCGAGTCCTCGGGGCCATAAATCACGTTGACAAGGTGACCTCTCGTTTTCGGACGACCTCAACCGGCAGCTTTCGCTCCAGAATAACGTCTCCTCCTCCCCATCCTCCTCCTCCTCCTCCTACAGCTGTACCGGCCTCTGAACATCCGCGTGGTGCTGGTGGGTCTGGAGATCTGGACGGACGGAGACCACATCGACGTGGACGCCAACCCGGAGACGACCCTGGACAACTTTCTGAGGTGGCGGCGGGCCGACCTGCTGCGGCGGGCGGACCACGACAACGCCCAGTTTGTGACGTGAGGGCCGGGCCGACACCTCGTTGCGGACGCCGAATAGAGCGATGGCGCTAAATTCTTACTTTGATTACCCCCACCCCCACCCCCCTCTCCCACCTCACCTGTCAACAGGGCAAAGGATTTCGACGGAGACACGGTCGGACTCGCGAACAAGTTTGCGATGTGCACCGAAAACTCAGGCGGAGTCAATCAGGTATTAAAAAGAAACGGGACGACTTCACTGGGATGAATCCTTCCGCAACTGGAGAAGAGGGGAGTTTATTCGTATTCTTTGACACGTCCTGCCGGATTGACACCTGCAAATGTCTTTCAGGATCACCATGACAACCCGATAGGCCTCGCCTCCACCGTCGCTCACGAGATGGGACATAACTTCGGCTTGTCCCACGACGACGCCGCCGCCTGCCTGTGCGGCCCGACGGACAGCAGCGGGACCTGCGTGATGGCTGAGAAGCTCAGGTGAGGCTCGCCGGCGCTGCCGAAGCGCTTCCACTGGTTTGCGTTTACAGGTTTAAGCTCAACGCCGAAGCCTCTCCCGCTCCTCTCCAGGACCGGGAAACAGGCGTTCCCCGAGCTGTTCAGCGACTGCAGCGTGGAGCAGCTCGGCGATTTCATGGAGCGAGCTCGGCCCGGCTGCCTGCTGCCCCCCGGCTCGGACCGGAGCGTCGCCGGCGGCCCGCGGTGCGGCAACGCCCTGCTGGACCCCGGGGAGGAGTGCGACTGCGGCACCGTGGAGGTAATGTCGAACGTGTTTGTTTGCCTTTTGGTGAGGAAAGACGCCGTTCGCGGGGTCTGTGGTTTCCTGTTCGCTGACGGGGAGAATCGGCCTCCACGGAGTGAAATAGCTTTCCTGTGTGCTCACGGGTGGGAGGCGACATTCTTGGCACAGATGCGGCTTGTGTGGGCGATTATAATCACAGCGCTTCGGACTGAACCAGACACACAGACTTTCTTTCTTTCCAGGAATGCAGGAACCGTTGTTGTGATGCCTCGACGTGTCTCCTGACTGGAGGAGCCCAGTGTGCACACGGGCAATGCTGCGACAACTGCCAGGTACTTTCGGTTGAGTTAACGACCGATGATGCAACAGCTCTGCGATGCTGAATACTGACGTGTAGACGGTTGGCGGTTAAGCCATGGAGACATCTTAATTTAACGCGTGTATTCGCTAACTGGCAACAGAAGCACAGCTGAGGCTGATGGAACGTCATTGATTTTGTAGGTATTTGATCAACCAAAGTGTTCAAATATGCAATATTTGAAGACAAACCGTTTTATGCAATGGTGGCACAGCAGGAAAAGTCAGGGGATCATAAATGTCTGTACCAAATCTTCATGGCGATCCACCCGACAGACACACGGACGCACCTGGCTAATAACGGACGCTAATCACGTTCCTCCTCCGGCGACATCATCCGTTCATTAGAAACAAGAAACAGAGTCTGTGTGACGTGCTTCACCACATCCTTCCTCAAGTTGCTTCTCCTCTCTCCGTGCCCTCCCCCGGATCCCACAGCTGAAGCCGGCGGGCAGCGTGTGCCGCGAGGCAGCCGGTGAGTGCGACCTCTCCGAGTTCTGCACCGGGGCGTCCGCGGACTGCCCCGAGGACGCCTTCCAGATGAACGGGAAGCCCTGCTTCGACCAGAGTGAGGGCTTCTGCCACAGCGGACGGTGCCCCACACACCAGCAGCACTGCTGGAGGCTGTTTGGCAAAGGTAAACCCCCACGCGAGAAAGAGAGAACGCTTCAATTGTGTTGTGTTCATTTGTTTCCTATATGAGGAGTGTGGAAGGTTTGATGAATAGAACATAAATAAAGCAACTTTGGTCCTATTGACCCGTGTTCAAGCTGCACCTTCGCTCGCCGGTGAAGTTGCGCAACTCTTCCTTTTCATCTATTGTCTCTTACTGCGGCTGTCTTCTCTCCTCAGGGGCCACCGTGGGATCGTACGCGTGTTTTGAACTGAACAGACGGGGCGAGAAGGAGGCCAGCTGCGGGAGGAACAAAGCGGGCTACATCCCGTGTGCTGCGGCGTACGTATCCTCCCAGTCTGACTCGCTCGCTGTCCACACGTTCACCACGAAATCACACCTTCAGGAGAGAGACGGGTTCAGGTTCTGAAGAAAACGTTGTTAATGTGGCGACTACTTCTGCATCAATTGGTCCTTTTTTTTTTTTTTTTTGTAGAAATCTCCTGTGTGGATCTGTGTTTTGCGGAGGCGGGGGTGAGTCCATCAGTGGTAAAATGACGGTGTACTCGGTGCGCGGCATCGAGTGTAAACGGGCCGTGGACGACGACGGGACCAGAGACTTGGGCATGGTGCCGACGGGAACAAGGTGTGGAGACAACAAGGTAAGTGGGGGAGGGGGTGGGTGGGGGGGGGGGGGGGGGTCGGGCGCGCCTCGCAGCGTCGTCACTGTGCTTGCCAGGGGCAATCCGCTCAGGATGGAAACCCTTTTTGTTCGCAGGTCTGCCTCGACCACCGATGTGTGGATGTGTCGGTGTACGGGAGACCGGGGGAGTGCTCGAAGAAGTGCAACAACAACGGGGTGAGTGTGAAAGACGGCGCTGTCTCCGCCGGAGGACGAAGGTCGACTCGATGTTTGAACGGAGGCTGTTTGCGTTGGAATTCCTCAGGTGTGCAATCACAAGAAGGAGTGCCAGTGTGACCCCGGCTGGGCCCCGCCGCACTGCGACATCCAGTATGCAGACTTACCTCAAGGTACCGGACGCTTCAGACCATCGACATACACAGGAATTCACTGCGAAGGGTTTCTCCAACGGACCTCGCTTGAAAGCCTGGATGTGAATCAGGTGTTATAGTGTGACAAAGAGATTTTATACTTCAACAAGTTAAATGAGAAAACCATGTTTATTATTTATTGTCTTCTTCTCCGTTCAATGTTTGGTAGCAAGGGGACCATGTGGTGGTTTGTGGTCAGCCATCTTGGTTTAGCGGGTCGCATGCTCAGAGTGCCTTTTAGTCTGATTCGTCGGGGGAATGTTACTGCGGGTGTTGAGGCCTCTCTCTCACGCCCGCAGGTCACAGCGGGATCATCGCCGGAGTGTGTGCGGCTGGCTCCATCCTGCTGTTGATCTCCGGGCTCACCGCGGGGCTGCTGTGCTGCAAGAAGGACGACATGGACAGCTACACCTCCAAAAGGTAGCCCGCCCCGCTCCCTTACCCCACCTCGACTTCAGCCTCCACCCGCAAAAAACGCTCTCTTCTCTCTCCAGGAAAGTGCTCTCGGCCCCCAACAGGCCGGACCGGGTGTTGCAGGAGCAAGGCGTGAAAGACAGACCTCAGATCAGCCCGCCCACGTTCCTGGCATCAACGGTGACGCAGGCCAGCGCTCCTCTGATGGTCTGCGTGCCGCGCCGCGCCGCCACGCCGCAGGTACCGCCGCACAGGGGAAGCACAAGGGGAAGTGATTACAAAGTACTCAGTACACTGATGGACCGCTTCTTTTTCCGTAGCCACCAAAGGACCCGCCCACAGCACCGCCCACAGCACCGCCCACAGCACCGCCCCCAGCACCGCCCACAGCACCGCCCACAGCGCCGCCTTCAGGGCAGGTCTGTGTTTTTATTATGGTTAATAATCATCTAAAACGACAATGTCTTTCTCAATAGAACATTTAGAAATGAAACTCATATAAAATACTTTATTTTGATTTTAATGGAAACATCTGATAACTTTAATCAGATAAACAGTAAATAGTGCATTTGGTTTTTTTAAGACTATTTGCGGCAGCGGATGAATCCACACGTATTTGTTTGTGTGACTGACTCAGAATATACTGTGTGTGTGTGTGTGTGTGTGTGTGTGTGTGTGTGAGAGATGCATGGACAACAGTGAGGCTCACGAGCAAAACAACCAATTACAAAGTGAATTTATCTGCACAATTTCCTTTGCTTAGAACGACTTTTAATTTTTTGTCTGTTATTTGACTTTATCTTGTTCTATTTTCGTGTACATTAGGCGTGATGGATAGATACTTGGATGAACAACAATGAATACATTACAACTCCCAAAGTGCTTTTAGTTTGAAATCGAATACCACTCTTCCACTATACCACTTCTTCTCTTCCAGACAAAACCCGTACCTCCATCCAAGCCTTTACCTCCTCTGAGTAAGACACGGGTGAGTCACCTCATGAAACGCTCATTTAGTTTATGAAGCAAAAAAAAAAAAAAGAGCCAAACATTGCCAGTTGCAACATGTTTTCTGTCATGACTAATGTCTACCAGATGAATTCACAAGCAGCAACGTGATATTTATAAGTGTCTAAAAAGCATCTTTTGTTTTTCTCCTCCTCTTGGCTCTCCGGTCAGGCCCCGCCCCCCCCCCCCCCCCCCCCGCTTCCAACCGAGCCTGAACCTCACGTGAACGTCTCGCCGGGAGGGCCGGGTTTCACATCCAGCATGTGGTGACACAGCGAGAAGAGGAGGGATCCAACGCGTGACACCAAAGACCCGCAGCTTCTCAGCAGCAGCTCACAGGAACATAAAATCTTTATTTAATGTCTGCGTAAAGGACTGTGTGTCACTGTCTAGTCATGGGAGTGGTGGAAACTTGAAAGGATAAAATAGACCTTTTAGATCTTGATAATCTATGAGAGGAAAGAGACAGAATACATTATGGGATTATTAGACTCACGATAAAGGTCTGTAAAGAGACCAGAAAGACCTTCATTCCATGACAATATAGACATTTTTGATTGAACACAGAGCTAGCATGGGTATTACGAAATAACCAGATTTTGTGCGCAGATCTAAAAAAAACGAACCATTCGAATGCTTCTCGTTGAAGCCGAGTTTTTTTATGTTGTTATTGTTAAGTTGTTATTACAAGCGCTTCAGTTTTCCTCCGTACACTGACCCTTCCCACACGGCCCCTGAACTGTGGCCTGAACCAGGCGGGGTGGAGAGCTTTTATCGCACTTTCATGTTTCCGAGGCAGCAGTAATTCACCGTGATCGATTGAATGTAAAAATGATGTGAATTCCCACGAGAGGCCTTTGTAACAAATACAGATGCACTTTGTCACAGCAGTGTGCCCGTTACACATCTTATGTGCTGTAACATGTTATTTATGCAAAGTTATAGAAATGTTCATTTCTCTCATTAAAGTTGGTTTTAGTTGTGTAAAATATTTCTGAACCGGCTCTATACACCGTATACATCTATACAGCTAATAACAATACGATTTAAATCAGCTTTATGCGAGTATGCGAGTATTAATGATGAATACATAAAAACATTTGAATGTGTTGAGGTCCGGGCAGAATAGATACACTTGAAAGAACTACCGTCACAAACTAAAAAAGTTTCTTTTTGGTTGTAAATCCTGATTCCAGACATTCAAAAGGAGGAGGGAGAGGGGGGGGGGGGGGGTTGTCTGTGATTCACTCGATGATTCCCAATAAAACACTGGGGATTAGAGGGCACAGCTCTGCTGGCTGATGCAAGATCAGAGACCTCTAACCTTCAGAGCTGAACTTGCATTCCGTCCAATATAATGTATGTATTTATACATGTAAATATTTATATATACTTAAATATATACATATATATTTAATCAGAACATTACTAATGGCCACCTTCCCTTTTGTGCTCTGAGGTCATCAGAAAGCTTCTCATGAATCATTTGCACAAGATGTAAAACAAAACTGGGTGAACACTTCCTAAGAAGGAAGGAAGGAGATCATTTGTGTGAGTCACTCCCTGAAGATCAAAGGTTTCATTGCTGAGTCAGATTATCTTTGTTCCCAGTCCAACTGGAGTCCTTAGATTTTTTTAAATGAATTCAGCATCAAAGCTGTTAAGTAGCTGCTCTCTTTATAAATGGCGGAAGAATTCAGTACCACACTTAATAAGTCTCACATTCAAAAATATCAGGATGTAAAATATACTTATACACTGTAATTTACTGTGCAGGGGACTTTTTAGTCTGTAAAGCAAATCTCAAAGAAAGTCTTTGTTCGCTGGTTAAAGGGTGCTTAACCGCGTGTGAATGTTAAATCATTGTTGGAGTCAATGGATCGCAACCGTAACGTATTTAACACGTTAATGCATTTTATTACATTAATGAATGAGTGAGTGAGCAGTCATGCCAAAGTCATTTATTTTATTACCAGGTAAACCATTTGATCTCCATAGTGATATTTTAAAAATTATACATTGAGAGACATTCAAGTTAAACCATGAGATGGAAACAAATACTTAACTGGAAAGAAAACCCACAAATGAAGTTATTTAAATACAAAAAACAACTTTCCCATTGCACTTGGACTTCATAAATACAACTCTGACCCTTCGGTACGTTCACCAGCTCCCATTGACTTTACTGTGAATCAATGGACAAATTAGACTGAGATGCAATGCCGCATTCATGTCATAGATGATTCAAAGGAATGAAGAGTAATTTTACTTATTTAAAAAATAAATGATTTATCCCGGTTTGCTATAATTTTAAGTATCACTTCTTCGGGTCCGACACTTCTGGATAATTTAAATTATGAATGTATGGAGATTATTTCACCATTTCTTCAATTCATGTGCCGATTCATTACTGAATTAAAATCGACTCCTCGCTTCCTGTCAGATGTCTTCTGTGGTGGTCCGACGCCGCCTGACAGGGGGTGCTCCGTCTCCCTGAAGTCAAAGCGACGTTCTGTAAACATGTTCATGGACAGAAGGAGAAAGTCTGAACCCCTTTGTGACACGAGTGCAGCATGAAGCCGCTCGGTGGGCAGCACTCGTACGATGTGATGTCACTGACACCACGACACAGGACTCCTCCCCCTATGACACGCAACGCTTTAATAAACATATCGGAAGAGAATCAAAAGCCCAGACTGAGTAATGTGAAATATTTCAAAAGGATTATGAGCGATAAAAACAGGATACGTGGGAGTATCAAAGTGCTGTTTGCTGGACCCCCCCCGGCCACTTCCTGTGTTTCCCGCGTACGTCACACGGTAGAACTCGCTGCCACGTTTCCGTGTCTCCACCTCAAACCCTCCCATCCGGTGCTACAGTTTGCTTTTAATTTTTTGTATTTACAGTAATAACGTATATCCTCAAATATTATGAAGTATTATGGTCTATGTTGTGCAGCAAGATGAGAACAAGAATATTCCTCAGACTCTCCCCCGCGGTGAGGCGATGTAAGCGGAGCGGCGGCGCCGTAAGCTCCGCCTCCAGTAGCGTCGTTTCAGGGGGGTCACGGTGATAGCGTTACTCGGAGGGACCAGACAACTCATGGATTTCTCTTCTTTAACTTGGTCGTGAGGGTTTCGTACTTGGTCCAGCTCCAGTCCTGCTCCTTTAGGGGCAAAACACACCAGGTGTTAAAAAACACACAGAAATATTAAAACCATTAGAAACAAAAATGCTTTAAAAGAAGGAAGAAACCACCCAGAATGCAACGCAACGTGTATATTTCTGAAAGGTAGTCTAATTTCAAGAATGTTTTGTGCATTAAGTGCGGTTTTTGCTGATATGGGGGCTTTTTTGTATGTATGTATGTATGTATGTATGTATATGTATATGTATATATATTTAACGCTGAACCAATATTTAACAAACATTTGGAAAACCTTCTGCCTCCTGTCTTGTTATAAGTTATGAATTAACAGGTCGAGATCACATGTGTCTTATTAATTAATATAAATAATTTCGATCACCTCTTAGTGTATTTAAATATCAATTTATCACAAAAAACAAGACTCAAACTTGTAACAACGTGCAAACATTTGTGCAGTGTGTAATGCTACAAATAAATAGTTGGTGAGCTCACCACGACGCTTTTGGTCTGTTCGTCAGTGGCTTCCTGCATCAGGCTGGTCAGCTGACAGAGGTACCTCTCGTTCTCCTGCAGCAGACGTGGTGCGGCGTCACTAAAAGGACAGACACACATACACACACACACACACACACACACACACACACATAAGACTTCCATCACATGAGACCTCCATCACATGAGTGCAGTATTTCACTGACCTACAAAACAAAACCGTATAATGTGGCATAATGTGACGTCTTCTGTTTAGTCCGAGTTGTAAATGGTCAAAATACTTAGTATTTTATTAAATACTTAATACTGGGGATTTAATCGTGACATGAACGGATGTGATTAACAACGATAAGCAGAAGAGGCGTTTGCGAATTAAAGGTTACATAAAGTAGAACAGTGGAAGGAGAGGAAGTCATGTGAACTACCAACATAACGAACAGGACCCCTCCTCCTCATTGGCTCCCTCTCTTGTTGCTGCTTCTATCAGGTTACTGCTTTCAGCATAAATCTCCCCTATGAACCTTCTGTGCACCAACTGACCAGCAATCAGTTAAAGACTAGCTGGTGAAATCTAATCCAATTAAAGCTCTAGGAGGAAAAAAACGCCCAAACTGTTTGGTGTGTTTACAGCTGGCCTCTGCTGCCCCCAGGTGGCCAAAGGCCGCCATTACTTCCTCAAGATTCCCGAGATTACATCAGTTTGTTTAAACAGGAAAAGGGCTTAAAAAGGGGTCGACACAGAGAAACCACGAGTCATTCGAGGTTCATTCAGGTCGACCGTGTTACCGTGGTTTACCTGAACTACCTGATGGAGGAGTTACCTGTCGTTCGCTCCAGGCAGGGAGGTGAGGGGGTGCGGGGAGCTGACCGGCTGAGCCGACTGCGACCACTGAGACACCTGCAGCAGGTTGGAGGAATCGGGACTCGCTGCTATCGAGTTGCGTGTCAAGTTCTGAGCCTGAAGCGGGGATTTATGGGGGAGGGCAGAGAGAGAGAGAGAGAGAGAGAGAGAGAGAGAGAGAGAGAGACGATGCCATTACATCCATTTGAGATTTCATAATTGTATTCGGAGGCACTTTTAGCTCTTCCATTGGGAGGATTTTCAGGTTTCACATTAGCCATATTAGTAAGAAACCAGACATTTGGTTTATTTTACAATGTTTTTCTGGACCAAACATTCACCAACTGATCAAGAGAACGATTTGCAGGAAAGCCAATAATAAAAATATTAACTATTTATTATTTCAGCCTGATTTTTTTTCAAATAAAGACAGCAGGGGGACTCACGCAGGCGATCTTCAGCAGGTGCCAGAACTCTCTCTGTCTCTTTATCTGCATTTGCATCACAGTGTTGTCGGCGTCCTTGATGCTCTCCAACGTCTTCTCGATGCGCGGGAACAGGTCGATGATCTTCTGCTTGCTGATCAGGATCTTGCTGTTGGGGCGAGGAGCAGAATGGACTCGTGTCGGGGCTCTGTGATACTGACGGCAGAGCGGTGGTTCTCGTGGGGGGGGGGGGGGGGTCTCTCACCTCAGGTGTGTGTACAGGTCTTTGAGGACCTTGTCCTGGTTCTGCACTGTCTGGATGATGGCCATCACCATCTGAGAGCTGTCACTGCTCACATCCGGCTCCGGTACTGAGAGGGAATCACATCGGCTGCTCAACACACATTATAACTCCAACAAAGGGATTCATTCCATTTCTGTTTCTTGCCATCTGAGGAACAACAGCAACATAGACCTTTCACACCACTTATTTGTTACCGGAAATACACAATCGTCGCGGTAATCTTCTTCCTGTCTGGTGAGGGCCACGGTAAACAAATGGCGCGAGCACCGAGCAAAAGTTATTTTAGCGCATTGGGCTGTTCTTGTTATTCCGAAAAAAAAAAACTTCACATTAAGTCAAACCATTTTTGGCCGCCAGATCACATCCACGCCAGGTTATGTGCTATATTAATACATACATATATGTATAAGATAGCTAAACCATAAATATTTTATAGCTACGGTCTTTGGATCGCTGTGAAATGCTAAACTGACCTGACTAAGATCACAGATGGCTCCAAAACAGGTACGGTAATAATGATCACGATGACAACATCACATGTTCTCCTTCTCTCACTCCACTCTCAAAAACGCTGAACCCCCCACACCTCCACCTAAAAAAACCCCTTTGGATTTACATGATTCATGAGGATAACCTATTTTGATTTCAAAACAGCGAATATTGCCAAAAAGCGACAGGTATAATAAATAACAATAGATCAAATGAAGACGTTACTTACTTTTGCATTTCATCTTAATTTGCCTGTAGAGTTCAATCGCCATTTCTTCTCTGTGACAAAACAAATCAGTCTTACTCTCTTGTGTGATCAAGAGGAGGTTTTTCTCTTTAGCCTGTACCATCAACAAACCATTGATAACTATATAGATGAGATATTAGAAGCGTCAGACCACATTAACACTCACAGCTGCTCCATCTTGTCTCCTTGGCGTCGGGCGTAGGGGCTCCTCTGAAGCTCCACTATCTCAGAGTGCAGAGCCATGATCTCATCATCCAGGTGGCTCACCTCTGCCACCTGCAGGGACAAACCAGGAATCACAACACCATGAGACATTTACAGTGAGAAACATTACAGATCTTTTGAATTATTAAAAAATAAAAAGAAAATGCGTTACCTGTGCGAAAGCAGCAGCTCGCTCCTCGTTCTCCTGCCAGGCTTTCAGCATCTTCTCAGAGGCTTTAAATCAGCACACACCACACACACACACACACACACACACACACACACACACACACACACACACACACACACACACACACACACACACACACAAGTCATCTAAAATCAACATCTGGCTGTGTATTCAATATTTCCACGTGATAATGCTCTTCACCAGAGGGTCAAACATCTCATTCACTCACATATGCCGTAGTGCATCTGATCGCTGTACTTCTCCAGGTCGTACTGGATGCTGCTCTTGAAGAAGTCCAGCTTGGCCTTCAGCTGCTGAGAGAAGCCGAACATGCTGTTCTTACACCTGGTCAGGTTGGTGTTGTAGCGCAGGAGACTTAGCCTGTAGAGGGGGAGCGACACGATTAACAACAGAGGCTCAGGTTCGGTCCCTGCGGTGTGTCTGGTGGCATCATCCAGCAGATCATAAGGCAACAGCAGGAGAAGGAAGTGAGAAGTCACCAAAGCCATTAAAAAAAAAAAAAAAAAAAAACACATAGTCTGTTCCACTTCCAACGTGATTACATTTTCAAACAGAGTAGGAATGCAACTGATCATTATTCCTGTTCTGCTGGTGGATTTACTTGGAGCCGCTGGTTTCTTTCGTGGAGTCTTCTGATGTTAAAACACAAGGAAGAGACACTCACATAGCAGCCCTCTGTCCTTGAAAGAGGCGGCTGTAGTCGTCCTTTAGCCCACAGATGTAGCTCACCGCTTCACCCCAAACCATCTTCAGCGCCACCAGGGGCAGCTGCGTCTTGGCTTCTTGCACTGAGAGGTAAGCAGCAGGAATCATGAGAGCTGCACAACGTGACGGCACAGCAGATCAGGAAACACAACAGTACCATTTCTTTTAGGTAAATACAACATTTTTCATTGCATAATAACAACTGTGGAGAGGAGTGTAACCTGTGATTTGTGAAATAAATGCATCGAGGCTCATGTGACAGTTGACCCACCAATCGTGTTGACTTTATCGGGCAGCTTTCTGGCAATGAGGGGTCCGGAGTACTTGTTGATGCTCTTATCAAACAGGTAGACGATGTAGCTGTCCCAGCCTCTCTGCACGGGGGAGAAGAACAGCACCACTTTAAACCGGCGTCAATGATGGATGCAGAGACGCCGGAGTGTGTCTCTGCCACGCTGACAAGTATCCTGATAAAAAGGTTTCAATGGGAGGGAACGACATAAAAGAAAAGCGTCATTAGCTTCATTAACACAATGCAGAAATGACAGGACAAGAGGTATGCGACAGGACTCCGTTTGAGAATGTTACCAGCTCACAGTTGATGTCGTCAACCTTAAAACCATGAGGACAACACCGGATGAAGGTTTTAACTCCAACGCAACCAAAACATTTATGCTGCGGAGATGTGCCCCAATAAAAATATTTTAGGTTTTCCTCCTGTGTGCCACGAGCTTGGGCCGCATGGAGAGCCTTCTCACCACTCCGTCGAGGACACACTGCGCAGCGGGCTTCCGGGGGTCCAGCGACACGCCCGTCTCCTGCAGCAGCTCCTGGTTCACCACCTCGATCTTCGTCTCGGCTTCGATGCGCTTCTGCAGGCTGTGCAGACTCTCCTCCGGATCCAGCTGGAAGGAGTGGACCTGAGCCGTGGTCATGTTCAGGATGTGGACGACCTACAGAGACAGGAGGATGAATAAGAACTACAAATTGTTGTTTGTCCAAAGTCTAAATGCCTAAAAGATAACTGACATAATTTACAAATAGCACAGCATGGTTTATCTAATAAAACATCTTGCTTCAAATCTGTATTCGTTAAAAAAAAAACAACAAGATTTTCACCGAGGTGCTGGAGGGCACACCTGTATTAACATGGTGGCGTAGCAACAATCTAACTGCAACATGAAATACATTCATTAAAAAATACTCAAATGCAACACAAATATCTCTTTACTCATTTTTGTTTAACACACTACATACAAATTATAATATACATTAAAATTAATATAGATGTTAACAGCGTCGTTTCTGCAGATTAATGTTCTTAATTGGTCTCATGTGTGTGTCAGAGTAAAGCTCAAAGATAATCAGGAGATCTCACCTCACGCTATTTAAAGAACCCTGAACTTTGTATCATCATTGGTGTAAATAACTGGTTGACCCAGACAGAACTGATGAGTCTTAAGCTCTAAAAGCCTCACCTTCATGCTCAGTATGAGCTCCAGCTGCTCAAAGCAAGCGGGTCTCTTGGTTTCCCGGTTGACTGGACCCCCTCTGTTGACGGGGTCCCAATTTAACGTCAGCTGCAGCAGTCTCTCGATCGCACCCAACATGGCACTGAAGGACAGCGGAGACATTGGTACCAAACTCCGTCCCAGGACCGTCCTACTTTTCATTCCATTTGAGTGACTAATGTGGATCTAAGCCCCTCCCCTCCCGTTATGGTATGGTTAGCGATGATGCAACAGATTTGCACCAGCGGCTCCTAACCTGCTGAGGTTGTTGGGGTAGGGGAGCTGTGTGGAGAACCTCACTTCTCCGTTCGGCTCCTCCACAGCCGTGATGTCTCTGGGACCTTTATTCCTCACTTTGGTGGCCCTGGGAGGGAGAAGAGACAAAGAGGAGGGTTTCAGTTGCATCTTTTTTTTTTTTTTTCTATTCAAAGCAAAGCGGTGGACTGTTTGCCGCAGACACTGAATACAAGAGAACCTGGAGAGCTTATCTTTGACTCGCTTTGTGACTGAGCAAACAAAGGTTTTGTTTGAATGTTTGTTTGCTGTTTGGTTGCCGTGACAAGTTGACAGAAAGTCAATTTCACTTTTGTTTTGGGGACCTGTCAATAAACAGGAAATGCGACGTTAGCGTGGAGTCAGTCAACTGCCTCGCTGTGAGCGCATTTTACTTATAGAAGCGGTATTTGTTTAGATTTCGGTAAACTGGCAACATAAAAACATTCAGAATTATTTTTGGGGAAAGGAGTTTCATACTTGACACAAATCTTGAAATTGGGGACTAGGCGTTTTAAAACCATCACACGGTTCCCAATATGTCGCTGGTGAGCAAATAACAGATAAGAACCTGCACACACCCGTCTCTGTATCTTCACCTCACTCCACCGGCGAGGCGTCAAGGAATCAAGGTGACTTGTTTTCCAAAACCTTTTTAACCATCAGGTAAAATAAGCTACTCGTGTGCCAAATGATCACTTCCTCGTGTTTCGCTTATCGGTTCGACTCACCACTGCACGGGCTGAAGGTGGTGCAAGAAAGGACGGAAACCACAAATGCACTCAAACATCATGGTGCCAAAGCTCCAGTAGTCCACGGTGACGGTGTACGGCTTGTTCTCAAACAACTCAGGGGCCTGCAAAGACAAAAGAATGCAATGCTACCTTGTTATCCAGCCTTCTAGCTGCATGTCATACAGCCATATAGGAATGAATACAAATGGAGACAGAACCCCTAGTCGGCTTACCAGGTACTGAAGCGTGCCAACGAAGGAGGTACACAGACTGTCCTGGTCCAGGTCTTTAGCGTAGCCCAAGTCAATGATTTTGTGAACCAGCTGGAGAAAAAGAAAAAGGAACTTTCAGACAGTTTCTTTGAGGCTTGTGAAGCCAAACAGAAAACAACGCCACGAAGTGTCAGCTCACCTTTCCGTTGATGTCTTGTAGCACTATGTTTTCCGGTTTAAGGTCTCTGTGTATGATCTTGTTTTCGTGAAGATACTGGATACCAGATCCTGCAGCAGAGAACACGCTTTTAAATACAAGTTGAGGCTTTAAAAGACGCTTCCAAGTGGGAAAAAAAGGAGACCTACCAACATCATTGAGTAACGAAAGTGCTTCACTCTCTTTCAATCCGCAGCAGTTTTCAGGTCTGCTCAGAATCTGTAAGCCACACAAATGGACTTCTGTCATATCTGCAGTAAGTCTACATTACGCTTCAGAAATAAGGAGCCTCCTACAGCATGCAATGATTGTGTGTACGACATATAGTGCACCTTGCGAGTCAACTTCCCCCTCTGCCCGTCTACTCTGTGCTCGGCGTCCAGGACAAAGAATAAGTACAAACTTGAATTCATCCAAACTCCAATTTACATAATTCTCATTATCAGTCATTACATCGTGAAAAACTTGTTAAGCAGTTGAACGGTACTATTTCCTCCTGAAAGTTGAATCCCAGCATTTTTGTTGCCCTGTCTTTGTGCACGGGAGCAACAGCATGGCGGGCTGAAATCTTCAAAAGAATCTCGTCATAAAGTCATGACTGGACGCAGACAGTGGCGCAGACAGTGGCGACACACACAAGCATGACTCATGCGTATGAGTACGTTGCTGGTGCAACCTACTCTGCTGCCAAACAGGACGACTTCACAACATAACTATGACCAGGAAAGACGCACGCTCTGTCAGATTATGGAGGAAGTCATTGGTTCATGTGGGGCTTCCCCTCCGCAGGTAATCTGTGAATTATGTATTCCTCATATTTAAAGTTAAGGTGTACTGAAGACCATATGTCACTTAACCCCAACCCCTCCCATCTGCACTAAGATGAGAGTCGGGTGATACAATGTATCTTACCTTAAAAAGTAAGATACATTTAAGGTGTTTTAATACCTCTTTGGGAAAACTGTGTTTTTAAATTAATCTGTTCGGCCGACCCCTCCTACCGTACGAAGTGGCCTTATTCTAAGCTTCCTTCCCGCGAGGCCCTCACCTTCCTCAGGTCTCCTCTGGAGCAGTACTCCATGGCCAAAAGTGGAAGATCATTTAAGCCGATGTGCCTCATTTCCTCTGGGACATCTCGGGCCGACACGACATTGATGTGATTCAACCTGAGTGAGACAGCAGGAGGAGTCAGCACTACGATTAGGATTTAATGACTTCCGTCTGGCTTTTCCACTGTCAAAGACTTATGGTCTGCAACTTCCTTTATATAATCATAATAATTGTGATAAAGTACTGTCATTATGATACCAAGACAACACAATATTATGCTTTTAAATCAAGGTGGCAATGAACTGTCCCCTACGGGAGAAAAGGATTAAAAAAAAATATGTCTAACTTGTTCATGATCTGTATTTCTCTGCTCCATCTGTCCTTATTCCTTGGTGTCAACTCCAGACGGCACATTTTCACAGCTAGCTTTTCATTTGTTACCTGCAAATCAGACATACGTGAGACAGAGATACATTCTGTTGTGTCCCTGGTTGACGGAGTGACACAAAACAGCAGTTTGTGCGCAGATGTCTTGAAGACTTTTACGATGTAAAGTAGGTTAGTAGTGCGTGTCATGATTGATGAGAGAGGTCAGTGCTTAGTTTATGCCACGTGCCTGCAGTGTCTGAACTTACGTGATGCTGGTAAAGGTAAACATGGCCAAACCCGCCCATCCCGAGCCTCTCCTTTAGCTCCCAGTCTCCGCAGTTCTGGTTCTGCCTGAAGGGAGGTTTCTCCATTGTCCCGAAGCTGAACTGCGGCGTAGAAATATAGTTTACATGACAGCGTCCTCTTGCGTTTATATCCGAGTCATTTGAAATGATCATAAACTGGTTGAGATGTTAGACTGCCTGCCTTGCTAGCAAAGTAAAACAAAAATGACTTACGTTAAGTTAAATCCTGGAAGACCTGCCGCGCTAATGTCCGGTTGCGCTGATATTTTAACCACGCCGATGTCAAAGTAACGTGCTGAAACGCGCGAAATCCCACACCATTTAATAATTATGGTTGGCTAAAGAGGCCAGCTGTCACACAGGCAGCTAACGTGCTAGCTACGTTAACAGTTTAACAATATCCACGGCATTCCAGGAAATAGACCGTGCCGAATGGCGAGCATTTAAAGGCTTCGACGACCTTTAGTGCACGTTTGAGCGGACGTCCCCGTCGCCAAAGCCAGTAGTGAGACTTACTTTTTGTTTCTGTATGAATGTCATGAGCCGTTTTACTCGGTGTAACTGCGTTTGTTTTCTTTTTGGTTCAACGCAATGGGACCGTGAGAATGTGTTTCCGTCATGACGTCACCAGAATACCCGGCTGTGATTTCTAGAAAACCGACGGGTGGCGCGTTCAAGGACACGGAAGAGATATTTATCTGTTTGACCGTTTGTCTTTGATCACATGACACCATGTAACTGTATAATTACTCAACTAAGACTCACCACTCACTTCTGAATTAGCACTCATTATTGGAATGCTTTCAAAACAGCTTTTCTTATTTCTATATTTTCAGCAATTCTTTCAGTTAATCTCAGCTTTTGCATTCCAACGCATTTTCAGCAGGAAATGCATTTTCTAGACACAAGTGTCTAGTAGTGTCCCTTGAGGAAAAAGCTTTGAAACGCATAGTTTTAGTACGTGAACAGTGGTGATTGAGAAAGCCCAAAGAACCCAAGCTGTCCCACTAATTACATTAAGAATCAACTCAAGTCAGGACGTAATTTGTGTTCACACAAGGTTTTGCAGAGACAACTGTAGAATATTAGTGAGATATTTTCCCACGCGATCTACTTACGAGTGCCATCAAAGTGGTTTGCAATGGTGTCCAAGAAGGTGTTCTGTGGAGCAAGGAGGCCCTTCATCACAGCCATCTTGCACTCGACGAGAAGGCTGCCGACGCTCAGGCAGCGGTTCCCACCAGCTGCTCTACATTCCCTGAGGAGCGACCTGAAGGAAAACCCCGGTGCCTCTCCTCGGGCTCGCTTCTGACTCTACCACGGTGCTCTGACACTGCCAGATGTTTCTATCCTGCGCTGTCAAGATGAAACTACTGGCTTCTGCAGAAAAGGGGGGCTTGGAGGTGTCTCTATCACTCTCTGTATCAGGAGCCTTCAGGTGTCAGTCCAGCTTCCTTCCACAGCAGCCTCAGCTCCTCTTCGGTCAGTGCAACACTCACCATGGTTCTTGCCTTCTCCGAGTCCCCTACCAACCCCCCCTCGTCTCTCTCTCTCTCACACAAAGCCCTGAACCATCCCCTTTTACACACAGTGTGAATTTATTAGTTCTCTTTCGCCGACTCTCTCTTGTTCCTGCAAAACCTGTGTATTCCTACATGTACTCAACTCAAACAAGAAATAAGAGGAAATAAATGAGGACGCCCTACAGTCTATGCAACCCAAATACTGAAATGGAACTTCACAATTGACATGATTCTGACCCACAGACGGCACAATTATAATTTATTTTTAAGAAAAACATTTTTGGGGGGTTTTATCACGCAAATGCAATAATATTATTATTATTATTATTAATAATTGAATAAAAAGTAATAAAACAAATGTATAGCAAGCATTCACAGCCTCAGTCTTGGTAAGGACATGAAAACAAATGGCACAAAGAAATAAAAACCTGCAACTTTAAATATTTTCGATCTATGATACAAACAAATCCCCAAATAATCTTTAGATAAAAATGAGTAGACGTATTACCCTGTTAGAGGTGTCCATCCCGGAGGCTTTGTGGAAGTTGATGGGGAACCACGTCATCTTCTGGCTGGTGTGAAAGGGACTCATCTGATCTTCTGATCCCCCCCAGGGAAGAATTGTCTTTTATATGGCTCTGTGGTGGCGACATCCACGGACGTCATTTGTCCAACCACAAACACGACACAATACCAGTAATTCTGCTCTCTGCTTATCTGAAGGGTGGATGTAACGCTCACTGCCCTTAGTCTCCTGTGGCAGGTCGTCTCCACGCCACTACTCTGGACTTTTCACGAACTACAGGCATTTCTGCGTGGCCGCACAGTGTTGATGACGCTCTGAGCCCATAGCGAAAAAACATCCATCGGATTATTTCAGACGGTACCTCCAAATGATGCTTTATAGACTGTAGAACACCGACGCACTCATAAGTAAATGTGACAGGACAACAAAGTCAATTGACAAGAATTTATCGATTTTCATGTCATTTACGTCGATTGCTGCGTCATTCTCAGTAAAGTATCAGTGCAGCCAAATGACACATGGGAATATTTAACATCCTTATAAATCACATTTGCATCTGTTCCTATTTGAAGGTAATTAAGAGAATTGAACGAGAGGAGACGGGATAAACAATGAAGCCAGTTTTAATGGGCCACTTAAAGGAGCTCTTACAGAAGCCACACTCACTCTGCAGTGAAACACATGTTGGGTGATTAATTGACCCTCGTGTTGTGGCGCCCATCAGTAATCCGGTCCTACGTGCACTGGTTCTCCTGATCCGTACCACAGTTCAACAGGTGTCAAATCACTGTATATGTGGAAGTAATGCAAACAAAAAAGAGGAAGACCCTGTGGGGAGAGTCCATGGATGCTGAAGTAGAATGACACTGGAGACGTGTGGGGCAGGACGGAGGTCGTCGGCCCCAGCGAGCGTTAAAACAAGAGCATCATGACTGAGCATGTGACTGATTTTCTACTTTGTGCCGAATTAGACGCCTACAGAGGTCAGCCTCCTCGAGCTGCTCTACGCTGTGCGCTCAAAATTAAAATGGCCTCCTCTCCGACCAAACGGAGTGAGGGTTTGCGTCGAACTTCATGTCTTAGATGGAAGAGTGCGAGCATGAAGGAATAAAAAAAGACCTGCTTCACTTTTGAAGTGCTCCAAAAAATCTTCATGCAGCTTGATCAGCACAAGATGTCCCCCGAAGTTCATAATCTGCATAGCAAACTTCAAAGCTCACAGTAACGACATACAAATGGCCTTGTGCCGTAATGTAAAAGAACAATAGTATTTGACATATGGCATGTAAAAAATGTTCTTTCAGATGTTGGGCCTTTTTTATCTTCAAAGAGACTCAACCAATATTCTTCAAACTAGAATTGCTTGAAATGCTTTTGTACAGATTTTGTAACTGGTTTCCTCTCCATCTTTTACTGCCCTCTTCTCCCCCAACACGGTTCAAATGTATAATATTCATTGCCTGTAGCTGTTTAAAGGAGTTTGTGTTCTCTTGGCACTTAGTGATAGCACTGTATGTGTTGGGCATAGTTGTAATAATACTTTGTGGTCCTACTAAGATACTTGTGCATGCGTTTTTAAAAAGGACAAATATGTTGGTCCAAAAGCTGTTTTTTTTACATTTATACAGTAATGTATAAAGAAATCTGATCAGATTGAGTTTTATTTTAAATATTCAGCAAACTTAAAAAAAATAAAATTAAAATTGTAGTTTTAGTTATTAAACTAAAATTTCATTTTAAGGTTACTACAAAAAGTAATTTACACTAAATAGTATTACGTTAGAAAAGAGCACTATTTTACTTTAGGGTTATGAAAATTATTGAGTTGGAAAAGCTGAAAACTTTAAATTGACTTGCCTTAATATCAAGTCAGATAAATGCAAAATGTTGATTTGAGAACGGTTGAATTGCTAAGTACAGTCAACCTAAATCAATTGTGTATAGCTAACTCGTTAATTTTAAAGAACTTAAATCATTTAGGTGTTACCAATTGAAACAATTCAATTAGGTTGGTTCAACTATTTACTTTATTCAGCGCACGTCTTCACCGCTGCCTAGGGCGGATCGAGGGCCTTCCTCGACACCTCCTTGCAGCTTCCTACAGACGAGCAAAAATAAGAAAATAAGACTGTGTTTTCTAGGGCTGTCAACTTTAGTTGTTTAGTCGACTAATCGTTTGGATGCCGTCTTGGTCAACTGACATTCTCATTGGTCGACCAGTTGCATTTTATTTATTTTTTTACACCAAAAAAAAGTTAATTGATTTACTCCTTGATATTTATTCCTTTATAAGCAGTTATGCATTACTGTAATCTAAATATAATTATCCTATGTTTGATACACAACTTTAAATGCTTTAATTTAGGCCGTTTTTTAACAGCGCCACAGTTCAGCGCACCGCGTAGATCACTCGGGAACCGCGGCGCCGTCGGAGCCCGTTACGTCTCCGCGCTTAAAAAAAAATGCGGGAAATACATTTTCTAGTTTGAACTACTTTTCATACCGCTGTCTATCAAAATTAATCCAGAGGTTTTTCCTTTTTTTTCCATCCGGGGAGTTCTTAAAATTAATTCAAATGTTGAAATAAATTCAAATGATAAGGATGTAGTCATAGATTTTTATCTTTTTGAGTATTTGGATTGATCACATTCAGTCAGAATATTAATCGGTGGTGGAGGCGTTTGGATAATCTACTCAAATCTGTGAAACCAACTTCCTTTCCTCAAGTAAAATTTGAACAAAGATGGGTCTTGAATTGCAGAGGCGAACTTATGTGTTATTGTTTTGGATGTGTTACATTTCAGGAATGTCTTGCTTGTAGTGTAATAATTTTACACATAAGATATTGATCCAAATATATTGCTGTTTTTTATTTTAATTTCCAGTGACTGCCGGGACAATGCAGTGGAATAAATGCTTTTACCCACGGATGCATGCAACACAATGATGCTGGGACACCGTTAACCTTTCAAAACACTTTTTATTTTCACATTCTATGCCTCCCAAAACGAGAAGCTCACAGACAACATTTCCCTTGGTGAGTTTTTAACAAGGCAGTGACACACGTAGCTCAGCGTGTGTGTGCAGCATTTCAATGACCGGTCTACAAAACACTGAGACGGATCAGATCGCACCTCCACGCGTAAAACGGTTTGTAATGAGCTGCCTCCAGTCTCTAAAACAACAACAGCAGACGACAGAGTTAAATATAGCCATTTCCTTCATTGACATTGAGGAAAAAAAAGAAACAAAAAAGGCCAATGAGCTCAAGGACAGGAAAAAGAAAAGAAAAAACACGTTGACACACCTTAAATATTAACCCTTCATTTAACACTCTGACCATGAGCTAAAGAAAAAACAGGCCATAAAATCTCATGCTTTATTTACACGTCACATTTAGAAACGAGGCGTTCATGGAAATGTCTCTTCATTGTCTTATTGAAAGGACAGCTGCGGGCATGCACTGCTGCCTTAACACAGCTGCTTTGCCGCCGAAGACAACAGGGTGACTTTCGCTGGAGCATCACAGGAGCCGTCACCAGGGGAACCAGCCATTTCCACGCTAACCAGTGCCATGGAGATGCTGCAGCTGCTCTCTGATGCGGGGGAGGGAGTGAGGGAGGGAGGGAGGTAGGGAGAGGGCATGGGGAGTTCGTCGAGGTGCAGGCTTTCCTTTCATACTACATCCATCCGTCTCAAAGTGGAGAGTAGACAGCGTGTGGTGTTTTTGAAGATTTCACATTGAAGTGGATAAACTCTTTCTAGTGATAAAGATTGTGTGCTGCGATCGACTGGACTGAATTATTTGATTTTATATGTATAAATGCTCCACGTATGAAATCAAATCATTCAAATCTGAGCAGTGGGTGAACTATACTTTTTTTTATCTCTCGTATCTGAATGTATAAAAACATTAAGAATAAATAGAGATGCGATGTCAAAGTCATATAAATTATATCCACACAAACCTTTGTAAAAGCAACACTTACAACGACAAAGACGATGGGAAGACAAAGAGATGAAAAAACAAAAAGACAAATCATAATTTTCTAAACAATTGTGATCGGGAAATCTCTTTGAATGCTTTTTCACAAAACCCAAAGACACACAGGAAATACATTGATCATCAAGGAAACTGGGTAATATTTCAAGTACTTTGTTCTTACCCTGCAGGCAGAACATGATTGATAAGGAAAACAGAAAGCTATGCCTAAATATTAAACCATGTGTTCCAAAAACAAACAACACAGGAACCGACGCCTGGAATCCTTCCTTCTTATCGGGTCAGTGTGTGATGTCATGCATATCCACTGCAGGTGCAGCAGGTGTGTTATGGCTCTCCCTGCTGGTCAGGACACTCTTTTGGCGTCTTAAAAGCCTGAGAAGAAAAAACGTCTTTAAATCTATGAAGCGTTTTACAGCCACCAAAACCAAAAGAAAACAGGCAGCCCGGTTCCTTCCCTTTTAAGTTGTATACATTCTCCAACTTTTCGTCATGCATCACCTACAACAACCCTGATCACTTTAAAAAAAGACTCATGCTGTGGGTTGTTAGCCAACCATGCGCCGTCAACGGATCACTCTTTTCACCTCGGAATCCCTCTAATCACCCGCTAATCTCTGATAGGTACATACGCGTGTATAATAACTATAATACTCATATTGTGCTGAATAATTACCCCCATGTCAGAGGGGAAAAAAACAAGATAACAACAACACCAACAATAACAACACGTGATTATCGTGTGGGGCTTGTGGGACGTTGAGTACACCTGACGCGGCTTCACAATCGTGTGTTTGAATATATTGTCAATATATTACCTTCATATATCCTACAATACTAAGCTAGTGGTTCACTACATATTTTTATATATATATACACATATATGTGTGCATATATATGTATGTATATATGTATACACAACACATCCTGGATGTTTACAAAGAGTATGGGTAGCATATTTTCCTTTAACATCTTCAATGCACACTTGACATACACAGGAGGAAAAGGTTCAACATCAATGAACGACTGTAAAATACCATAAAAATATTGAAAAAACAAGAACATTCAGGGTCTGCCTGGTGAGACTTAAAATAAGGTTTTTTTTTTAAATCAAAGGCTAAGGTACAGACGGAGATTACACATTTGGGGGAGAGACATAACAAAAAGGACTTAAATGACCCCAGATAAGTGTTGCAGCTCTCAGTTTTGCCCTTAAATGTAGTAAAAGGCCTAAAAGAAGCAGCGTAAGATGCAGGCATGCGGATCACCGGAGGAAAACAACATACAGCCAAGAACTAGAACAGAAGCACATCACAGGGACAGAAGCCGAAGCAGCTTGGAAACAGGTCTCCTGGTAAAGAACAGCACAAAGAAGAAGAAGAGGAAGAAGAAGAAGACGACTTCTCTGGGTGAAGTTCTGCCGACGCCTCTGATTGGTCCGTCGGCAGCACCGAGCACCACGGCCACGCCTTCAACACGGCGTGCAGCGCGCGGTTCACGGAATCAACCCGATGCCGCTTTTGGGTGAAGCAGGAATGGTGGAGAGAAACGGAACGTTGGTGGTGGTGACGATTACAGCGCTTCAACGCTCCGAGGGATTCACAGCGACGTTGGGTCGTCCAGGATGAGATCCTCTTGATACGTTTCGGTCCCCCGAGGAAGGTCAGAAGAACGAAAGGCAGGAGAAGGAGGCGAGAAAAAAAAGCAAGCCGGATGTTTTTTGGTCGCCCGCGCCTTCGCCTCCCGTCCTCTCGCCGCTCGGCCTGGCGCGCGTTCCCTCAAAGACGCCTCAACCCGGGCACATCTGTGACCTCCTGCACCAGGCACACGGGTCCGCTTCGCCTCTGGTCCATGAGGAGGGGAGGGCGTCGTGGTTGTGTTGGGGGGAGGGGGAAGGGGGGTAGGGGTAGACCCCTCCCGCCCTCACTCCTGCTCCCCCTTCAAGCAGAGCTCCAAACCCTCCTGGATCTCACATAAAAACCTCACGTGGGGAGTCGGCGTGCCGCTGGCGGTGCAAACGCCGTGCCGCTCCCGGCGCCCCCCCCCCCCGCCCCGGCTCACTTCTTGACGGCCTGCCGGTAGCTGTGTCTCTGGCCGTCCGGTCGGTGCTTGCCGCCGCCGCCGCCCCCGCTGCTGCTGCAGCCGCTGGCCTTGCTGCTGGTGCCCCCGTCCCTGCTGGCCTGGCTGGCCTGGCTGCTGTCCTGCAGCGTGGGGCTGGACTGGGCCCTCTGCAGCCGGTTGTCCTCCAGCAGCTGGGACTCGAACACGGACAGGTCCTCCTCGCCGCTCCGGATCTTAGCCCGCAGCAGCATGACGTACGTCCCGTACCGTGTCTTCTGCGAATGTGCAGAGAAAGACAGTGTGTCGGAGGAAAGGGGGGGCGACAAAAGAGTCAGCTGCAATAATGTTCTTACCTTTAAAGACCTTTCTTTTGAGTCCAGCTCACCTCAAACTCGAGATACTCTTCCCGCTGGCGATACTCTTCAAGATCGCGGCCTTTGACCTTGCGGTCGGGGGGATAGGAGCGCAGCTCAGACAGCTCGGTGGACAGCGCTCTGAACCGAGCCTCGTGGGATCTAATCTGCTCCTCCTGGGAACACGAGATCCATGCGGACATCAGGGGAGAGACGAAGGGGAGGAATAGCCAACACATAGCGAATAGCAAACACTTGCATGGACCGTTTTTAAATGCCCAGCTTTTTTTTTCCCTTTATACTCCTAAAGACTCCTAAAGACTATCAAGTTCACTTATGAAACTCGTCCAAGGGCCCGGCTCCCAGGGACAAATAACCACTAAATATTCTAATAGTCAACAGATCGACGTGATGAATGAAGCGCCTGCAGTCCGTGAACAGAGTCACCGCTCGCAATATATCACATCGGTGTTAAGTGGCGGGGTTATTCATGAAAAATACATTCTAATTACTCTGCCATGAGGCTATGAAAATGGCTGCACGGAACAGATCATTACCATACCATTACATTGGTTTTGATGGATTTCCAAGCATCCTGAACTCGACTCAGACACCGGTCTCTGTGCTCAACAAGGCTACAGCTTGCTTTTCCGAAGGTTACCCCAGCAACCGGCGATCCACTAAGCTGGTTATCACCTCTGTCAATCAATCCAGGGCGCCTCAATCCGACTGTGAGCGAGTTCAGTTAAAGAGGGGCGGGATTTGCAGCGTGTGAACAATCACAGGCATGACTCAGTCGGAGAAATGTGTAGTTGTTAAAACACCAAATTCGGGCTGAAAGTATCACACATGAGCGACTTCATCGAGAGCGCATGAGAATGAGGTCAAAGCGTGGAAGTACATCTGCAACACATTCATTTAACAGAATACACAGATGTAATTACAGTCCGATGTATCGTGGTCTAATGAAGCAGTGGTGTGATAAATTCTCTTAATTCACACACTCGGTTATTGAAATATTATCTAACAATCGTGTGCCAAGTTCTGATTGGTTGGCAAGAGGCGCTTCTATATTTCTCAAACCACTGATTGCATATAAAAAGAGGAGAAAATGATTGTGACATCACACACTAATGATGTGGTGAAGAGCCAAGTTCCATAATTTCACCAACGACGACTGTTGTTTTGGTTTTGGCGAAATCCTGTGACGAGGAAGTAACCGTAGTTGAACTGATTAGTAACGTAGAACTGTTGTATACAACCTGTCAATTGTCTGTTTGATCAATAAATTAAATGTCTAAATGAACATCATGCCTTATAGAGAATTGACTTTAATGTTTACAATGTTTACTGAGGGAATAAATCAAGAGAGAAGTAGTCATTTTCTCATAGACTTTAGGACCAGAGGAGTTGCCCCCTGGTGGACATTAGACAGAACGCAGCTTTAATACATGAACCTTCTACTCCACTCGTCAGAACTGGAAGTTGCCGCTTGTCTCAAACATAACCCTTTCCTAGGAGCAGGTTACCACGGTGATCTACCGCACCCGGGTAAGAAGAGTAAAGCCTGAAGTTACTTTGCAGAGTACAGACCCTAGCCCCTCTCCTATCCTCCCTGTTGGTCTAGAAACGGCCCTTCGTACCTCCGACAGCTTGGACACCGTGCCCGGCAGCAGCGGCCGGCTGAACTTCTTCTGTGACCCGATGGCTGCCGGGAAAGGAGGCGCCGAGAACATGGCAGCAACCGCGTTGATCCGCGTGATCCAAGACTGCATCTGCTCCGTGTTCCTGTCAGTGGCAAAATAAACAACAATATACAATAACGGTATTATAAACAGACCCAAAACACACTTATCGGCTGCTCTCACACGCTCACATCGGAACTCGGCCACAAGCACCAACATCAGAGGGGTAATTATCGCAGGAAAGGCTGACAAAGATGATTCCAGAGCCAATTAATGCAGTAGAGAAAAAAGGGGGACTGATTTACACTAAGAGAGCCATTAGGGGCCCGTGAGGAATATCACATTAAATTATGACGGAGAGAGAGAGAGAGAGAGAGAGAGACAGAGAGAGAGAGAGAGAGAGGTACAGTATCTGGGACAAATGCAAGCTGCAACTGGAGCACACAGCCCGGCCTTGCGGGGGCGGGGGTGGCTCAAACATGTGGCCACTCATGTGCCACTTCTGGATCCTGGTAACACACACATGCTGACCTCAACCTTTCCTCCTACACTTCAGCCAGACATAATATGCTCTCTGCACAACACGTAGGCACACGAAGCACAGCTGCAAGGAGCTCCGAGAAGCTGCGTGTTATTGTTGGTGCTTCAGCTGAGACGAGGATGCAGCACGCTGAGCTGCATCCTCGTCCTTCTCTCTCTCTCTCTGGGTTACTCACGGCGCCTGGAAGAGGTAGACCCTCCAGTCGGCGGTGCGCAGGTAGAAGACGTTGGGCCTCTTGCTGTAGTCGGAGGCCTTCATGGCGAGGGAGTGGTGGATGGACACAGCGTTCTTCAGGTCCTCCTCGGAGAGGTGTTTGTCAGGCCGGTACTCCCCCTGGTTATGAATAAGAAATGAAAGCTGGGATTAACACCGAGGGGTCTGAGCACTTATCAGAGCCGGAGAGCCGACGGAGGAGACGTGATTTTACTGGAAGGTTAAAAACTCTGCATTGAAAGAATCCCGACAGAAAAACTACCCACGAGTCTCTGATTCATCAGATGAATTCATCTGTGTTAATCTAAGTGCAAAGATACCAAGGCAATACCTTTTCTGATCAATGTTTTTCCTGAATGCAAAACTTTAAAAAGCTTTAAAACTTTTCTGAACGTCTTGCTGAATCTACATTTTAAACAGTAACTCTCAATTTAAGTGAATAATGTAATAATGTATTTATAAAGTTACTAGAGTGATTTATAGTGGGGGGAAATCTTTACTAAAGAGCTCTGGTAGAATTATCTAAACTTTAGGAACTAGAACAAACACAATCATTACATTGATAAATGTAATAGAAAATGTTTATTATTTAACAAAAGAAGCCACATTTTTAAGTTCTCATTTGTCAAATGATCTTTGGCAGGACAAATCAGCAAAATAAAGATTAAATTAAGTCGAAATTTAATCTAAAATCAAGTTAACAAGACATGTCACAGCTCATTTTAGGAAAGTAGAGAGGAGATGTGAGTCCTTTTGAACATTTTGGGTATTTGGTGACCTAATAAAAGACAGAACACTTTGAATCATCGTGAAGGGAGGAGAGGATGTTCATGGATATGTAGTAACTTGTTATCCTAAAGGTTGAATAATGAATATCAAGTAACAGCTGTTACAAATCACTTGTCACACAGCCTTCTAAGTATTTATACATGAAATATGCCCTGTATTATTGGGAGACTTACTTTCTGCAGATAGAGAATGAGCCCTTTGAGGATGACGTAGAACGTCTTCCAGCCTCTTTTCCCTCTCGGGGCTGAAACGAGGAGAAAAAGTGCTCGCATTAAAAAACAGATGAGCTTTCTGACATCACGGGAGGGAACTTCAGGAAGTACAGTCACCGATTGGTCAAAGACACGTCGCTCCTATCACAGAACGAGGAAGCACTTTGGTTTCCATTTAGGTTCATTGTGGGACGAGGGGAAAAACATGGCTGTTGGTCTAATATCATTAAAGTTAGGCTTCGCTGAGATAAGTTTAATATGCCAAGAAAGAACCCGTCACCAGAAGGATGCTTGAATCAATTTAGTTCGAGTTGTCTTATTGATGTTGCTTTTTGTTTTTTGATTCAGAATTTGGGGGGAATTATTATGATATTCTAATGCGGCGTTCACTGACCTGCTTCATATCAAATAATTAAACGTTTAAATCTCTCCAGCTTGTGTTAAATACGGTGTTTGAGGAATCTACACAAAAACACGCTGGCTGAGACTTTCAGACAGGAAGTGTAGAACTGCGGTCTCGTCTCTGGGTTCACGTTCTCTCCAGGAGAAACAGTTTTGGAGTCCTCGTACTTCTCTTGCCGTCCGGGTCGGCGTGTACTTTGCGTACGAGGAAGCCGTTCTTGTAAAGCAGCGATCCAGACGGCTGCTGCTGCGTCTCGTCCGTCAGCGGCTTCCCGCCGCCTGCCGCCGCCGCCGCCGCTGCCGCTGCCCTCCCCCTTCACCGACCGGGAGGCGCTGGTCTCACACAGGCTGTCCCCCAGCTCGGAAAACGACTTTCGCAGCTCTTCCTCGTCGCTACGGAGACAAAACGAATGAATAACCAAAACAGATCCCGTGGTGACCAACGCTTACGATGTGTCACGCCTCAAGAGCGGACACGTCATCGCTCGTCCCGCCTCCACGCCATCCTGCCACAGTTCGGAGCGCTGTGAGCAACAAAATGGATGATTGAAGAAACACAAACTTCTTGATGATGTAGTTGTATACTGTAGATCGACTGGGCTTCTATTATTTCATATGTTATTTCATGGGAAGTGGTTTGAGGTGTTTTCTTTTTAATCCTTATATTCTGTTTCAAATTTTTACCTTTTCTAATTCTGAAGTTTGGAGGACGTAAATCAGGCAACATTTGCCAACTGCGATTTATTTATTTGTGCTGACTTGTTGGTTTTCTTTCTCTTTTGTCTCTGCAGTTTTTCATTTGTCACAGTAGATGTTGCTTTAAAAGGACCACCATTCATATCAGTAATTACAATGTATCAATGTGTCAACAACCATCGCACTCACGTTGCCGTTTAGAAGATGAATTAATAATTGCCGTTTAGCAGACCCGTTTGTCTGATTGGATTGTGGCGTGAAGGTTCAGCGGCGGTTCCCTCTCAGAATATGATTTAATCCAGCAGCCTCTTTATTGAAGCTTTCAGAGGTTTGTCAGAACGTTGCTCGTTAGAAACGGGCCTCAAGGAGCCAAATTCAAAATGAGCTCTGGCTGCAACTGCAGCTTTATTATTTTCTGACTCCCCTCCTGTGCACTGTGTGTGTGTGTGTGTGTGTGTGTGTGTGTGTGTGTGTGTGTACGTGTATTTCCCGCAAAACAAGTCCCTTTATGTTTGTCTCTTTATGTTTGTTACTGACATGCAGTAAACATTGTTATCTGTATATTCTATATTTATTCATTCCTATTTTATTAGCTTTTTCGTTTGCATTTTATTGTTATTACTTGTGCATCCAGCATCATTTAATTAGTTTGTTAAAATCCTTATCCTTTTTGGTGCTGTACGACTAAAGATGAATAAATAAATACACGTCAAGGTAATGACAGTATTACATTTGACATAAGCAAAGTTCTTCCTGTAAATTTTACTAGAGTGGTGTTAATCTCACTCTTCTCCACACACCTCCTCGCAGTGCGCTTTCAGAGGGATTTGTCACATTAAGAGACGACAAATGCTGTAGGAAACAACGCCAAGATGTCTCCCCGCCGAGGCCACGCGGCAAATCCACTTGTTACCTCAGCAGGCGGCACCCGTGCAAAAAGTTCAGCCCGAAAATAGAAAAGGTGGCTGCGTGCCGAGCCCCCCCGAGACCACGGTATGAGTAACCAACAGTACATAACAGCAGTTAACCCCAAACGGGAGCCAGAGAGAGAGAGAGAGAGAGAGAGAGAGACAGAGAGAGAGAAGGGGGAGGGAGAGACAGAGCCAATGGGCATCTAGCCTGTTGCCTGGTAACTGCTGAATCCCATTCCACACAGAGAGACAAAGTGGAGGGGAGAATGGGAGATGGGGAGAGATACAAATAAGCTCATCCTTCTCTGATGGCAGAACATTGTTCACAATGATATGAGAGTAAAGAGAACAAAGGGGAGGAAACAAAAAGGAAATTAAAGAAGAGGTTCAGAAAATAAAAAATATCACAAGAAAGGAGAGGAAAGAGAGGGAGGAAAGGAAACAAAATGAAAAAGGTAACGGTGAGACATTAAAGGAAAGGAGAATAAAGAAAAAAGGACAGAAAGGAAACAAAAGGTAAAACAGGACGACCGAAAAAGGAAAGGAAACAAACAGAAAAGGAGAAGAGGGTGGAAAGAGATTAAGATCAATATAATTAAAAGAGGGTTAGGGTGAGGGGAGAGGAAAGCAAAATATACAAATAAAAAGAGGAAAAAAAATAGGAAATGAGAAGGGAGAAAAAAATGGAAAAGATGAATAAATAAAACTGAAAAAATACAAACAAGAAAGACGAGAAGAACAACAAAGGAAAACTGAGAAGGGAAGGAAAAGAAACGAGTGGGAGAAGTAAAGAAACTGTGTGTTGATGCAATACGAAGAAAACCAGATGAAAGAAATGCATGCTGGGTGCTTTGTGCTGAAGTTGCTGCTTCAGTGTAGCAACAAGAGAAAGACTGCGTAACTTCATCCTTCTTGCTCTCCGGTGTTTAATGAGTCAAGCTAACGCGTTTCCATTCGAGAGATAGAAGATGGAGGACAAAGCAGGAACGCTGCAGGAAACGGACAAAGTTGTGATTGAAATCTGGAATTAAATCTATTTATGATTAATTGAACTAATCAGGAATGTGAGCCAGCTTTCAGTACTTGAAAGGTTTTAGTATTTGTGTTATTAACGTACTGTACTTGTGTGGAGATAAGCATATGAACCGCACTATTTAGTCAAGCATATTTGCCAACTTTAACTACTTTGCAGATTAAGTTACAGCATGTATAAACCAATAGATGTATAATGCTGGATTATTGCAGTTTAAACAAGCAGCAACGCATCAAACATGTACAATGATTACCAGTTGCAGTTAAAGTGATGAACAGACCAATTAAAATCCAATAATATATATCTTTTATATATGTTTTCTGCAAAAAGATTACTTTGGTAAATATTCATGCTAGTACTTTTGTACTAGTATTTTCACTACTTCCGCCACACAAAGTACTGTTGTACTACTAATGCTATGACGTCAGTGATTCTCTGCAGAATGAAAGCAGTGAACGAGCAGAAGCTTTCCATGACATCTTCAGATCTCCCTGCATGGATGTTCACCACCACCACCACCACCACCACCACCACCTCCACCTCCACCTCCACCACCTCCCTCCCTGTGCCCTCCACCCCCGCTGCCGAATGAGGAAGCATGTGTGAGTGTCTTTGTTTGTGTACCAGTGGATAACATGTGGGTGCATCCAACTGCACCGCCGAGAGAGTGGCCGAGTCCTCTTCTCTGCGGGGGTGTGAAACAACATGTATTGCTGTGTTCTGTGTTGTGTTAAAATACCACACGCACACACACACACACACACACCTGTTATGAGAGGCATAACGGAGGCTTCCACTTGAGCTCCGGTGAGTCAATCAAAGTTTTAAATACTCAGTTTCATTATAATGTTCCAGTGTTGGTTACATTTTTAGTTATGCGTTTGTCATCCTACGATGCAACGTGACCTTTGCTAAGTTAAGTTGTTACGTAGGTGACATCTGTTTTATAGTTAAGCTTTATCATCCTCCAGATCTTTTTCGCAACGTTAACCTTGTGACATTGTTTTGTTTTTAAGCCCGACATAAAAGTTATTCATGAAAGCGATGATTGGTTCGAGACATCGACCTTCAAAAGAACCACCTCTTTGCGGTGTAACAACATTTTCTCTGGTTTGTGTGGAATAAAGTGCATTTTAACAGCTTCATTTTCTTGTGGAATTCCAAAGTGATAAGAAGATCCTAAAATCCCAATAAATAAATGTCCTCTATGTGACTCTCTATGCTGCACGTCTTTGTGCACAAAACCTACTTGGCAATGAAGCCGTTTCTATTTCCGGACACACTGTTTTTTTCCCGTCATTACCAACGTGCAAATTGCCAACGCACAAACTGACCGCGCCGCGGGACGTGCACGAGGACGCGCCGTGCGTCCTCTGAAGCGATGCGGAGCTGAAGCGCATCCGTCACACGGTGCCTTGATCTCCACCAAGTGGAAGAAAATGTCCTCCGTGTGATGAAATATGCACCAACCAGGCGAGTAGAGTGTGAAAGTGGGGCGGAAACCGACGCCGTGCCGCGAGGTTCGTCAGAGCTGAGCTGAGACTTCATTTGAAAATATCTGTAACGTCTGTTTGGAGGTGGGCAGCGTCTTTGCCCGGAGGACCGGGGGGGGATGAGGGGAGGTTTAGGTGAGAGAGGACAACACAGTGTCCGTCCCCGCGCGGCCTCTTACGGAGGCTGCGGCGTTTAAATAGCCGCCCGCGTGCCAGCGGAGATGTTTGAACTGGATCGCCGGCCTCTCTGTGGATCTCCTCCTCGAAACGCTCCTCTGTCCACTTTCTGCTCGGCTGTTTCGGGAGCGCTGCTGCGGCTATTTTTGGAGAGGTGGTGGGAGGCTGTGGTCACACCTTCTCACAGGATGCAGGTAGAGCGCCGTTTAAACTTAGACAAGGTCCCTTTGTGTTTTCTCTTCTTCGCGTTCACGCGTACTGAAGCCAACATACATTCCCCGTGCACATGTGTGCGTACTGTACACATCCATCTGTTACTGTGTGTGTGTGTGTGTGTGTGTGTGTTGGCTGCCGAGAGGACGCAGGGAGGAAGGAGCAATCTGGTAGCTATGGAGTCGTGTTCATGGAGCCGTAACTATGGCAACAAAGCTCGGAAAGCCAGTGACTTAATTGGCATCTCCGAGGCGCTATGGAACTGCGATCCAGAATAGCAACCCTTGACACACTAATGTTTTCTTCCACATGCCAGGCAACACTCACGTCCGTAATGAGGTTGCTAACAAGTTAATCAATATCCATCCTGCTCTTCTGGACAATGTAGTGTGTGTGTGTGTGTGTGTGTGTGTGTGTGTGTGTGTGGTTGTGTGTTTGCATGGGTTTAAGTTCATCAGCGAGGGAGCAAACGACAGAAACTAAATCACAGAGAAGGAGAAGAGGCTAAAATCAGATGTTTTTTCATTGTTGTTTTAGACTAGAGGGGATCAAAAATACCAGATTTGATTACTTTTTTTCTTTGCCCCTGATTTAATTCATCAGAAGCAAATTATTATCTTTACTGTGATGGTTTTCTTTCTAAGAATCATAATACAAGAATTTAAACTTTTTGGGAACATAGCTGATGTTTCATGCTGATCCCTCACCTCATCTCTGAGTTAAAACGTTTTACTCTCTTCGCCTGTAGCGTCTTTCCCTTCAATGTGTTTCGGTTAATCACATAATAAATGTGCTTTCAGGTGAATCAGAAATACATGAGATGACTCACAGAGTCCACTGCAGCTTCTGGTTCTTGATTGAGTTGTAAAGCGCCTGCAGAAGAAAACAAGGAGAGCACATTTTCAGACAAAACAGGAATCCATAGCAGCAAGGTTCAGCTGATCAGATCTAGCAGGAAGAAAGGGGTGGGAGGGGGGGGGGGGGGGGGGGTGCACGGTGGTAAGCAAGGCTGCTTCACTCAATAACTTGTTCTCAGAAATGTCATCCCTCTTCACGCTGCTCTTGCTGCCCTTTGCTGCAGCTTAACTCCTTTTATTTTTTTTGTCAAACAATCAATCAATCATCTAATCAGTCAACGAGCACGACATCAGTTGGCCATTATCCGCCCACCGCTGGACGGGCCTGCGAATCAATCAGCCTGATAAATAATTCAAACGTCGACCGGCAAGGAGCCAAATTAAGTTACAGCTCAAAAATAAATCAGATCGATGAAAACAAAAGCCCCACGTGGGTTAAAAAAAAAACACGCTGTGAGTGCTGATCAATACGTTGATTAACTGACATATCACAAAGAAGAAGAATAGCCATCAGCCCAAGATTTGCATTTATTCTCAATTTGATGTTATTTTAAATAATAAATGAGCGGTTTGGCAGAGGTGAGATTGACCTTTTTTTTCATGCAACAAATGATCAATCAGATCTATTTTCGGTTTCCTCGGTGGCAGATGGGTGGTTGATGATCAATTATTAGTAATGCTAATAAAAGTCCTCAATTAAAAATTAGACTAGAAGTATTATAATAGGGTAATATACAGATCAAATAAATCAATATAACATATGAGTATTATCACAAAAGTGCTTTACTTTACGTTTATTTCTCATGCAGATAACCATCTATTTGGACATGAGTACATTTATTACACAAATATAAAGTAATGAAATAGACAGATTCACTGTTTACTGTTTTAAAGGCTTTTCTAATGGCTGCCCACATTAAATCGTGTATAGTTCAATCCCATCATAACCGGGGATATAAAGTATAGATTATTTGGAGTAAAACAGTATTGTCCTGTTTGCAAAAAGTTTTTTAGAGGACTGAAAATTATCTGTAGGCCATTAATGCCTATAAAGAAACGTCTTCTGATCCATTCAAATGGTTATTCTCTATATCTGTGTACGATATCTGTAACAGCACAGCAGTCCAATAAATGTGGGGCAAAAAAAAGTGTAATATTTGCAAATCAAATTTGCAGTGCGAAAGTAAATGACATAAAGGAAATATTATACAGATTCTGCACTAAATCAATATGGATGAAATCACCAGACAGGCGTGTACGCTTTTGGTAAATCCGTCAAATAAATGGCTCATAAATAAAGTAAAAGTCAGGAGGGTATTAACGCAGTGTTTCTGTTTGTTGGTGTCATTCCTAAAAACGTTCTTTATCAGGATTTTGTTCCTTTTTCTTTGTGTTCATTGCAGCAAAAGCAATTTAGTGCACAAACGATTGAACCATCTTTGCACCAGATTTGTTTGGAATAATTTGTTAAATAATAATCATTTTTTCTTACCATTTCAGAAAGAATAAAACTCTTTTGCTTTCAATATTATCCAAATGTATCAACACAAAAAACGAGACTGAAAAGAGTTTAACGAGGGAGCCAGAAGCGCCTGTAAATATCTCAGCGTTTGAATAATCAGAGGCAGGTGAATAAAGCAGAACTTCTCCGAGTCGAACCGTTTCAAAGCGGAAGACGAGCTGCTTCTGTCGCAGCAATCCGGTCAGTCTGAAATACTAATGGAGAATTTGAAAAGCTTTGTGAAGTTGTGCGTTGTGTTCAACAACAGCAGCACCTTCAGTCCACAGGAGCCCATCGGGGCAGTAAAACTAAACTTGGGGCCTTTGGCCAGATTTACCCCGGAGCCAAACATCATTCATATAAAAAAGCAATCAACTGATTATTGATTCGTCTGCTGGATAACTTCTTTAAAGCGATCTCAGAAATTACTATAAATTATCGCCTGTTGTCCAACCAGCTAATGTGAATTTAGGAGCACCACGCCGTGGAAGCTAGGCCTTTACTCCTGCAAACTATGAAAAACTACTTTAGAAGTTTATTTAAAAATGACCAAACAAGCACTAAATAGGTATAGGTTTTAGGAGCCCATGTGCACATGGCCAGCGTAAACTGTGGTTCAGTGGTTCGTAGAGCGCCGTAGCCGAATACGAAGAGAATATGAATAGAAACCTGAGGCCACTCAGCCAACGCTGGTACTTTGACGGGTTTGGGAGCGATGACATGTCGCACGTAAAACAATGAAAAGCAGCTTTTCTAAATATTGTTTGACGTCTGACATGAGCTTTTGGCTGTGATTTATGTTTAATTTCTATATAAGTGAAACTGTGTTTTTTTTGTTTTAAAAACCTCTCTGTGAATCTGAATCCTGAAGGAACACAGCAGAATCAATAGAGCAGAGGGACTCGGTGAAGACGGAGGAAGAATAAGAGAAGGTAGACAGATGGGGGACTCAGAGACATCCAGTCTGATGGCTCATGGAGACGATGATGGATGCTTGTCACCTTCACCTACTTGTTTCATCAACGTCACCAAGTGCCAACAGATGGGAGCCATTAGCAACGAATGGCTGAACTGAGCGTACCAATAATAAGTATTGGTAATCATATGTTAGTTTGTCAAATAACCACAGCTGCAATAAGGGACACCGAACCAACTTTTAACCAATGCTATTTGGGCTGAAACACAATTCGTTATGACACGTGTCAACACATGGAGAAATAATGAGGAATCCTGAACATTCCGTCATTATTCCAGCAGTGATTCTACTACTCGGGTACCTTCCTCCTCTTCCTGGCCTGCGGGTGGTTCTGTCCGTCCTGAGCCTTCCCCAGCAGGTCCGGGAACACCAGCGGCTTGAGGGAACGCGAGCGCGGCGTCCTGGGGTATCGGAACGGGTCCATCATGCGGAAGTCCCGCCCGTAGCGCACGGTGCAAAGAGAGCGCGAGCGAAGGCGCCCCGCCGAGTGCAGGCTGTTGACACCGATCATGCTCCGGCGACGCCGGACGTGAAAAATCGTGGGCCCCCCACCCCACCCCCCTCACAGCCCTCCTCCCCCCTCAAACTACCGAGTCTTTGATTTCTATGTCCTGCAGAAGATAAGTTGATCCGGAGAGAGTGTGACAAAGAAAAGCGGGACGGTCCGATGCGCTCGGGCCGTCAGATGCCGGTGATCGGTGGAGACATCCGGCCGCTGTCAGCACTCTGAACCCCCCGCGGCGTCGCCCGTCAAGAGTCCCGATCAACGCCCACCAGGCAGCGCCGGGGTGCCCACATGACGCTGAATTATTGACGAGGCGGCCATGTATTCTGCACGCACGGAAAGCAATCCTTCGCTGCGACCGAGGCGACGGTAGATCCAGAGGGAGGGAGAGGGGGCTGATCCTCCTCGTGGGTCGGTCCAAGCAGCCGGGGAGGCGAGCCGAGCCACCCGAAGGTGACACCTGTCCAGCTGCCCCCTTTTTGGCGAGGAGGGACCGTCGAGCGACGACACAATTCCTCTCCAGCCCGCACGCGCGCAGACACGCGCGCAGATGGTGCGAAACACCCGCGTGAAAGAAAGAATAAATAAATAAAAACACACAGAGAGATGCGATACAAACGGATGAAAGGAAACACACACCCAGAAGAGGGAGATACGGGGAGGGGGGGGCGGGGGGGGGGGGGGGGGGGCCGCCTTCGGACTTCGGAGAAGAAATCCAAAGAGCGAGCCCGGTTTCGTCACAAGCGCCCCCCCAAAAGAATGCGATCTAAATTAAAAATTAAATACTACACGCAGAAAAAAAACAGAAGAGGAGGCGTGTTGCAGGAGGAGGAGATGATACATGTTCCGATCGTTCCTGTTGCCGTAAAATGGACACCATCAGTTTGACAGATTATCTCACTCCTTCTTCTTCCCGATCCCTGTGTCCATGTGTGGAGGTCCGCTTCTCCATCCCTCCCCACCCTCCCACCACCTCCCCCCTTCCTCTGTGATCCACTTATCTTTTCTCTCAGACCCTTTTGGGTTTCAGTCCCTCCCCATCGCACGCTCGGCAGCTACGGGTGTCTGCGGGGAGGAGGTTCATGCCTTCCTCGCCTCTGTGAGAGTGTCGATGCCCGCTTTCTCTCTCTCTGTTGCAAAGGTCCAATCCCGCACTTCCTTTTCCCCGCTGCAGCTGCGGAGGAGGAGGTTGAGGTGGAGGAAGAGGTGGAGGAAGAGGTGGAGGAAGAGAAGGAGAGCTGGCTGCCTGAATCGCAGAGCGCAAAACGAGGCTGATAGGAACGGTGCTCTCCGTCTCTCTGCCTTTGCCTGGTCAATGCGTACCTCCTGTCCTCCCTCCTGTCCTCCCTCCCTCCCGAGTCATCGCGAGCAAAACACAGTCTGCCTCCTACACACACACACACGCGCGCGCGCGCGCACGCGCGTGCACAGGCTTTTTTTAAAACATGTCCTCACATTGTTAAGTCAGTGTTCTGTGGGAGAGGCTGAGGAGGACCACAGGTGTCAGCATCCATCCGTAGGTGCCTCCAGTTAAAAGGGATAGTTCGGCATGGGAGGAGGAGGGGGGGGGGGGGGGGGGACACCAGTGCCCTTAAGTGATTCAAATACTAGCTGAGTACTTTATTTGATACCAGCTGGCAACTTCATGTCTTCAAGCTGCATTCTCTCTAATGCCCACCGGGGGGCGACTCCTCTGGTCCTCTAAATGGGAGTGTGCTTGTAAAGCCACTTAAAGTGCTTTAACACATGTCATCGTTCACCCATTCACGCACCGATGACAGGAGCTGCCGTGCACAGTGCCACCTGCCCATCAGTAACTAACATTCACACATCGTCATGCGGGGTTAGCCGAGCCTCCACACACACACACACACACACACACACACACACACACACACACACACACACACACACACACACACACACACACACACACACACACACACACACACACACACAGTGCTCACGAATAAAATTTAAAAACAAAGACAAATCAGTCAACTATGATCAGTGGCTGGAGAGTGAGTAATAGAGACAACAAGAGGGACGCCATTTAACCACAGGGTCAATCATTCGTACGTAGTGAAGGAGAAGTACAACAGAAGTACTCGAGACCCTTGAAATGTATTTTTTTTGTCCCCTTTCTATTCCTAACGTGTTGTTTTTCATATTTAATGTCCATAACCTTTTGCATAATGAACTGCACCTGTGTTTGTCTGAGACCAACTGACGGACTCGTAGCGGCTCCTTCCTCCTTTTTCTAAATTTAAAACGGCATAATAAAAGTTTAATTGTTGCAGGGACAGAGAACCGCTCCGCTCTCACGACCGGGGTCTTGTCTGCTTGACGTGACTTCACGGGGTGTGAAGGGGGGGAGGGGGTGGGGGGGCAGGCTGACCCGTGGCTCAAAAACAGGATAACAGCCTGCATGGCACGGGAGGAGGTGAGGGAGCCTCGGTGGCTCTGTCCTCGAATACTCTGCTCCGCTGCGTGGGGTGGGGGGTGGGGGGCAGGGAGGGGGGGGGGGGGGGGGGGGGGGGGGTGAGAGAGGGGGAGAGAGGAGGAGGGAGGGGAGACGAGGGGGGTGGGGGGGGGGGGGGTTGTGGCCTGAAGCTTGGCTCCCATGAAAACCGCTGAAGTGCCTCCGAGCAAAGCGCTTGACCCTGAGCTACACGACCCGCTCCCATCTGCTGTCAGTCTCTCTTCCCACTCAAGATTTCACATTCTGAATGACTTGGGATCCAAGTCATTCATGAGCGTATATTCAGAATGCTGCATTACTAATCAATAATTTAATTGAGATTTTTAATTACCAGTGTCGTGTATCTTAGTTGCTGGACTGTTTCCTTCTTGAATATCACAGGAATCTTTTGTTATTCTGCAAAAAGACATACAAATTTGACTTTTTATTTATTTTTTTACTTTTTATTTATTTGACAACAAGGCAAAACATCTCTCCAGATTTACAACTTCAGTAACAGCTGCTCACTGTAGATTTTAAATCTATCAAAGAGAAAGGACTAGTGCGTTACCCGGGGACTACTTTTAGCGGCGGATGAATGCACACTTGGTGCTGTGGTGATGTGTTACTGTGTTAGTGGCAGCAGGACGGTGTTTGTGCGACTGAGTCAGAATAAACTCCAGCGTGTGTGTTCATGGTGACGGAGGCTCACTCATGCGTTTTTAATGGAGTGGCTCAGAGCAAGAAGATCTCACACAAAAGACTTCTCTTTGGTATATAAGCCTAGAATAAAAAGCTTAATCGGAGACAACTTTAAAAAAGACCTGTCATTATTTTTTCATAGTTTAGTTTGTGATGGCATGAATAAAGCAACATTACTCAACCACAGGGCCGAACGCTACACAAGAAGAGGAGAGGATTAAGAAAAGTAGTTCAACTCTCAAGTGAAAATAGCCCAAATGTTTTGTTAAAAAATGATTTTTGTGTTGAAGTGGTGAAGCCGCCTGCGAGCTCCTTTCCTTAACTAAAAGTACCCATACCACACTGTGAAAACACTGATACCACACCTGCATTGAAAGGAAGGGAAACGCAGTTGAAAGCATTGAAGTATTAAATGTAAGAGTGTAATATATAAGACGATAATATATATTTGTATAATATAATACATTGATGTTTGGTTTGTAAAAACAGTGAAAATAGTTAGAAATGTCACAATTAGCCAGAATCAAAAGTGATACCTTCACTAGTCCAACTAAACCGCCCTGCATGACGTACAACACCCAGTGCAGAGCGATGTGATGTGTAAATCAGTAATGACGCGAGTCAAAAGCAGCATCTCCATCCTCAGACGTGACCCGCACGTCTAAACCGAAGCGACCCACCTTCTCCCCTCACTTACAAAACACAAATAAGGCATCCATCTTTTTTTCCCCTCCATCAATAGCCTCAGTGCACCTAATTACTGTTTGAAGCGCGTCTTCATTGAGCCGTACAGCATTTTCATTTCAGCAGAATTTGTTCCTCCTGCTCTAATGCGGACTGGTAACCTACTTCAGTGCATTATTAGCTCCTACTTCACGCTGTAAGCCCCGAGTCGTAGAGAGAGAGAGAGAGAGTGCAGACCTATGCATCTCTGAGCCTCTCAATAATGGGAGAAGTTTCCTCTGTAGCGCCGGTTCGGGCCGGCGGCCGGAGCTCCCGGTTCTGCGGGCTTCGCTTTGTTTCCCGTGCACGCTTGTATAGTATGTCGTCTCTATCGATGATGATGACGACATCACCAAAGTAACGGACCAGATCCACGAACGTCGGTTTAACCTGAATCTGAGGACTCTGGGTAATGTTCTTACACGGCCTGCATGTCGGGCCGGTCTTTGCTTTCCTCGCCTGACTTGTTCGTACAGAATGTTTCCTGTGTTCCCAGGCTGGTTCATATGGAGATAAGACCCGCGTGGTCATCAACCACAACAACCCCAGCCCTCCGACAGAATGAGTCTCCTGTGCAGACATTACGGGCCGACTGACACCCGGGCTTTGGGAGGAAACGTCCTCCAGAGCGCATTAAGATGCTTTATTGCCTCGTTATGAACCCACGCTGATGGAGACAAACAAGCGCGGGCGCCGGAGCGGTCGCGCTGTACTTGCGGTGAACTCCGACCGGCGTCCGTCCGCCCGGCTGCTGGACGGAGGTGGTGACATAAGCACCCGACCGCTTTGTTCAACCACACCGTCGTATTTTTTTAAACATTTAAAAAAAAAACTACATTGAATGCAAAACACATCACATGGAAAAAACTGGAAAAAAATATAAGCAGGATGGGAATCAACTCGCGGAGAACTCCTCAGTGGCCACATGGGGACCCCCACCATGTCAGGGTAGCCCTTGAGACATTCTTGGGAGTCTTAAACAGGTGAGCACATTCAAACTGGCAGAAAGAGAGCACGCACCCGAAAAAATCTCCGCCCTTCCCAGATACACCCTAATGAGAGTTATTGTAGAGCGCAGGGTTTTATTTTCCTAATGATTTAACAACCCGCCCAGCAGAGAAGAGCGCCTGGGTAAGGAAGAAAAGACAGAGCCCACAGGGCTCAGGGTGGTGAAGACGGCGACAGCGTCACCAGCTTATATTGTGGCGGTAATAGGAAACATATCACCAGGTCCAATCAAAAGAGGCCGAGAGACAGAATAATTGAGAGCCGAGAGGAAGAAGCCACGAAAAAAACCGAGAGAGTTGTTGAAGCAAAAAGAGAGAGAGAGAGAGAAAGCAGAGAGAGGAGCTAATTGATGATGAAGGAGCAGAGGCTCATTATTTTCCAGCTCACCGGGCGGCTCTCACTTTGTATAAATGGTGACTCTCCTCAGTGACTGCGTGAAATTGTTTGTGTAATTGTTGAGTGGGATGCCAATGTTTTGCAGCGTGGATGTGAATCGATGGACATATTGCACATTTTGAAGTGCTGCTGGTGCCACAAAACTGAAAAAAAGTCACTCAGGGTTCATCCAACACGATTATCCGAACCGCATCTCACGGCATTCAAACCATTTGTTGTCGATGAATTTCCCTCAAGAACACAAACGCCAAACTGCTCATGACGGCAGAGTTATTGAAATGATTCAGGGTTCATCCTCTGGGGACCATCAATGTCTGAATTCGCTTTCGTAGCGACCCCTTGTCGGCCATGTCGCTAAAAGAAGAAAGACACAATGCTGCAGGTTGATATATAAATGAATAAATATGGGATCAGGGTATTCTTCAAGCTTACTTCATAACATTCTTATCGAGCACGTGTTGCGTAATGTTTCTTAATGTTTTCTAAAGCCACATTTAAAAGCACTAAATAGCAAATAACTCATTTCTTTGAGGTTAGTCAGAGGGTGAAGTCCAAAGAGTTCTCTCATGTCCTGCCCTTCGCTGACTGGGAGGTGAGGAATGGAAAAGGGACAGAAGGACGATCGAGTGACGGAGCAAAGTTGTGATGACACAACAGTTGCTGCGATGCGGTCGAAGAGGGGGGGGGGGGGGGGGGGAGAAAAAAAGTATCTCACACAATGTGTGAGATGCAAAATTCAATAGTGTGTTGTTGTTTTTGTTGTGGTGCAGAATGAGCGATGGATTGCCGTGGCTCACTCGTAACCTATTTACGGCACCAAACAAGCAGATACCAGAAACGAAGGAGGAAATGGGGAAAGATGGGAGGAGAGGAAATGAAGATGAGGGAGGAATGGCAGTTATTTGTAGCTGGAACATGATGGAGGGATAAGAGGGAGAGAAAGGAGGCATCAACAGGGAGGACGGCAGAGGGGACTTGTGCTTCAGTCTGTGCTTCAACCGTTTACACAAATGCAAAGTAGGTAACATAAGGGACGCATGACTGAAATAATCTTTAACAATCTTGTTAAGTTTAACATTTTAAGTTACATCACTTCCAGCTACATGGAGTAGAACACCCCTGTTTCTGTTTATTGTATCATGAAAGACTCATTTTAGGAAGAATGTGCAGATCTCACTTGTTCACTAGTAAACAACCTCATTAGGAAAAAGGATGTTTAGGCAGTGAAACTAAACTTCTGCTGCTTACGTCTGTAGTCTGTTCCCTCAGTTTGCTCGCTGTCAGTCAGGATGTTAGCTGCTCTCATCAGCCGGTCTCATCCAGACAGTTACATAGTTACATCATCTCTCTGCCGTCTCTCTTCTATCGCCGTGGTTCCCCTCTCTCCACCTTCAGCGAGTTCACCTTTAAATGTACGCAGAGTCGGCAGGTCGGTTCCAATTATCGGTCGTGTTCTACCGGATGTTTGAACCGCCAGGTGAGGAGAGACGTCAGAATGAGGACACGTCCGGAGTTCGGGGGGGACTGAGGAGAGGGGTGCTGATGAAGGCGGCAGCGAGACACACACAGTCCGCACAGTGCGGCGGCTTAACGTGAGGATGAGGAGCGAGGGAGAGCGGGCCAGCTGAACATTTGGAGAGTCGGAGAGAGAGGAGAGTGCAGCTCGAGGGTGAGGAGGAGAACAAAGGAGCGCGTTGGAAGTGGAAGGCATGATTGAAAAGACCCAGCACTTCATTTCGGCCCCCTCCCTTGTGCATTATTAATACCCCATTACAACTTGTTGACGTGGATTCTGGGGCCCAGCTGCATGGTGGCGGGCCGCTCTGCCGACGAAAAATTGGGTAATATTTCGCCACATCACGTGCTCCCCCCCCCCAACCGCCCCGGGGGCCGGTCTGAACCCCCGGTCTCAAGGCGCACGGACGACCCAACTCCAGCCGGCTAATCGAATGCTGCCCAAGCTGGGAAGGGGGTTTGTTTGGCGGTCGGACATTTACGTCTCCCGTAGGTGGAGCGTGGCAGGAAGCGGCGCGGGCCGGGCCGGCCTCTGATTGGAGGCCTCTGGAGATGGAAGGCAACGCCAGCTGGCAGTGAGCGAAGGCCGGACAGCCGGACTCAAGTCGCACAGATCGGAGTGACAATAAAACGCTGGCACACCCGGGATGCTCAATCTCCCTTCAGAAGCGCGTCTGTGCATGGCAGCATGTGTGTGTGTGTGTGTGTGTGTGTGTGTGTGTGTGTGTGTGAGAGTGCTATTCTAGACTGGGGCTTACTTTAAGCAGATCCTTGTGAAAGTCTTGGCCGTCGTTCAGTCCTTCCAGGTTGCCAATGAACTGCGAGCATGACATCCTCTTTCCAATGTTCTGAAAAAAAGAGACAAATCTGAGTGTCCTTCTCTAACCCCCCCCCCCCCCCCCCCCCCTACACACACACACACACACACACACACACACTCACACAACCCTTCTCTGGCATATTTCTCCCCCAGCTCCTCAGACATCGCCCCCACGCTTCGGACCTACTTTAACCTGCGATGCATAGTTATGTAATATTCTTTTCTTTTAGTGGATATGTTATGCTGTTAGAGTTGTTATAGTTTTAAACATGTAAAATGCCTAAGACTGCCTTTTGAAGCACTATAAAATAAACCAATTATGATAATGTTAATTATTTTTTAAATTAATTCTCGCACATAGCAGAAGAAGTAATGCAGATGTAGGAGATTTTAAATCTCTTTAACAGTAACTGCTGCCTTCATCTGTTTAGTTTGTAATTATTTAAAGGATGTACCTCTATATGCTGTTGATGGAGAGTTATTGCTATACAGAATAGATCCTGTTTTACTCTTCAATATAAGTCGACATATTGAACAATGCAGCTTGTCTGAACACAAAGTTTCATAAATAAAAGCACAACAAACACAAAGTAACAAAATCTGTTAAATTAAAAAAACGGGTAAAGAAACCATCTGATCGAAAATTCATGGTATTACTAGTATCCCTAATATCCATAAACAAAAAAGTACTTAATGTTAGCATGTTCAAGCTTCTCAAATGTGAGGAATTTAGATTGAACTTCATACGTTGGCTCTGTTAAAATAAGCAACGTGAATACGCCAAATCTCAGCACTATTGCAGAATTGATTGCTGGATTAATGAAGACATTGAGGCTGGTAGTGATGAGGATCGCAGTCACAACAAAGATCAAACTCACAGTGTATCTGCTAACATCTGTTGAAGCTGATCTCCCGTCCGCCCACCTCGACAGGCCCTTAAATTAATCATTCATCCGCAGCAGAGCTGCACTATCACTGCCAGAGGACTGGCCCAGATTTACAAAAGGGAGGCTCCGACTGTGAAAGTAGCACATTGAGATGGTGGAAGAAGCTCAGCAGCAAGGCCTGCAGATCAGCTGCTGATCGGGATGACATTCCCAAATTCCAGAGGGAATCAAAAGGTAATATGAGGAGATGGAAGCTTCTTAAACATTATATTTTATCGTTTTGTGTCATGTGGGCATGTACACACATATGTACGCACGGGTGCATGTGCACTTCCATGTACACATCTATCATGTATGTGAACAGATGTTACTCACCTGGCCGTGAAGATCGGTGTTCAGCAGCATCAGAGCGCAGGTGAGAGTGTGAACTGCATCTACAGGATGAACATGAATGAATCAATACGATTTTTAAGGACATAATGCACAGCAGGGTATATTAAGGTGAAGCGCTTAAGTCGTTCCATTGACAAAAAATACATTGTAAAGTGAACTTATTGTATATTTTTGATGGGAGAGCACAACAAGGGAATTGCACCACATATAACTTGTATGCATTTCATATTATGCCAAAATGATGTCAACAAGGATAATTGTTAAAGAAAAGTTAATAGTAAACCAAAACACAACGTGAATCACGTTGACATGTTCTTATTATAATATGTTGATTATTCCCACTAACGTAGCCGGGTTGTATTAAACACGCCACTCACCCTCTGACGGCATGGCTTTTGGGTTGCAGTCCAAGTAGCGCTTAGAGAAGTGTGACAGCACCCTCTCCCTCTCCTGAGTCTCCCCCATCAGGGCGAACTGCTGGAGGAAGGTCCTGCAGCCCCAACGACAGTCACATGGTCTCAGAAATAACCACTGAAATGACTACACAACATTCACAACCATTTCATTTTAATCTATGAGCAGGGATACTGTCCTTCTTACACTGAGGTAATTTATTGTATGTAAATTAATAACATTTTAAATACTAATCATGATTTTTATGTAATCAATTGTAATGAGTTGCAAGTGGTAGAAAGTATCATGTTACATTTGTTGTGTTGTATTTCTATATCGTGCTATTTTCTATTATAATTATAAGATAGTTTTACTTTCTACTTATAAAATACGATGTATTCTTACAGTATAAACTACCTCACAAGATATAAATCAGCTCAGGCTCTACTCTGATTTAATTCAGATAATTGATATACAGTTGGCTGAATCCTAGAATTGTAATTGTAATCATTACTGCTTTACTTGTACTAATGCATCTCAGTACTCTTTTTAAGGTAACAACTTTATATCAACATCTTTGGAAGAAAAGGCTAAACATTAGATGTTATACACTACTTGAATGCTGATGTGAGTATGTTGGCTGAAGGATGCAAGATCAGGCCAACTCATATTTGGGGAAAAAAAGGAATACAGCATTAATTGTCTTTTCATTCTGATTGCTACATCAACACTGCCCTCTAGAGAGCAGCGTTTACCAGTGCTGCTCTTTTCTTTTCTTAGTTAAAACTCTAATTGGGCAACTATTTTATGTGATGAACACACTGGCATCCTATGTTCCCTTCACAATATGTGTAGTGCATTTTTGTATCGATATGTATTACAACAGTCAACACTGCACTGTGTGTTCTCACCTCAAAGCCTGGTCAATGGACAGGCTCGTGAAGTTGAAGAAACTCAGATACTCCTCTGCTACCATACGGCTGAAGTCATTACTGCGAAGGGGCGAGAGAGGGAATAAAATATATGAGGAAAGAACACATCGAATGGAGAAAAAAAAACGACGAGCAAAGAAGCTGTCATTGAAATGTTCCTGGCTCGGTTATGGCTGCCGGTCCGCGAGCTGGAGGCGCAGACCGGAGGCCGGAAAACAAAAACAAAGAAACAAAGGAGGAGATTCCTGTGGTGCATGTGTCAGGGGGTGCAGAAACTCTTTTATCCCACGTTTTCTTTCTCATCACCATGAGCGCGCTGCTGACAGAGTGACGCGCTGGCCGAGCCTAACGCGGATGTAGTAAAACACAGCCCTTTGTAGGAAGGATGTGCAGTGGCGTACAGTAAATGTGCACTCGAAGATGAGGCATTCATTAATCAAACATGAGATGCAGTAGAAAGGAGGAGCCGTTAAGGCTTCTTCTTTTTTTACAATCTTGCTTTTATTTTTATATATTCTTTTGTCATTTTTACAGTTTTTATTAAATAAAATGCTTTGTTGTATTATTTTTAAACTGCTATGTATATATAAGTGTATTAATAATATCATTATGTTGGTCAAAAGTACAGCTGGAAACCTTATTAGTACTATTGGTAATTACCATTCATCGGTATGTGTAGATCGTGGTACATTTATTAGCAAAAGTTGTTGTTGTTGAACTACTATCAACGATCAATGAGAAGAAACGGGGTGTGTTTTGTCAGTGATCTCTGCAGAACTTTCAGTCATGCGACCACTTAAAGCACTTTAACATTACTATACTGCGTGCCATGGCATACAACGCAGTATAGTAATGTTATACTGTAGAAGGATGTTATAGCCAGAACTTTAGAAGGAGCACATGATTGAGTATACATCTCAGCTATACTTTCTAAATGACTGCTGGTCCATTGTTTCCCTTCTGGGAGGATATGTTTATTGGCCTTGACTCTTCATTTGTTTTCCAAGGGCTTGATCACAATTTAATAATGGCCATAAGAGTCAATGGAGATGCTGGGGATTGAACCCAAGACCTCATACATGCGAAGCATGCGCTCTACCACTGAGCTACATCCTCTTGGAATCAATGGAAAATCCATTTCTTTTTGCAAGATATATGCATGTATTAAGGAAGAACGATGAGAAAAAACAATGAACAGAGACCTTCCCAAGGGAAAAACCTGCTTTGACAGGCAGACATTTAACTTGAGGAGGCTAAATGCAACAGTTTAAAAAAAAAAATTGGTGGCTTTGGAGTTTGCAAGTTTGACAGCACAAATAAACGTACCAAATATGACTAATTGGCTTAATGTAACAGTTTAAAAATAAAAAAATGGTGGCTTTGGAGTTTGCCAGCACACATAAACGTACCAAATATGACTAATTGGTGGGACAAGACAATTGCAAAGTTGAATTCGTTGCTGACAGGATTCGAACCTGTGCGGGGAGACCCCAATGGGTTTCGAGTCCATCGCCTTAACCTCTCAGCCACAGCAACTCACAAGTGTCTAAAGAAAATGGCCTTTAGCATGGGGCTACACAGCCAGCACTCTTCTGAGACCTTTCACGAATTTTTTGCTCACTTCTTGCTGAGGTGTCGCGCCACGTCGGACTTCCGGAAGCCGTCCAGGGTGAAGAGTCGCTTGGCCAGCCGCCGGGCTGCCGGCACGTCGGCCCGGCGGCTGCCGTTGGTGAGGGTGTCGCTGCTCTCCAGAACCAGCCGGTCGCTGAGGTCCTGATCCAGCTCCGAGTCCGTCGCCAGACGGGCCTTGTCCCGGCTGAGAGGGTCAGAGGGGTGAAGGCAGGAGGGAAATGGTTATTAAAACACGGACAAAAAAAAGATATAGAAATGATGAGAATAAAATGAAAGAAATTACATGGATTTGTAAATAATTCAAAAGCAATTGTTGTTAATGCTATTTTAAACATAAAACTACACATTTGATCACCTTGGAGGCCAAATTCCACTGAGTGGAACTTGTTGACTCTGCACTTTGCTCTCAACTCTCCATCATTTGATGGCTGTGTTTTAAGTGCCAACAATCTCCCCACATTTAGCCAGAAGGTTTTCAAACCAAAGTATTTTAGGGACACAGTGGCGGTTCTCTGCAAACTGTGAGCCCAGCGCGGTAATGTTGAGATGGAAGTAGCCTAGCAGCTAGCTTAGCCTAGCAGCGAGCTTAGCATAAGCGGTGCTTTAAGTGGTCCGTTTGCCTCTCACCCCCCTTCTGTTTGACACGTGGAGGAATTCCTCTGCACAGTTATCTGCTGTGTGTCATACCTCTGGTTGTTTTACTTGCAATGCAAATGTCTTTTACTGTTTTAATTTTACTGTCTTAAAATTGACTGCAGCTAGGGGGCGTTTAGTTTCCGCGGGGAACTTCTGGTTTACTTCCGGAAGTAAACAAAGGGAGGCTAACTACGTCAAAATATTTTGTCGCATTAATCGCATAGGTTAACGCGTTTATGTTGACAGCCCTATTAAATATCTGTTAAATGTAATATACATATACTATAAATTCATATGTATGGTGATATTTTACATGAATTAAGTAACAACAATGCATGCAAATCATTTACTGTAACTATCCACCAATATGTCGCATGATTATTCACATCACAAATCTCCTCTTTCACCAGCTTTCCTGTTATCTCTTCCTAATTAGGCCCCTTCAAAGCTTAAACCAGTTCAGAAATGCAAGAATTATTACATCCGAATCACCCTGTGATAATATTTTAAGCACGTTACGTCACAGGGAGCTGAAAGAGAGCTACTTTTCTGGCTTCTAGATTACAGAGGCGAAGGTCTCTGAGTTCACAATGCTTAGACTGTTTAACAGCTGAGGGGTTTTATTCCAGAAAAGCAAGACACACTTCCTGAACAAGCGGAGCTCTCATTCGGATTTCTCAGCATGAGGAAAAAGCCAAGAAAACTCGCAGTCCCGGGGCTTAAGCTTCCCACACTCACACAAGCTTGCATTGTGAATGAGTCAAGACAAATCACACCACAGAGTAATTAATAACAAAAGCTGACCGGGTACGAAAGCTAGGAGCGTTTAAAAAAAAAAAACACAAAGGAGAATGATAACAAAGTTTCTGAGGCTGAACTTATGGTTACAGATACAGAAGCCCAAACATTACAAATCTGCCAGAGAGGATCACTAAAGCCACTACAGGGTCCTCTGGGGACCATGAATGTGGGTGAAAAATGCATGACTATCCATGTGGTAGTTGCTGAGATAAACAAAATTGCCAATCGTTACGGTCACGGTGCTCGCAGGTTTTTGACTGTGTTTGAATGTGTGTGCGTCTCGTTGCTGGAGCATCAACACAGAGACTTGTGGGAGACGATCTGTCAACACCGTTTCATAACCGAGGCGCACTTTGCGTGTCTTCTGTCCCTCAATTCGAACCCTGCGATGCCCTCACAGACAGGTGAGCACCTACCTGGGGCAAGATCGCCGGGCCGGCAGATACGGGTCCTCGCCGCCGGCCGCGGTCGAGCCGTGAAAGCAGAAGACGGAGGCCGCCTTCGTCGCCGTCCCCCGACCGCCGGCTCGCCGACCGACCCCCGTCCCACCCCCCGCCTCGCAACCCGATCGCATCCCCGCCGTGGAGGAACACCTGCGTTCTCTCCCTGGAGGCCCAGAGACCTTCACATTCCTCTTCTCGGGTTTGGCCACGTCAAGCTGAGGCTTCACGGGTCCAACTTGTCTTCTTTTCTTTTCCTTGTCCTCCCTCGTTCTCACTCTCCCTCCGTGTTTGCCTGTCATTCGATCCTCACACCAAGCCCCCCTTCCCCATCAAAAAAATGGAGTAAAAGAGTGCTTTGCCCTGCAATGCCGGCCCTTCTCTATTGTTTCTTCCTTCCGAGTGTGTTTGCTGTTGTTTCTCTTCCCTCTTTCCACTCCTCCCCCTCTCACTCCCTCGCTCTCTCTTTCTCCCTCCCTGTTCCACTGTGTAAACTCAATGTCCCCTGCTGACCTTGGATCTGAACCATGGAATGAAATCCGGCTTGTCTGTAGCCTAAAAACGTTTCATATCCTCTTCATTCATCAACATCTTTTTCTCTCTGCATATCCAATTACACACAGTCATATCCCACACTATATTCCATCTTGTTTCTTGGTGCTATCAAAGGTGGCAGGTTTGAATTTGACATTCCCGCTGGCTGTATTCCTTTTTGAACTGTTTCCTCTACCAGCCCAACTGACCAGATGAGAGGATAGGTGTCCTTTTGTCAACACCTGTGTCCATTGTGGAGTCTGTTTACAGCGTGCCTTTCATCTGGGCCTGCAGGAGTCGATCCCTTTTGCATTGTCTCGTTGAGTGTCAGCCTCTTGCTTTAAACGCATCCCCCGTTAGATAGTTGAACCTCCTCCCAGTCTAGTGGGCCGTACGGCACAATGAGCCTTTGTCTAACAGGGCGCACTATCGAAAAAAAGGGTGATGGGAGGGGTGGGGGGGGGAAGAGGAGGAGGAAGGGAGTTAAATTCCGACTTTTATCAAGGCCGCCTCGCTCCTGGACTGCAGAGCTCCAGGGCCGGCTGGGCGGGCCGCTAATAGAAATGCGATAAGATTGGTGCTGAGCAAACTTTTGTCTGAACAACTCCGGTTTGATTTAAGCTCTTAAATAAAACACTTCTATCAGATAGCTAGGGGGCAGAAGAAAATAGTCTGTTTATGGTTCAAGACCACCTACGTTTGTGCATGGACCTTTAGAAATCGCTCCTTCAGCTCAAAGTTACCCACCTGCATGAGATAAAAGGTAATGAAAAAAACAGCAAGGCCGAGATCCTCCTCGTGGCACTGGCATGCAATGTCAAGTCTGTGGCATAATCGTGGATTAGATTCATATGATAAAGTGGCAAAAAAGTCTCTGATGAAGAAATAAATAAACCAACGACTTCCACACACAAAGACGTTACTCTCTAGGCCGTCTTCGAACCATACATTTTTTAACAATAAATTGTAACGAGTCTGTCGACAAAAGACGCAGATGCCGACGCAGAAGCATGCGCCGGCCTTTAGAGGATGTCGCTGTCTCTCAAAAATAGAAGAGCCTCACAGCTTGACTGCTGTCCTCTTGTGCCCTCTAGTGGTTCCAGCAACAAAGTGATCCGGTGCAGTCACTCCACCTCTGCAATGCTGTCACAGTGTGTTAGGGTGACATTCACATACACCTCCTGAAATCGATCCCCACGATAACCCTCTGATGGCCCTACATGTCTTGCAGAAAAGAGGAAGTAAAGTGCAGTAAGAGAGCTGCAAAAATAATATTCTGCATGATTGTGGGTATGAAATACAGTCTCCTGCATGGCAGGTGGGAGTCTGTGGAGGGTTAAAACAAAAGTCTTTGGGACTCTGACAGTCAAGGTGAGTTCCTCGCTGCTGCAGCAGCCATCTGCCTCTGTCATCCACACACACACACAAAGCATGCACTTTACACACACACACACGCGCAACACACACACGCAACACATGCATTTCAAGTATACAACTGTTCAAAACCAAAGCCACAGGCATACACACACTCGGGCATACAACCAAACCAACACACAGCAGAGGGATCACATGCGGCATCCTAGCGACCTTCACTCTAAAGCTGCTCGGCGCCAAAGTGGCACTGCAGCACCGCGTTGCACAAGGAGCCGGCCACAGAGGAGAGAGGCTCGTCGATCTGCAGGCCCACGGCTGTGCATGAATTACCGAATTAACAACAGTAACTTCTGACGTTGGAGCATATTGAATGTGCGTCTTTAGATGAGATCTACATTGAGAGGACGACTGTATCCTCGCGTACAAATGTTTCAAATGAAAAGGCAGCTCCAGCCCCGTTTCGGTGCACAGTGGAGATGGAAAGAAATCAGAAGAAACGTGACCCAGATTCCCCTTCACTCGGTTCCCCAGCAAATCACTGGAGAACCGCCTGACTGCGTGTCAGCCGTCACCGCTGTGAAACATAAGAGCCCCTGAACTCCTGAACTGATTGTTGAACACTTCTTTCTAAAAACCAAGTTGTTAAAGCTGCGTCTGGATCTTTCCACCAGATGTTTGAACCTTTTGGAATATCCTAAGGGAGCAACATGTGTGATATTATGATATTATTCAGGATGTAGGAAGACTCAAGAATTAGTAGTCATTGCGCACAGCAAAAAAACTTGGGTGACGCCCAGGAAATGTGTCAAGAGGGACAAGTGCATGTAATTGGGAGAGAATCCTTTTAGAACCAGAGGAGTTGCCTCCTGGTGGACACCAGTGAGAATACAGGTCTAACACAGTAGCCACAGAAGTTGGGCGCCTGGAGAGGACATGTCAACTTTGGGTTGATTAGTTTTATTCCATTGCCCCCGAGCCACCCAAATAAAACAAACACTACAACCTCCACAGTAGAATCAACGTGCTGCTCACCTACCTCAGTAATGAGAAGGACGGGTTGCTGTACCAGCTGCTGCCCAGCTGCGAGCACCCTCGCCCTCTAGGGGGGGTGTCTTCCGAGCCGCTGCTCAGCCTCTCGCTGGACGGCGCCCGGGTGGCGTCCGAGTCCCCTGTCACAGTAAAGATAGAATCAGAGATGCTGGGCCTCTCGTCGTGGGCGAGCGGGGCGAAGCTGAGCTGCACGATCTGCCTGGCGCTGTGGCAGACCGGCCCGTGGATGGCCGGGGTGAGCGTGGGCAGGTCAAAGGTCAGGACGGTTTGGGCGCTGGAGGTCAGCAGCTCCTCGCTGTCCAGGCTGTTGTAGGACGTGCCTTTGGCGCGGTGGGACTCCATGATGCTCTCGAAGTGGCGGCTGAATGTGTCCTCAGCAGCGCAGCGGGGGCCGGAGACCAGGAGCGGGGATTTCAGGGCCGGGTGGTGGTTGTCGAAAAAGGTTTCCATTGTTCTGGACAGAGAGGAAGGGGCTCAAGAAACACAAAAGAAAACAAAGATATGGCTGAAAAGAAAAGAAAAGCCACCAAATGATCACAGATGGGGCTCTGAAGTGTACAAGTGTCTGTGCATGCACCTATTTAGAGAAATCTATTTTACTTTTCCTCAGTCACAAATATTGGTTCATAGAAGAATAAGAAAGTGTGAGAGTGTGTCCGGCTGTGTTTTATTGCCAATAGGAACATTGTTCAGAGGTCAAATCCGTTCATATATATGTATTTAGTGACAGTTTTTGGCATTATATAAAAAAAATTCATGACATACCATACATTTTAATGAAATTTTAATCACTTCAGAGAAGGAGAGATCTTGACTAAAGGACTCTTAACTATATTTCCTTTAAAGTAAAGACAGGAGTGCTGAAAAATTCATGATGCAACTAAACATACGTAAGAAATAAAGGTCTAAATCCAGATAAAGATACGGGTTGTGGGTCGTTTCACCTCTTCAGCATGTGTCCAAACACCTCTGGCTCCTCCTGAGCTGAAAACCGTTGCTTTCTGTTGTCTCCTTGCATCCTCACACTGGCCCAGCTCACCATTTCTTCTTCCTCCTCATCCTCTTCCTCCTCCTCCTCCTCCTCCTCGCCCTCACCCCCTCCACCCAGTCTTCTCTCCTCCACGTGGGCCCCGTCCTCCCTCCCGTACGCCGGACCCCCCAGCGGGCTGCTTCCCGTACCCGAGGTACCCTGCACGCTGCGGTTGCTCCCGAAGGCCGAGTCTCCGTCGTCCAGCTCGGCCAGCAGCACCTCGTCAATGTCCGTCTCCCGGTAGCAGCGGAGCGGGACGGCGTCCAGGTCGGTCTCCGAGTACTTCAGCGTGCGCCGGATGATGCCGGTTTTGGGCGAAGCGCCAACAAAGGCGGGAGGAGGGGTCACCAGCTCCACCTCCACATGCTGCACCTCGTGGTTGGCGCAGAGCAGGGGTAAGGAAGACGGGGGGGTCGGGGTGGGAGACTCACTGGAGTTACCGCTGGGGGGGGCGGTGGAGGTCTCCAGGCCACCTGCAGGGGAAGAGATTTAAAAACAGACAACATGTGGCCAGCTATACCCGCTGCTTATTCCCTGTTGTGACAGCACAGAAGACATATTCAGATCATTCGTGTCATCTGGCTCAGAAACAGGATTGAAGCCCTCAATACTATTTTCGTACCAAACAAAATGTGATTGAGTAGCGAAGGAAGAGAGCCACCATCGCTTGTTTCAGAATATCTTTTCCAACTTTAGGGGATCTGAACCCACAACCATCCAACTGAGGTGAACTTTTAGCAGCTGAGCTATCCGGAAATGACAAATCTGCATATATCTTTCAGGTAGACATTTCCACATTTTTTGGGGTTGATTTATTTTTAAATGAAGAGATTACAAAATATTGAAGGTTCCGGTCATCCGCTTCATTTAAGTTTTATTTATCTAAAAATAAAATGTTTATTTTGAGCCAATCATAACTTTAAAATCAAGGACTATGTGTATTGTTACAGTCCAATGAGGGTTAATAGAAAATAAATAAACTACATAGTGTAGACTAAATAGATAAATGAATAGTCAATTTGTATTAAAATAATTGTCTCCCAACATATTCCCTAACTAGATTAAATTGAAGAGCTCTTATTATTATACCTTTCTCCCCCCCGGTAGTGGCCTCCTCAGCTTGGGTCCCGAACAAAAACTCCCACTTGGCACGAGCGATCCTCTGACAATGCAGCGAGGGAACCGGCCCTGCACAGCCGCTGTCCGTCTGAAAGACACACACACACACACACACACACACACACACACACACACACACACACACACACACACACCACGCTGATCACTTAAGATTGGCTTTCATGTCGATGCATGTGAAGCTGGAGTCTGCTAGTCAGCTTAGCAAAATGCCAGAATCCTCTGAATAATTCTTGCAGGAAATCCATACCTGTATTCCTGAGGTGGCGGCACCGGTCTCGTTGCTCTGGTGACTGGACAGACTGGACCCGGGAGACACACAGTCCCTGTCCCCTAGGGTGCCCGTCACCCCGCTGGAGCTCCGCGAAGACGACACTCCCATCGCTCCATTCTGCTCCGCCTCTGCCGGCTCCTCGGCCCTTTGTCGCTCCGCCCCGTGTCCCTCAGCCTCGTCCCCGTGGCCTTCCTCCTCGCAGCCCTCGTCCTCCTCCGGAGAGTCCAGCGCCACCGGCCCCAGCAGCAGGATCTCCCTCCTCCTCTGCTCCGCCCGTTTCTGCTGGCCGGTGGGGCTGAGCAGTCTGCCGTAGGCCTCGGGTTGGTGGTCGGGAGTTTGGTCACCGCCGGGCATAAACCCGGCCTCGAGACTTGGCCTCACGGTGCTCTCCAGCTGGTTCCCCCAGTGCTGCCTGGAGGTCCAGCTGACGGGCGCCTCCTCAACACCCTGGTTGATAAAGAGTCTGCGGGCAAGCTCAGTGCAGTCCCCGTGCTCGAAGCCGCTCAGGTGCGCTCTCTTGTCCAGGCCTAGGGACCAGGAGTCCCTGGCGCACCGCGGGAGCCGCCGGCGGTGCAGCGTTGGAGTGTCCGGTGCACGGAGCTCGGCTTGGAGTAGCCTGGGGTCCCTCATCGGAGAGCTGAGCTCGGTGGGAGGATAAGAGGCCTGGCAAACGCGCGAAGAAATGGCAGGGGAACCCGTCGGGCTCTGGTGCTGGGACCTCCAAACGCAGTCCCCCCGGTGCATTTGATAGTTTGCGCTGGAGTTTGTTTCGTGCAACTTCAAAGTGGACTTTTCAGGCTGGTGACAGTTGGTCGTTCGAGTGGTGTTGTCCGTTGCTTGCGTGTGTGTGTCGTTTAAAGGGATGTTCATCTTAAGTGTTGGCTTGGACAGGTGACAGTTGGGAACTGAGGTATGAAATTCTCTGGAGGGATTCCCTAAAGCGTTGTGTGGCAAGGACCTTCTTTCCTCTGTAAGAATGGAGGATACTTTGGTGGCCTCCTCCGCTTGCCTGCCGGCGGCATTGGGGCTGTGAGCCGGAGAGGAGGATTTACTGTCACTTAACTGGTTCAAGCCCTCCACTACATTATTGGCAAGTTGGGGGTGTGCTGCTGGTGGGGAAGTGCTGGACCTATTAACGTGTCGTTTGACGGCTGGACCTCCTGCCAGGGGGTTATGGGATTCGACGCAGGACTGGAAGGACAGCTGGTCTGACGCCGGGCTCCGGGGAAGTCCGCAAGCGGCCTGCCTGCGGTCCGGTAGGTGGTCCATGAGGTTAGCGCTGATGCTCTGACGCTGAACGGGCGACCCGGACCAGGACTGAACGCGCGTCCGCTGGTTGAAGCGCGAGGACGCCGATTGCTCGAGGGCGTGGGCCAGTTTGATCCTCAGCAGAGGGGAGCCAAACTCCTCAACGGCCCTCTTTGTAGCTGCCCTGCCAATGGGGTCCAAGGCCGGTTGGCGAACCCCGGGAGATCTGAAGCTTGGGTCCAGCTTGGGACTGGAGCTGCACGATGGATCTGGGCTCCCGAACCAAACAGGGTCGCTGAACCTTTTACAGTAGTGGGATGGCGTGGATCTTTCCTCTCTGGTCCCTCGCTCGCACAGAGAGCTGCGCGGACTGTCCAGCGTTTTCACGTTGGACTTCTCGATGTAGCCGAAGGTGACAACGGACCGCGTGCCGTCGTCGTCCTTTGCCCCGCTGAATCCGCGGCAGTTCAGCGGTGTGTGAGGGGCGCTGACCTTCCCGGAGGACATCCTCGGTGGCGAGTGGACACCGGACGGCGAATCACTGCCGTGCTTGGTGGCCTTGGGGGAGCTGCCGCCCCCGGCCGGCTGCAGCCGGAAGCCACCTCTAGAAGGAGACCGTTTGCGCTCCTGAATCAGGCTGTGAGCCGCAGATGACTTGGCGACGGCAGTCTGGCTAGCAGACAGCTGAGACAGGAGCTCCGCCGGGCCGTCCTTGACCGAACGCCCCTGAGCGACCTCCTCCTTCCCGCCACTCTGATCCGTAGCCGACCTCACTTCCACATACAAATGAAGGACTTTCCCAGACATGACACTTCCTCCCTGGTCCCAACAATACAAACCAAAACAAGAGCTCTTACTTTTTTTCTCTTGCTATTGTTTATGTATGTTTTTTTTTTCTGCTGGTGTTGCGTGTCAGTTTATTTTTAGGCGGTCTTTCTCCTCCCTCCCAGAGTGTCTGTGTGCGGAACAGAGACACGCAGGCTGAGCGGCCAGAGGACATACATGCCCGAGAGACACCTGCAGCAGCTCCCTATTCTTCATACCTGAAGGAAGACGAAAAAAAGGATCTGTTATCTAGTGTCCTCAAGAGACACAAGACCCAAACAGGATATAGTATTTGTGAGGAACGCCATGGCTTGATGTGTGGTCTGATCTGTCCAAAGAAGATTAAAAAGACCTGAACAAGCTCAAAAATGTTCCTCTAACAACTTTTGCTGCCTCTGCGTTTGTCTCGCTCTTATCTTTCTGTCTTTTTAACACCTCAGAGCTGCCGTTCCCACAGATACACCATTCACAAAATCAAGGTCTTTGTCCAGCGGTAGGTGGCTCCATGGGGCTCCATTGACTCTGTTAACCAAGCGTCAGCTTTATGAGGTAGACGAGGAGGCTCCCCGTCTACCTCATAAAGCTGACGCTCCGTCTGCATTATGTGTTAACACAAAGAAAGAAAACTAAAAGCGTCTTTTCTCTCTCTGTGAGATATACTGTTTATGGCAGATGAGAAAAACAACAACGATGCAAATCGGGACTATTGGGAGTTGAGACTAAGTAACAGATGCTAAAACGTAGCACAGAAGTTAAGGATATTGTGAAGGATTTTACAGCAGCAATTGTGTTTTGGATTTCACTTACTTTTAGTATTTGCTAACTTTGGTTTTAAAGGTGACAATCACTATTATCATATTTATTATTATTATTATTATCATCAGTCTAATTAAGTGCTTGATGAATTAATTCAGCTTGATGAGGTCAAGCACTCGGCTGCGTGATAAATGTATCGGTGGAGCGATGGATCCGTCGGGATCATCGTTACTTGTGATTCTCCTCCTCTGGGAGGAAATCGTCAAGAGGATACGTTATTGACCCAGGGGAAGAGCTGATGGGGCTGAACTTCATTTATTCCATTAATTCCTCATCTGAGACGGACGTTGATGGGAGCGAGAGGGGAGATGAAGACGGGTGAGAGGAAGAGCACGGAGATGGATGTAGGAAACAGAAAGAGAGGAGCTGGATGGAGGGCAGGCTAAAAGCCTCACGCATGTGAAACAGACAGCGTGGTGACAAGACAAAACCCAAATTGCCTCCTCTGAGTGAGACGGAGACAGATTAAATGACCAGTTCCCCTAAAACTTGAAGGAACACATTCATCTACTAAACTAGGACTTTATCGAAGCACAATGTTTAAAGTCTGGTAATAAATACTTGGTGGCGTGTCACAGCGACAATCACAATATCGGATCAATATCAGCTAAAAAAGCCTCCTGTCTGAAATAGAGAGAGACGGTAAAAGTTCCTCCCCTCATCCTCTTGTTGACACAAAGACACAAACGAATACATTCGATCAGGTCTTTATCTGAGTTAAATGATCCAGGTAATTAATCCCCAGGCAGCATGTGGTGCGCTAAAAATAGCTCCATGGATACGACAGGGTGAGATGCTAATATTAGCTCTCTGCTTGCATGTTGTTGCGTGCTAACGCTGCAGCAACACTGTGCAGTTCCATTTGGTAGCGCATTGAGGAGATCCACACGGTTTTTGGGGGACATTCACAGTGCAACAAAAATATGACCCAGCCCGAGGAGATTCCCTTCCATAGGTCTGATGATACCCAAACCTTGTCAGCGGGAGGAGGAACTCCTGTCTCTCCATCCACATTCAGAGCAGAAAGAGACGGGTCCCAAGACTCATGCAGAAGCACAGAGAGAGTTTGAGGAGAGAGATGCAGAACGGGAGCAGCTCTTGTACAACTCCTCTGTTCACCACCTTGCACGCAAGTGTTAAAAGCTACTGCCAATTCTGCTTGGATGTTGGCGGTAATAGGCAGCCTCACAATATTTGAGGGGAGAAAATGTTCCTTTTTTGTGTTGTACACAAATATGCAACAGTGGGCCGCCATGTGCATTTTTTTAAGAGAGCCAATAAAGAGTTGAAAAGCATAGAAAACGGAATAAAACACTTACTGGATTACTTAGTTGGCTAGGTCAGATTTTGCATTTAAAGGCTTCGCTTTACGCATTAGTTAAGGAAGTAGAAATACTTGAAGTAAAAGTCGCAGCATTCACTGAGGGGACCCACTCTATTCTGACACCAGTTCCCCCTGCCTAACAATGCGCACATCTGTATTGTTGTACTAAGCTGCCCCCCCTGGTCAACCGCCAGCTAGCAGCAGTGATCAGAAGAACACATTGACAGCTACATTCACACACAGATACACACAATCTCACCTCTCACCATGCAAGATTCACACCTCCCACATGATCGGTCTTCATCCTTTCCTGCTAGTCCTTCCTTCCTTCCTTCCCTCCTTCCCTCTGATCTTCCCTCCTTCCTTCCCTCCAGCACAGTGGTGCAGACCCGTCCCGACTGCCACAGCAAGCTTTTCCTCCCCGGGCAGCAACGCTCACACTCAGCCAGTCAGCAGGCAGAGTGTGTCGTCGCCCTACCCCCCCATTCCTTCCCCTATTGCCTCTTTCACATACATGCTGAGTCAGTGTGAAGAAGTCAGGGCGGGGAGGTGCTACCAAGAAGGGAACGTGCATTAAGACAGCAGGAGGGGGCAAGTGCTTTAAAGCTACAAACTTATGTGCGGGTCTCAATGTTACTTTATGGGGGGTTGTTTCGTTTTTCTTGTTCCATATTTTTCTAAAGCGTCATTCTCTCTAGTGACCAGTAGGGGTCGACTTCTCTGGTCTTATAGAAGTCTATGATCTTTTTCTCTATTGATTTATTATCAAAGTAGAAAACAGTTTATTTAGTAAATGATGGTACATAAAGAGTTGAACAGGCCTTAATACAGGGTATGTTTTAGGGCGGAGCTACGCGCTGATTGACAGGTCTTTACAAGACACGTATACAACGTCTCTACCTCACTTGTCCATTATTTTTCTTACGTTTCACCTTGCCAATTCCTCTCAGGTCATAAATATTGAGTTTCATCCTACTGGTCATAACAACTTTATAAGGTCTACGAAAAGGTTTTTCTGCAAATCTTCATTTACGTCTTTTTACCTTATTTTACATTAGATGTGATTTTGTTTACAGAAATTGATTTTCCTACATCCATGGTCTTGAGGTGTTTTCAATGTGGTGAAACTAAAGATAATGATCTATTTCATAGTTAATAGAAAGACTAATTATCAGAAAAATGACTTCAAAGGAAATCGTCCGTCTCTCCCTACAAAACGTCCCTGAACAACACGATGTGGATGAAACAGAAACATTACTTGGTGTACTGTTGGTCCAGTTCCTACTGGTTTAATAACATTGAAACGTTATGCAACATCTATATTTATACATATAGCAACGTCAGTGTCTTAGCTTTGTGCTATTTTCTGGCAGTTTTTAAATAATTTAATAGAGTATATAGAAACATCCTGATAGTGCCTCTTAAAGGTGCAGGAGAAAATATATTTTTCGTTATTTTATATGCTGGATATTCAGTTAAAATGATTGTTTAATGATGTAGAAAAGGCAAAAAAACATACATTTCACAAAGTCCACAGAGAAATTAAATAGAAGCCTGAAAGCAAAAAGAAAAATAAAACCTCTCTCTTATTTTTGCTTCAAATGAACATATATGTTGACTCAATATCCACAGAGTTATAAGACTTGTTTGTTAAATATAAACCCTTAAATTCCTGATTTACTATAGTTTTTTTTACACACATTGTTGTTTACAAAATCAAAGCAATCAAAGCAAATGTTGGGGTTAATGACACGCTGAGTGTTATAATGTCTTAAATAACCCAAAGGAGCAACAAAAAAAGACAACATTTTCTAGCATTTTGCATTTAAATTTGAAGTAAAATGCAAAAGAAAATGTAAATGACCAAATGTCTCTAATCTAATCTAATCTAATGGCTCCAAGGAACAGAAAATAATAACATAAACATAAATATTCTGTCACAGATCATTTGCATCTTTGATGAAAGATTGATTGTGACTTAAACCTGTACTTAAACCTTAAAAGTCACCCGCAGATTTAAACAGCAATGGCGAGAAAATAGGTTAAGCTAACGTTACTTTGCGTGAAACCATTTTTTAAGAGTTTTTATATTCTGAGCTGATTTGTTTTAGATTTAGTTTGGCAATTTCACTATGGTCATGTAAGATTATGGCCTAAATGGTACGCAGCCAACTAAGAAGGAGTTCCCATATTTGAAATGCTCAGAAGTGACGTAGAAACGCTCTACAAACGTCACTGGTACAGACCTGTCAATTACAATAAGCCCCGTCCTAAACTATTCCCTGCTCTACAGTGTATTTAAATTATTAATGAACCATATTATACAAAATGAACATCATGCTGTATTGAAGAAGATTTGAAACCAGAGATTGAGACATAAACTCATGTATACAATATTTACTGAGGGAATAAATCAAGAGAGAAGTAGACTCCTTTTGCCGTAGACTTCTATAAAATTAGAGGATTTGCCCCCAATTCCTCACTACAGAGAATGCAGCCACAACACAGAACCGGAGGCAGCCACTGATATCCTAACTTCCTGTTATGCTGTAAAAAATACGTCACGGCACTCTACATGCTACATTTGTCTCTTAATGGAATGAGGGACTTAATAGTTGTGGTAAAAAGCTGTACCTTTGACCTCCACTCAGCCCTTGAAACCGTCAGCTCTTGTATCTAAAGGAAGTCACGGTGGAGTCTGTGCATCAACATACAGACTCCTCCACTGTTAACAATGAAGTCCTCTAAGAAGACGAAAAAACGGATCAGGCAGGCTGGCAGCTAAAAGCAGCTTATATCTATTAATACATTTTGGAGTTAAAAGAAGTTTGAAGGTGACATCAACACATTGAATTATGACGTTCAAAGGCTCAACGAAGCTGTAACGTCAACAGCCTCCCTGTGTGTGAGTGCACGAGGCCGATCGAGGGGATCCACAGACTGCACCAGCGTAGCTTGGCCAGCTTCTGACAAACAGCAGAGTCAGCACTCCTTCGGGCAGATGTGGCTTTCAAGCAGTCGGTCGAGGGACGGAAACAAACAACATCACAACCGGCGTCCTGTTCCGCACTAACGGCGTTCAGGACAATCGAGTCAAAGGAGGAACGTCGATTCGCTCCGTGCGGAGATCTTTGTGAGTGATCAATGGCTCTCATTGATTGAGGGGGGTTTTAAAAATACACTCCCTAGTGGGACGAAATGGATCTCCTCTTTTTTTCAATCTGTCCTTCCATCACAACTGTTGTTCCACATAAGATGAGTCAAGAATGCAGAGAATCCCATTATTTGAGTCTTCTAGTACAAATTTGATAAGCAATTAAAAGTCACTGGTTCCAGCTTTTCAAATAGAATTTTGAAGGGCTCATCTGCAATTTACACAATTTTAGCTATGTTTCATAATTTTCTTTAAAAATAGTTTCGTAAACTTTTTTAAATGTTTTTTTTTCTTCAAATTTGTCTGTCAAACCTTTTAGTCATTGCATGATTACAAAATAAATAATTATCATTTTGATAACGTTTATTCAAAGATTCTTTTACTTCAACAAAACAAATGATTTATACTATTTTTATTCAATATTTTATGGCATGTTTACTCCTCAGCATTCTTTTTATTGATTTAATGGCATAGCTGTAAATTAATCTGTAAATTAAACTGTAAATTAATCCACAAAAATGTGATTCTTTTTCTGCACAGTGTTTTATACCCACACGTTTCAGTGTCATTTCATGAATGACACTGAAACTGCGTCAACTGTACACTTATATCCAGGTATATTTTAAATATTTGTGAACTTGCTTTAAAATCTCTCTCTCTTTCTCTTCCTGTAAAATATAAAAAACCACAAATACATCCAACCACAGTTATTTCAACAAGCAGTTCTGACCTTCATCTTCTCTTTATAGAAGGTTTTCTTATTTTATCTGAACCAAAGCATTCTGGACAATTAGGGGTGCATTACAGAGCCTGTGATTTATGTAACTACTCCTCGGCTGTGATATTACTTGTTGCTGTAACAGTTAGCAGGACATTGTGGGCCATCAAGCATTATAAAAATCAATCACTGACAACCTAAGAGCCAAAACTGAAGCCCACCTTTTTCCACGGTTGCACAATTTCCCTGTAACAAAATTGAGGACGCCTTTTTCGACACTTAAACAAGGAGAAAGAAAGCTGCCGTTACAACAGATTTACGTTTCATTAATCACATGGGATCCAGGGCTCTGCAAAGCGCTCCATCTGCAGCGCAGCCAACATTCAGCAGGAAAAAAGCCTCACAGATTGCAAGCAGCTAGCAGCAGATGGACAGTATCGTGGAATGCTAAATGCTCGCACAAGTTGGCTCCCTTTCCTACAAAACGCTCCTTTTTCATGGCACCTCCTAAATTCTTCCACTGTCACACCTCGCATTCTTGGCTGGGTATTAGAAGGGGAACATAAAGCCTACAGCTCCTTGTTACAGCTTCGACGACGTCCTCGCAAAAAAAAAAAGAAAAGCTGTGGGAGAAATCACTACAAAAAGACAGTGAAGACGGGATGGTGAGCGGGTGTAGGATGAGATAAAGAACATATACGTGGGAAGGAGACAAAAACAGTAATTCGGCATTAACAACGAGAGGGCAGCAGGAGGGCCGGCCAGCCCAGTGCTGCGACGAGAGCGGGCGGGGACCCAGACATTTGTTAGCACTAACCACTTTGTTTTCACAGCTCGCACACAGATAACTGTGTGTGTCTCTGTGTGTGTGTGTGTCCTCTCTCCTGCAACACAACCTTGTATCCTCTGACTAAAGGAGAGGCCTGCTGGGGTTTCTGCAGTTTTCCAATGTATTTCGTGAGAATAAAAGTATCGACGTGTGTGTGTGTGTGTGTGTGTGTGTGTGTGTGTGTGTGTGTGTGTGTGTGTAACGCAACCAATGACGTGCCAATAACAAGATAACTTGTTTTGAATTTGGTCTTTGACCCTGTTCCTCAAATCCTACAAAATCATTTTGAGAATATGTGTTCCACAAGCTGCTTCATAGCTTCAGTGCGACAAACAGTTGGAGAGAAACTGATTCCGCAGAGAGACAGAAGCCGTCATGTTTTGACTCACTGAGGTAAAGTGAGAAGAACAGAGTAATTTACCCCCATCGTCCCTCACCTTAAACCCACAGGACGAATTAAGTTAAAAGAAAATCCAGCATGCTCTTGGGTGGGGGTGGGGGAGGTGGATTTGCTCCATCAGCTCATGATATATGAAGTATATACTCACAGTATATGAAGATATATATGGAGGGGTGGGGGGCATTTAACAGGGTCCTGCAGCTCGTGTCCTCTGTGAGCTGCAGACAAGACACTTTTCCTGCAGTTTTTATTTATCATCGGTAGCATCGCATGCAGCTGATCTGTATCTACACTTAAAGTCTTTCTGTCTGTGTTATTGTTATATTGTGAAAATGATGAATGAATGAAAAGCGCTGGAGGACATTCAATTTTGATTAAATAATGCTCAAACAATTATCAAATCGTCAATCAGTCGTGTAAGATATAATGTAAGCAAAATGAAAAGCCTATGGATGCATGGAAAAGCGTGGGGGTTTGTCGGAAACCGCAGAATAGACGGTTCCAACCCGGCTGCTCCATGTCGAAGTCGAAGTGTCGTCGAAGTGTCCCTGAGGAAAGACACGTGACCCCTACTGACGCCTGCTCCCACTGTGAAATACATAGAATTATTCCCCACGGGGATTTCGGTAATACATGATACTTTCTTTGTCTTCTACCAGCTGGTTATTCATGGTCTGATCCCCCTCGCATGGAAACCCGGCCGCTCTGCATTCACCTGTTTGTCTCAAGTCCTCAGGTGCAGACACACTTATCTGAAACCCTTCCCACGTACACACACTCGCGTCAGAGCTGAGGAGAAAAAAAAAACACTCGGTGGTGCCAACTTCTTCCTTCTGAAGGGCACAACTTTGCTGCGCTTGGTGTGTCTGCGTGTGTGTGTGTGGGAGGGGCGGGTGCGGTGGGTGACCTTTATTTCTCTGCGTCCTACAGGTCCGCCTGGCTGTGGCAGTGATGCAGTCCCCCCCCCCTCTCTCTCTCTCTCTCTCTCTCTCTCTCTCTCTCTCTCTCTCTCTCTCTCTCTCTCTCTTCCCCCAGTACATGGCTCAAGTTGTGTAGCCTACTTGCATCCGAGGCTACGACACCGCCGCGCTGCAAGCGAGCAGCGGCTGAACACGTTATAAAAATAGATAAAAGAGCCCGTCATTCTCCCCTCGCGCACGAAGCGCGCGCTGGGTTCGTGAAGGCTGTCCGTGTACTCACCAGGTAACGTGATGTTATCTCTGCAGCAGCAGCAGCCTCCGTCTCCCGGAGACGAGGAGATGCTGCAAAGGAGACACTGCGGTCCACATGTATTCGCTGCTTCCTTCGGATCCGCAGGCGCGTCCGCGTGCGTGTGCGTGTGAAGTGTTGAAGGGGACGAAGAGGCGGTGGAGGTGGAGGGGGACGTGGTTCTGGTTCAGGCGAGATGCTGTCAAGTGGACTAGCAGGTCCTCGATCAGCTCTCAGACATCGCAACTCCTCCACTCTTCCTCCACTCTTCCTCCCTCCACCCTCCTCCCCTCCTCTCTCCCTCCCCACCGGGCTGGGCATGCCCAGTGTCTGCCTCCTTCCTCATTAGCAGCTGCTGGTAGAAAGTACATCCAAGTCTGAATACAATGCATTCATTTAGTATTTCCGTTTTAAATTCCTAATAAGAACAACAATACAACAACTACTTATATCACTTTTATATCACTATTACAACTAAAATAATAGTAAAAAATAGGATCCATCGGTATTTGGTATGTTTAATGACAATATTACCGTGTAGCTCACAACATTATTAATGTTGAATAATTATATCCGCTCAAATTTGCTCAATATTTTTTGTGATACTGTAGTTTCATTTTGTTGTGAATACTTGATTACCCTACTTTTATATTAATGTAAATTATAGCATCCATGGGATATTTTGGTTTTCATGTTTCCACATCGCCTACTGGAGTCCTCCCACAGAGTTGGCTCACTGGTTGCAATCTGCAACTTCACCAATAAGAGGTGCCAGATCTTAAAATATACTTCATTCTGTGCTTGTAATAAGTATTAGTAACAGCCTGCATGGGAAAAAAAGGCAAGTCTGGTGATTGTTCTTATGTTATATTGTAACATACTCATAAATATAAACGTATTACTCATAAATATATAAATATTATTTCACCCCTAATTGTAATAATTTTGTGTAAAACAGTAGAAAATAGTGTCACAATTAGCCAAAATGACACCTTGACAAAGTTTGTTCAATCTTAACATTTTTATTGTCAAAACGTCAAACCAATTTACCAAACCAGAAATATTGCCAATTTTTGTTCACTCAATTGAGTGTTTCATCTTTTACAATTTTATGTATTTATGTATATGAATTTGTATAAGCACTAAACTGTCAGACGAGAAAAAAGTAGACTACAATATTTACCTTCCAGATGTTCGAGAGAGAACCTGGTACCTAGAAGAGACTATTGCCTCCCAAGAAGTACAACTACCTCAAATTTATATTGACGTTACATTCCTCCACTGTTTGAAAAAGCAGAAAGTAAGAATAACTTGGATTTTTTTTAAAGCCTAACTGATATTTAGCTTAAAGCTGATCATTTTCTCTGACTTTATTCTGCATGCACATTAACCAAATCCGCTCAGGTTTCCGTGGTGATGATGATGAAATAAAACCCTTCCATGTGTGATTACAGTAATGCAGAAACACCCTCAGATGTCGACCCGCTCCCTCATGTCGTCCTCTGGGGCGTAATGAGCTCATCTTCATATCACTGACCTGGATGTTAATAAATACAGGAATCTCTGCTCTGCAAAGAGAAAGTGAAGACAAAATGAACACGTACATTTTGGTTTTAGGATAAAAATATTATTAAACCATTAACTGCTTAAAAAAAATAATAAAAGCATTTCAGATATGCAAGAAGAAGAAAACGGGTCAACTAAAACCAAGCTAATCTGGGCTGGCTGGTGAGTCAGAGTTAGCTGAAGCACTTTCTTTTTGAGAAAAAAGCAGCAATACTATAAGGGTTGAAATACTCTGTTACAACTAAAAGTACACAACATTGGTGTGAAGTATACTAAGTGACAAGAGTATTCACTATGCATTAGGCTCATTTAGATAATTTAAACAAATGTATTTATAATATATCATCCTATTAATTGTTGTTTTGTTATGTCCTTCTACATACTTTTACCCTCAATAGTTTCTCAAATATGTGGTATGAAAAACCTTGATTTCCAAGATGCCAAAGCGTACATAACGGTTCATTCAAACATACTTTTTTCTCCACTCGTTTTACATTAAGTGACTACAGGATCAATAAATAAAGTTCACACTCTCGCTAATGTTCCTGCTCTTCTAATCTGTCAACCTCGTTTCCGGCTTGCAGCATCGGTGCCAAACCACGAGGGGGGAGATTTGGATGGGTTTCAGCAGTTATAATTCCTGCTATAATCCTTGTGGATGAGTCCTGCTGTAAAGCCAAGTGATTTTTTTAAAGACATGGCTCAGTAGCGTCATGCAGCGGGCATCTCCCGCAGGAGTCAGGAGTTATTTGACTTCACCTTTGTTCGACTTTGTTGATCACGGCCTAGTTGGTCTACGAGGCACAGACTCATGTCTGTTATTCAACAACCACGAAGGGAAACAAAATCACGTCAAAGAGACACAAAATACGCAAAAATGTCCCAAATTTAGTACTTCAACTAACTAAACATTACAAAGTGATCGAAGCCAAGAGTTTTGATCATTTGAAAAACAAATGTTATCCGGCAAGTTTTGGTCTTGAACATTGAAAAATACAACAATGTATTCAAAATAAATCTAAGTGGACTAAAAGTATTTTGGGGTTGAACGTAGTTTTGCCTCAATTTAACTGAGAGTGTAATGCTTCAGACTTTGCCTTGACTAAACTCGTGGCCCTCATGTTGTCATAGCAGCTGAAGAATAAGAGACATTTATGAACTGAGGATCACCTTCATGCTTCGTCCACTACGTGGGGCTAAATCTGCAGTATTTAAATAAAAGCGTTCAAGTATGATTTCTATGGGTTATAAAACTACTACCACTATACGCAATAAATATGATAATTATATAAAAACATAAATAATTGTATTTAATGTTATCTGTTGTCAGGTTAAACCATTATAAGTATAGACGTGCTGCTTTTTGACCAACAACGTGGTGAAAGTGTCAAAAACTTAAATATTAATACTTTAGGTATTTTGTTGCTAACTTCAATTTTCACCTTTTTTTTCATCTCAATTTGGCTGACTTTCTCTTTGATTGGAAGAGAAGCCAATTATAATGCAAAGATATGATTGCTATTACGATTTAATATATAACCAAGAGTACAGTTTCGTTCATCTGCTTCAATAAGCTTCTCTTCATCCCCAGAAACCCTTCTGAAGGGGGATAACCCTGTTGAAACTCAATAACTCTGCCACAGAACATCTCATAAGGGACACTCAACACTGCTGTGTTGCCTTGAGGGCAATATGTTGTTAGCTGTGCAGATTCTGGTGAACACATTACATTACATGGTACATTACGCACCAAAACCGACTGGCAATTGACTTGTCGACCTTTGACCTGTTAATTATTCAGCTGTGATTGTCTCAGACAGATGTGTGTGCAGCAGCACTGCTTACCTAGCCGCTGCAGGTGAAAGTGACACGCTGCCCTTTGCCACAGAACCATGAGCAGATTCAGTTTAAGCAAACACAGATAGCGCTATTGAACATTTTGGCAGGGGGAGATAAGAGCGTTTTATGAAGAAATACATGAAGGCTTGATCTAAGATTTAACTGCAGGTTATTCACCATTTTTTAAACCAATTAATCTCAAGATTATTTTACGGACGAAATCTTCGCTAAGTAAAATGTTCACCAAAGTCTATAGGTGATGTCTTTAAATGTTTTGTATCGTTCAAACAAAAGTCCAAAACTCAAAGATAGACAGTTAATAATTCAAGAAGGAAAGCGGATATTCACATTTTTACACAGAATAACGATAAAGCAGCTGGTTTGGGGTATATTTTAAATTGACTAAATTACTTTTGAACTTGCTAATAGTAGTGTAGTTATGTACTCAGATCTAGAGTGTGGAAATGCTCTTTTAAAAGTAAAATACATTGCAATAAAAATGAATTAAAAAGTTACAAAGCAGATTTTCAAAATAATATATATTTAAATTATTGGATTAAAATTATTGACGCATTAATGTGTTCGTTGTTCAGTGCTGTATTTGGCGAAGATGGAACTCATTTAATTATTTTATATTTAGAATATTTTACCTTATAAAAAACATACTGTACAATGTATTAGTTGATTATATTTAGAATCTATGCTATAGATGCAAAGTAGCTAGAGCTATGAGACACATGTAGTTGAGTAAAAAATATAAAGTAACAAAAAATTGATGCAAAAAAATGAAAAACAAAACAAACAGATCAGTTGTTTGTATTGAATAAGAATTGATTCATGTTAATTATTAAAACATAAGAGTCCAGAGTTTGTCTGGTGAGATGGTGTGATCTGAGAGAACCCAGTGGTGATGAAAGGTCACAGACAAGCACCGCCCCTCCGCTCCATCCCCTCACGCGCGGATGGTCAAACTGCTCAGTGTCAACGAGGAAAACCGGAAACCAAAGATTCAAACCTCACAGTTAAGGTTTAACCTGCTAACCAATTAATTCCATTTCTTAATCAATTGTTTGTGATTTATTAGTCTTTTAATCCATAACATGACAGAAGAACTATAAAGTAGCAGTTCAACACATCCAATATTAGGTCTTCTTGTGTCTGACACCACCACGCATCCCATTATATACATACATGTACTCCTTCCAAAATAGTTTCAAACTATGCACTACTTAACTGTTCTGTGTGATTAGTGCTATTTTTAAGGTAATGTATATTTGTATAGTACCTAAAATTTGAAAATAGGACAATTCAATAGCTTTTCATCAGAACAGATATCTGATAGTAGCCGTCTCCCCCTCCCAAAAACCGTTTGCTGCGTCATCATTTTTACTTTGAAAGGCCAAACCGGAAAAGCATTTTTTCTTTCTTAGCTAGCTTGATGGTTGTGAGGAGAGTGAAAGGCGGTGGGGCAGTGCGTTTGATGGTACCGCATCCTCCCGTCGTCCCGGACTCCAACCGGCGAGCAGCCAGTTCATATCAGCTGGAAGAGATCACGTAAGCAGCGGACGGCCTGTTTCCCCCTCTTCCCCGACAGAAGGCCGGTTCGGTGCGCTCAATTTAGCGGAAGAAAAGCCGACAAGACGAGAAAAAAGAAAATGAACGCGACTGAGCTGACGTCCCCGCCAGCGGAGTACGACTTCGAACGGTACTTCGACGAAAGGAGAGCCCTGGAATGGATGCAGGAGAACTGGTATGTACACAAGAGAAGACTAGCTTATAGAAAGACAAAAAAAATGATGATGGAAGATGTCGGCTTGGTCGGCCTGACAGACTGGCTCTAAACCTGTTAACCGTTTCCCGCAGTCACCTCCTGGAACGCGCTTCTTTTTTACTCCGTCAAAGTGTCGCATCCTGAGGCGAAAGCACACCGTTAGGAGCTGAAGCTAGCTTCCTAAAACCGAGGCAGGGGAGGGGGGGGGGCTACCCGCTTCAATTCAAACGTCCTTGAGGATGGATAATCTTTGCTCTCATAGGTCAGACTTCAGTCCGAATCAAAACGTGCTTTGATCGCATTAACAGCCATTTGAATAGATGCAAAAGCAGACGTGGGTTCGTGTGCTGTGCATGCAGCTAACATTTGTTGTCATCTTAAATGCACACAAAGAAAAACACGTAGGCCTTCACTGCGCTATCAAACATGTCGGTGAGCAGGAAGTGAGCCGTCACCCAGCAATGGGGACACCGAGTCGGTCCGCATCGTTCCATCCCCCCCCCCTCTCCTCCATATCTTCCTCCTCTTATTCCATTCCTTACTATTTCTCCTCTTTCTTTTCATCCATACCCTCCTCCTCCGGACTCCTCACAGCGTACAAGATGCAAGAGGGTTTTTGTGCTTCAGCATTTCCTTCTGCTGAGTCCTCCAGCATGTGTCCTTCTTTAAGGGGGTGTATGTATTACTGTTCGTTTCTTTCAATATATATATTTATAGATAGAAAGTGACCCATTTTGGGTCGACGGTGGCACATGGAGTAGACCGGGTGTGCCGGGAACCGCAAGGTTGGTGGTTCAAATCGAAGTGTCCCTGAGCAAGACTCCTAACCCCTAATTACTCCCCAGGCTAAAATGTAAAAGACCATGGGTTAAATATGCAATGTAAGGCGCTTTGGATAAAGAGTAACTGATTATGATGTTCCTTCTGCAAAGTGTAACGCCTATACCTGTTGGCTACTTCCCCTCCGATGTGTGTGACACGGCCTCTGGAGCTGCACCTGCAGCATATTTTTTATGACCCCAATTATGCCGTCTGTCACCTCTGCACACAAACCCTCTCTGGCGCTCTGACACCGGTTACGTAAGCATTGCGATGTGACTAGAAATTGAACCAAGGCGACCATACTGTCATTGGCACAACATATTTTGCAGTGAGCTTATCAAATTCATATTTAATCTATAAACGGTGACATCTTCAAACTGCTTATTGTTCAACCAGAAGTTGAATATCCAAACGTATTCAGGAGGATTTTATGCTTTTCTCTCCCATTTGTTTTGTTATTGAGAACAAAATATTGTAACACGGTTTTAGACCATTCGGTCAGACAAACCACACAATTTAATGTAATGTAATGTTCTGCTGTTTTCAGACTAAACAATATCGAAAGAGAACAACAATCAACCGGTTTATCCAATATAGTTTAAAGGGGGTATGTTTGAGATTCAAAAATAATCCAGAAAGCAATTATACTACAATTATATCAGTTAAAAAAGTATGTGTTTTATTTATGTTGTATTTAACAATATCCTGAACATTTAGATAACGGACAGATCAGCCCCCCCCCTCCTCTGTAGCATTAACTGGGTCAAGCAGCATCTACTAATATGTGTTATGCCCGTCTGGATTAGTCATCTGGTTTAATACCCAAACAACCACAAACACACAGTAATGTGGAATAATAATAAATCAGTTATGGCTGCTTCATTATCAGTTTCTTCCCCGTTTAGCCCCCTGAGCTCCGGAGTCGGCCTCTGTTGATTAAAACAATGTGGGTCTGCTGATGGGCCTCATCGCTCACGGTGTAAACGTCAGTGGGTCAACAAATCATTTCCGTTAATCCTGCGCTGGGGTTTTAAATGAGGAGGAAGGAAAATGTTGTGTTTAGTATCTCAGAGTCTTCTCATTCCTTCTCATCTATCCTCTTATCCGGCAGCATGGATTTGTGTGTTCTTAATGGTGTGTGCTTCTGTTGACAGGAGCAAAGCCTTCATGTTCTGTGGCCTGTATGCTGCGCTGGTGTTCGGCGGTCAGCACTTCATGAAGGAAAGGCCCAAGCTCAACCTGAGACGGCCTCTGATGCTGTGGTCACTCAGCCTCGCCGTCTTCAGGTGAGTCACGGTCGACAGAGGTTGCCAAAACTTTTCTGCCAGAGCCTCCTTTGAGGATTTAGGGACAGTGTCATTCTGGAGGATGAGAGGCCGGATCTTAAGGTCCAGGGGTTATGATCTCGGCCCATCTAGACCTGAACGTAGAAGTAGTCGCAGATACATCCAGCTGATTATCTCACATTTAAAGGGTTTTTGGGGAGCAGAGAGGTTTACCGTGTGCTGACATGTCCTCTCTGCAGTATCATCGGAGCGCTGAGGACCGGGTCGTACATGCTGCACATCCTCACGGCCAGCGGCTTCAGACAGTCAGTGTGTGACAACAGTTTCTATAGCGCCCCCGTCAGCAAGTTCTGGGCCTACGCCTTCGTTCTGAGCAAAGCCCCCGAGCTGGGTAAGGCCCCACCTTTCTTCTATGTTTACATCGAAACCTTTAAACCCGTTAATCGATGCGATTAATGTGGCTGAGATTAATGGAATCAAATATTTTAACCGTGTGACGGAAGTAAACAAAGTTGACCCTGGAAACAAAACCGCCGCTAGTTAAATCTGAGAGACAGAAACCTTTATTTGGAGTTAAAGGTGTCCTTTTTCAGACATATCTCCGGGTAACGTAAACACTGATGTTACAGACCTCCTCCCTTCAGCCTGAGCTGAACAAACTGTTAGTCTCGGTTCTTCTTCGGAACCCAGAGACCTTGCAGTATTTGGAGGCAGATGTTGAGATTGCGAAAAAACCCTATTAGAATACCCTTTATTCAGTTGGTGTGTGTTTCCTCAGCTGCAGACAGGAAGAGCGTCCTCATCACTTGTTTTTTGAACCACATTCCGTTTGAATGCTTCAGCGTGACGGCGGCCTTTTTTATTCCCCCTCACCCAGGTGACACGGTGTTCATCATCCTCCGGAAGCAGCGCCTCATCTTTCTGCACTGGTACCACCACATCACCGTGCTGCTCTACTCCTGGTACTCCTACAAGGACCAGGTGGCGGGGGGGGGCTGGTTCATGACCATGAACTACTTGGTCCACTCCCTCATGTACACGTACTACGCGGCGCGCGCCGCCGGCCTGCGGGTTCCCCGGCCCTGCGCCATGATTATCACGGCCACCCAGATCCTGCAGATGGCCATGGGCCTGGCCGTGCTGGGCCTTGTGTACCGCTGGATGCACGAGACGCACTGCCCGTCCAACATAGACAACATTGCGTGGGGCTCCGTCATGTACCTCAGCTACTTGGTCCTCTTCGCTTTGTTCTTCTACCGGTCCTACCTCGGGGGCTCCTCCGGGGACAAAGGGTCCAAGACAGAGTAGCCGGCGTGCGTCGGAGCGTGCAGAGGTCCTCCTCGTGTTCGCTTGACTCCTCTTATAGGCGCCTGTAGATCGACACAGTAACGGATTTGGAGCGAGAGGTTCGGACCGAGCACAGCGTATTACAGCCGCGCTGTTTGCATGTCCATTTTAAGGCACAGTGTGTAGCAAATTTGAAACAATTTGGAACTTTATAGCAGAAATAAGATACACACAAATATGTTTTCATTGGTGTAGAATCAACTGAAAGTAAGAATTGTTGTTTTTTCGCTCGCATGACCTTCAGAGCCTGCAGTGCTACGGTAGCCCACATGGGACACCTGAACAGACTCTAGAGAACCCTGCGTAATTCTGACCGTGATGACCATGATTTACAGTAAAGTCTTGTGAAGGATATTCTATATAAACCAGCAGATGCCACCAAACCGTACATGCTGTGCCTTTAAGAAAGGGAATAACATGTTTGTGGTTGATTAATGCCGTCCTCAACGCATTTATATCGCCGCCTGTAAAAAATGAATTAGAAACGTCTGAAGTAGAAAAAAGTAATGGGATTGGAATAAACAACTTCATAATGCAAAAGGAACAGTTATATATTGGTTTTGAGGAGGGACGTGTAAGCTTAGCGTAAATACAGGGACAAGCCCCCTCTCAACTCCAGGCTATTCTACTAATTACTTTTAGTTGTTACTAGCACAAGTGCGACCTTCATGATAGTGAGTTCATGATTAACAAAAGGGAAGAAAGACACAACGCACTGAATCAAAGAAAGGTTTTGCCTTATATTTGGTTATATGGACATTACACGCAGAGTTTTAAATGTGCAGGTCTAAAACACGCCTTTTCCCCCCTTCTCGTTTATCTCGGCTGTGGTGACTGGGAGCCGACGCACACTTTCAAAAAGAGGAACAGCGACTGTCGATAAAGATCTGAACACATTCCTTGCAGAGGCGGGTCGTGTCAGCGCACACGGCCGAGGTGCTTTCCCTTCTACTGGTCAGCCTCGGCCTTCTGGCAGGAGGAGGAGAGTATTAGTCTGTCGTTAAGCCTCTTATTGTAGTACTTGTACAATAAGTACCTTCCATGTGGCGTCTCTTTGTAGTACTTGTACATTAAGTACCTCCCATGTGGCGTCTCTTTGTAGTAGTAGTACATTAAGTACCTGTGTTTGCTGTGGACTTTACACCCACAAGGCGTGGCTTCACTTATTGTTCTCCAGACTCTTTATGCGGGACTGATATTACATGATCATAGTAAGTAAGTACCTGTGAACCTGCAGTAATGTCACTGTTCTTATCAACCATCAGAAACTAGTACAGAGTTCATTGTTTAGTTGGAGCGCTTTAGAGGAATATTTCATCCACCCAATTCTCTGACAGTTTACTGACCTTGTGTTTGTCTGTCATGCCTCCAAAACCCCAAAAGGTCTCTTTAGACAAACAGCAAACGTTCTTTAGGGAAGCAATTCAGAGCATAACGGGCCCAGTATTTCCTTTATTCTAAATAAGACACTTTTAAGATGAAAGAATAAATGCAGGTAAATACAAACCATTTATTGAAAATGCGATTGAGACAAATTTCCTGTTTATTGGCAGCACGATGTATAGCTTTATTTAAACCCCCAAATCAGCTGGTTCTGTCTTATTTCTTTCTGAAGGAGAATCTGTTCAACTCGAAGAACTCCACGTCCTAAAGCTACGGGTCTGTTTAAACCGTGTGCCTGGAAGTCGTCATCAGAAGTCAGGTCAGGATTTGGGGGAAATGTGAAACAGTTCAACCACAAAGCGATCGAGCATGTAAAGGATTTCGAAGGATTTAAATCAAATTAAAAGAGTAAAGGATTTTATGTAACAGGAAATATTCCCGTCTCAGACCTCACATTTTCCTTTATTTAATAATCGCTGCCAAACTCGATTGTCTCGATTGTGAACACACAATCCTGTGCAAAAAAATAAAAGTGTGCAAAATTGTGTTTTATAAAGCTCACACATGCTTTTACTTCAACTCCACCAAACTCCTTTCTCTACTTGTTTGTCCCCTTGTGCCCTAATCCAGATTATTCAATCGTTACTGAGCTGTAATGTAATTTAAAGATATAAAAGCGTGGGCCGTAGAACCATAACACATCTGGGCTGCTGCTGTGATCAATGAGACGACGTGTGTGTCTGTAAATAACTCTAGAATCTATTTATTTTCTATATATATCCTTTCACTCAGACTTACTTCCCTGTTTGATGTTTGTAAACGTTTTCCCACATGTGCTGAAGATGAGCATCACTTTTCATCGCCACGCCGTCGCTCTCAGAGGTTTTAAATGCAGAGGATCAGTCGTTTGATCAGCAGCCCCTGTGACGTCGTGCCATGTGACCTCTGAGGGTTAATGTGTGCGTGTGTGTGTCGGTCCGATGGCGCGAAGACGACCGCTCTGCCGTTAAGTTGAACCTCTTCACCGGCGGAGGAGCTGACGTTCACACGCTTCTTAGTTTTTATTCCCGCTCGGACCTCAACGCATGACCTCGGCTCCCCGGGATTGGTCTTGCAGAAATGAAACATCTGCACGGATTGTTTTTTCATTATGGTTCCCTCACACCACAGAAACACACCTTTTGTGTGTGTTTGTGTGTGTGTCTAAGTGCTAACATCATAGATGTGACACCTGAAGCTGCTGAATCCAGTGAAAACAGAACGGGGGGAATGGAGGTTTTTTTTTTAAGCGTTGGCGATGATTCTTGCTCAGAACGTTTTTTAAACTTGAAATGATGTTGTGCTTCATGTGCGTGTGCCAAACGATGCTTCTGTTATTTCGATGTGGCGAGTCGGTTTCCGTAAACTGCTCTCGGATTCTGCTTCAAACGAAGGAAAAAATAACAGTTCAAGGGCTTTCATTGTTGAAATGTTGTTTCAATAAATACGTCACAATAATGGTTTCAAATTGTCTGGTTTCTTTGTTCCAGACGGGAGGCGTTTTTTTATGATCGTGTTTCAGAAAACAGAAGCTAAAAGAGCTTAAAGCGAGTGAAATAATTAGCAAACCACCTGCAGCTCTTTTTCTCACAGAAAAGCATCACAAGTTCAACATTAGTTACTAATAAAAAATAATAATAATCAAAACCACTAATATCCAGTTTAAAACAAGTATTTAAGAGTCAAGGAAAGCTTCTCCTCCTCCACTCTTCCACTTCTCCTCTCTGGAGACCCAGGAGGTGTTGCTGGACCCCCTGGGGGGAAGGGAGGCCCGGGGAGAACCAGGGGGGCAGACTGACTCACTGCTGCAGTAGAATGAGAGGTTTTCTAAAGAGACGCAATCAATTTCGTCCACATGGAGGCGCTAGGATCACCTCTAAATCAAGGTTCCTCCGTGGAAGCAAACGCAGGGATCTCAATTAGTTTAAATTCATTTTCAGCTTCATCAGACTGCTGCTTATTATTCAGATACAAAGAGAAACCAATGTCACCCATATCCTGAAAATGAGTTGCATGTTCTTTTATGTTCTAAAAATGTCCACAAGAGATCATTGACATTAAACTTTAAGGTTAAGATTTATCTTTAAATATACATATATGAAGACCATGTCTGAAGAAAAAACAAATTTAAATGACATAATGTCTTTTTTTGTATTGTAGTAAAGACATTGCCGGTATTGTACATCACTTGAGTATTCTCAGATGGAAATATTATCTGACACATTGAGTTAATGTTACTTAAACATTTGACCTTTGACTCCCGACCTTTTTCCTGATGTCTTTCCAGAGTCACTCAATTATATCTTTCGAATAAACAGATCAGATCTTTGTTGTCTTTTCGCTATCTTGGAAGAACCCTCGGAGGGGGAAAGAAAAACTAGTAGTGATGTATAAACCCAGTCTGAAGCCTCTGTGGGACTGGGAGGAGTCTGAAGCCGCTGGTCCCAGCTGCTTCCTCAACGTGGGACCACAACAACTGGACTGCGGACGGAGGACAGTCTGAGTGCTGGTGTGAGCGTGCCGGCGTGTGATGAACGAGTGCAAGGCCCCCGGATGATGAGGGGACGAACCCGCTCTGCGCGACTTCTCCTCCAGTGTGGAGGTGCTGAGATGAGGAGGAGAGCCTGAAGCCTGCAGGAGAGGGGCAACAGGGGGCAACTACCTGTGCAGGTGAACCTTCGGAGGGTAGACAAAGGTAACGCCTCTTTAGCTGACTCTGGTGAATGAACACACGTCTCTTTGACTTACAAGTTATTCAGGAAAAGCATTGCTGTCATAAGTCAGTTAAATGCTTTTCTATGATTCTCAGATGTTTGATTCTCAGCAGTTGGTTTTTCATTTCGTGGGATAAATAAATACAACAACAATATGATTTTATGATGATTAATTTGCTGCTTGTTGGCAAAAGATTCATAAGAAACACAGACATGGACTCCTGCCGACGTAAACCATTTTTATTTTTTTTATTACGATTCTTTTCAACCAGCATGTGATCTACTGTGAAAGTGTTGACGCTGAATCGGCGTAATCTGGTGTTGTGGCGGTCCGCTTGGGGGTTGCGGCCTTGGAGGCCCTGCAGGTGTGTGACGCTGCTTGTTGTCCCCCCCTCCAGGTGGCTGCCATGTCCCTGTGGATGATCCTCCCCATCGGCCTGCCCGTCTTAACCATCACCGGCATCTGGCTCGTGTGAGTACCTCACAGTCTCCCCCTTCCCAGCTGTCCACACATTAGCAGAGAGGCTGCGCAAAGTTCCTCCATGTAAAACAGGGGCCTTAGGAAGCCTGTTTATACTACGACCTCGTCCTTGAGATTCCTTTCCAGAGAGTTGGATTTGTTCCTGTTCACGTGGAGCCGGAGGCAGCAGACGTTAGCTTAACATGAAGACGTGAAATGGGGGAAAAGCTTTGTTTTAGAGAAGTGAGATGTCACTTTTTTAGAATATAAATCAATGTCCTCCACCTCATTTCAACCTTGGTTCATTTGGTTTGGCCCGGCCTCTTTATCAGCGATTGATGGAGGTCACATGCATGCCGAGCAGCTTGTTTTGTTGATTCGTCGGCGTCCCTTTTGATTGTTTCAATGATTGAGTCTGTGCTATCTTTAATCTTGATATAGATGAGATTGTTGACATGTGACCGCAGTGAAAAACCGCACTTAAAAAAAAAAAAAAAAAATACATTTTATAGTATATCAAATCCTGCTTTCACTTCACCACCAGTTTCTTCAAATATCAAGAGCGTCTGCACTAAATGTCTCGTCGATCCACAGAGTCTTTTTTTTTTCATGCTTGTGTTGTCAGAGGATCTCGTCCTGTCGGAACCACGAACGTCCTGTGAATCCAAGTTGTTTTCAGTCTGGACCGAATTGGGGGACCACTCGAGCGACGCTAGCTGCTAGCATCGGCAGAAACCTGCCGCTCCGTTCCTGTATGCGCGATGAATCATGTCGGGCCGGGCAGGCGGTCGCCGTGTAGCTGACACATTAAAGGAGTCAGAGTACTGGTTAAATCCACTCTGAGATGATTCGTGTGCATTCATTGTAAGCGTGGTTATGTTGTGTTTTGGAGGAAGGGATGACATCAATGAAATGTCTTCATGTGACCTCAGTTTTCAGTGCTTCATTTCACTTCTGCAACTTATTTATTCCTTGGCGCTTTTTAGAGTATGTAAGAAAGTGAATTATTTTATGTCTGTTTCAGTTTTTTGATCAGTAATACTTCTCTCCTTTAACTTTACAGATACGCGATGGCCTTGTACAACCAGCATGTCTGCCCTGTGCATAACTGGTACAGCACACTAAAACCCCACACTCCCACCAAACAAACACACACACACACACACACACACACACACACACACACATCTTTGAGCGAGACTTTGCAAATTCCCCAAGCAGGAAGATTAGTTTATTTAAAAAACACCCCTGCACATCACAGTGGACGTTCAACACAACAGTGTGCACTCGAGAGGTGTGCACATCTTTCCTCGCCTGCAAGTGATTTTCCCCTCGAGTCGCCACTAAAACAGGATTTTTAAGTTTGAATAGTTCAAGTCCATGGGTCATGAAGCGCCAGCTCAGAGTGGACGGAGGGGGAAACAGTGAGGAGTTTTGAGGTGAGGGGAGCTTTGAGCTCTCACTTCCTGTCACATCTGTCTCAGTTCAAACGTGGTGGGGAGGAGAGATGCTGAAGGGGAAGTGGATGAAGATAAAGAGCCTGCACATGTTGACGTGAGGGGAAAGAGGAAGGGAGGTCCGGTGAGCCGACGCATCAGAATGCAAACAGACTGAAACAAGGAGGAGGAGGACACTGGTGTCTTTAAAGCAAACAAACATTCCCAGCTGGCACAGAGAATCGCACGAGTACACCAAAGTACACCAGTAACAGTTCTATAAAAGACTACGTACAGTATAATAATACTATACTGTTGTCTCTAGTGGTGAAAATACAGTAATATCATATGTATTATTCTGCATAAGGAATATTATCACTTATGGTATTTCAGGTATATTTTGTTACTAATCATTTTGTATTTAAGGAACATTTTGAATGTTGGACTTTACCCGTAGGACAGTGTTTATACACTCTGGTACTCATATCTTTAATGAAGTAAAATTGTATTATCTCCAATTAAACAAGGGATTGGTTGCATTTAGACAAAAACATCACAACCTTTAAATAAATAACAGCACTGTCCCAGGGATCATAATAAAACAGTTGGATGGATTGTGTTGTCTTTAAATGGAACTTCTGTGCACTTTTATTCAAATCCATTGGTCTTCATTAAACCAGTCTGCTACGCCAGACTGTTGTGCAATTGAAAAACAGTGTGTTATTTAAGAGACCTTTAACCTAAATACATTTGGGGTTAATGTTCTACCGTTGTTTGCATATCAGAAGTCACAATACTCCAAATGTGCTCAAATATTTACAGAGTCTTAACTCATTTACTCACTTTAGATTCACCATGCGTCATCAGGGCATGCATTGAATATTGATAAAGGCCCCGAGGCCCCGAAGTGGGCTTAAGCCGTGATGTGTCCCTCACAGAGACACAAAAGAGGAGACTCACAATGAGCACAAAGAGATGCAAAAAAAACCAAAAAATAGGTGAAGGAGACGCAAAAAGAGGCAACAAATGACTATGAGTTCCAACAACTACAACAAAACAAAACAGAGAAAAGCTGCACAGAGACTAAAAAGTGCAGAACAACTATAAATGTGAAGAGGCTACGAGGCCTTTGCATGTCTGAAGCTTATTGTCTCATAATCCTTGTCTCATACGAATCACTTTCAAAAACTCCAGATGGGTCCAAGAGGAATTTAAGACCAAGTTTTAAATGAACAAACTTTGAATCTTAAATATCTTACTCTTGAATTTCTTTATCTGCAGACCGGGAGTGTTTTTCTCCATGAAATCAAACCTTGCTAAATGGTTCTCTGTGTCATTGTACTTAGTTCAGCATTTCTTCGGCCTGTTCTTTTAAGACTTTTCGCCTGAAAACATTTGGGGTTAATGTTATACCGTTGTTTCAGAGTATCAGACGTCATTGTGACAGTGTGTGTGTGTGTGTGTGTGTGTGTGTGTGTGTGTGTGTGTGTTTGTGTGTGTCGACAGGCTTTATAACGAGTCGTGTGAGGAGCCGCTCACGCAGCAGAGGGGTGCGGTTCTGTGCTGCACGCTGGACAACATACCACTCATCAGGTCAGAGGTCAAATCACGAGGTCTCTTATGTAACACTCACAGTTTATCTACTTCCTGCATGAGACTGCTGCAGTTAAACGTAACTTCTTTACCAGAAAAAAATATATATTTTGAAAAGGCAGAATCCATGAATGCAGGGAGCCTCCCTCCTTTACTCCCACTTTCCATCTCGAGATGAAGATCATATAAGATGAAGACATATAAGCCACGCTGCTTCTTTGGAATGAACCCTCCTCTGCTCTCTGCGTCCCCCCACAGCAAATGTGGAACCTTGCCCCCCGAAAGCTGCTTCTTCAGCCTCATATGCAGCACCGGCTCCTTCATGGGTGAGTCTCAACACATCCAACACGCCGCTCTCTGCGCACTCACAACTTCAAACTTCTTTTTTCAGCTGTGACCCCCACTCACATACACACATACACACACACACACACACTGGGGGAATATTCCCTGTATGAATGGTGCATTTATAGGACCCACGGGGGAAAGAAGGCATCAGCTACAACTTTGCAGAATTTATTTGGTGGGGATTCAGGTCCCTCCTTCTGTTTACTTTATAAAACTCTGAGAATTAACACTCGAGGAGTTTACCACGGTAAACTTTGGTCTACTGAGAATCTTCAATGGGAGGCGGGAGGCGGGCCGCGTGCGGTTTTGACATTGCAGGGATGGAGGGGAGGCCACACCAGGAGGGGGAGGTAAAAGGAGGAGAGGTGCATCGTGTAAATATGCAGATAATGCTCCACATTATGAGACGACCCTTTATCAGTGGTGCTCTTCAGCTGTTTGCATGAAAATATATTAGATAGTAGACTACAGTTTGGCTATAAATAATTTGATTTTTCATTTCTAAGACCTCCTGGGAAAAGGTGGGCTCCATTAACTGCACAAAGTTGCCAACCATTACACAACTGGAAAATAAATATGACGGTGTATCCTGGTTACCAAAGAGCATCCGTGTAGGTTCATTAAAGTTTACATCCCCAGTAGAAGAAATAATGGATGGTTGATCAAGGAGCAGTAAAGGAGCGTGTATTCTGCAAAGGGGAACGACTAGTCCTTCAAAATAGACCATAAAGCAGTCACCCAAATGCCCGATGAGAATGCGTCGTCTGCCCCGTAGTGATGCTGATCGGGCTGCTGCGCTACGCTCACGTCATCGAGAGGCACCAGAACTGCCTCCTGAACACGGCCGGCCTGTCCACGGCGTGGATCTGTGCCGCCGGCCTCATCATGGTGGGAAACTTCCAGGTAATCTCATCTATCACCTCTAGTGTCCGAACCAAGTTATTTATTATTTTTTGTACACGGGGACTTTTTTATCATGATTCATCGGTCATCGCCATGGCAACTGGAAGCAGAGGGTCCGACCAGTAACTGCCGAGGTTATAAATAGCTGCGTGGATGAAGACAAATTTTTCTTGTAGAGAAGACGTGTGGGGGCGCAGGTCCGGGTCAGCATACGGTGCAGGAGTGAAAACACAGCCAGTAGGGTCACACCACACTAGCAGCATCACGAGGGGTGGGCTGTCTTGCTCAGCGACACTTTGACACGGGACACCAGAGCAGCCAGGGTTCAAACCGTGCAACCCTGCAGTTCCTGGCGCGCCTTCTCATTGAAAAGTTGAAAATTAAATATAATGTATACTATGATGACGGACTTGTGAGCGCTGAACTAAAAGCCTCCATGATGCTGCTCCCTGAGGTCAGACACACCTAAAAGTATTCTTGTTCATCTCTCAGGTGGACTTCGCCAAAGTCCTCCACTACGTCGGGGCCGGCGTGGCCTTCCCCTCCAGCATGCTGTTCGTCTGCCTCCAGTCGGCTCTGACCTACAAGCTGGCCAAGACGCAGGAGGAGCACCGGGTGGGTCACCTGCGCGGAGGGATGGCCCTGCTGGCTCTGGTGGCGCTGGTGCTCAGTATCCTGAACACATGGAGACAAATGCGCTTATGGGGTGAAAACTGAAATTATGCTGGCCCTAAACAGATGTAGTGAAGTGAAAAGAATGTAGCATTAATGATCAAGTAAAATGGTACTTGAGTGTATTCCAGTTTGTTGTGCTACGAGGCCCCCTGCTGGAGAGGAAACGCTTTCACATCCCTTTCCTCAACCCTAGACCTTTTTTAAGTGTGTAAATGAACGATCTTACACATCAATAATGAGATAACATAAGTTCTTAATAACCCACCCTTAAAGACTACAGAGAGTGTGTGTTTGGATTCCCCCCCGCAGTGCGGCCATTGTCCTCCTTGACCTCAAACTCACCAGGCGGAGTTTTCTTCTGCCAGGAGAGTTTCGCCCTTCAGCACGCCGCCGCCATCTTTGAGTGGACCTTCTGCATGCTCATCATGCTCTTCTACGGGACCTTTGCCTTTGAGTTCGGCGGCATGTCGGGCGACACGCTGACAGTCCTGTCCCGAGGAGGAGGAGGAGGAGGAGGAGTGGGGGGACAGAGCTTCTCCACCTCTTCCGGACACAAGATGGAGGCGGAGGACCGCGGCTCCAACCACCACGGGTCAGACAGTTTATCGATGCTGTGATGGAGGTGCTTTGCTGAATCTACACAATATGACGAGTGGCTTTCTGCACACTGAGAGACCTGTTCGTAGCGATGTAACATCGCTCTCTGCCTCCTCGGCCTTCCATCAGACGCTGGAGGGGCGTCGCTTCGTTGGACGACGAACTGACAAAAATACTTCAAAGAGACGCAAGAGATGCGAAACTGCTGCAGATAAACAAAGAGACTCACAATAAATACACAGAGACGATAAACTACGTCAGAGACAAACATGACACAAAGATAAAAGAAACAGCAAAGAGACACAATAGATGCAAAACAGCTGCAAAGAGACAAAAAGAGACAAATTGACTTTGAATGGAAGCTAAACAACCTCAAAGATACACAAAACGACTACAAAGAGATGCAAAGAGACACAAAACAACTACTAGACTAGAGCGACGTCAGAAAGGGCAAGACAGACAAAAAATAATAAGAATAGCAAAGTGAGAAACAGAGAGGCGCGTTAGGATAACAAATACACACAAGAGAACAATGTAAATAATAAATAAAACCAGATATGAAGAAAATAACTTGGTTGCTTGAAGAAAAATCGAGGGCCGTTTTATTGTTCAAAACACATATTTACATTATTCAAGAAGTTTTCTTCTTTGGTTTCTGTGACTTTAAAAACATCTGCTTTTGTTTAACAGACACCCGCAAACCATTATGACATTCACACAGTTGTTGAAAAAAGGAAGTAAGACATGTAGTATATATGTGTGTACTGTAATTATTTAAGACCTTTAGAGTTGACAGTAGAAACTGTTGTATAAGTACGCATGCTACAAAGCATTCAGGATTTCTTAGATTCATGAGTTTGAATTTGAAATACAACAGTTTTGAGACAATTTGTACTTTGTGTCTCTGCAGTTCCTGAAGTACCAAATAATACAAAACTCAAACAGCTCAAACAACAACGAGCTTTGATGATAAAACCATGTTCAGAATGCATTTCTGCATCAATGTTTATTTTTCGTCTGGTTGTCATAGAATGATGTTTTTGTACCAAATAATATAAAAAGTTAGAAACATCTGTTTTGCTTGAATTCACATTCCGGTCAAATCATAAGAAACTTCGTCCCGGACATGAATCTCATGGGGGCAAATACCACAGTGCGGTTTGGGAAATGGTTTGCTCCATTAATTCGAGAGCTCCAAAACATAAGCACCAAACCTCTAAACCAGATGCTTCATTGACAGCTATCTACCAAAAAGAAATAGAACCAACTAAAATAAATAAAAATTGCTCCAATTTGCTCGTTTGAAATGTCTTTGGGAAGCTGTTGTTCTTCATCGGCGATCACGTGTCGTCTTTGTTCCCTTGTTGCTTTGTGTGTCTGCAGATCATTTGGTTTAATACCAAATAACATCAGACGAGAGCGTAGTGTGTTCACGCAAGCTCAAAAGACTAAGTTTATTTTATGTACCTGTAGACTTTCTGCTACCTCTCATACGAAAACACTAAATCTAAAATGAACATATCTAGCGTAAATGTTAAGCTGCATGAAGCAAAGAATTAATAGGTCACTAAACGTCTTTGGGAAATCTGCTGCATATCTTTTTTTCTTCAATGTACATCAAGACTCTGCAGGTCTTTCATCACGTTCGTGTACAAATAACATCAAACTAAAATAGTGACTTTGCGGTGCAGGTTTGATTTTGTTTGCTGGCGAACAAAGGAGTCTTTACTTCATGTGAGCGCGGAGATGTTTCATCCAGATTGACACTAGAACCTGCAGCATGACAGAAATGCAACAACACTGAGTCGGTGAACTCTCACTCAATTATTTCTGCACAGAAAAGAATTTCCAACAACAAGTTTTTAGGTGTGAAACAAACTGCTGTCATGTGACTGCCCGTCATATCTCTCAGGGACAAAAATACCAAACAGCTGCCTCATGTTTCAAGTCACTATTGGAGGATGAAACGATCTCCAATTGTCCAATCAGCAGAGAGTATCTGCACCCACCCCTGACCTATCCCTCCCAGACGCCTTACCGGGTTACAGGGGCACGGCGGGTCATTTATATCTATACATTACTCACCCACAAGCACACACAGGCCACCACACACACAGATACTTTAGAAGTTGAGGTTCTTCGGGACCTCCCAGGGAAACTCCTTCCTGCCAAAGTGACCGTAGCAGGCCGTCTTCTGGTAGATGGGTCTCTTCAGGTCCAGGTCACTGCGGCACAACCAATGAATCAGGTTAAACAAGTATGGAACTTAAGGGCAACTTTGAGGTACTTTACTTGAGCATTTACATACTTCTGCTCCCCCCTATCTATTCGAGAGCTTTTTGAGCCTTCGACACCTTTTGTTCATGACGATTCATGACGTTTAAGGTCCTTTTAGCAGTTTCACTCAAGAAACATTTCTCCTCTGAAGTCCTCACATGCCTTCAACTAAAGTTACAATGAGAAACTGTTAACTGGTCATGAATCTGTTGCAGTTTAGTCCCGGCTCTCCGGGTGATCAGTAAATGAGACATTCAGAAGAATGAAATCATTAAATACCTAAAGTACATCTCTATTGGTACTTTTACTTGTCCTGCTCATGTCTAGTTCATACTTTTGGTTTCTACTGGCGCATGATCGCATACTTTAATGTTAGAAAAATATGTAATTTTTCACAGGCTCTAAACAAGCCACGTGTGTCAAAGTCACCTGACGATGACGCCGGGTCTGAGGTCGAAGTTCTTGTTGACGACCTGCAGCAGCTCCTTCTCGCTCTGCTGGGAGGAGCCGTAGGTGAAGAGGGAGATGGAGATCGGGTGGGCGACTCCGATGGCGTACGACACCTGACATCAGAGACGAGAGAAACAAATCTCTGACGCGGTGCAGCAGGTTCTTCTCATCCAGGGTTTCCAGATGGAAACTCGGAAAGTAAACCCACAAAAACATTTTGTATTTCCAACAAACGTTGTGAAACGACAAAAATCAACGCTGATTAAATTGCCTTGAGTACTTCGGGAACAACAACACTTCGTCCCAGAACAACGATCTGGAACGAAGTGTTTCCCTTAGAAGGCGTAGTTATTATTTGGAGACCTCACAGATAGAAGGATTTCTATTGGTCGAACCTGCACCAGGACCCTCCTGCACAGCTTGGCCTTCACCAGAGACTTGGCCACCCAGCGCGCGGCGTAGGCGGCCGACCGGTCCACCTTGGTGTAGTCCTTTCCGGAGAAAGCCCCCCCGCCGTGCGCCCCCCAGCCTCCGTACGTGTCCACGATGATCTTCCTGCCCGTCACTCCGGCGTCCCCCTGAGAGTCACAGGGGAAGATTTAACCAGAGGGCCTCGTTGTGCCATTCATTCAAGCGATTCATCGACCATCGCGATCGGAGGAGGAGGAGGAGGAGACGCCGACCTGCGGTCCGCCGATGACGAAGCGTCCGCTGGGCTGCAGGTGGTACACGGTGTCGTCGTCCAGGTACCTGGCGGGGACCACCGCCTTGATGACCTTCTCCCTCAGGACCTCCTTCTGCTCCTCCAGGCTCACGTCGTCGTCGTGCTGCACCGAGACCACCACGGTGTGGACCCGCTTGGGGACCACGGCGCCGTTCTCCTGGGTGTAGTGAACCGTCACCTGAGGGATGGGGGGGTTGTAGATTACTGTGGATTGTAAACTGTGTCAGATTTAGCCGTGCAAAGAGTGAACCCATAAATGTGGGAGATGATGAGATGCTGCTCATTGTTTGGTCTCTTTGTGTATCTGATATTTTTTCTGGTTATTTAGATGTATATTTATAGTCTGGTTGTGTCTCTTTCCAGCTGTCTTGAGTGTCTTTATTGTTGTTGTTATCAAAGGATCTTATGAACAATTGCTTTTGTTGTGTGTGTCCTGTACAGATGACAACAGCAAGAACTGGGATATTTTGCACAAAGCCCCTGGAATTATATTGTATATTGTTCATTTTTTTTGCACTTGGGATCCTCACCTGCGTCTTAGAGTCCGGGCGCAGCCAGGGCACCGATCCGTTGCGTCTGAGCTCGGCCATCTTGGCGTTGAGTCTGTGAGCCAGGACGACGGTGAGGGGCATGCACTCCTCCGTCTCATCCGTGGCGTATCCGAACATCAGACCCTGTCCTCAGGGGACAAATCCGCCCTGGAACTCAGTGCAATGACTCACACACTGTGCACTGAACATTTTGCAGTCATACATGTTTTAAGTGGCTCTAGTAACCTTTATAGATTCAGATGATACAACCAAGTAGGTATAACTAAGTACCCTCTTTACATTAATGGGTCAGAAATGGGTCATTCTGCATAATTATTACTTTCACTTTTGGTTATTTTAAGTACATTTTAATGCTTATATTTTTGTGTATCCAAGTAAGATTTTGAAATGCCGTACTTTAACAGAGTATTTTTACATTGTATTGGTACTTTTACAAATGTTCAAGGCTTGAACACTTAAAAGAATACCATCTAAATGACTTCATGTTGACCTCCTTCCCCTATATATAGAATTACTTCTATTCTAGCACTACTTATGAACTTATGAAGACTACAGCTTTCGGCGTTTTCATGTAAAATCACTGCATAATTTAGACTCTCTAAAAGTCTCAAAGTTAACAAAGCAGACGAGTTGTGTTTTTCCAGATGACCTGGTCTCCGGCTCCGATGTCGCTCTCCAGACGGTCGATGTGGACTCCCTGTGCGATGTCCGGAGACTGCTGCTCCAGGGCCACCAGCAGGTTACAGGTCTTATAGTCAAAGCCTGGACCGACAGAGACGGGGAGGACAGGGGACACGCGGCATGAACTCACATCACCACACCTAGCGCACCCGCCGCTGAAGGCAGCACCAAACATCTGGATTCACCCTTGTCCGAGTTGTCGTATCCGATGTCTCGGATGGTGTCCCTCACCACCTTCTGGTAGTCCACATTGGCTCTGGACGTGATCTCGCCACAGAGCAGCACCATGCCGGTCTTACACACCGTCTCTGAGGACACAGGACGGCACACATTCCTTTCGATGAGATAACAAAGTGACGTGAAAGTTTATAAGATTCCTTCTGAAAGCAATTTTAGTGACATGATTCTTTATCTGCCCTGTTTCCTTTTACTTCGGTTGTTGTTGTAGATACCTTTTATTATTTATTTTGAATCATTTCTATTTATATCTATTACACATCTTTACATAACTAGTATAATTATATCAAATAATAATTAATGAATACATAAAAAACAAATAAAACAAAAGTATGCTTTCTAATTTTTTTAATTATATTTTAAATTTTGAGAGAGAAACCTCTCACTCACCACAGGCCACCTTGGCGTCGGGGTCCTGCCTCAGGTGAGCGTCCAGCACTGCGTCGCTGATCTGGTCACAGATCTTATCTGAAAAATGCATTAAAAAAAAAAAATACTATTCAAATGTATTCCTTTACATTTCTTTATGTCTGACATGGGAACTTTCTGCTGCACATTCCTCATCCGGGGCCAAGCCCGAACAGAGCACTGCCCCCCGGATCTGAACCTCCACGAATAGCCCGTGACACAGAACACCGGAACTCCATCATGAGAGTCGTCGCACCTCAGGTCAACTTCTAGTTCTTCAGTATTCAACAGAATATTTACAATATTTGAAACTATTTTCAAGGCAAATCTTCTTTCCTAAATCAAGTTAAATGTGTTTATTCCAGTGCATCAACCTGCCTTAATTCTTGCTCGAGTTACACGTACATTTGTAAAACAAAATTCAAAATTAAATTTCATGAATACATTTTTTTTACAGTTCGCGATCAATGGCCTCAATTTAAACCGGAAATGTATTTTTCACACTAATCAAATCTAACGCACCTCAGACGACGTGCTCTGCGGGTGGAAGCTGCATTTAGCTGCGATACCAAACATGCTAACATACTAACATGCTGTCATGCTAACATGCTACTCAACTTGAGCCTTCTACATGGAGACTAATTTCCGCTGCGGTGGGACGTGACACGAGTCTGATAAGTGCGAACATGACGTCATACAGGTGAGCGAAAACCACGCAGCTCTTGTTCAAGCATTAATGTGAATGTTGGTTTGTGGCTGCAGCGAACTCAATTTCATGTTCTATGCTACTGTTAAAGTGACACGTGATGTGTTTTATGTGGCTTATTGCTACTTAATAATGCTTCCACTGTGTCTCCACTTGTCTCTTCCCTGAGTTTTTTTTTATATTCACTGAGGATGGTGGTGGTATATTCATCTGTAGGAATTTATTTTCAAATGTTTAAGAATAACCAAGTAACTTTAACCCTGTGTACATTTGAACTACTTTTTCTTTGCTAAGTCACCTGTGGTCACCCGAGTATGATCATTATTAAGGGTGCCCCAAGAATGTATCAATCTTTTAATCGGATTTGACAAAGGAACACTATTTTGATAATTTCAGTTATTTATCAAACGCTGACATTTACATATTTCTGCTTGCCTTTGTCTCATTTTAAACAAATTTACCATCATTGAGTTTTGGGCCGATGGTCCACACAAAACAAGTCATTTGTAGGCATTGCGTTGGATTTAGGGAAGTTGTGATTGGAAGTTTATCATATTTCATGGACGGAAAGGAAGAATCAGCAATATTAACTAAACCTACAGCACCACATAAAGAGTGATACTGAACTCTCAGAGAGGGAACCCACAGTGGCGTGTGGTTTTTACTAATGATCTTTACACCTCCTGTCAGTTCAGCACCATCACTCCCGCCAGTAGCTACAATGGTTCACTTATATATCACAAACACATGTTTTAAAAAGTCCCAGTTGAAAAGCTCTCAGGTTTGCTACCAATACAAAAGTCACTGCAGCAGGAATGTTTGTGCCTCACATGGTCTGAACTTCTCAACGTAATGAGAGTTTGTTGGGTCCACCTTCAGGACAGTAGAAGCAGGTGGTATCTAATGGAAGTGAAGCTTCACCATCGCTCTCTAAATAGAAAGCCAGATGGATTACTGAATGGGCCTGGAGGGACCTAAAGCTTCGGGGTCTCCATGGCACACAAAACACTACAATGAGACACAAAGCAACTATAGGGAGAAACAAAGAGACTTGCAACTGCTATTAAAAATATACAAAACCACCACAGAATGTCTAAAGAGACACATGTCGACTACAAAGAGTCATAAGTTCATACAAATCAAAGCATAAAATCACAGTTGTCCGGCTCCTCGAATGAATCCTTCTGTACAGGAGCGGTGACTCCATGCAGGGCACATTCCTCAAAGTCATCAATGATCAGTGAGACATGAAGCTCCTCATTCATAAACCTGCAGCAGCAGCAGCAGCATGGGGGGGGGGGGGTCCTCTACTCACCGGGGTGTCCCTCTCCCACGGACTCTGAGGTGAACATGAAGGAGCCGTCATGAGGAGCCGGCTCGTAGGTCCCGTCCGTGGTGCCGTTCATGTTGGTTCCTGGAGAGAGGAAGCTGTGTGACTAATCCAAACGGGGAGTTTTGGGAGGGAGGTGGGGGCCACAAAGACGGACAGCGTGGCTGCAACCTAATCTCACCGAGACAGAACTCGGCGCTATATGAGGCTAAAAACAACACATGGGTGGGGGAGGCGGGGGGCATGTGAGCCAGTGGGTGAGACCATTCACAGGCCAGGGAGGGGAGGTGGGGATTCCTCTCTCCTCTTCTTAATCTTCTTCTGGGAGACTTTTCTTTTAACGCGCTGGAAGCTCGACAGGAAGTGGACTCGTCAAACTCACCAAGTTGAGACTCTTGAGTCAGAGAGTTTGTTTCAGCCACGTGTTTTACTTTGAAGCTCCTCCTCTGGGTTCATTCATGCCCCGCTCTTTTGTTTCTTTGTACCTGGGGGCCCCGGAGGTCTCTGATGAGGGAGAGGGGGGGGCTCAGTTACGACAACACAAGCGGAATCCAGTAACTAAGTACGTTTGTGGTACTTTGAACGTCCATTTTTGTGTCTGTGGGAGGGAAACATCTCCGTCATCAGCTCTGCATAATGAGTTGATAAAGTAATGATACTTTAAGTGCATTTTGTTGCTGATAATTCTGTACTTCTACTAGAGTGTACTACTTTTATACTGCGGTATCACATAAACAAAAAAAAAATGATTTAAATAATTTACTTCAAATTCTACTGATATATATATATATCAGTAGAATCAGATAATATCATTTTTTTTTGCAGATACATCTGTAAACAAGTTTCATGTTGAAATTAAACACACACACACACACACACACTCTATTGTCTTTTTCTGGGAGTATTTTTTAAAAGCTAAATGTCTTTTAGAGGTTAAAAAAACTCTTCAAATCTATTAAATACACTAAAGAAAAAAAGCACACAACGTTGTGTGAAACTTTATTTTGTCTTCAGAACCAAAGAAAGCATTTCTCAAATAAAAACCCTTTCATGTATGTATGTATGTATGTATGTATGTATGTATGTATGTATGTATGTATATCTATGAAATACATACCCACCCAAGGCCGGTCCAACCACGAGTCTCCGAGGGACCAGCAGCAGCGTGAAGCGCAGCAGCGACCTGCAGGGGGCAGCAGAGGTCAGAGGTCACAGGCTTAAGGCCTCAGTATGCTTCTGCGTCAACCCTACGGCGTAGCTACGCCGTAGCTACGCCGTCACTCCTACGGCGTAGGAGCCAGTTTATGCTTCTGCGTCGGGTCGCGTTGCATTTCACCGTCAGAACGAAGGGGGGGGGCTGTGGGGTTCGCAAATCTCTTTGCTACTTTGTTTTGGTTCCGTGCGCCGTTTCCGCATTTTCACTTCTGACAACGGCGAGCGAAAGAGAGAATGACGTTGAAAAACAAACGATTTCTTTCCACGAGTTGTGTGCCATTTGGCAGTCTTTGTAGTGCGCTGAGGAGCGCTTTTACTAGTACTTTAATACTTCCTCGATTGGTCCATCGTTGAAAACAAACTGAAAATAAACTTTACAAGTGTCGGTATAGCGAGAGGGGGAAACCGGAAAAGCTACACTCTGGAAACGATGTATACTCTGACCAATCACAGCCCTTGCGGTCTGCGTCGCCTCGACGCGTAGTTCCAATTTCTAGGAGGTGCACGTCGAGGCTACGGTGTACCCTACGCCGTCGATTCGACGCAGAAGCATAAATCAGCCTTTACCAAAGATAACAGGCTAGTTTCACCTGCAAGTTTTTCAAGTTCTCACACAGGTTTCTTATTAATGCTTGTGTATGAATTTAGAGCCGAGGTGTCCAGACTTTCTGTGATGGTGGGCAACATAAAGAAAAATATACATAAGAGGCAAACCAAATGTGTAGTTTTAAAGCTGTTATACTGCAAGAAATGCTGTTTCTAGAGCAGAGAACTTTGAGTGCCAAATAAACGTTATTTTATATTTAAATTACGCAACAACGCAGTAAAAGCTATTTCACAATATCATGTTAAATCTGTAAATAGGTGAAGTTAAGACTGCCCCAAATTCTAAAATATTGTTAAAGGCCTAAACTTAAAATGCAAATGTCACATTTAAATCGTTAAGTTTAACAATAGTAATATGTTATATAAATGTATAAATAAATGATTAATCATAAATTCACAACATTCATTTGACGTCTGTTGTTTAAATAGGAAAATGTGAAGCCTCACTCTCGGTGAAAGAAGGACTACATCACGTGAGCGTTTTATAGATTCAATGCGTCATTGATTGATTGATACTTATACTGACAACTGGTGGTGTTACTGAGAGCTTGTAACTTTAATTATGAGGTCAAATCTTCCCTTAAAACAGTGAGGAAGAAGGCTTCTGAAATAACTCCTATTCACAAATTAATCTGAAATATCTGTAAACTATCACAGATGCAAATATTGAATCTGTTTTAAACATCACAGATGTTTGTAGTTGTAGTTTTTACAACATGCATGAATCATTCAGTTCAGTTAAATCTGGGCTTGTTACTGAAACCCAGAATATATACAGTATATATTATATATACCTGTACTTTTACTTGAGTATTTATATTTTCTGTTACTGCAGACTTAGAGAGAGAGGCTCGACATTCCCCACATTCAGCAGCTGAACGGCTTCTCTCGACTTGGTGTAAAAGTTGCCGCTGTGTGTGTTTTTGTGTTACGGGGAGGCCACAATAAGGGCCAGTGAGCGGAGACTGACACAAGGGTGCACTGTTTAGTCCCCCGGGGGCCTCCGCTGTTTAATGTGCCCAGACTGGCCATTTGTGTGCAACACTCTGTTTAATGTGTTTTCACATTAAACAGAGGACTCCTTTAGATCGTTTTACTCCACAGAGGGTGACAACATCAACACTCAATAATATTCGGATACAGAAAGAGACTGGCTCTACTCTGAAAATACCTCCATTAAACAGTGATTAGGTGATTTAAAAAGGTCTATAAGAGATCATTCTCAGAGCTAATATTACTCATTAGAAATCATACTGAAGCCTGTTGATATTGTCTTTAAATTAATTTAAAAGACAAAGCCAATTAGTTTTTGGACATTCATTTCTCATTTAGTACATTTTCATTATTTTGTTTTGTAATTTTGAGGGCTGCCTATTTTGTGTATTTTGTGTTTTGGGCTAATTTTTGTTTAAAATAAAATAAAAGTGACGAAATAAAGACCTCAAAATTGTAATTTAAGTACTGTACTTGAGTAAATGTACTTTACTCTACCGGAGCAGCCGGTCTGCGCTCCGCAGCGCCCCCTCCGGCCGCCCGCCGCACTGCGACCAGAAGAATCCGCGAGATCCTGCTGAGCGCTCGCTGCTGAAGACACCGCTGTCTGCACTCAGGTAAGAAAAAACAAACCCCCGAAAACAGCCTGACACATTTCTCCTATTCGCTCCAGCCCCGCGCCGGTGAAGGTCTCCGCGGGAGCCCGAAGCTCGCACCGCGGCGTCGTGTTTCTCCATCGGCATTCGTCTTGTCACTTGGTGTGTTCATATTTTTCTGCTCGAGGTGGGAGAGGTTGGGCCTCCGAGCGTGCTGAAATATCATGAACATGAATGAAACACATTTTGCCGGCACACTTCTTCGTGCAGCGGCTTGTTTTGCACGTTTTGGGTGTTTTATTATTACGATGGTTAATTGAACTGTGCGCTGTATCTCCATCGGTCCTCCACCGCAGGGACGCGTTGCTGTTGCGGCCGTCGCCTCCCTCCTCCGGCACGGCCGTGGTTGTCCTCCGTCATTCCGCCCCGAAAACCAAAATGTCTCCATCCTCCGGAGCAGGTCCGGCTCCTGCTCCAGACCCTACACCACTAATCCTCGAGAATGTTCTATGATGTCATTATTAAAGGCTGCCGGCGGACAGTAACGCGATGTTATCTCTCTGAATACATCGTTTTGTGTCGGAAGCTTTCTTTGTGTCGTGGGATGTTATTTGATTTGATGTGTTGCTTTTTTTCCCCTCCCTCGCTCGCGTTTTTCTAGATCTTTCTCCTCTCAGGGCTTACGTGTTTTTTTTCAAGTGCCCCCTTTTATTCTAGATCGTTAAATAAATGCATTTCATTTGACACGGATGCTGATATTTTCTGCGTTATCATTTAGAGATTGCGGACACTGGCTGGGGCAGGGATGGAGACGCGCACTGTGCACGAATGCCAAGCCCATTTTCCATCTGATCAACAGAGGAGAGCGCGCAGTGAACCGGGCTGCTTGAGTGACACACATCGGTCCTCGGACCCGCGGTCAGCGGATGGGAACCATTATGCGCATTATGGCGCATTATGGCGCAAGGGAAAAGCCTTTTCCATGAGAACAATACGGCTTATGGCAGCGGTTAGAGATGTGTACCTGGAGTCTCTGACACACCTTTTCCCATCCTAACGGGGAGCGGACGGAGGGGGAGGGACATTTTTAGGGTCATTTTGTCAGTGTTTGGATGGACAGAAAAGCCTTCTGTGTCTGGCTCTTTGGAACGAGTTGTTACTGGAGCAAAGGGAGCAACTTGGCTCCATGCAGGGGCGTCTTTAGGAGGACAAAATGAGGCGGGTCTTTAAGAAAATGTACAGTTAAAATGTCATATGTGTTTATAGGCGGCAACATCTGGTTCAACCGCGCAAGGCACTGCTTCCTTGTCTTAAAGCTGCGTTCTCTCTGGTGTCCACCGGGGGGCGACTCCTCTGATCCTATAGAAATCTACGAGAAAATGGCTTCACTTCCCTGTTGATTTATTACCTCAGTAAACATTGTACACATGAGTTTATGGTCTCAATGTGTGAGGCTATTTTAGTGCAGCATGATGTTCATTTTGTAATTGAAGGTCCATTTACAGTCCTACAGGGGATAACATACTGTGATTGACACGCCTCTACCACAAACGCACACAGTGTCTCCTCAGTCCAATCACAGTCACGTCTGTTTTTTTTAATGCCCAAAAAAAAGCATGACGATCCAAGATGGCGACCGCAAAATCACCAGTAAACCAACCAGCGAGTCACGCCACGAGGACCACACCCCCTCTAAGCAACGCTGATGTTCTGTTGATGGGGCCTTGTAGTTTTAAACACATCCACGTCATAAAGGGCCGCCTGAGAGCTAAGTAAAGAGGTTCTAAATATAGTGTGCACCTAACCTGTTTTTTTGTCTAGCATGCGTTTAACTGAAGCGCTTCACTTCTCGGCTTCTATGCATCAGGGATCAAGCGCTTTATCTCCGTTGGAGGAACCCAGAGGAGAACAAAGACGCAGTTGACCATTAGTGAATGTTTGTGCAGATGGAGACGAGTTCATGACCAAGATGCAGGTTACTCGTTGCCCTCCAGGCCTGTGATTGGAACAATCGCTCCCTCGTTATTAAACACGGCCCCTCCTCCCCCGTGGGCTCCGGTCAAGAGGTGACTAATGCCCAGGCTGGCAGGATGACACATCGCCAAACGACGGACCAGTAGAGTGTGTGTGTGTGCGTGTGTGTGTGTGTGTGTGTGTGGCCTTGTGTACATATTGAAGCATGCAGCAGCTGGGGATGACTTTACCCTCATCACCATGACAACACAAGAGGACTTCCTCATACGTAGGTTTCCACACCGTTAAGACGGTTCGTGATGAAGTGACGGATGTCTCTCTCTGACACGGATGTGTGCAGAAGGAGGAGGGCGGGTGTGGTTTTACATCCTGGAGAGGGAGGGGGGGTGTTTGACTACCAAGCATCGTGGCTGTGTGGAGGAGACGCTCGGAGGGCTCCAGCTACCACGCCGCCGATAGGCGGAGGGCCGACGGAGGGAAAGTAGGTCAGAGATGCAGGCGCATTGGAGCATGCGAGCAGCGTCCTCGTCTCCCAGCTGAGCTGCGAGCTGCTCAGCGAGGACGAGGACTTTTTGTTACCGGGTCCAATCGGCTTTCAGAGACGGGACGAGGACAAACGAGAAAAAGCGAGTCGACAGAAAAGATCCTCTTAGAGCAGAGGACATTTTACTTATCTGAGCCATGTACAGTTCATTGTAATCTTCTTTTTCCGGTTTTAAAGGAATATTTACAGATGACAAAATAGCAGCTACAGTTTAAAAAGTGAATAATAATAATTGAGAGAATATTTACCATCTTTCCTCAGTTGAATGCTAAACGTAGATCAATTATTCAGAATTGTTGATTAATGAACTCAAAATAAACTAATTAATGAATCTATTTGACTGTTTTATGGATGAAGCGTTTTGGCAGAAAAAACCCAACATTTTTAATGTGGATGAATAACCAAAGAAAGTTTTTTTCCCAATACTTCTGTGATAGTAATCTTACTAGGGAGGTGTGACAGAAAAAGGTCGCCTTGGATTCTGACACATCACATCACATCACTAATTTATTAATATTCACAGAACAATGAGTCCTCAGCACCACATCTGTATACAAACATCTTCAAACGCAGCGATTATCAGGAGCTTTGTTCCCTCACTCGAGTCTCACAGAAAAAAGACCACGCACGCAGGACGTCTTTACTTTAAATGATCCCTGAGCAGGTCCTGCTCAGAGGTCCTCTCAGAGGTCCTGCAGAAGTGTCTGCAGGACCTCTGAGAGGTGCTCCAGTGGAGTGACACGGCCTCGCTGCAGACACGCCGTCCTCAGCTGGAGGGTCCGGCGCTCATCACCGCTGAGTGTCTCTGCAGCCGGCGGCCCCTCGTTGTTCGGATCGTCCCCGCCGGCCCCAGAGCTCGTTGTTCGGATTCTGTCATGTGTGAAGCCACAAAGGCAGTTCTGTCCGGCAGCACTGAGAGTACACTATTCATCCGGCTTTCTATGGGACACACAGATATCCCTCAACCCTTTATTTATCTCTTTGTTATTTTTATTTATCTAGACGCTTTTTTTTTTTTTTTATTGTCAACAGACCCAATAAAAAGTTAGTTAGTCCAGTGCCAAAGACTTGAAATACTGCCTGATTATTTCAGTGCATTTGAACAAAAACAACCAACAGCCAATCAGGGCTCAGAGGGCCGGATCAAGAATGGGCTCGTTATGTTCCCGCGCTGGAGCTAAAAAAATGACAAAAGACACCAAAACCAAAATGGTCACGAGTGCAGAAGAGATGGACGCTGACGCGAGGTGGCAGGTTTCTGTAAGTGGACTCTATAAATCGGCAGATTTCTTTATTTATAAATCCCTGAAAGGGCTGGAAATGGTGCATTTGTAGGTGGACTACATCAAGTGGCGGATTGATCTACTTTTGGTCAAACACTGGGCGTGATGTGTTTACTGTAAACGCCACTGCGTTACAACATCCAAATTGGGCAGATAAGAATGACCACATGGGGAAGGTCACATGACCGAGGCAGGTGAGCCTTTGTAAGGGAAGTTCAATTTTTTTTTATCTTTTATTGGCAACCGTTCAGGTATTACAGGTTATGAAGAGGTGGGGGCTTCACTTGGTGGTGAAAAGATTTAACAGGACGAGCGGAGGGAGAAAGTTCTGAATTCAGTTTTACTCCTCTTTTTTCATGAGATTTGATGCATCTCGCCAGTTAAAGCACTGAGGTTTACTTCCTGTTGTTCAGTACGCGGTGATGTCAGTAATGGAAAGTGACATTAACGCCAAACTTTTTATTTGAGGTACTTGTTCACTCCTCCACTTCATTTGAAAGCTTTAGTTACTTTACAAATTTAGAATTTTGTGTACAAAACAAGAGCTGATAGGAGATGGTTCATTTAAGTACAGTGGGAACTATTATAGCCGATTACTTTTTGATCACTTTTTGATCATTTCATGGTTAGAGATTCACATTTTGAATATTTATTTTATAAAGTCAACCTATTAGTATTATTAACGTAGTCATGTTAATAATGCAGAGAAGAATCAGTAAATTATTGCATAATGAAAATAGTCATCACAATCATTTGTTAATATGTAATTTGTTAGTATAAATTGATCTCTGGCTGAACCAACAGTAAAAAAAACTTGCACGACTGATAATAATCACAGTTTGAATACTATATTTTAATGATTACACTTTTTCTTGAGTAACATTGGGATTTGAACCCGTCACAGATTATTATGATGGTATAACCGGGATAAATGTGATGAGGATGATTACATGTCATTTGGATGATAATGGAACACACCTGCACACACATACATACACACTTGTTTAGGAAGTGCAGCGAGGCCGGCGTGCACGTGGGAAGGACTATTTTTACCGGTCAGGCTGAAACACGAAGCGGCGACCTCACATCAGGGCGTATAAATAACCGGTGCACTGCAACGGGGCGTCTGTGTGCGTCGGCGGGGGCGTCCGCAGGGCGATGGACGCTTGTCCTGCACGTCAGGAGACGGACTGTCAACTAAGAGCGCCGTGCTTGTATTTTAATCCTGTGTGACTGATGCTGTCACCTGAGACGTCCTGGGCTTAACTGTGCCCCCCCCTCCCTCACCCTAACCCCCACCCCGCTCTCCCGCAGCCCAACCCGCGCTCGCAAATGGACTACATGAACAACGGCTCCGGAGACACCATGACCTCCTCCTTGGCCAACATGACCATCAGCGACCAGCACCGCCAGGAGAACGGAGTGCAGGGGGAGGCAGTCATGAAAGGTCAGGGGTCACTCGGTTTTATTTAAACGGCCGAAATGTCACCGGCCTCAACCTCAGACACGTTGCCGAGTAGGAGTAGGGAGGCAAGCTCAGCAGAAAGAGGGGGGAAGCAAACACACCGGCAGCAGAACAAGTGGATTTTCCGACCGAATAGCAATGAAATATCATCCAGTCATAAGAATGTGAAGGTTGATCAGCACACGGAAACGCGGCTCCTCTAAAACTACAGCGAATCATCACCAGAAAAGACTTTGTTTGGTGGTCGGCGAAAAGCGCTCACATGCTCGTATCTAATTGGCCCGGCCCAGGATGGCATCACTTTGAGGTGACGCAATCCTGTTGACGTCTTTTGTCTATTTATTGTTATTTTTACCCAGTATATAAATATTCAAACAAACGAGAGACTGTAACGTTGTTATTCTACGGTCTGATTCAGCGCTTAGGTTTATGACCTCGGAGGTGGGGGGGCGGGGGGCGTAGTCGGTCAAACGGTTCGGCCTGCCGGGGGGGGCAGTGTTGGTCTCTCCACCGGTGCTCTCATGGAGAGTTTCCGCAAACGGCCGGTGGTCCGAGGAGACCCTGGAGGCCCAGGGGGGGGGGGGGTCGAGCCCCCGGCGCTCCCAGCCGAGCTGCGTTGTTTTTAATCAGCTTTACGTGACGGATACGAGACACGGCCGCCGCGCTCTGTTATCTGACTCAGGTCTCCATCCCGTAAACATCAGGAGAAGAAACCAGACGCATGGAGGACGACTCCTAAAAGGAGGGTCGGTTCTACAAACAAACAAACAACAGCTGATAATCCCTCTCACTCTCCCCCCTCCTTCCCTCCCTCCCTCCCTCATCACCCGTACGGGCCGAGTAGTGCGTAGTTTAGCCTTCCCCAGCTTACAGGCCTCACTGGTGCGCCTCTTCCCACGACCTCACGCACACACAGGAAGTAGGAGTATGCTCAGGAAGCTCCGCCCCTTTGCGACGTGAGTACCCCCACTACTACGTGGAAGGTGTAGTTGGGAGGCGTAGGATTTGTGGTGTGGAGGTAGTCGTGAGGTTTTCTTTATAAATTGGGTTTATCGTGGTTCAATAATTAAATTTCCCATTAATAAATGAATTAGGAATGAACTTAAAAATATGATCCTGGCAGTAAAGACGTCTCGTCTCATTATTATTATTATTATTATTATTATTATTATTATTATAAATAAATACACTTGTGATGACCATATTTACCTAATTCGTAGGAAATTAGTCTGATTCTCTTCTTTATTTCATTTCTTCAGGTTCCCTCCAAGAACCTTTAACTGAATACAAGCTGGTTAAAATATGTGTTAAATGTTAATTTTATGTATTCGCTCAGGTTTTTACAAACCCTTCACATGAACCCGAATTCAGCGGCTACAATAACTTTTGTTCCACAGCTCACATGAACATTAGTTGTGGTTTGTACGAATTGCTTTCACAATAAACTTCCAGCTTGAACTCCAGTTTACCTTCAATTCACAGAGACTGAAGCAGCGCTCAGTGAGAACGGGGTGACACCCGTTTCTGACCTCTGTGACGACGAGGGGAAACCCGGTACGCCTCTCCTGCATTAGCTCGGGCTAACCCTCATTTAGCATGCTTCGGCCTCTTTCTCACAGTAAACGTCGTTTTCCAGACATTCAAACATGAAATAATGTTCATCTTTGATTGTTAATTTTCTTCTTTTTTTGCAGCATGTCTTGTTTTGCTAATGTGAGCTTTGAACATGCTTCTCTAAGATTCATAGCACATCTATTCCTGTTGTCACTGCACACAAACTGCAAAAAGAGAGAAGCAGTTCCCCTCAGTCGGGGTCGAGCACGCTTCGAGACATTGAGAGTGAAAGCGCGTCCGAAGCGCAGTGGAAAGAGAGGTCATCGGGTTCACGATGCTCCTTGATCCATTAAACAGCTTCTGGGACGTGAGAAATACTTTTGACATTTCAGAGCTCTTTTAAGCTTCAGAGTCACATTGGCATTTCCTTAAATGAATAATCATAAAACAGTGGAAAATAACTATCTTTATCTTGTTTTGTCTGACTAATGGTCAAAGTAGAAAGAAAGAAAGTGAAGTGACGCAGCAAGTGTGATTATTTAAGTGATGAAAATGACACTGGTAACATTTTTTAAGTCTGCACAAATATGAAAGTGGGAATATTTGTAGTTAATTGGGATTGGGATTATTTGCTCATTTTGTATCATTTTGTATCATTTTGATGAAGCTTTAGCAGGCTAGCGGTTTCTCTCTGCTCTCGGCCGTTGTGCTAAGCTAAGCTAGGCTAACCGGCTGTAGCCTCATGCTGAGTGATGTTGACTTGCTGCAAGGAAGAAAATCAGTTTCAAACTATTCTTAAAGTTGAACAACCAAAGCTTCTTCGGGTGGGGGTGAAAATGAATCTCATTATCTTTTACTTCCAGCATCTTAAGTGAGTGTTTTTTTGTTGTTGCTGTGCTGCTGCTTCTTCTTTGTAGTAACACTCTTTTTTTTATCTTGTTTTAATAATTTGCTTATTTTTAGAACTGCAACATGACCGTAAACAGACTCACACATGCTTTTTTTTTAACAGTAAAAGATTGGTTACGTCCCGAATAAAGGGGAGCGTGGCGAGGAGACGAGCATAAGCAGCGCGCTTGGCCTGGAGGAAACCCGAGAGTCTGCATATTGTTGTGGTTCTGAGTGATTTATTTTAACAGTTATGCGCTGTAACCGCTGTATGAGGGCTTTGCATTGATTTGCGTTGCAGTGAGCGAGTGTATTAATCCGTCATTATAATCCGTCGTGAGTGACAGGAGGTCGTTGCTAATGTGTGTTTTCCTTTTGTCTCGTCATGTTGGAGCAGCAACCGGAGGAGCAGTTTCAACAGGTAGGCGCCTTTATGATTCATCGATCGCACTCTGAGTGTATTTACTTCAGGAGATGGATAGGAGGTCAGTTATGATTGCAGGTGCACAGAGATGTTCTCTGCCATCAGTTTTTATATATTAGCGTGTGTGATCCAAACAATTATAGACATTTGTGGGATGAAATTGCTCTGCAATTGATCATTTATATTATAATAAGCGGCCATTTGTTTACGATTGTTTATAATACATTTTATGTGCCGTTTACCGACGCCGTCTGTTAAAGCTGCATTATCCTATGAAGTTAATTCTAAGCTTAAAGTATTAAATTGCTAGTAGTAGATTGAGAAGACTTGTTTAGAAGGTTTTTTTAAGAGGGGACTGTATTATTTTACAGTTCACAGATGGATTTCAGACCTTAATTTCAATATTTTTGAGTTAAAAATACCAAATCTGAGTGGCGTTCAGTGTACCGTGTTCACTCATACGCATCTTCGGTTGTCTGTCATGCATTCATGTCTATGTCCATCTGATGTTATGTTTGATATGATGTTATCAGTCACGTCTTGCAGCTCCATCTGTTTTTTGTGGTTGGTAAAATAGTCAAATGAACTCATTTTATTTGATCATTTGTACAGTTCTTTTCATTCCTTTTGTATTTATTTATTTATTTTTGACGGGGGGGAGATGGAAAACCCGGTGCTGTAAATGTCATCACTAATCTGCTTTCCAAACAAATCAGCGGAGCCCGGGTCTCCTGCAGCCCGCGCTGTGTTTATGTTTGCGACCGACGGGTCGAACCCGGCCTCCGTGGGAGCTTCCGGCCCCCTGGTCCCAGGGAACGAGGCGGCGGGGGAGTGCGGGAAGAGGATGAGCGAGTCCCTGTGGGCCTCCGAAGACCTGGGGTCCGGGCCGGAGGTCAGGCGGGAGGACGGGGGAAGCCCCTCCGACTCCCAGCGGGCGATCAGCCTGGACGCCTCACAGTGCCTGAGCGAGAGGAGCGAGCTGGCCGGGACGTCTCTGGTCCGCAGCGAGGCTCTGGAGGACCTGACGTCCATCGGTCACAAGGGCTCCAGAGTCCCCCAGGGGGAGGAGCCTGTGGTCTCTGAAGACCGGGCGGCTTTAAAGTCCGGAGACGTCCCTCTGGAAGCACAACACGACCAAAGTCTCTCGCTCTTTGACTCCCAATGGGACGAGCCTCCCAACGCGGGGGACACTTCCCAGAACGAATGCCCCTCGAGCAAAATGACGTCCGAAAACGGCAGCAGTGACTCATGGTTAGACAGGCCCGACCATTCAAAGCCCCACATTTCTAATGAATCAGACTGGAGCGTGGCTCAGACCACCGATGCCACCGAGCTCCAGAAATCACCCCCCCAAAACCCTCGAGCCAGAAAGTCTTTGGTTCCAGTCGCTATTTGCAAAGGTCTGTTTTTGCTGTCGTATTCAGTTAACTCCCCCCACTCCTTTCTTTTACAACGCAGCTTCTACAGTCTGTCACGCTGAACCCCCCCCGACCCCCCCGACCCCCCCGGGCTGTTTTTCTATTGGATGTTAGCTTTGACCTGAGGAGAAGCTTGTTCTCCCCTCCCCACTTTTAGTCTCCGTCTCCGTCTCTCACCTTGCTGGTTAATGCGGCCCACGAAAATAAATCCAGTTTTTCTTTTGGTTTTCCGAGATCACTCCGTGTGACCGTTGCATGCTGCATATCGCCAACATCACATCTAGCTTTTTGTCTCTCTGCCATGTGAACGTGTTCAGGCACACACTGGGCAGCAAACGTCTTTCACCTGGCTGGAAACGAAGGAGAAAAAAAGGTGCATGATACTTAAAATCTGTAATCTGCTTCTCTTCTCCGCCTGTAGCTCAAGCAAAGATGGATAACGGTTCTGCAGATAAGGTACGTGGCCTGGGATATTATTAAAGGTATTTATTGTTTCCTTTGTTAAAGGGATCATTTGGGGATATTACAACTTGGGACATATTTTTGCAGCATTTTCAGTTATTGCACTATGGATCACCGTGGCGACTGCGAATAAACCTCCAGGTTCAACATCTGGTGTTTGAGACATCGAGTTGTTTGTTACAATCGGTCTGGGTAGAAGAAATGCGCCGCGTTATTGTGGTTGTTGTGGTCTAAATAATACCAGAGATTGTTATTTACAACCAAGTAAATTACAATCTTTCTCTGTCCTACCGCATACTGTCTTTATGTCCTCGTCCATGGGGCATGTTCATGACTCTTGTGTGTCATGAACAAAAGTGTAAGTAAAGATGAAATATTATTGGGAACAAGTGGATCTTCAGGTTGGAAGATTCTGTTTCCTCACAACACTTAAAGTTTATTTTAACCACGACTACAATCTTGTGTCCAAACTTGAATGCATTAATACGGCTGTTTTTGTGCCCAAGTTGTAACAAACCAGAATAATCCTTTTAGGGAATAAAATAATTCATTTTCATCCTTTTTTTGATTTGTTGAATCATTCCTTTGTTTATGTTCACTGTCATCTTTAGTTTTCTTTTTTTTTTTCATTTTTCCATTCATTTTTTTTTCCTCCTCCATGTAAAAGACTCAAACTTCCACCAAACAAACCGCCCCCCTTAAAAGACCCTCCGTAGTCACGGGGGGCCACCAAACCCACGCATCCCTGCGGTGCAGCCCCAGCTCCATCCCCGTTAAAGCCAGCGCCCCGGGGCCCCGGCAGCCCGAAGTAAGTACGGCTCAGACCGAGTTCAGGATGTCCAACACGGTGGATCGCCGCTATTTCCTCGTTGCCTTTGAGCGATTTAAGGGAATGCGTAAACACCGAAACCTCCATTTCTTCTTGTGGTGAATGACCATGAACAGGAAGTCCATTCAAACAGCTGATCGCTTGTGAACCAGATGCTCTGATTGTTAAAAAAAAAAACAGCTTTCTGCTGAAATCTAAATAACTTTCTGGCATTGTTTTTGTTTTTGCAGAGTCTTGGTGGAGCGAAATCTCAAACCCCCGGGGTCAAAGCTTCGGTCAGAACCGCAGCTCAACCAGGTACGAAGACGTTACATTTTCTTACCTGTATTTCATTTGAATCATTTCATTTCTTTCTTCTATTGATTTCATTTTATTAGAGTAAGATCTAAGGATTACTTATGATGTGCCATATTTTTTTGTTATGCAGCTAGTGCCGAGAAACCTCCCACTCCAAAAAATAAAAAAGGTAAAAACCTAAAAGAAAGGAAAAATAGTTATTAGAAATCACTTTTGGCTTCTCGTAGCTCACAATTCCACAGTGTGATGCGGTCTTGGATCTAACTAACTAAGTCAGCTTCTATCCGCCAGAGATTTGAGTCTTCATCTATTGCTGTTTAATGCATCTCTGCCTGCTTCAGATGGGAGTGGACAGAGCAGCCCCGGCACTCCCAAATCTCCGGGAAGCCAAGCGCTCGCCGCCAAGGCCGCGGCCGAGGCCAACAAGGTGAAGAAGGTGGCGGTGGTGCGCTCCTCGCCCAAGTCCCCCGGCTCGCTGAAGAGCCGCCCGCCGGCGCCTCTGGCCGCGGCGGCGCCCATGCCGGACCTGAAGCACGTCCGTTCCAAGATCGGCTCCACGGAGAACATAAAGCACCAGCCGGGAGGCGGGAAGGTAAAAACCCCCCAGTCTCCTCTAAGTGCACTATCAAGTATCTCATTGGAGAGTTTAAGCCTCACTGGGCAGATCCAGATACAACAACTTAACATCAGATCATGTGCAGTAAACACTAAACGTGAGCGTCATCACCCAAACTGTTACACCGGTGCCTCATGCAGCGGTAGACGTAGTCACATGGTCGTCACAGTGAGACGTAAGGTTGGTTTGGTTTTCAAAGCAGCGAGCGGAGGACGTGAAGCGCGTTGCTTCTTCAATAAATCAGGTTCACGGACTCCTGACCTGTTGATACGGGCCGAGGGATTCATTCCTTTATAAGTATTAGTGGGATAAATTCAAAAAAGGGTTTATACACTGGCTTCGCCCACTTTGTTTTAATCAGCCAATCAGCGTGATTATGAGGATGAGTATCAGGCTGTGTGTGTGTGTGTGTGTGTGTGTGCGTGTGTATGTGTGTGTGTGTGTGTGTGTGTGTGCGTGTGTGTGTGTGTGTGTGTGTGTGTGTGTGTGTGTGTGTGTGTGTGGCTAGTCACTTGTTAAAATTTTTATTGCTGAAATTTATAAAAAAGAATTGTCATGTGTTGTTTATGCACTGCATGCATGTAAATCAATTAAATGTGAGACAACTTGACTTGCCTGACGTTTAAATGGTGAATCAAAGAAACCGAAGAGAGGAGGAGCACATACATCGCAAATATTCGGTCCTAGAAGAAATGGATGAGAAGAGTTTCGGTATTTTTAAGTGTCACTTATAAAGAGATTCAATAGGAGACAAAAAGAGGCGGGAATTAGCGAGCACCGGTTACAGGAGGTGAGCTGAACGGCGTGCTAGCTTGTGACCAGCGGTCACACCGGCTCATATTTCCCGCCTCTCTGGAGCTCGCTGGCTAACAAGTCAGCAGTCTTCTTGCTAATTCCACCACACAGAGCATAAGCTAGCACGCTAACTAGCTAACTAGCCCGTTATCCGTCTCCAGAGCTGCGTCACCGTAGCGACCAAAACGCAATTGCTGTGCAGTGCAGTGTTCGCTCTACTCCTTTATTCAGTTTCTATTCGGTTTCTATTCGGCGGCTCTTTCTTTCACTCTGACGTGACGTCGCCTCCCACCCAGCATGAGCTGTTTGTCTCTCTGCGGCCCTCACGCCGTCGTCTCCGCTCATAAACGTCTAAACGCTGCCGTTTTTTCCTTTTTCCAGGTCCAAATCCTTCACCAGAAGGTGGACTATAGTAATGTCCAAGCCAAGTGTGGCTCCAAAGACTTTGTGACTCATGTACCCGGTGGAGGCAATGTGAGTAACTGAGGGATGAACTCAACACCAGACTCTTGAGTATCTCTGCAGTTATGAGGATCAAAACCAACTTTTGGTAAAAAAAAAAAAAAAAACAATAGATACAAAGAAGAAGGTGCTCTCTTTTCTGCTCTCCTTCCTGAAAATACATAAAATGAAGCGGGAATATGGAATATATACAAATATGTCCCAATCTCCTCAATAAGTTCAAGGTGCAGTTATCCAAAAGCTGACTGCTTTTATGCATTAATGTTGCCATCTGTAACATTAGATGATTAGTTATTATATTGTTTAAACGGTAATTGATGTGTGCGGAAGTAGAGAAATATCTTTTTTCAAAGATTTACTCAATACCTGGTTGAAAATACCCTGTCCTGGTTCAATAACAGAGCCAGATGTATAACCATTTTGCACAATATTTGATATTTAATGCTCAAAAGTTGTAAAAACGTCTAGATGGCACCTTTAATGGAATAATAAGTTAAGAATATGTCTCCCTTTTATCATCATATTTCCTCCTTCCTGGGCTGATTCCCCTCCATCTCTTTATTTTATTTTTCTAAAGACTGGTATTTATATTCTTGCACTTCTTCAGGTCCAAATCCTGGATAAGAAAGTGGACGTGGGGAACGTCCAAGCTCGCTGTGGATCTAAAGACAACATAAAGCACACGCCCGGTGGAGGCAAGGTCAGGAACTTCAATCATTGCACTCTTGTGGTCTTCTGAGCTCTAGACATTGTTTTCTGAGCCTGTGACGCAAATCTGTGGAAATTTCCGCGGTTAGAAACTGGCGTCCTCTTCAATTAACCAACAGTAGCACGTACACAAAGAGTATTGATACATTATTGGGTATGGACATCGTCAGTGTAGTGTCACCTTTTCCCCCGACCTCTTTAATGAGCCAGCTCCTCGAGTGAGCGCTGCCCCTCTGCTTAAAGCCCTCCCCCCCCCCACCTCTCCACCCCCTGGTCCTCACTCGGGATCCTCCGCTGCCGTCACTTCCTGCAGGATAACCGTCTTTCGTATATTAACTTTCCAGGTTCAGATTGTTGAAAAGAAGCTGGACTTAAGCAACGTGCAGTCCCGTTGCGGCTCCAAAGATAATATGAGACACGTACCCGGTGGAGGCAACGTGAGTAGATGAGGGATGTGGCCCCCACACCCCCCCCTCCCCCACACCATCCGCCCCTCCTTGCTCCTCCTGAATGCTTCCTCACGAAGAAGCAGGATGTCGGCACGAAACCTGCGTTCAACCTGTGTTCAACCCTCCGGACCTCGATGCTCCCAGCTGTTAACACCTCCTTTTAACTGGTTTATCACTAACACGAAGGCATGAGCATTTCGCACTAGGTGACCGGATCACGTTTGAAGGTCACATTATTGGTTGATTTTTAGGGTCAATTTGAAATGCGTTTTTCATAATACCAGCTTCTCGAAAGAGCAAAAAAATTAAAGTTAAATTAAATACATTTCAAATGACGGTATTTCTCATAATTCTCAAAATGTTTACAACACAAGCAATCAATTCGAAAAATAATCAGCCAGTTAAGCCACGATGGAACGTGTCATTTTATATGAAAATCAACTACAACAGTAAAATCCTGCTTTCACTTAAAAGCATTGGTAATAATGATCTATTGATCTCATTTATTATATATATTATATATTATTTTAGGAGTATTGACAGTGAAGAACATTTTACATCAAGTACATTCTCCTTATTGTGCTTGAAGGACTTTTAGAGTATTTTTTAAATGTAGTATTAGTACTTCTTCTACTGAAGTAAAGCCTCTGGACTCTTGTCTGTAGTAATACTTCATTGTAATTGAAGTACACAGGGCCTCCCTCTACTGTGATGCTCATGTTCTTCTGTAAGCTGATAACTCCGCCTGTCGGTTCTTCTGTGATCACAACAGTTTTACCCCCTAAAACAAACATGCATGAATCCTGTGTGTTTTTTTGGGGGGGATTTACACAAACTGCCTCAAGTTTATTCTATTACAGAAACTCTGTGAAGGAGAGACAGTGAGTGCCCCCGCTCGCACTGAGGAGAACTGATTGTCCCCGTGCACTTCTTTTACCACACAAAGGCCTTCTGTGCCGATTGTGAGGAGCTCTCGGATGACTTCAGCGCTTTGTGGGATGAGACCACCGGCCTGGACGGGCTGTGAATTATCCCCTTTAAAAAGAAAAAGAATCCTCTCAGAATGTCATCGATTAGACGCAACACAGATTCACTGGTCCACTTGACCTTAACATGAGTTTAACTCAATAACTAACTCTGATTGGAACTAATCTCAGATTAAACGAATCCTTGTTGGTGCGACTCGGCCTGAGTGTTTTGTTGATCTGTGTTTCTCCTCCGGTGGCTTTGGTAGAAGACTGATTCTAATTCCTCAGTGGATGGTTATGTTTCTGCTTTCAGGTTCAGATTGTGCACAAAAAGATCGATCTGACCAACGTTCAATCAAAATGTGGATCAAAAGCCAACATACGTCATAAGCCAGGTGATTTGTGTTTGTGGAATCCAAAAGAAGAAGAATTAAACTCTTCATTTAAACTGATGCAATGTTTTTTTTCACCACATTATTTATATTTAATTGTCAACTTTTTACTTCAAACATTTTCTCCATATAACATATAAATGAATGTATATATTTGTGATATTAATCTTCTCATGACCCTTAGGTTTAACCAGTGAGCTGGAATTAACTCTGTATACATTATTAAAAACCTAAACATTATTAAACCTAAAAGAGCAACCACGACTTTAAAATGCTGTTAGCACATTGGTGGATGTTATTTTAGTTTTTAGACGTTTTTTTGGTATAATTTGGTATGAAAGACTTTACTTGAATAATTTTACACATACATACATAGGTATGCATCTATTTTACTTAATAAAAATGGTGCTTTATTCTGTTTTTATCAGGTGGTGGAAATATTGAAATAAAAAATGAGAAGATTGAGTTCAAAGGGCAGTCGAAGATCGGCTCTCTTGACAACATCGGCCACGTGCCGGGAGGAGGACAACGGAGGGTAAAAACTACACATTAAGAATCTGTTATCCTTATTTTATTGTTCTGTGTACATTCTTTCTGTTATGTCCTTCTGTTTGCAAAGCTGAAGCTTTTTATGTGCACAGGTAAACAAACAGTACCTGAACGCAGAACGAGAATCATTAAAAATATGATATCAGGAATTTAGTCACACTTTATGAGCAGCAACCTTTGACGTGAAGAGGATACTGTTTATAATGACAGAAAATAAAAAAGTATGAACACAATATTAGGCCTTTCAAGGAAACTACACATATATAAATATATATTTATATATCGATATAAACTATATAAACATCTCAGTCCTCACATACATGGAAGACAAAAGTAATATGAATTGCAGCGGGTTAGGAATATTAATATCAAATATACCTTTGCAATGAAAAATGTAATACAAAGTTAAACCGAGCGGTCAAACTGTGAGTGTGCTCATTATTAGTGTGTAACGGTTTACTGGATTCATTTAAATGTATAAAAGTACAGAAAATATAATTTGTACTAGTTTTAATTGGCTGTTTTCACTTAAAAAGCTTCTCCTTTCTGGAGTTTTGATTTTGGGGCATCATGGCTTCCTTCATCCCCCACAATGCAACTTAATATCATACTTCAAAGGGCTTTACACACACATTTTAATATTTAGGAGCAGAAGATGCGCGCCACGCCCTCCCCTCCTATAAGTTTGCCATCATTCTCCCTCTTTTGTTCAAGCTTCCATCTTCTTTGTGCTGCCGGTTTAAATCCTAATTAATTCATTTGTTTGCGTTGCCTTTTTGATTTCTGTTGATGCCATCACATGTATTGTGTTGCATGCCTTGTCATTCCTCTGGTGGGGCACCTCTGTAGAGGGAGAAGGGGAAGGAAGCTGAGGGGAGTACCTCAGACTGCCCCTCCATCCCCTCCCCTGCTGTCACCCCCCCTCAGTCACCACAGACTGTCCCACCCACCTTGACGAACCCCCTCATAAAGATTGAGGACACCAGTAAGTACTCACAAGCTGCGGGCTGTTTTTTTTGCGCTGCTTGAGACAGCCTCAAAAAACAGTTGTCCTTCTCCTTTCATTTCATTTTTCTAACATTTTTTCAAGGGTTTAAACAAGCAGCTGAAACACGGTTCTTTGCGTAGCCACAAACGTGTGGACACCTGGAACGTGTCCCCACGCTGTGGCCATTGATCTGCTACTTTAACAGCTGGCTCCCTAAATTGGCCCTCAGTTATAAAAGCTCTAACCCGCACTGGTATGGTATGCAGGATAACGTCATGAGGATACTTGTATGTTATGAAGCGTTACATAATAAAGTCACAATAATATATCTTGAAATGTTAAATATATATATATATATATATATATATATATATATATATATATATATATATATTATTTTTGAAATCATAGTATAGCATGTTTCATTTTTTTCAAAAAGAGGTCATGGTATAGCACTTAGAAAAAAGTATTTAAAAAAAGACAGCTTGGTGAAAGAATGAAAATCCAAAAATGGTATAAAAAAATAAGGTTTATAGTTCATCATGTGGAAAAGGGTATAAAAGGCATAACGTGTTGCAAAAAGTAGTAAACGGTCATAGTATGTAGGATGTTTAGAAAATTTAAAAATCAGTCACAGAATAGTCTGAATTTTCCTTTTAATTAAGTTTAAATACTACTATTACTTTTTCCTGACTTAAAGTCATTGTATAGCAATTGGAAAAAAAGTATACCAAACAAAAACTATATATGTTATGGAAACGTCCCCAAAAGTCATAGTATTGTGTATCAAAAAGAATTCATTAAAAAGTTATGATAAACTGTATGTACATGTGATGAATTGGTGTGGTGGATGTCATAATCTTTAATTCAGCACATCGGTGGCCACCAGATGGCACACTTTAACACTGGACAATCTTTTGACATAATCCTGTCGGCACTCCCCCCCCCCCACCCCTTTCAGATTGAGAGCCACAAACTGAGTTTCCGCGAGAGCGCCAAGGCCCGCACTGACCACGGCGCTGAGATTCGTGTCCCTGGAAGACTCCCCCCACCAGCTCAGCACCATGTCCTCCTCTGGCAGCATCAACATGGCCGACTCCCCGCAGCTCTCCACGCTGGCCGACCAGGTGTCTGCCTCTCTGGCCAAACAGGGCTTGTGAATGCCCCTTTGCGCCCTGCGCCCCTCCCCCCCCAAAATAAACCCCACCTCAAACCACACGACCACTTAGAGGAGTTCCTCCTTGAAGTTCCTCCTTGTTTTCCACAGGACTTTCTCAGCTACCTACCACTGTTTATCCTTCACTAACCGTTGAAGCTGTTCTCGAGGCTTTACTGGTAGAGAGCAAAGAAGAACAGAGTAACATCCGCCATGTTTTCATCTCTCTCTGGTATTTGAGCCCTTTATTTGATATTTCTACCTTTTGTAAGTGTCCCGTTAGGAGTTCAAATCACCCCAGCAGACCAAACTCTCCCTCTGAATCTCTGGATGTCGTCCTCCAGTCTCCCGTGACACTGAGGATGTCCTCCTGATGTCTCCAGGTGAATCTCTGGATGTCCTCGTCCAGTCTCTCGTGAAACCGAGGATGTCCGCTCATGTTTTCTGGTGAATCTGACGTCATTTAACACCTGGTTTCCCTTTTAGAAAATCATGTTCTAAATGTCCCCTGGTATTTATTTTGATGAAGCCTAGCTCTAGCAGTCAACAGGGTTGTAAAGAGAAAAGTAGCATAATATTTCGTCAAGGCAGAGGGGTAGGGGGGGGAGGAGGAAGATAAAATGCCTTGAGACCTTAGTGCTGTCTTTGCTTTGTGTAGTCTGGACCCCACAGGTTTGACCTGGATCTAAAAATAAAATTAAAATAAAAAAAAAAAAAAGGGAACGGCTAGAGTAGAAACTTTGGTTTGCGTTGGGCACAGTTTTATAATCGTATTCTGTGGATATATGACATGTATTTGATATGAAGAAACATTTGTATTGTGCCTGCTACTGTCAGTGTTATTTTTTTTTGTTACTGCTCTATTGTAAATGCGCTGAAGCTTCGGGGTGGGGGAATTACCCTTTTTTTTGGCATTTAAAAAATGTGACTCATGGCCAAATTATTAAGATTTGATAAAGGTTTATTGGTTACAGTATTTAAGCAGCTATATGCATATAAAAATTAGGTAGAATAATGTTCACCGCGACTGATGTATTCCTAAAGCAAGACTACGTAAGTTTGGCTTAAAAAAAAAAAATTGTGAGGGAACAACCTGGCCAGCTAGCAAGCTAAGTGGCTTATTGTCAGCGATGGAGTGTTCTCGGCTTAGCATCAAATTCGTGGCGCAATTAGCAAGCTAAGTAAGCTAGTATCCTCTTACTCCCCACCATGCTTTAATTTTACACTTGTTACAGAAAAGTAGCTCATCTCATGGGTGCTAGGATGACGCGTTACACTTTAGCGTTATGACTTAGCAACTTGTTTTAGTCGTAACCACAAAACCTGCGGTTAGCCTGCTACTGAGGTACCAATGGCAACGGTGCACATAAAGATGGCCGCCTCTCTGACCATCCCGCTTCATCGAGTAGAGTAGGAATCTACTCCCATGTTATTTCTATGCAGCAAACTTGAGTGTTTAGAACACTTTTGTTAACATTAGCCACCATGAGCGACTGCTCATCAGTGTGAACGAAATAACGCTTTTTGGTTTTGACTTTTAATTTGTACTTCCTCTCACTAAAGGTACCTAGTCTCACTTTAAAAATAGTGAAATCAACTAAAACAAAAAGTATTTTAATGTACTCAACCTGAATGAACATTTCAGATGAATGATGACTGGTTGATTGGGTCAAGTCGAGAGCAGGGCAACAACCTGCACAGCAAGAGGTCTTCCCCTCATGACACGCATCTAAACCTGATTCAGCAGGTAATTTGTATCCAGTTCTCTGCTTCCTCACATGGCCTAATGTGTGTGGACTGAATATCACACACACACATACGTCGCTTTTCCAACAGCAGATGTGTGCAGGCCGCTCTCATGACCTCCGGAGTTAACGCAACCACAGGAATCTGGAATTTTGCATTTGTTGAATGAGGCGAATACAACGAGCTGCTTTCCTCAATCTATATAGTTCTTTTCCTCAGAACTATATACATGTGCTCAAAAGCATCCTTGATTACCCCGGTGACTCATTACTGTTACTCACGTTAATATGAGAAACGTCTTGCATGCACCTCATGTAAGTGAAGACAGTCCGCTCTTCGCCTCCCCTTTTCACAAAGTGGTCTCTTTGTGTATTCTCTTATCAACGCATTCTGCATTTTGGAGAGACCGTCCAGTGGAGGACTTAAAAAAAAACTAACTCTCAGCTCGGTGAGTTTCTTCACATTCGTCACTGAGATAAAAGAAAAACTGTGAAGATGCTTTTAATGGGCAGATGGGACTTCAGGGTGCGCATGTCATCCGCATGCCTGGTTCTTTTTAATAATCCCACTCATCTCCGGGGGTACCGGGGTCAGTCATCTCGAGAGGTTCTCTGCAGTAAAACTCTCCACCTTTTCTTTAATTTAGTTTTTGGGGTTAGATCTGCCGCTATACAGGTCTGTGGAAATGTGATTGTTCTCGTTGTGCATTTGATCAATAACTGGTTTATGATGATTCTTGCTGTATGTGTGTATTTCAAATAAATGTTATGAAGCCACTGTTGTCGTAAAGGAGTTTGACTGAAGTACCACGCTGGTATTTGCACAATGAAATGTTTACAAGAGTACACATCTGAACTCACTCGATAGAAGTGAACATCGGGAGTGATCTCACACTCGTCTTCACATTTAAGGATTTAAGGCCAGAACAGCGACGCCAAGTTAAACATAAATGTTTTAATGGTACTATTTACAAAAAAACAAAAACAAATCTGCTTTTTGATTAGGTTAACTGCTGCAACAATCAAACAGGTACATTGACATCTTGCTTAAACTACGAAAACAAAAAACAGTGATTGAATGGCTGTGGCATAAAACGGAGGTGTCAAATGAAAACAACCAGTATTTTTTTGCATAGCAATTAGTTACTTAAGGTGGTGGGAGGGAGAGGGGGAGGAGAGGGGTTATGACACACACACAAAAAAATCCATCTGGCAAGAGTAGTCTGGATATGATCATAGTAAAACTAACGGCAGAAAATATTCCCTTGAATTGAAAAACCTGAGCTCGGGAAGATGAGGGGGGGCGCGGGAGGGCTTCTAGCTGAGGGCTGCTACATTTCAAATGTCTGCAGGACAACCAGACAGAAAAGGAAGTCTGGGGCCATTATCATTTTCTTTTACCACAATTTAACCGAATACAGTCAACAACTGTAGGCTGAGAGTGAATTAACTAGCAGATTGTTCAACCCCCGCTCCCCATCTCCCCTCCAGTGTAGATTTCTTCTTCGTTTTTTTAAATAAGTGTATCTCTCATTGTGTGCCGTTGTGATAAGACTAACATTAGCATGTTTTTGCAGCATGCAGCAGCGCTTTACTGTAGGGCAAGTGCTCAAAAGACGCCCCAGCTCTCTCTCGCTCTCTCTCTCTCTCTCTCTCTGCGTGTGCCACCACCCTCTTTAAAAAAAAAATAAAACTGAACTGAGTGAGAAGAGGCAGAGCTGTGGACTAAGGAATGATTTTTACTATTTAAAAAAAAAACAACAACACAAAGAATGTGTTACAGACACAAAGACGTCAGGAATGAAAACAAAAGCAAACAGAACTTGGCAGTTGGTGAAGTGCTCTGGTGATTTCAGGCGACCTCTAGAGGGAGAAGGGAACCACATCTCAAATGTACCTGTTTATTTGGACGAGGAGGAGCAGGAGGAAGGGGTGGTATATTTTCTTGTTTTGTAATTTGTCACTCCACTAAAAATGTACATGGGAAATACAAGCAAACTAGTCAATAGAAAACACCCTTTGGCCATATTTTGAGAAGTCCGCTACATAGTGCGCTACAAGTGTACACGCAACGTATGAAACACCACTAAGCCCCCCATGTACATTGTTTAGCCTACTACAGAAAACATTTTTTTGTAATGTGTTGTTTTATACTTTTTTTTTACATTTATCCTTTTTTTCCTGTGACAAAACAAGTGTAAGGAAGGCTTCTATCTCCATAATGTTCACTAAAAACTGTGAAAAGTATTAGACTGATGTTTGAATATCAAACAACAGGAACCCATTTAATATTTTTATTCCGCTTTGAGGTTCTGCTTGTTAATGCCAGAGAGGAGCTGTGGGTGGAGGGGAGTGGCGGTGGTGGGTGGCAGGGACCTCAGCTTATCAGTCATTCATCGGTGGGCGGTGGAGGAGACCTTGGGTTTGGTGACGCCGTCGTCGTCAAAAGGCAGCTCCATGTCGTCCGAATCTAGCCGCCCGAAGGCCGTTGCTCGGCAACCTGAGATGCTGCGCATTCTGGGCCTGACGTCGTCGCTCTCTGGCTCCGGGGCGGGGTCCTCCGGCAGGGGGAAGCCTCGCCGTTCCCACGGCGCCACCGTCTGCAAACTACCAGGCGCACGTTACAAAACCCGAAAACCCCCTGCTTCAATATCAACTGTAGTTCTTCACCCATGACCGTTTAGCTGTGCGGTTTATCAAATCGACCGGAATCAGATTTCCTCACGGTATGAGGTTCTCTCGTACTGTCATAGCAGCTGTTGGAGTTACTTATGTGTATTGAGATTGATTCTTTACAAAATTCCATGATATGAATTTTTGGCCGAGACCTAGATGACAGGTGGTGTAACAGACGAATGTAGATGTAGTATGTAGAACACCCTCTGAGATCATTATTGACTTTTTGGTCCTTTGCACCACTACTCAACAGTATTATTGTCTGATATCAGATGTTTCCATGGTGACTTAAAGGCTACACGTACATAAGATGGTAATCATTTACAATCAACCACTTCATAACACAAAGAATATAAAACCATCACTGAGCTCTGTCGGTAGACAAACTCTGCTTTCAAATTTAACGGTCTGCATCAGCTGACGTTTATTTGCAGTCTTAAGGCTCCAGAAGAGACAGAACCGATGCTCTCTTCCGGTTTAGTCTAACGAGTACGTACCCTCTCCTCAAAGGTGAAGTCAGGCGTGGAGCAGCGCGTGTCCTCGCTGGACAGCAGCCGGTGCGAGTCCCTGGAGCAGGGTGTGTGGGGGTTGGAGGCAGTGTCGGGGCTGGGCGGGCTCATGGGCGACGGCAGGTGGCTGTAGTCGTGGAGCAGAGGGCAGTGGCCAGGGTCGGGTGACGCCGGCTGTGGGGTGGGAGGGTTGGTCCCACACAGCAGCGGCGTGGTGCGCCCGTCCATAGACTTGTACGACCTGTGGAGAAGAGAGACGTCGCATTTCTTTAAAAAAAGAAAAAGACTACGGTCAGGCACTACGGCTGTTGTCATGGTGACTTAACGGACCTGCTGCCCCGCCTCTTAGCAGGAGCCAAGGCCATCCAGGTCCAGCGGGATCGCTCCTGGTCCTCATAGGGCTGGTGGAGCTCAGTGAAGGCCGCATCCGTCAGGTCCTCCACCTACAAAAGCACAGAGCGCCGCCAAGACCGTCAGGCAACTTCTTCATCAAGTTACTGAATATTAATAGCTATAATAGCCATTTATTTTATTCGGAAGGAGGGAGAGATGAAATAGACTGACAGCTTTTGCTCCAGTCACTTGACGTAGATTATTAAATTAATGAGATTCCATTTGATCTCTACAGAGATTTAACCTTGAAGGAGTTGGGAGTTTTGACCACAAGATGTCACTGTTCACTCCCATCCTGTCAGTTCATGTTTAGTAATTGTGTTTTATAAAGTGGATGATAGACATCAACATGTCTCAGGGGGCATTTTAAAGCGAGCAATGTGGATCCTAACGAAGGAGAAACTCCTTGCTCACCTCCCGCTCGTCCTCCTCCTCAGTGATTGGCTGACAGAAGATGTCCACTGATCGCCACCTTCATACAGAATACAAACATGAGGGAACACCAAACCTTTATAGTATAAAATATTTACAGAGAAAGAACCAGAGCACTCAGACCCGCTGCTGGTGCACTCACCTGGGTGTGAGGATCTCTTTGTACTGCAGCTTCTCCACCCGGGTGGTGGCGGCCACAGACATGGGGATCACAATGTTGTTGATGTCGAAGGAGCTTTCACCTCGCCTCCTCTTGATGGGCTGCTGCTGGGGGTGGTTGAGACAAAAATGGGCACCAATGAGAATTGAGGGTTTCATCTGAGACGGTCCCATCAATCACTTATTATTTATCAGCGAGTACTGGCTGTAGCAATACGAACGACGTTCTAGATAATTTACCTCCGGAAATGATGGAACTGGGACGTTCTAAGCTCAATGGGAAGTTTTTAATTACAGATGGGGTCAGACAGGTGCTCGAGTTGTGACTGGAGAGTTGGGTTTCTCAGACATTTCATGAATAACACAATGTTGAAACGCCATGCTTTTACAGGCACTTTCTCTGCTTTAGTAACCACGGAAAATAACTAAAATTTTAAACTAAATTTACAACAGCATTTCTCAATAACTCTTAGGATAGAAAAGTATTACATTCCATTTTTATATATATATATCGTCTTTAATAAATGTGTCCTTTCATGGGGAAATTCAGTCAAACAGAACTCCCTCGCTCCCTTAGCCTTAAATATTCACCCCTGAATGTGAAAGCAGAGGATAATTTGAGGGCAATGCATTGTGGAGAGGCTTTACTGCATCAGATATTCAGCCATATTTATTGCAGCTTAATAATGCTGTGAAAAGAGTCCTAGAACATAGAGGCTTTCTGGGTCAGTGCAACATAAACACACTGACAGGATATCAACATCTAAGGAGCTCAGTCTTTTTGTTCAGCCTACTAATAGCCAGACAGGTGTGTGGTCCTTATGAGACGGTGCTTTTTAAGAAGCTAACTTACAACCGCAAGGTTGAATTTGAACCCCTAGCACATTTTGAGTCCCTGTCAATCATGTAGCCCGGGTTTCCTTACAGGTGTGCTCTGGATGCTCTGGCCAAGTGGCGTCGAGTTCTCTGAAGACGTGGACAACTGGCGTATGAGGGGGCTGTGGAGGGACGGGTGCATGTTGGCCAGCGTGGGACAGGGGCCGCTGGAGTCCATGAAAAGTTTGGGGGAGGCTGGAGGACGGGAGACACAGATTCAGATTTTTTTTTTTAGGATGACTGATTGGTCTCTGTGAGCCCACACAAAACCCTTTCCACGAGATCTGACAACACAGAGTGTGTCACTCACTGTCGGCCCTGTCCAGCGAGTGCTCTCTTAATCTCTTGCGGCTGTAGTTCTTGTCGTAGGGCCCGAGCGTTGTGGGGAGGCCCTGCAGCCGCTCCGTCTTACACACGGCTTGGCCCTCAAGCCGGGCCGCGTTCAGAGTGCTGCCGCCCACGCTGCTGTCCATCGTCCTTGGCTTCTCAGCGCGGTTCTTATAATGGCCCAATCCTGCAACGCCAGGAACCACATCACACATCATCATTAGACCAGGAGTTGATGCACGATGTTTGAGAAAAACGTGTTGGGTTAAAAGATTTTAGAAAAGAAATTCAGCGGCTGTCTTCAAGCCCTCCCCCCCCCCGTACTGAGATGAGATTCCCCTTGTTTGGTATGAATTGTGTGAGACTAAAATAAAAAAAATGATCACAGCTGCCTATTGTGAAATAAAAATCAACACTGGGAGAAACGCCATTGTGAAAGAAAAAGCAGCGCTGGACTGAAATAACAACCTTTAATAAACTTAATGTGATAAGTAGTCCTGGGAATTTATTCATTATTGTAAACATGGAACAGATTACATTCATGTCACATAAACCCTCTGCAGCACTTGTACTTACTGACTGCCATGAGCGAATTGGTGAACTTGTGCTTCTCTTTGGACGAGGACAGCTTGTGTTTGAGCGAGAGCTTCTTTAGGGGTTTGCTCCTCTCCAGAGACTTGGCCTGCCACTGGCTCTTCATCACCTGCTGCAGACGAAGGCCAATACAAACATCTAAAGAGGAAGGAGACAAGACAGCGTAACAGTCAGCAAATTTGTTTTTTTAAATACAACAAATGTATATTTTCCTTAACTATTACGGAGAGGCTTTGCTCCGTGTGGAGGGAAGACAATATTGCTTTGATGAATGTTGAAAGGATCCAGGCACAGAGAAGGCAGCTAGTAATTAAGTTGAATGTTCCCTAAGAAGAACTTCTTGTTGAGGAGTCTCTGTCCTCCCTCGTTCCCCATGGAAGTAAAGCAGGAAACTAGTGCATGAACTGACCGTCGGGGAACGAGAGGATGGGGTGGACGCCAAGATCCAGTCTCGACAGGCGCTCCAGGGTGGGCTGCTCGTACTGGGGGTCCTCTCTGGGGGTGGGCCAGCCACCGCACATCACACAGCTGGGGTTCACCCGGCAGATACACTGGACACAGCTGCTCCTCTGGGCCTGTGGGAGAGAACACGAAACCATGTGAAGCCGTGTACAGTTGCAATGCAGCCTAGCAAAGTGCCATTCACTGTGTGGAGATATAGTACAAATGGTAGCAGCAGCTCTTCTTGTGGGCCAAACTAATAGAACATTTAGTCTTATTAGCATAAATAACTCAACAGGGATTTAGAAAACTCTATAATTTATTTTTCAAAATGCAAAATAAACTAATTATGCTCTCCTCAAAGCCACCAGACCAAACATTTTTACCCCGCTGATAATCAGAAACAACACTTCATTCAAACTAAATGCAAAACTGAAACTCAATAACTCCTATTTTAGGTGTGTGAGCTGAAAAAGCTGTGTTTTGTCCTTTAGAGCAGTGGTTCTTAATCATGACCCACTTTGGAGGAAGCTAAATTATCGCACCCACTAAACATTGTGACTCCTCCATACTATTTATGCTATTTCAAATACTGGAATAAAAAATTGCAAACACTTAAGTAAAACAAAATGTATGATCATGTTGTAATATGGAAAATTCTAAAGAAAGTTCTTGAAATACAATAATTCCGAATTTCCCCATGCAACCCAGCTGTACTTCCACACCGACCCACCAGAGGGTTGCGTCCCACAGCATGAGAATCACTGCTTAAGAAGACAATGTAATACATCCAATAATACTGGGTTTTCCATTTTTTATGCATTTAGAAAAAACTTTCACCTGAATCATCTTATCTTATTGTAATTAGTGAGTTTGTTTCCCAGGTCATAATAGTCATACTCCATTGGTTGTTTATAATAGGCCGCTTGGTTTGTTTGTTTGTTTAAAACAATGACAAAGACTTAAAGTTGCCAAAACATGTTGGCTCTTTATGATTTAAATACAGACATGAATTTAATATTTTCTTCCTTGTTGTATTTTTTAGGTTTTGATGCTATTTTGACTCACTTCCCGATTATCCTGTTCTTTTAGCACCAAATACTTCCTCCACTGTTGATCCACAGCGTAACCAGTTTAAGTGTTAAGCCTTGTGCTTGGTAAAGACAGAAGCAGTATACACTTCCTTTTCCCTTTAACCGTGCAAATGGTGAAAAGTGAGTCGATATTTCACTTCTGAACGAGGGCTCTCGTTGCATTACTGTTTCAAAGGAACTCTCCCTCTGAGTGCTGAGCCAGTGTGAGAGTGTGAGGGAGGGGGGAGAGCCTGAACAATCTGCTCCATGTTTCTATTTGCCGGAGCTAGACCTTGTGAGTCGTCACGAGGGTTATTTCCCCTCTTTGTCCCAGTTATTCATGTCATTCTGCCGTTTACTCGTTACAAACACAGAAACTAATCAGCCCGTGACGCCTGGAATAAGAAATGGAAAACAAACAGCCAGCCAGCACAGGACCTCGGGCCAACCACCCGTCGCCACCCAGAGTAGGACTTGGTGCTCACCTTGCCGTTGAGGTTGGGGACACCATTGGGCTGAATGAGCCGTCGCCGCCGGCAGCTAACCAGCGGCCTTGTGCGTGAGGCTGTGCACGTGCTGTCGTAGGCTGACGGCTGCTGGTGCTTGACGTCGGCCCCCTCCACCATCCTGTCACAAACCAAACGAAGCACAGTGAGGTCACGGGCGTTTGACCTTCAAGACGACACAGAATCACATTTTGTCTCAAGTGACAACCAAGTTAATTAAATCGTTACATCAGTAGAAATCCGTTTTGGTTAGTTGAGATGAATTAGACCCCGACGGTTATCAGATATTCTTTTTTTTTTTTGAATGTCAGCATCTAGATATGGTGTCAATTAGTAATTTATTGGCAATATCGTCACAACTTAACCTCAGTAGCGAGTGACATAAGGCCTGAAATTTATGATTATGGTCATCGATTGGTCTCCCTATAATTTCTGTGATCAGTTAAAATTATGTTATAGTTACAACAACTTTATTGAAATGCTTTTATGACATTTACCTTCACATCATATATGAAAAAGAAAAGGTAAAACAAGTAAACATGTAGCATTAATGATTAAAACAACCACTTAATTTCGATAAGACTTCTGTAATAAGTGCAACTCAGAAAGCAGGGTCCCTTCTTGGGAAAAGCCAACACACGGCCGTTGCGGTCATTTTTATCAGCTGTACCTGCTGAGGACGCCGTTAACCGGCTGTGTGTTTTGACCTTTCCAGGGGCCGGGCTCTGTGTTGGGGATGTGGGCGGCGCCCGTGTGCTCCAGCCGCTCTGAACCAACATCCTGCATCGACAGATAAGACAAAGCCAGTGAGACTACACCTCGCGCCAACGGGCCGACCAGCAGCGCAGAGGAGACACCCGGGACACTCAGGGAAGCTACAGAAAAGACAAAGCCAGCCCGCCCCACCCCCTACCGCCTCTGTGGCCGTGGGTTATTCGGGGCAATTTGACCCAAAGCTTAAAGAAATCAATTAAAAAAAAGATGCATGGAGAAACTCCTTCTCCAGCTTCCACACAAAGATGAACAATATTTCAGTTTCAATCGAACTTGCGTTCTGTCCTCACAATTTACAGGTCTGATTATAGTAATCCAAACTACAGCCCCTCATTAACAGCTGCTACAGCAGATTATTCTTTGTTTGATACCAATAACCTCAGCAAAGACACAATCATTATGAAAGCACAGTTGTCCACCATGATTAGAGGCCACACCTGCACTCGTACCAGATTAACAAACATTTATACCAACAGCTTATCCTGTAACATAACATTTGGTAATTATCTGAATTCAAATTGAAGAAGATTATGCCAAAAAAGCCAACATCTGATTCATTGCGGATGAGATGGATAAAAAGCAAACAGCTATGGTCCAACCGATGCTTTGGTGGGGAAGAACACGTTGTTGATGACCTGCTATCTATAAAAAAACGCTCAGATTATTAAAAGAAGGTCTAAACAAATGTATGCAGGGAACATTTACATATTGAAAAACTTTTTCCAATTGATTTTTACAAATATTATTGTTTTTCTCACGTCAGTGTCGGTTTTTTGAGAAGTTTGAAGCTTTGTATTTCCGCCTTAGATGCATCAATAACACAATGTATCACCCAAAAAAAACGCCAATTACGACAAGACATTTCTGCCCCAACGATCACAATAAACATGAAATCTCCGACCAAGAAGTAGCACAAATAGCTGGACAAAGGAAATGGAAATGCATCTTATATGACTAGCTGTCAAATTAATTTGGTTTAGCCCCAAGAGACAGAACATGACCGAAGCACAGTCCTCCGTTAACGTTGCCTCCTTCACATACCTGAGCGTTTGCAGCCTCTGCCTTCACTGATGTCCCACCGGCAGCTCCTCCGCTGGGGGAAACACCTCCCAGCTCCACGGAGCCCTGAAGGATCAAGACTTGATGGTTACACTTTCACCAAATAAATGAGAAAGGGCTCATAGACCTTTTAAACACATGCGCGCGGACACACACCTTGCTGGCACGGATCTGTCTGTAGATGTCAGTCTGCTGTCGAATGCGGTACTCCAGGTCAGAGATGTGGGCCTGCAGCCAGTTCCAGTGGCTGATGATGGCGGCTCTCTCCACGGTGTAGCGGCTCTCTGCTCGCTTAAATCTGGTGGGTCAAAAATGGGGGGGGTGATTACTTGTTTGAAGAAAGAAATAAAGGGGATTTAAGTGACTTTGAACGTCACATGGACGGGCTGGTCTGAGTACAATAACAAACTGCTGATCTACTGGGACTTTTCAGGGACAACCACCTTTGGGTTTACAGAGAATGGTCCCAAAAGACAGAAAATATCCAGTGAGCAGCAGTTGTGTGGACAAAAATTATTTGTTCTGAAAGGTCAGAGGAGAATGGGCAGAGTGGCTCGAGATGAAAGAAAGGAAACTAATTCAAATAACCACTTGTTACAACAAAGGAACGGAGAATACCAACTCTGAACGCACAACACAACCTTGAAGAAGGATGCTACAGCAGCAGCATTATATAAATATTATACGATTGTAAACTGATCTGGGGATTTTGGATCGTTGGGCAAATAAAACAAGACATTTAAAGACGTCATCTTGGAGCTGAAAAGTAAATTTTTTACTATTGTCTTCCATTTTAGAAAAAAATCAATTAAGGAATAATACAAAAAAAAATGCAGCTCCATTGAGTTGTAAACCATATGTGTTGAAGGCCTGTTAGGTCATGACGCACCATTTCAAACGTAATGCATTTGAACTAAGCACTCCAAACTGATTATTTAGAGCTCATCTGGCAAGTATCCGAGCAGTTCCCCCATCAGGCCGCAGAGGTCAGTGAATCAGCATTATACAAAGCTACCAAACTGCAGGCTCTCTGGAAAATCCTCATCACACGAACAACATCACAAGGGATTGCATCACAGGGGCGGGAAGAGTATTGAAACATTTGGTGATTTTCATTGCACTGCATTCCTCTATGGCAAACAGTGGGTGCCAACTGAGAGTTGAGTACTCCATTTTACCAGTATGACACGCAAAACGGGCATTTCAAAAGGCAGACATGAGAGGAAAATGCCTGCTCTTGCACGGCACAGCAGCAACCACAGAGGGCGCTGTTTCCCCAAAATGCCAACTGCAGCCAACAAAGGCTGAACAATGAAGGAAAAAGAATTACTCAGATGGCAGACAAAGATAGACCTTGCACTGTTTTGCGCTTTCTCCACCCCACGCCCATCTGTTTTCAATTTGCAGAGCAGGATGGAGGAAGTGGAGAAAACACTACTGCTGCTGGAGGGAGAGGAGATGGGTGGGGATTTAAAAAGAGGGGCAAGGAGTGGGAAAGCTCTGGCAGCTTGAATAGGAACAGACGGGCAACAGAAGCAATCTACAGGCCACAGGGTAGGGGGTGGGAGGGCTGTTCAGGGGACTGTGCGGCAGACACTGGGATAACCAAAAAGGGGAAAAAAGAGGCTTCGAAACAGACGTCAATCACCGCAATGACAGGCGCCTCCTCCTCGACGACGACGAGCCACGGCTCATTGGCTGGGATACGGCTCCAAGAATACCACAGCAAACGCTGTGTCACCTACTCTCAACACTTCATCCTGCTACCGACACTCAACCCTGCTCTGCACGGGTAAACAATGACGCATTTCCTTCACACACAGCAACGCTACCAACACGCCCACAATGGTGCATCGGATCAATGCAATGGAAGTCGGTGCTTTGCCTCAGCCATGATTCAGCCAGTGATGTAGGACAGCTGATCTACCAAACAGAGAGCACTCTCAGGGACGTACAAACTCTGACATGGGAAAATGTCCGACATGCGAACAATGCATGCTTACAAACTCAAGTAGGTCCGTCAATGACAGGCCAGGTGGTGAATATTGTGCTCCATTTAACAACTTTAGTTAGCGGATGGTCAACGCAGTCAGATTAACACAATCTAAAAATTAGATTAAATTATACTGATAGTAGTTGCCCAGCAAAATATCAAGAGAATCACAGTACGCAATTAAAAAAGTAAGAATCTAGCCTTATATTCAGTGTTTTCCCCTCCTCAAAAAAGAAAAGGATTTTGCTGCTGCTGTTTGTAACCCCCCCCCACCAGCGTGGACATAGATATTTTCAATGTGTGACTTAAAAAAGCTGAGTTGATGGTAGAAATTAAAAAAAGGGAAATTAGGGTTGGAGGAGAACATTCAGCGGGGTGGATGTTGCAGGTCTCTGCTACATCATATGGGCGGATTTGGACTACGCATACCAGAAGAGGGGCTAAAAGTTGAGTTTAGTAAAAACATAAAACAGAGACCACTAAAGTGCAGTTGCCTTATTTGCCATGGTAATAGAGGAGGAGGGGTCCTTTAGCAGCATTGAGAAACACACCCCTCGCCACACACAAACACACAATTAAAGAGCTCATCCCCCCCCCCCGCCGCCCCGCACACAAAACACTGGTGGCAATTCAGTACTTTTGTTTTGTGCTCATCAGCACATTCTCCATTGTGGTGTTGATCTGGATGAAGCACAGATGTTGTACGATGAATCCATGTACCAAACTGTGCCCGCCAAAACCAAAGCGCACAAAAAGGCCTCCGAGGTCAGCTGACCCGTTGACCTTTCCACCGGAAATTCACCATTTCAATCACAACCACACCAAGGCAAAAGAATCATTTCTATCAGCATTTATGCACCACATCTTGTGCGTTTATGTCTGCCCTTCACTGTGTGTCAATACTGGAACACTCTCGATACGGAGAGTGAACACATTAAGCAGTGCACTCAAAAGTTACTCAATCATTGTCTCGTTTGCGTTATTTTGCTCATCATTTAATCACTCAGCTTTTTGAGTACATGTTGAGCAGAGCTTGTAAATGCAGGTCTGCTGTATAACTGAGGTGAAAGTACTCAGCAATAAGGGCTCCAACAAACATACCTCAACACCAAGAAATTTTGTTTGCAAAAGGTGAGTGTCTGCCATGACAGTGCTAGAGTTAAAGTTGAGCTTTGTTTTAAGGAATATACACACACACACAATTGATTTTAATATTTGCAAAAAGAAATCTTCAGAAAGTCACTGTATCCTGAAATAAACAAGCACACTGATAATATTAATAAGGATACACCGTTGTGAATATTAATGAGGGTCTCCAAAACCTGAATCATCTTGCAATAGCTCAAACGTAGACCTTACAAAGTCAAGCTGTACTGCAGGATATATTATCTAAAAGCAGATTGGTGGGTGTGCGACTAAATTGATTTGGGTTTAATTTGACCTATGGTACACAGTTTAGCTACATAGATTATGAGGGTTCTTTAATATGAGGATTAACAACAATAAATAGTAACTCCAATCTGGGGTGAAAAACCTTCAAAGTGAGAACAAATCTTGGCACGTCTTTTAATGAACATAATGGAGACAACAAGAAACTCCATAATTCCTACTTTATCACACCCATGTTTACATTTTGAAACCCGAGATCCGTGTACAAAAACCCGCCAGAGGAACAGGGTTAGGAGAGGTAAAGCAAAACAAAGGCCCACTCACGTTCCACTGTTCCCTAGGAAACAGAAAATAAAACCACTTTGCAAGTGTGCTCCACAAACCATGATTCATGAAGAGAATTAAAAAGGTCTAGTTGTCATTTTAAATTCTCTGTTCGAGAAGATTTTCAAAGAACACACTAAAAAGCGAAGATAACAACCTACACACTGAAACGCTTCAGGCTGAAAAACTGTTTCTTTTTTACCCGTTTTTTATACTCCTGATGTGCCAGGTTGGATGGCCGGAATTCCATAGGACAGCTGGGCAAACTGATCCATGACAGGAAGAAAACCGCTCAGAAGCCGGGATTGTTGCCAACAGGGTGTGGGGCAGAAAAAACTAGAGAGGGTGAATTCAGCCTGAGAGCTGCAGCAGACATTACATAAAAGGGGGAGGGGAGTTATGTAACGCCTGTCGGTTTGTGTTGAGGTACTTGGGCCGAGCTAAAACACATCCATATGTGTTAAACGGGACAGACTTATCCAGGCACACATATGCAGACAGCTAAGCCACTGAGACTGCAGAGTAATGCTGAGCCATAGCATGAAAGGCATGCTGTAGTCTCAGGCCAACCTGGTCACCCGGATTCACAGCCAGCGGGTTGAGAGGCATTCATACGGTCACACAAACTCTGCCCATCCAGTCATGGGTTTATCATCAGACAAGATAGAGAGCCTGCAAACCGCAGTGCATTTTAGTGCTGCTTGGAAAACAGGATTCTCGCCGTGGTTGTGAGCCATTATGTAAGTTCTTAAGATTTCCTGATGGGCATTGCCTTTGCCTCATTGCTCCATGTAACATGCCTAGGTGACAGAGATAGAACTCCATAAAGCATTCACTGCCATCTTGCAGCCTGCGCAAAAGCAGATTGAAACCAGCAGCCCCCCCAAACTACTTCCTCGCAGGGAGCTATTGAGTCTGGTTCACAGAAGGGCTCCAATACTACAGCAGAAAGGCCCTGTGGCACAAATGCCACAACAGATGTTGGCGGGCCACCCAATCTTCTGAGATACTGGAAACCCTGTCTAGAGCGCGGCCGGGATGACGGGATTAGTCGGAAGTAATGCGCCTCATCCAAACAGGCAACCAAAAATGGGTCGTTTTCCACAGCCGTTATTAAATAATCCAAGCGCTGCTGCCTGAAGACCACGTTTCATTGACTCAAGAGTTGCAAGCTGATTGCTAACAGAGACTAAATGTCAGTTTTGAAAATGGGGCATTATGATTACATACTTCACAACTTTTGCAGGACTAACATGTTTGCGATGAGGCTGGGTTGGACCTCTGCCATTAAGCTGTTTGTGACCATTTGCTGTGCGGTGGATTATTACACAACGTGTAACAATTTATCAGACAGCTGCTCACATATGTGCATCGCCCACTCATAACTACGGATGGTATAGTTTTTTTTTTAAAGCTATTTATTGAGCACCCCCACTAGAAGTTGGCTCAGGAATTAGCAATCTTGAGTAACCACGACTGGACAATATGAAAATAAAGGACTGCCCTGCCATATGAAAAACAAATCCACAGACAATAAAAGTTCTACACACTTTGGAGCTAGCAGTTGCTTACGCAGTGACTAATTTTGCGAGAAGCTGTACCTGCTTCGCAATAAGAACACATATGATGGCTGGCTGCCATGGCAACGCAAGGACAAGATGCGTCATGTTCGCTAAAGCTGAAGATAAACTAAGAAGAGAAAGAAAATGTGCTTGTAAACAGTAATTTGTCCGGTTTATTTAAGGCCATCACAGGATGTTGGTCGAGATTAGAGGAAAAACACAGGGATGACTGATGAGTTGGGCGGGAGTCATGTTACTATTGTACCCAGGTTACTGCTGTATTCCTGCTGACAATTCTGCAGGACACCTCAATGGATTTCAGATGCCTACTCACGCAGAGAAAAACATCTCAGAACCTCCAACATGATTCATGTTTGTCATATGTTAATTACAAACAGCGAGACCATGTATATAATAGAACAATGAATATTCATGTAATTTAGACAACCACTCACTTATAATAAATAATGGATCAACTACATAATGAAACATTGCTTATGACTGACAGGATGATTAATGTGAATGCAAATAATGGATAAAATAACCACTGATATAGGACATAATCTCAAACATCCATCACAGAGCTTTTATTTAAATATTGTCTTTTTTGTGATAGGCCAATAGGCCTTTTTGGCCTCAATGTATAATTCACACGCACATCAAAGTTGATGGCGTTGTAAAATGACTAACTTATGCCATAGGAGAGTACATTGACCTGCTACCAGGCAAACACATCTTAAACATAAGATTCCTTCTACACAACTACTTTTATATCTTAACAATATTTAACATTATACAATGATTAAATAACTAATTTGGCAAACTAATTTTCTATTTGTAGCAGAATAAGGAGGAGTTAAGTTATGACTCAATTCAAAACTATTATAAATATACATATGATACAAGTGTTATATTCGTGATGACACAATGACCCTCACTCTAAAAGAGCACTATCCATTAATGCTGCTCACGGTCCACTCTCCTCAAAGATGACGTTCTAGATAAAAAATACATACATTCCTGTTAGGCTATGACTATATTTAGGTCTAAAGTTAACGCAGGAAAGGATCATTAAATCAGTGTTCTTGGCAGAGGTTGTTAATAATCTGCATGATCCTACACAGGTCAGTAAATATTATTGCTGCTGGCCCACCTGCTGTGCCCCCCCCCCTCTCCCCCAATAATGATGCAGAAAGTAAAACAGAAAGTTAACTCCCCATGGAATACATTTGCAAGCTCCTGCTGAATTAAACTTGACATCACAACAACCAAGCAAAAACAGAAGAAAAGAAAAACCCACAAGTTCTTCTGAACACATTTTTGGTTTCGGTTTAAATAAAAACATTCAGCGGCTCTGTGGGCGCTCGCTTGTTCGCTCTGCAGAGAAACTGAGCGTTGCGTTTCAGCCTGGGCCCCACTCAGGAGGAAGCGCTGTGTTTTAAGTGAGAGCATTTTTACAGTCTCCACGGGTTAGTACCACCCACACGACTACATACGCTCTCTGGACGAATGCTATCTCTTCCCCTCCCTAGGAGTTTGACCCAACCACTGCTGAAGCGGTTAGTGTTGCAGGGCCCAGAAATACAGGGACTTTCACAGGGCAGTTCAAGAGCACCATGGAAATATGAGTGTAACGCAATATAAAATCAACATATAAAGCTAATCGTACAGTTTAACTGTGAAACCTCTTACAACATAAATGCTGCCTTCCGCCATTCACCTGAAGCCTCAGCAGTGAATTCACCAGCACCGCAGAATTGTGTGTCACGCTCGAAATAAGCTCAAGGTCCCAGTGGAAAAAGGGACACATTTACTTACATTTTGACATGTCGCTGCTCAATGTCCACTCTGGTCAGCTCCTCCTCCTCCAGGTCGGAGTCCCCTCCAGAGCTACTCTCTGTTACATCGGAGTCAAAGGCGCTTTCTGCAGAGTGGAGGTTTGCCGAGCCGCTCAGATACAGCCTCTCCAGCTCCAGGGGCATGGAGCCGCTTTTTAGGAAGCGACCGAGGCCGTCCCTGCTGCTGGAGGAAGAGTGACGCCCGGCCCTCCATGAAGCGGTAGGGGTTGCTGTCTCTGACTTGCGGTTGCTGACCAGAAGCCGGTTGAGAGCAGAGTCCAAGAAGCCCCCAAGCTGCTGTTGAATGTGCCGCTCCACCTGCTTGGCCTGCACAACCTGGAGGCGTTTGCGCAGGCGACGAAGCCGGCTTTCAATCTCTGATTGGCGGCTGCTGTTAAGAAGAGTGCGCTCCTTTACGTGAGTGTCAAGGCTGTCCGAGGAAGAGGTACAGGGTACAGGAGGATGCGGTGCAAGTGTGCAAGGCGGGGAGCCCTGCTGACTGCAACCTGGTCTGTCCCTATCAAAACCCTGTGGCTGACTGGTAGTCATGTGTGAATCGGCTTCCTCCAAATTCAATTGTTCAGTGGAGTTAGGGTTGTCGTGAGTGTAGGGGAAAAGTGCATTAGGCTGGAGCACTGGTAGTTCAAGGTCGTTGCCGTCAGTATTTTGAGAAACCCCAGAAGAATGCTTGTGTTTAAGGGTTTCTTTCACCGGGATATGTCCCGATAAGGTAGCCGCCAAGGTCCCAGAATCCAAGGGCAGGTTCTGGGATTGTGAGTCTGTGGCCTGCTTGTCACCATTCACCGCCACCACACAGCCAGAGCCGGACATAGTGGCGAGCTTCTTGGCCAGCCCATTGACCGGTGCCATGGGCTGGTCACCTCCGTTAGTGCTGCCACTCATGAGGCTTTTGAGCTGACCACCAGACAGTTCGATAGTCTGCCTCTTCCTCAACAGGAAGTCGCCTCCGCCGTTGAGCACTGAGCTGGGCAGTATTCTGTGGTTTTTTAACACAGACTGTTTTATGAAGACTCCTTGCAACTTGAGTGACTCCTTAGTTGAGGACACAGGTATCACATCAGAGTATCGGTAAGAAGCTACGAGCGGCTGGAGCTTTCCCAGGGCGGAGGCCTGAGCCACACAGTCGGCTTGGGGCTGCTGCTGCTGCTGCTGCTGCTGTTGCGGTTGTTGTTGTTGTTGTTCCTGTTCTACGACGCAGAAGTCAAGCGGGCAATCTTCAGACGCGGCCTTGCACTTAGCTGGGCCGCTGCTGTGGATGAGGATGTTGCTTGCGTTACCGTTGTTCTCTGCACTGGCCGGTGAGAGACTTGAGGATGGGGCAGCCAGTTTGAAGCGGATGTGGTGAGCTTCGGCTGGGGCATCGGTGAGAGCGGGCGCCATCGCAGCCATGCAGTGCAGAGGGACGGGCACCGCGGCCTGCTCCACACCACCCGCTTACTGCCCCACCTAAGGACAGCCTGAAAAAGGACAAAGACAAAATGAAGAAGGACAGAGGGTAGACAAGGAATCCAACTACATGATGTACTTAAAACTCATATGGATTTTACAAAAGATACTGTCAAAGTTAGTCTGATCCCTGATGAGGGAGAGGCTGTTGGGTGGAAATCTTTTCCTATCAACAATTCTCAGGCAACATTCAAAGCGATGAACGCGTTGGAGTGTAATCAAACATACGGACACCTAGAACATGTTTAAACATTAATTCAATACTGAACCCGGCAGCTCTCCCGTTTCGTTAGTATTACTGCACTCCGTATTATTCTAAATTCCATGAAGTCAAGTCAGTTAACTGTACAGCCTAAGCCAGGGGTCCCCAAATACCCGCGGGCCGCATTTTCCTGTATATATACATAGACACACAATCTAGCTCTTCACATCAAAAATATATTAATAGCAATGCAACATGACAACTGGCTTTTACAATAAAACATACAACTGAAATACCTGCACTACAGGTTCAGTGAGTTTTAAGAGAATGGAAATGTACTAACAGACACCTAAAAACAGGGAGAAAGTGCCATTTCTAAAATATTTGGCATCAGATAAGATGAATGAAAATGCTACCACTAAAACCTAGCTGCAGGTGGGAATTGTAAAAATCAATCATGTAAAAGGTTTCTGAGAAACAACTCAAATGAAGAGAGGCAACAGATGATAACAGTCACTCTTCTTCTCACCCTTCACTTGCTTCTCACAACATTTCCATAAAGGTGTTGCTGTTTCTATTATAATAAATAATAAATAATAATAAAGGCCCTGATACAACATCCAAATAAAGGCCCAAAAATGAATGGTATGAACTGACCTTGGTACATGAAATGTACCAAGGTCAGTTCAAAGATATTTATGGTCAGTTCAAAGATATTTATGGAATAACACTAGAAATCTGAGCCGCTTCCCAGTAAGCCAATGAATCATTTCTACTGCACAAGCCTTCATCCTCCTTTAAATTTCAATTCTGATGAGGGGGAGAAACCGGGAAAGCCAAAGCTAACCGCCGAGACCCCACATATGCCCTGGTTACGTCGCTGTGAAGAAGTCCACACAGGCTTTAGGCCCTAGCATTAGTCCACAGCACATGATGTCATCCTCCCTCTGTTCCTGGTAAATTGGCTACTGAACCAAATGAAACTGTCCACCCCCCAAAGAACTGCCAGGAAATGAATATGTGAAAGGTCGATTAAGGTGGACTACATATTCGCGGGTTAACGTGCCTTTCACAGACTTGACTGTACGTTAGTATTAAAACATTTTTAATTTTTTAAAGGAGCCTCCCTTCAACTAAAGCAGGATGAACGCGAGCTGCATATCCCCCTCCCGCCTGCAGGGTCAGACAAACGGGGCTCAGTGTTTCACCGCAGTTTACAGTCAGCGCGCACTACGCCATGTTGGTATTTCCGAAGCGTATTATGCAATGCGATTCATCCGCCTACAAACCGCCCCGTTCACCCAGAACACGCCGAGCGAGGACATGCGAGGAAACGGTTCGTTTACCGACGGTAGTCGGTGAACGCGTCGCTACACGAATCATGGTGCGCCGCAGCGCCAGAACCTCTGGAAACCGTCTGGCTACAGATGCGACAAAAACAATATGCCCACAGCCAACGTCAGCAGAGCATAATATAATCACCGAAATGTCTTCCTGGGGTTTACAAAAACCCATTTCGCCCCTCTATTAAATGCATTAGCGTCCGATAAAGGTTATTTCGTAATCCTTAAAATACACGGGAGATACAGTTCGGAGAAGTCGTGTGGGTGGCATCGAGCCGTTCGAGTAATGCATAAAACAATAAGTCCAGATATCCACAGGAACCGAACAGATAAATATCTGACCTGTGTCACTTTGCACACTGCGTGTAAATTAATGCGCGTCGCTTCTGGCTAACGTTAGCTCGGGGGTGGAGGGAGGGGGGCGCTGATGCAAGAAACACAACCTGCTCCTGGAGCTAGCGTGAGGATAACTGCAGTGAGGCGCTTCCAAACCGTCATCATATTATGGAGTGTAAGATGTCGTTGTCTGTTTAAGGAAACCGACGTTTAACGTCAACGTCAAATAAACATCTTTGTGCAAAGTAAACATTTTAGGCACAGACCGCGTAACGTGCGCTCCACGCCAGTGACAGTTTAAGCCTCTAAACCCCTCAAAGAACGCATGTGGTACGTCCACAACGGTCCGGTGGCACATGCATGAACAGCGGGGTTACATCCAAGTGCTGTAACGTCCATATTAACAGCAAAACCATCCTTCGTTACGGATCACAACTTATCCCTGAGACCGAGGTAGAGCGGAGGCGGTGTTCGTTGCAATAAGACTACGAGAATAAACACCGACGGGCCTGTTGTTGTACACGGTGGCCCGTCCACTGGAGGATATCGTTAACGCACAGAACGTCTGAAGTTGGGAGTAGACCCCTGCCTGTCTAGCTAGCTCGCTAACAAAGAAAAAGGAGGAACCTACCACGTGACGAGGTTGCACTATCCGAGGGAATTTCGGCAACAATCCCTCTGCAGTTTTTAGTAATAAAAAAAAAGACAAGGGTGCTAACGCACACCAAAAAAACACGATTGTGGATCGATCAATCTGCCATTTGGTAATCCCCCACCCCCCAAAAAAAACAAACGGCCAGACTTCCCCCGCCAGCAGAAAAGGCCCCAGTCGAGGAGCCGCTCGGGTTCTCGTTCCGGATTCAGGGCGAATCAACGATACACACCTCGCTAGCAGCTAACTGCTAACAAGCAACGGAATATATACCACAAGGCCGCGAAACGCTTAGTTTCTACCCCCTGGGTCGCTTCACACCGGGACGATTTCACGGTAATCCGCTACCGGAGAAAAATGATTATCTGGCGAGCGAGGGGTAGTCCAGACGGCGGGTTTTGACGCGAGTTATTTTTCTCTCGTTTTAGGGAGAGACGCTTAGAAAATGGCGGCTAGCTCCTCTCCCTCGGATCTGAGTCTGACAAACAGGAGGGCTGTGTGAGCGCGCGTGTGTGCGTGTGTTGGCTGTGTGCGTGTGTGCGTGCGTGTTGGTTGCTGGTAGGCGGGAGACATTTCTCATACTCGCCACTAGAGTAAAGGGCAGATAAGAAACGGTATAAAAGCTCAGATGAAGCTACCAAAGCAGGGCATTGTCTCACTAACAAACATGTCACTTTAGCGCCAGTTAGTGACGCACCGTGTGAACGGTTTACCAACGTATCACTCCTCCATCGTACACTAAATATCCTTCCGCTTCACGTTAATCACGGGTATTTTTACGTGCTGGTTTGTTGTGTTGTGGTTATAATACAAGTAGTTCCTCCTGTTCGTGACCCTTTGTGTGAAACTAAACACAGTCGTCTAAACCCGGCTCCGTCACTGCAAACAGGAACTGATCTCTCGCCAACCAGCAGCACTCTGTGGCCATTAGAGGGAGCTCCTCTGCAGTCATAGCCCAATGCAATACACCACCATAAGGCGCGGAACAGCAGGGGGAATCTAATACTGTAAATTAATGAATAGCAAAATGCCACTATTATTTAAGGTGATACACTGGCCTTTGAGATTTAGTTTAGTCTGTGTGAAAGGTTGATCCTTTGAGGCTGTAGTTAATTAGTTGTGTTGTAGTTGTTGTTTAGATGACACAACAGACTATTATATTGCTCAGAGATGTATAAACCGTTGACTGTCATAAAATAGGGATGGGTATGGTTTCATATTCATGACTAGTGCCCCCCACAAAACTTTTACCTATAATTATAAAGCAGCCACATAATTGTCATAATTAAACAAATGTTAACTACCCAATTAAATACAAAGTAAATATAATATGTCTTTATTCAATTTATGTCTTTATTCAATTTCCTATACTACCATAAAAGTACCCACAGTACATTCTGCAGGTATACAAAAATAACATGGCAGTGTATTTGTGTATGTAAAACTATTGCGGCTTCTCTGCATCAGTTAAGAAAACGAGTCCCTGAATTGAATTTAGTTTGAAATTAAGATTAAGAATCGGATACATTCTGTAAAACATGAAAGTGATATTATATCTGAGGAATTGTTACTTCATCCTGTTCAATTGCTAGTATCCATTGGTGCTTAGCTCTGGCGGAGATGGAGATAATGTTTTATTAAACAAACTAATTTATAGATCTCTCCTATTTTTTTTAACCTATTGTAAAGGGATAAGTAATTGTGTAGGTAGATATAAGGATTAGTACCCATGTTCTCAAAGATAATTTTGTTGAGGAAGATAATGTTTATTCAGAAGAGAAAAGAAAGTTATCACCCCCTGCGCACTGTAAGACAGACTTATTGAACATTAGATGTTTTCAATATTGTGTTGCTTGCTTTTTTGGAAGTTTTTGTAACACAAATTATTACACACTCCTTATTTTCTACTGGTCTTCCACGGTGTCAAAATACCAGCGTGTCAGTGATCACAACCATAATAAAGACTAAATTATCAATGTGTGCTCATGCATGGGCGATTGAGAGAGTACTACAATCAAATCTACATAAAAGTCTCAAATGGCAAAACAAAAATGTCTGCATTGAATAAGTAATGTCTTAACTTAGGTATTATGCATTTATCCTCGTCATGGGTTTTAAAAAAAATCCATCTATCTTCGTGTCCTATTCAATGTTACGGCCGAGCAAAAGTTACCCATCCCAAAACTCCGATCGGATATGTCACATGCAACATGTGTCGGTTTCCCTCACAGTCTGAAATGCCTCCACAGGGATGCGTATGTCTCCCAATGAGAAGCCCCTCATTGTGCCTCCTCTCTGGTCGACAAGGTTAGCCAAGCGGTCCAAAATGACGCTCATTTCGGGCCACTAGTATCCGCAGTCGGACCCCACGGGCAAAGGAGGAACATCAATAAATAAATAAAAATCAATACCTGTATCTCCATGGTGGACATCCTCCATTCAATAATCCAAGGGGGCATAATTCCAGTTACCTCGGATGGAAATAAAGTGACACCTAAGAACAGAAAGTACAGATGATCAAACATTAGTAAAATTAGGGATGAGAGTCAGATACTGTCAATAAAGTTTTTTTTCTAACGTCCAGCTGGCAAGCTAACGCTAACTGGGCTAACGTTAACCTACGAGAACGTTATCGCTGCAAATTCATAATGAAAAAGTTTTACATGTCGAAAAATGTCCACACTGAACTAGAGAAGACACACATCGCAACGGGGCTGGGGCGTTGTTTATTAACCGACTGCGTGAAAGAACGCGCTGCCGGTAATTTTAAGTGCTACAATTAAACAGTACTTTCTCCCGACGCCAGATGATAAGCTAACGCTATCCATGCTAACGTTTGACGTCGCCAGCTAACGGTCAATAACAGCCGAGTAAGCTAGCGGTCTGGGCTAACGCTAGCTAGCTTGTTTGCTTCCCCCGATCCCCACACTGACTTCCCAATGACTGCCGTTTCTTTTTATTAAAGCACGTTTGGCATGTAAGTGCCCCAAAATATCCGACTGGCTGAAATCGGAGAGCCAGTAGTTTAACTACGGTGACTCTTTTTTTCCAACAAGCGGCGCGTTGGTTAATTTTTAGGAAAAATAAGACAAAATCTTACTTACCTGCTTGTCCTGTTACTAACCGTTTACGACTTGATAACAACCCCCCCTCTCAGCTCCCATTGGCCGACGCTCCCAAGCGACGCGTCCCATTGGCTGCGCACGCCTGTCAGTCACAGCAAATGCCCGTACAGCGGAAATGTGGGACGAAAGTTCATGGCACTAAACTTCATTATCCAAAAATATTGTTTTTTTATTTTAAAATGACATAACAACATCCACGTTATTAATAAAAATGGATCCTTTTGCTGCCCTGTTAGACGAGCCTTGTTTACACATCACTGCATGCTAGCTACTTAGTCCATCCTCGTGAGGGATTTTCACTCAACACAACTACAGGAACGTTATTTCATGTTTTCACGGCTTTGTCGAAGGGACTTTAGCATCGAATAAACCTCAGTACGTCCCAATACGTTGTAAACCACTCGCAGATGGCTGCTATTGAGTTGGTTCAATGTGTTTTATTTGATTTTTTGAATTGCCTGCTCCACATGCTAAAGAGGCTGTGCAGCTGATGTTGTTTGGATGAGAGCAGTGTGGTCCGGCTCTCTCGGTACTTCACCTCAACGGAGAGGAGATATGAAAGAGGAGACGTTTCCTTTGTAAGAGTGGCGTTAAAGCTGCAGCCGATGAGACAGGAGACACTATGGGACTGAAGCCGATAAGACAGGAGACACTCAGAGACAGAGGATGGGTGGAAATCTAAAATGAGCCAGCCAGTAAAGTCACAACATTTGCTGCGTGCCATATTCACAAATAATACTGCAGATAAAAGAAAATAATTAAGATGTATAGGTTGTTATTGGCCCTTTTGTGAGAGTTGGTGTTACTTTAATGTGACTTTACTCAAAGGATTTCTTGTCATACAGCATGAGGCCAGAGATTTGTAATTGACCTGTGATCATGTGTGAGAACAATTTTGCATGTTAAGTTTGAGAAAAAGACAAAAAAAAAAACACTGACCAACCGACAAGCACATCCGTTACAGAGAAGCAATCCAGAGCCATGACACACTTCTTTTCAGGCTTCTTTTAATGAAACGCTACTTAAAATGTCACAGAGGTCGAATCCAATTTTTACTTACAATAGAGTATTTCTACACTGTGGCACTGCTACTTTAACTCAAGAAAAATGATCTTAGTACTTTGTCCATCGTCTTTAGTTCACTAGTACATCTTCGCTCACGTCTACACTTCAGTATTGAATGAAAACGGCAACTGAGCAACAAACACGTGGGTGACAATATGTTTATTTATTTGCCCTTGGAGCAAATGTGTGTGTAAAATAAAGGAGAAACAAAGATTTGATTTATTTGTCCTTTTTCAACACAGTGTTTCGCAATAAAATGCATCAAACACACACACATGAAATTAGAATATAATCAAATGAACTGACATCTGTTTAGAGAGACTTTGGTTTATTGTGAGAAGGCATGAAAAGCAATGTGAAAAGCCAGTAAAACAGGATGTTTCATGTAATATATTGTTGGTGCAGAAAATAACTAAACAATATTCACCAAGCTTTATGTACTTTAAGAAGTAGTTGTATTATAGTGTTCATATTTTTAGCTCATTATTGTCGTTTTGATTAAAACAATGAAAAAGGGTCCTGCAGACCCAAAGACCATGTTTGTGTCTGTTGTAGGTATATACAACAATCAGTGAAACAGGGTCACAAACAGGTTACTACTAAATGTAAAAAAAGAAAAACATGGTTTCCTTCACCATCTCTCTTCATCGTCGTTCTTTCTGCTAACTCAAACTCTCATTAACTGTATTAGCTTCCACAAAGCCTTGTTATTAATGTATTAATTACATTTCATCTTTGCTCCAAGGGTTCATTCCGCTAAATGTTTCTGAGGCAACATGCAGTCTTAGTGAAGCAGCACTAGGTGGTGCTGAGATATCACAATGAGCATCATCACCATCATCATCATCATTCCGCTGTTGGCCGGAAGGCAGCTCCTCTAATATAAAAAGAGAGAAATCCTTCAAACATTTAGTTTGGTAAGTGGTTGAAGGCGTGTACATTTACTCAAGTGTTTTTAAGTCTCAAGCATATTTAAGATATTTGAGCTTTAATTGAATATCTCCTTTGATACTACTTAAGAAATCTGACTGGATGAAGAAAACACTTTATTATTTATTCTGAGGGATTCAGAGATGTATAAAGTAATTCAAATGAGCTCCACTTTGAAAGTGATGACAAATTAATGCATCGATAATTATGACCTAGTATTATATAATATGGATATCAATATTAATCTACACATAGTGTACTTCTGTTTTTGATGTGTACAATGCGCTACTCTTCCCTTTAGCATTATTTTTTACTGTGATATAACTACCATTACCACTACCATTTATTACCAGTTCTACTTCTGTTTAAAGTAGATTATTATTAATGTCATAATCAATCAGCAAGTATTGAAAACATTTTTGTGCACATCATATTGTCATTAATTGATTAATTATTAAACTGATGGATATCATCAATTTGGTCAATAAACCTTTATTTATGATATAAGTAAAACTGGCTATATAGTGTTTATAGAGGCTGAATTGGAGAATTAATCCCATGCACTGTAAATGGCTCTTATGATATTCCAATTTTAACGCAGTAGAGAGCGTGAGGTGAAGTAAAGTAGGTAAACAACAATGTACCTCATGATGGTACTTTGGTGCTTGAATAAATGCACTTGTTTCCGCTGATGCAGCTTGAAGAAGTCAAATCATAGATTGTTCTCTTTTTGTCGTGAAATCAGCTGGAGCTCCGAAACGTTCAGAAGCATCGGAGATAGAAACGGGAACGTCTCCCCTGGAGCGTCTCGGGCGTCCGCACGCATGCTCGCATTTGATCAAGTTCTTATGTTGTGATCCTCTGAAAAGAACACGAAGAATGTCATTGTTGCTCCTATCTAAAATCAAGAATGGTGGATTCAGACAATCACTGACCCTCACTGACAGACGCAATAAACATAATTGGGAGCTAATGTATTGCGGGAAGCGGCTGAGCAGCGAATGTTCACCTGTGGGGGAAGGAAAGGTTGCAACGACAATGACACCGTCAGTGGGACCGCTGTCTGTGCAGGTGTTGGAGGTGGGCGGGGCTAAGGCTCATCAGCAGAGTGGAGACACCCGAGCTCATGAGCAGGCATCACGTTTTTATGGTTGACATTACAGTTTATTTTAGCATTAAAACTCTCTCTGTCCTGCACACTGCTAAACTCCTCAAATAGACACGAGATGAAGATATTGGTCTCCTGTACAGAGACAAGATCACACAACTGGAAAGTGAATCAGTCCTATTTGTGGTGGAATTCAATGCATCCACAGGACCAAACAACGGTCAAAGCATGTGACATAGTTCCTAATATCCAGACTAAATCTAACGGTCGGTGCTCTGTGACTCGTTCCCCCCCCCGCCTCCCCCTCCATTGGAAGCAGATGCTCTGGTTCCCAGAGCGGAGAGGAAATGTTCGCCTGTGCAGAATGATCTTATTCAAAAGCTGAGTTCCCCTCTGAGTCGGACACACAAGGCTTAAAAGGATCACACGATACTCAAGATGTATTTCTTGCTTCAATATGTCTCGGGAGAGAGGACTGGGGGGGGGGCAGACATCAGGGCAATGCTGAGCCATCCCATGATGACGCCGGCCGGAGGAGCATTTCTGTAATATAAGATGTGCTCTATAAATAAACTCCACTTCACCTTGTTGCATTTTTCATTCGGTCGAATGAGACACACAGTTTATTACTTCTTCACATCTTTTCAAGTATGAAAATAACAATACTGAAATAAATAATAAATAATAACGTGAAGTACATTGTGAATTGGTCACCAAACATACAGGATTCCACTGAGCTGGAATGACAACTCTTACATTTATTCTACATTGCAGAATAGCGTTATCCATTTTCTTTCATTTGAGACGTGCACACCGTTCAAAAGTTCGTAATCAGAGGACTAGTGCTCTTTGATGCTTTTGGTCTGTTGGAAGAGTTCACTTCACAAACAGATGTTATCGAGTTTAGAACGTGTGTTCAACCATGCTGAAGACTAAAAGAGACAAAAAGAGAATTCAGCCAGAGACTCACTCTGGATTTAAAGTTCAACGATGATCGAGGGTCAGTGACGCTTTCCAATGAATCATACATTTGGTGTCTGTGTTTTACAGTTGTTTTTCTGTTAGCACAAAAAGAAAGAAAAACATGAATATAACAGTTGATTACAAACTTTTAAACGGTACCAAAAACCTGCAATCATGGATGAAGCAGCTTCGCGGATAAACAGCACGTGACACGTGACACATCTTGTCATCAATCATTTAAACACGACTACAGCTCACATGACTGCGTACCAGGGCCTTTGTAGGTAAATAAAATACAGCACGGGAGGAAGGCTAATGTTAGAAGAAAGAAAACTTTAATCTAAGAGAATATTCTTTTGAATTTAAATAGAGAGTTGAATGAGCTTCCTACCTTTTTACCTTGATCTCAGTGGGTTTTTGTTTTTGGAATTTATTTCTTTATAATCTAAGAGAATATTTCAGTTATTTTTCCTCAAATAATAAATGCCTCACTTTAATCTCTGGTTCCTCAAATTGTACATTTGCAACTCGTCAGAGCTCATATGGTGAGCTCTGAATATTTCCCCTCTCCTGGTGCTCCGTATTTATCGTTTCTTTAACTGCAAAGGCCCAACTACGCCTGCGCACGCACGTCAATACAAAGGGGGGGAAAATGAAACGTGTTTTATGGCAACAAAAAGTTATATTGATACACAGCTTGACATTAACATAAACAAGCAGTTAATAAAATGCACAAGTGCTAGGCAGACTACTTCAGGGGGAAGGTGTGCTGCTGATGGATTATATGGATGGATATATAGAAATGGATAATATGCCGTTGGGATTCACAGTGTGTGGTTTGTGTTTTTTGGTTCATATTTGTGACTTTAACCCTGCGCCGCTTATATATATATATATATTTACAATTATACATTTACATTTTATAAATCAGCAGCAAAAGAGTTACTGCGTAGCTAGAGCTTCAGGTGACCAACACAGGAAGTCACCTGGACCCCGTTCCTCCTACCGGAAAATCTGAGTTAGATCATTTTCAGGATAAGATCTGGTAGGTCAGAATTTCCGGTTCCACAAAGCAAGTTCGGCAAAATCACCATAGCAACACATTCCTAAACTTGAACCTGCTCGGGTGCAGGCTAAATTTAAGTCAGCTGGGTAAGAAATGCAAAGAAATGGCATCTCTCTTCCTCAGAGATCCCATTGATGAGCGATACTAGTTAGATTAACGATAGATGATCTGTTATGACATCACGATGACTTCCTGCACGAGCGCCATCGATGCTGCCGACGAGGAATCAACTTCTGGATGTTCCATGTTTCACTGCTTCAATTGATAGAGTTTCTGCTAATGAATAATACGTACATACTGATCCGCTATATCTGCAGCGGTGGCGATGTTAGATTTTGCAATGAATATTCTGTCCCAAAATTGCAAAGCTGCCTCAAGAGGGATTGCGACATTCTCCGTCCCAAAACCCTCACATCGGCACTGGAAACCCCCCCCCCAAAATGTGTACATAATGAATAACGTAAAAGACGTACAATGCGTTCAATTAATACAACGACAATGATTTAAATACACAGATTATGGACTTGAACTCCGCATATACATTCAGAATCTTCTCCTGCTTGCCAGTGGAGAAAAAATATGCTCTTCTTTTGAGTTTATTTGCCTTTGTACTGTGAGAAAATCCCTGTGTCGGTGATCGACTCGTCAGCCTTCTGAAGTAGGCTCTGGTTGATAAACGTTGGACCAGATAGTCCAGATCCACCTTCTCACATTTTACGAAGCTGTCCTCCTCAATTACAGTACAAATTAGACCCTTATACTCTCCTTATGCCAAGCTGAGCGGATTACCTCCTGGCCCTGGCTGGATTCTAAACAGTGGTAACTAACCACTCATGTGCTCGGCTTTGAAACTTGTTTCACGGAGGACACGTTATTTTGGAAAGGTAGAAAACGATGGAATGTGTTTAAGCTTTCTGGATAGTCGATTGGAAGTGGCCCGACTTCGCCAAGCTGGCTGAGAACAGAGGGAGGGAACACAACATAAAATCAACAAACACTACATCCAGAACACTTAAAAAAAAGGGCCAAAAAAACAACAAACATAAATCTTAATTAGTTATTGGCTGCGTCCAGTGAATCCAGTTCAGTCCAGCTGTACTCCAAAGTTCTCACTGATCATTTAAAAAAAGAAAGTTTGCGAGCAGCAAGTACGACGGAGAGACGTGCTACGAACGCGCAGTGCTGCACATCCGTCTCCTGACCCGCTCACCTGCTGCAGTGTCCTTGATCTCCGTCCTCGTCCACCTTCTCCTCCTGAGGTTTGTGAGACTGATGCAGCCTCGCAAAGTGTTTTGGTGTACTCCAGTGAAAAGCACGAGGGCAGCAAAAGGAGAGAGAGGGGGGGGGGGGTGGTTGTGTGTGTGGGGGGATGGGGGGGTATCAAGGACAATGCCAGCCTCCTCCTCCCCCTTCATAGCGACGTGGACTGCTTGATGCTGTGAAAGCTGACCCGTGAGGGGGAGGTGGGGATCGACATGGCCTGGGTCATCCGGTTCCGGATCGAGTGCTGCTCTTGCCAACGGTGGAACCGCTTCCTCGCGGCCGACCGCACCTGGGAAACAGAAGCGCAGAAGCAGCCGGTCAGCCGGTGGATGGCCGCGTAGCCGTGGTGGCGAAAACGCTCCACTAAGAGGTCACCACGTACAGGGCCATACAGAGAGAATGTGAGGTACTGGGTTCACATTGTGGGACAGAAACTATGAGAAAAACTTCTGAGATAGATGCTAAAATTCTGAAGTATTAAGTTGCTCCAAAAACTCCAAAAACAAGGTCAAAAAGAGGAAGATACTGAGTAAAAATGAAAAGACAGCAGCTAAATAAAGTATGTTAAATAGAGTATGAGATTTACCTGGATAATATTATGTAGTATTGAGGTGTTAAGTGAACTTTTGGACTCTCTACAAGGTCTAACTTTTCCTTTACAAGAAACCACATAAATCTAAAATCTTCTCCATTTCCAACCGTCATATTTTCCAAGCAGAACCTAAAGCGACAACATCCTACTTTCGACTCAATGTCAATGATCCCGTGTGTCGACCCGCGGCAATCGCAAGCTACTTTTATCAATTCATCAGTGGGTTAACCAGCGTTTTGACGGCCTGTAAATACCCGTTTGATCCTCCACAAACACACACACATTGTGTGCGGGGATCAGCAGCTCGGGTGGTGGTGGGCGGAAATAAAAACACCAGATTGGAACGCGCCCAGGAAGAAGCTCCGCCTTGATTAAACCTAAAAGATCTGATGTAATCTGCATTACCGCGATGGAAAGGTCAAGTGGGCCCGTCGGCGCCGCCGCGCCGGCTTCCTAAGATCCCAGAACCCGACACGTGAAACAAGACGCGGCAGCGTCTTACATGTGCAACAAATGAAATGAGTTCCATGTGGGAAAAAAAGGCGAGTGAGATTATACGAGGATACCGGAAGTCATGATGGAGGACGGCTGCGCATTCTAGAATCTGTGCATCTTTTTTTGCTATTTCCTTTTCTCTAGCTTGTGAAATTAACTTTTTTCTCAACCGCCCCCCCCACCCATCTTCTCCACACACACACACACACACACACACACACACACACACACACACACACACACACACACACACACAAACCTCCTCCACTGCTACGTTTCCATGGTGCCCACACCCTCACTAACTGATCTCCCTGAAGAACTACTAGCTCATTACCGAAGGGTCGAAGATATTTATCCAGGATGAAAAACACAGTTCCCGCGACATCACAGGTAGCAAAGAAGTGGTGATGCGCTAACGAGCATCACTATCACACAACGTTGAACCCGCCCGAACGGCGATGACACACTGCAGAGAACAAAGATGCTTCGCTACGCTTGGCCGGCCTCTGAGCTAGGGGGGACTTGATGAAAGGTGAATTATGGCACTTTATTTGTTTTCACCTACCAAACACGATTGAAATGTAAAGCATGTCACAATAGATAATTCAAATGTAATTAATAAAACCACCACAACTACTATGATATTAATAATAATAACACATCTGCACGCACAAATGTTCACGTTTCTGTGCTATTCTGAGAAGGTTTCACCTCCGATTTTTCCCCGGGAAACCAGATTAAGGCTGACACTGTCATAAAGAGTAGAAAGTGATGTCACTTACGAGTGACGCTTTTTAATTGTGCCCTAAATACAGGAGCCTTGAGCTCCATCACTCACTAATAACACACCAAAAGGGAGAGCGCTGGCGCCCTGAAGACGGGGGACACGAAGACGAGGAGTGTCGGGGTGCGAGGGCAGTGGGGGGGCGGGGGGGGGGGGGGGGGTTGTTGATCAATGGGCGGATGAGAGAGTGCTTACCTCGCTGTTCAGGAAGCAGTAAAATACAGACACAAAGAAGCCCTGCGAGGAGAAGAAGGGATGGAGATCAAGAAAGGAACAAAATGTCATCAAAGCTGATCTGCTTTTTAATCCGAACACAGCGGTTTATCGCACGCGTCACTTCTCATCCAATCACCTCGTTCCAATTACTGGGTCTTTGTGTGGGGGAGCACGCACACGCCAATGCAACACTAACGGAATCAAACAGGTTGCACCTCATGTCCGGAGAGAACAGCGCCTGAAGCTAACGTTGTTTTAAGTTGGTGGTGTGTTGGTGTTGCCATGACAACATGTGTCGGCGTTTAGGGAGTAGAGCAAAAAAAAAAAGTATACTTGTCACCAATCAAGAGATAAAAGGTATTATTTGTCTGCCCCAACGGCAAAGAGACGCCACCAAGGATTCAGAGATGACGGGTCGATTCTGGGATTTCTGTGAAGGTTTTACTTACTAGAGATTTACAAATTAATTAAGGCTGGAGAAAAGTGGACAAAAGGGGAAGTGACACACCAACAAGGACGCTAAGAAGGAGATGCTTTAAGGCGGGGCTACACACACTGGCAGGTCTCTACCAGAGACATTTACTTTACGGTGTCGTAAGCACTGATCGGCTTACGGTTACGTTCTGGACCCAAGGAAGGGTGAATCGTACCTGAAAGGACTCCAAAAAAGAGTTGAAATAAATGAAGACGATTTGAGAGACCTCGTCTTCCCCCGGGTTGACGAAGAAGAGCATGTAGGTGATCCCCAGGAGAGGAAGCAGAACCAGAGTGGCCTTCACGGCTTTCCTGCAGGGGGGCAGACAACCGGGACAGAAAGACGGACGTCTACGAACACGACTGCCTGTCACCCGGAGGCAACATCGCGAGTGTTCGAGGTGAGCCATATCTACCTGTACTGGATCGTCTCCGATGTGGTAGAAGCGCGCAGTTTGGTCATAAGGATTCTCACAATGTTGAAGAGGAAAATGAAATTGATCTGTTGGGAGGAGGGAAGAGCAGCGGATGAATGTGAGGCTTTTTCATGGACTGAGCGAGCTGTAACTGAGGCACATTTATTATGGGATACCAAAACGCAATCATTTTGGAAAGCAATCACGATCACGCCGGGAAAGACGAACAAATAAAGTCCCTCTACGTAAAACATGGTTTGTGATGAGGTTATTAAATACTAAAATAATCTCCTTCCTTGCCTAAATGTTGGGCTTCAGCTTCATCTTTCTTAATTGGCTTCAGGGGATTTGGATTGAACATGTGTTTGTTTTCTTTTACTCACAAAGGATGTGATTATTTGTGGCTGTTGAATAAGAAAAATCAAAAATAATACAATCTGTATCCTTCAACAGGGCCGAACCCTCGGTCCTCGTGATCTTAGGTGCTCCTTCACTTTACCACAGTGTGCAGATATGCTGAATCGATAGCCGGTGCGAGTGATGCAACACCAGAGCGGAAATAACAGAATGCTTCTCAGGGCCTCAGGTGACCCCGTGGCCCCCTGAGCAGATGCAGGGAGATCGCTGACTATCCCTCCCGACTGGCGCCGTGTATCGGGTTTAATGATCGTAAGCAGGAGGGGTTTTTTTCTGCAGGGGAGGCAGCAGAGGAATTTCGGAGGAGGCAGATGTGTGCTTTAGGGGGTCGAGTCAAAGGCAGCAGTCGCAAACACAAAGAGCCTCCAGGACGGGATCACTCTGTTTTCCATTGAGGAGACGAGCAGACGAGGGGACAAGGAGATGAGGGGACAGGCTGCTCCTCTGTTCGGGATGGCTGAAGGTCAGGTCCCCAGCAGGAGGGAAACAACCCTCGCATCAGAAGAGTGGCTCCAAGTCCCCACAGAGAGCGCGGTGGAGCGAGCACTCAGAATAAGTATTCATGAACTGACCTTTGCTGTTTATTTTCCTCTTATCTGGCTCTGCAAAGCTCATAGCTCTTACTGCATAATACAAGATTTATTGTAACATATCCTAATATCAACGGTGTGTTTATTTATCTGTGTGTTCATCCTTTGATTTGTGTTTATGCATAAACCCACATACTTAACCCACATACAGTTCATTAAGGGGTTGATTCTGCCATGGGGTTTCCCCGAACACCTCCTATAATGAGTCTATAACAAACCATAAATAATAGGTACTCAGACCTTTAAAGACAACAATGTCCTCAAGTCTACGGACATTAAAAAAAGGATTAATACGTTACGGTTATTATTGGTACCAATGGGGTCGTTGCTGTCCTCTCGGGACGTCAGAGACTATTCTTTAAAGTGTACGTAAAAGTTTGAGCTTTAGTAAAAACCGGGTATGGATATAACCCAATATTCATTTATCAGAGGGACTAACAGGGCCGAACGGCTGGATTTCTCTCCGCGTTCGCATGCTGGCTCTCGCATCCTGCAGAGATTAAACGTCACGCCCGACAGGTAGCGAGTGAGAACTCCACATCCATCATCTCCAACGTGAAGAATGTGCTGCTAAAGACGTAATCAAGACAAACTGTATCGGCTCCTATGTAAAGGAGAAGAGCCTCACCACTAAGACGAGGATCATGGGACCCTGGTAGATGTAGTCGGTGTAGACGCCGGCCTGCTTCCCAAACCAGCACCTGAAATGAAAAAAGGAGCCGCTGATACTTTTAGTTTTTATCACATCGATTTGTGTGAAAATGCATATTTTGCCGTCAGTGATTCACCCAAGATATGACATATAAAACCAAAACACCTATTTTCCTAAATGAAATGGAATCTGACACACAAGCTTCTTCACACAAAATGAAGGATAATATATATAACACATAAATAATTAGCCACTAAAAGAAACAGTGCATCAGATTATACATGGATAAATATTAAAAGAGCTAATATATAACAGGATGTATTCACTAGGTCACGGCTGATCATGATTTGTATTTTTCCGTATTTTTAACTAATTCAAAATTCTCCCCTTGCTTTTGACATCTTCAAAAATGGGTCACGAATATCTAGTTTTATCTATTATTTAAAAGAAAAAAGGCTCAGTAATTTCCTAAAACAGCTGCTCGCTGCAGAGTCAAATATAATTGAGGACATTTTTCAGCAGCGCTTCAATTTACATTTAGTGCTGTGGTGAGTATCTAAATAAACTGTGTGTGTGTGTGTGTGTGTGTGTGTGTGTTGCTGTTTTAATGGAGCTCTGTGGCTCGGAGGAAGGAGAGATTTCATCAGGCTGTGACACTTGTGTGTCTATGGAGACAAACAGCAGAGCAACGTGCCGCTGAGGAGAGACTGTAGGTCTTAAAATAATCAATGTCTGTCTAATTATAGACTATATTTAGAACATCATCACCTCATAAAAACAGGAATTTACCCCCACGGACAAATCTCCGCTCCAGTTTATGATGTTGTCTACGTTAAGGGGTTTCAAAGGTTTAGTTAAGATTCATCAGTCACACAATGACACGAGCGACCAAACGGACGAAGGCCGCAATGGACCAGCGACTCCTGACAGGTGAAATCACTGCTTGGCTCAAAGGAGCCTGGTGGAGTTTGAGGGGAGCAAATAGCGCGTGAAGATCTTCTAAACATGGCAACAAACGGAAAGTGCCTAAAATACGTCGCCAGCACAAGAAAATGTAATAGTATTAAATTAATTTAACTAATTAACAGATGCACACCAACTCTAGAGAAGAACCTCATACATTTTAAGGAATCAAATTATTCCGTCACCACCTGCCTACCAGGTGAAGAAAGAGACCCCTTTAGATCAATCACTGAGGACTCCCTGTCAAAGGGGAAATGCCCACAGGGGAAACCTGTAATTACCAACATGCAAATGTGAGTACCGGAGTTTATAAATAGCCATTCATCTCCTCAATGCAAACGTCTCTGCATTTCTTACTTCTCGTTGTCGTAGTACAGCTTCCCAATCGCCCAGGCCACGATAATGGGGAACGGTATACCTGTGAGAGAAAAACAGACAAACGACGGATTATTTTTTCCATCTTTTTCTGCCTTTTGTACTGGCTCCCCGTCAGAAGCTTTTTGTCGCTCGTGCTCTGTGATCCGAGGATTAAAGCCGGGACGTGTCACCGGCCGACCGCTTTTCTGCGCCGATGAACGTGACGCCGCGCGCCGCGGAGCGAGGATTTGATTGACTGACTCCAGGGAGCGAAACGGAGACCTCGGGAGACTTTCCACTTCGTTAGCGACACGCCGCTGCACCTCAGTAGAAGGCCTCAGACTATCTGAGAAATGCCATTTTTTTCCATTTTTGCTTACAGCTCCTGTGCTTTAATAACACGTCTGCTCCCCAAAGCCTTGGCTGAATCCAATGCGAGGCCAAATCAAAATTTGGGATCTCCATCAAGTCCAACACTCCAACTGCTAGAAATAGTTTCTGTGGGGGGGAGGGAGGGGGTTCTTTCAAAACAATATTCATCCCGACTGACTGGCGTTAAAGCAGGAGTTCAACATTTGGGAAAATCAACCCCTGTTTTCCTGCTGAGTGGAGAACAACTCAAACGGCTCTCGTGACGTTATTCTATGTGGTGAGCCAGCGCCAGAGGTGTTTAGCCTAGCATAGCATAAAGACTGGAAGTAGATAACCTGCTACATGTTCAAGATCAAAACCTTTGGCCTGGCTTTGGATTTGGCGCCATGTATTGAATGGGCCGGTCTGACAGTAACTCCCGGCTCACTTTTCAGGGGCCATTTGTTTTGCTTTGAAGGAAGCTTTGCCTGTGTTTCCACTCTCTACGCTAAGCTAAGCTAACTGCTTCTCACCTGACACACAGAAAAGAACGTGGCATCGATCTTCTTGTTGACCTCTCACCAAATAATTGGTGTATTTCCCACAACTGCCTCAGCGTCGCAGGGCTTCAGCGGCACCTGTACTCACACCAGCCGATGCAGATGAACATCCACTTGCGCAGCTTGTCGGTAGAGTAGGTGAGGACGATGGCCGTGTGGAGGTAGCAGCCCTCACCGAACATCCAGAAGAAGTTGGTGGAGTGAAAGTAGTTGAAGGAGGCGGTGACGAGGCGGCACCAAACCTGCAGAAACATCATCCGGTTGTTCCACATTTCATGACATATTTGCAAATGACGACGCCGCTGACAAGAAGTCATCAGAGAGGATCTCACCTCCAACAGTGCTGATGAACCATATATAGAAAAACAGAATCATGCAAGTAGAAGTTGAGTCTGCATGGTGAGAGGGAGCGATGCGTACCACGTTGCTTTCGTGCACCTCGGGGCTCATGGTCATCTGGACGATGAACCAGGTGGCGTTCCTCAGGATGAAGGCGGTGATGAGGTTCCAGTGGATGATGTTTCTCAGGCAGCGAATGCTCCTGTGAGACCAACAAAGGAGAATAATCTCCATGATCCCAGATGCTCACGCCTCATTTTCTCAACATTGAAGAAAAAGGTATGACCTGAATGCAAACGCGTGATATCTGAGTAAAATATGTTTGAGTTGAGATTTTCTTATTTATTTGAAACAAGCCTTAATTGCAATAAAGTGTAAAAGTAAACTGAGTGGAGTTGAATTTATTTCATTGACCGCAGGGTGTCATTCATTCATACATTTTGGGATATATAATAATTGGATTTATTGTCTGTGTGACAATACTTCAGATGGAACTAGAAGGGGATTAGCTTAGCTTAAGACTGGAAACATCATTAATGTGCTTATTGTACTTTATATAAACTCACATTGAAATGTACCTAAACTGACCGGTTAAATTAATTTTGTAGTTTTGTAGTGTTTGTAGATGTATTTCTTCATTTTGGACAGAGGTCGGCTATGCTTAGTTCAGCGCCTCCTGGCGTTAGCTTCATACTCACAGGCAAAGGAAATACATGAATTAAATTAAATATCTCCTCCTACTTTAAACAAACACATACAGCTCAGAGTAATGAACTCCTCCTCTACTATGACACGACCCTTAAATAGATGAATATGAATAGTGAGGAGACGCAGCGTTAACGTAACATTTCCCACTTAAAGCAACACAAAGTAAAGCCTCGTTTCCACTAATTTAACGTTTTATTTTGCGCCTGCCCTACAACGCCTGATGTTCTTTTTTTTAATGCTGCAAATAAATTGACCCCAGGACACAATTAAGAAATCTGCCTCAGAGCGAGCGCTCGAAAATAGAAACAGTGGACCGACCGGCCGTATGGAGCCGACCTCTGTCCCAGCCGTGACATGCTCACCAGCTAACGGCTTCATTAGCCAGCCACGCAAAATGATTATTTATTTATATCTCAGCATGCATCACTTCTTAATAGGTGTCGCTTGCACGGGCTTTGTGCAGACTAAGAAGACAGCGTTTGGACCGCTGACGTTTCATTGTTGTGTCCTATTTCTGACTTTCATTGTATAATAACCGTGGCGCTAATTTCCCTAATTTAATGCGATGACATGCACAACTAAAGACAAGACTTGCAGTCTCTGTCAATGAATAAACACAATATTAAAAAAATATTAAAATAATATCTAAACATCAGTTCTTATTCTTCGTCTCTTCTGCTGTTTCTCTTCATAGTTTTTATTGTATTACTTAATAACAATAATATATACAGTGTTTGCTTTTATATCATAACATATGCTACATTGTGGTATTATCTTCCATTTCAATTATATTTATATATTATGATGTGTGCACCACATTTACGTTTATTGGTATAAGTAAATTACAAGTACATCATTTATGCTGTACATACATACTGTATATACAGAAAAGCTGTAAAATTATTGAATGTGTATGTTTCAAATAAGAGTTTAAATTGGTATGTTAATGTTAAAGGAGATAACTTAAAACAAAGCCTTCTTTCTTTTCATGCATATTACATGTTTTAATCTGACTGACAGTCGGATTTAAATCCCTTCTGGTTGAATCATCAGACAATAAAAGACAAAGTCTCGTTGTCAAGGTCTCGAGGGCGTTGGAGACGTCAGTGAGATTCGGAATGAGTGAGCGATGCTTAGCGAGGTCTAAAGGATTGCCAACGTGTAATGAATGTTTGGATGAATTCCACAATGTGGATGAGAATAAAGATTTCAGAATACCAAAAGTCACTGAGATGCAAAGAAATATGGAACGATAAAGTGAAAAAAAGCCTTTCCCTTTAAAACAGTAACAAGTAAAAACCTGAAACCTCGCCAAGATATCACTGTCACAGTCTGGATCAGTTCTTTGTGACATAATTCTTCATGGCATAATTCCCAGCGGTTAGGGTCACGAGGCGAAGCGGGTCGTTAACTGATCTCAGGGTTGATGGTTCAATCCCCGACAGCTTGTGTCAAAGTGCCTTTGCTTTTTAACCTCCACCTGTCCTGCAAAACAACTGCAGTCCATGATTTTACAATTGTATCTTTTATCCAAAACACCAAATTAAGTTTATTATTTACTATATTTACTATGACTTATAAAGAGACAACTTTACATCACTATCGTGTGAGATGAAGGTGATTTCCACACAAATCCCTTTGAAATGATCCAGGAGACGCTTGTGTTTCTGTTTCTGTAATCATCAGTGAGGCTTCATATTCAGTTTGTCAACAGAAGTAATCTAATGACGCTCCAACTGCCAGTCAGGGTTTTACAGCCCTCAAAACAACCTCCCTCTCTCTCCCTCCCACCCTCTCTTTCTCCCCCCTCCCAAACCCCCCACCCTGCTGTAATCCCTTCCACTCCCTCCTTCCATTTTCACCACACTGAACAGAAGTGTCAACCTTTTCTCTCCGTCTCCTCAGCGGAGACAACCTCCCCTTAAAGGGTTCTGGAGCTCATTAAAAAGTGAAGAAGGTGAGTAATAAACGCTCAACTCCTTCTAAGCCGGGATGCCATTTTTAGCTGGCCGCCCCCCCCCCCCCACCCTCCCTGTCAGAGCCACACCAACATGGGTTGTGCTTACACGCCGTCCTGCAGAGCTTTTATTTATGACGTCTACGTGGCCTTTCATGCTTTTCTCACCCGCCCCCGAAGGCTTGGCGGGGGAGGGCGGGGAGGGGGGATCGATAACGGATCCGGCTGTTGAGGGCGCTAAGACCTTTTCTGTCCTTAACGCTCAGTTTATTTCGGTTTGTCAGAGAAGCCCATTCCACCTCCAGCGGTCCCAGCAGGCCCCTGCAAGACTGTTTGGCTTATTTTCTTCCCGAGACGGGTTTAATATTCCCATTTGTTTGTGGAGGAAGGAGAGGGAGGGGGGCGGCAATTTGATTTTTTGCATGCGTTTAAACCCTTTTTCATCTGTGGGATTGAGAGAGACCGTTTCATCCTATGACCAAACGTTTTTTATAAGATGAGGAGGAGCTTTAAGAAAACAGGGATCTGGAGAACGTCTCTCATCATCAAAACTCAATTCTCATCGTCGAGACTCACCTTTCATCATCAACAGTCATCATCGGGACTCACCTCAGACACAGGAAGAGGAAGAAGGCGATGAGCAGTGCCACCAAGGAGATGAAGTGACCCAGGAAGTTTATGATCAAGGCGATGTGGTAGTGCATCTTGCTTTTCTTCTGTGGCGACAGAGAGAGAAACACGGGATGAGTCTTTTGGGGTTTTTCTCTTTCTGATTGAAACAAACAAACAAACAAACAATTTTCAGTATAAGAAAATAAACCTCAAAGGCTGAAAACCCTTTGTGACTCCCGCTGTGAAGAGACTTAAACTCTGAAACTCTGAATAAAAAGTGAGTAAAAGTGTGTCGAGACTTTTATTTTAGAGCTGTGGTGTTCTTTATGTTCCTCTTGTTCAGACCACATCCCAAAAAAAAGTGTCACCCTGACAAAACGTATTCTGATGTAGTGGGCGGGACGCGGACCACGCCATTTCCTTGGGGGCTCGATGTTACCATAGCAACAGCCCTCGGTGCATGGGGGGGTCTTAAGTGATCATGCCAACCGTTATGTCTTTATGCGCATCTTAAATCTCTTTTGAGGTTATTCTTTGTCTCCTTGTAGTCATATTTCATGTTTTGTATCATTTGTGTTTTCTTCCCCGATGGAAATAATAAACAGAGGTTCGGTGCCTGCATGGAACTAATCAGCCACCTACCCATCCCTCTGGATGCTCTCAGATTCCCCTCTGGTTGTTTTAATTTGCAGAGTGGGAGGAAGGTGAACATTTGAACTCAGCACATGAGACTGTGGCTGAACACAGACACATCTTCTTCTGAGTCGTGTCTGTAACTCACAAATATCCATTGTGATCATATTTCCCCCATAATACCGATAGTAATCTATGCTGTGAGTGGATTTATGTAACCTACTAGTGTCCACGCTGAGATTAAATGTGGACTGGTTTAATCCCTGCGCTGCCGCCTCCCTTCCTGAAAAACGTAATCTCATTCCCTTTATTCTGGTGCAGCAGCTCAAATCTTTCACTCTGTTTTAAGGCTGCAGGAGGCTTTGTAAATGTACACACAGGCAGACTTGTGTGACTGTTTTAATGAGTCTTTGTAGAAAACGGCTCATTCAAACAGCTGTATTAATTTACGTCGTTAAAAACTTTTTTTTTTACTGAATGTGGCTTGAATGTATCATGAAGCAGCACAGTGCCGCCCACCCGTTTCTGACAGCTAAATCCTACCAAATTATGTGCAGGAGAGTGTTTGAACGCAGGTGTGTAGCACTTGTGTGCTGTATGGAGTGTTGTTGCCGTTGTTCCTGTGCAGTTTAAATGAGCTGATTAAGCATTTGATAACTTGATATCAGGTCGGTGCAGAGACTTTTCTGATATCAGTATCGGTATTTGGGCGACTCAAAAAGAGTTACGTCTTGTACCTTTATATCAAGGTCCTGATGTAATGCAATGCATACATTGGTAGTTTCTGTTATGTCTTCTGGCTAAATGTAATGTATGTAAAGCTGTGTTGTGCAGAGAAACCCGACAAGTGGAATCAAGTCAAACCAGATAAAGTGTTTTTTTTTTTTTTTTTTAAAGCACAGCTCTCATTAGTGAAGCTAACAGAGGCTTCAGCTGTCTCAACCAGGCAAATCATGTGGGTTTATTTTGTCCCGGCCGTTGCATTGTTTCTTTGGAGACTGTAAAAACAGTAATTGTAGCGGTTGGGACATTTCCCTCTGCGGCAGCATAATGTATTCTACTAGCAGACGAGGAAAGTAGATTTCACCCTCCATCTCTTCCATCAGAGACCCGCTATAAAAGGATCATTCCAAGGGTAGTGCGACAGAGGGGATGATTACAATGATTAGTGGCTACACAATGAACAATTAATCTTTACATGTATGAATGAGTGCAGTGATATAGATGTGTAGAGGAAACGTGAATCTGGGCCTTAACAGACACTGGAAGGCCCTGCAGCCCAACACCCGACATAAATCAAGCGAAAAGGAGTTTTTTTTAAATGGATAGCAGGGCTCAGAGGAGGGGGCGGACGGGAAGAGGATAATATAAGACCCGCCCACCGGCACTCGCCTTGGGTCTCTGCGAAAATGTGTGAACCGCGAGAGTCATACCCAAAACGTGACTCACTCTCCTTCTGTGAGAAACAACAGAATGCAACCTAATGCGAGTGCCTCCAGGAAACAAGGACCCCTCCTCAAAACAGCTCTCCATTAAGCCTTTTGATCCACACAGTTCCTCTACCCAGCGGGACCACTGCGTGTCCGGCTCAATGCAGGCTGAACTTTAGAATGGAAGCCACTTCAACTCGCCCTCCCTGTTTACCGTGATATCAATCACGCCCCCGCGGCCACCCGGTGATTTATATTTCACGGCTATAAAAAGGAAAGAAAATCAAATACTTTTTAAAAGGTTGGACATTCTATATCCATCTTACGATCTTACGATCGATCAGACGCAGGACTCAAGAGTCTCTGGAAATAAACCCCCACCTAAATATGGCGTCTCATTCCACAACTTGCTCGGGACAAAACATACATGTATCCTTCTCACCAATGGCAATATATTTCCCCAGTTTCTGGTTTTCTTAGCAAATTCTAAAACACACACCACTTCCGTTTACCAATTAAAAAAAAAATAGAATAAAAATATTAACCGGTGCCCTGGAGAGAAACACCAAGCGTCAACAATAGCAGATACAACATAAGATATTTATAAGAGGCCGTCTGGTGCCAGTGAAGGCCGATTCATTCATCATTTTCAGAAAGGTTTCTAAGACTATATTAGATCTTTTCAAGAGAATTCGACTGTCTCTTCTTAAAGATAATCTTTCAAGGAGGAGCGGGGATTCACATCTACATGTCACAGAGATACATTTCCTGCCATCTTGTAACATCGTTTAACGTTTTTTTTTTTAGTAAGGAAAGGTGACATTTGATTTTTAATGATCACTGGCATAGTTTGGGGAGGTAACATTTTGTTAAAGGGATGAAAATCATGGGCAGAATGACTCCTTTGTGTGACTCCTCTGCATGAATGAAGTCCCACACACTGAGAGGGAGACACTATCTTCACTTCTTGCTCTGGCCGAAGGCAGAAAAACAACGTATCCTAGCTCGGCATAAATTGGAAGCAGGTGCAAACGTTAGTCATTTTATATAAAGGAGCCAAGCTGGCTTTTAGATTATGAATGCATGAATCACAAATAGTCTGAAATATTTACTGCTAAAAATGTTTTTTAAGATCTTTGGTGTTAATGAGTCTGGCGAGCGACCCAGAGAGCATTGAGAGACTAATCGTTTTTTGTAGTCTTTTCGTGGGACAAAGGGTAAAGGAGATTAATGGCTTTGTTAAAAAAAAACGCGAAAAAGAAAATGCAACTACGGTAATTGAACCAGCACAGAGTAAACAACAATGATTGCGGAAACTGAAGTGTTTTTTTGGGCAGATGGTCGGGTCAGGCTAAACAAACACATCTTTCCTTCATGTACTTTTACATTCACATCAAATACTTCTGTCCCCTGGTCACAGCCTCATTTAGACCCTCGTGTCCCCTCCCAGAGCTTTGTCGAACTTAATTAAAATGAGTGCTCATCACCATCACATCTGCATGCACAATGCACCAGGCAGGTGGCAGCTGAAAGCGTGCACGCAGCCCCGCATGCAGCATGTGACGAAGTAAAAAAAAGTGGAGCACAGCAGGCTGTTAACAGCAGCAGTCTGCCGGCCCTCTTCGCCAGGGGCCAGCGGCGCTCAGACGAATCACTGTTGTGGCTGCTATCTCTTTTGACAAATCAACCAAATGAGGCGCTTTTTTCTTCTTCTTCTTCTTCTTCTTCTTCAATTTCTTCTTGCGTTGAAAGGATAAATAGCTGCAGGTTGATTAGCGGGTTTCAGGGTTCGACCTCTATTTAAAAAAAAAAAACACAGCCGAGACGGCGTGAAAAGCTGCAGCTAATGGCGTCGCTCGTCTCACGGCGCGTCCCCGGTGCTTCCTTCTGACTGCGGCGTCGGCTTGAGGATCCACGGCTCCGAGGGAAACAAACCCTGAGTCCCTATTTACTATAAATAAACTCTGCGAGTGAACCCGTCACACTCATCTTCCACCGCTGACCTTGCTTTTGTTGTTGGTGTTTTGATTACGTTTCACGCTTGGTGGAGCCTCCTTAGTCAGGATACATGGGTCTTACCTCTGCGTGAAGAATGGCCTTACACATGGAGTAGTTCCCCTTCAGCGCCCACGTCCCGTTTGCGAGACATTTCCTGTACACGTTATCTAGGAAAGAGAAACAGATGAAAAAAGGACAGTTGTTAAAACTAAAAAGAAAAATTCTTGACATTGCAATTTTTGAGGGGGGTTAAACTGTTTTTTTTTTAAGTTAAAAAAAATTTAGCGACACTGCGACCTTTCTGCTTCTGAGACTAACAGGGAGCGATATCATTAGAGGTGGGCCAACGAGCTGTAAGTTCTCACACGCTCGCTGTCAGGACATTTTGCCACCCTCTTTTCGTTCTTTACATTCAGACCGAAGCTTTTTCCCTCCAGTGATTGCGTTTAACCTGTGATTTTTACCCTGAAACAAGACGACCCACTTTTAAACACAGGGGTTCTTCATGAAACTGAACTGTTTGCTTGCGGAGAATATATTTTTAAAAGCCTCTTTGTAGTGACTACGGGTACCATTACAAATTTCTAAATCCCAGGAACCAAGAGTTCCTTAAGGATTGTTAAAAGCTGGTTCAGCGTTTCAGAAAAGCTCACGAGGAAACCTGTAGTGTTCTATACTAATCATCCTAATACTGTTTAAATATTAATAAAAATATGGAGAATAAAATGGTTCTTGATGGAAACCCTCTAGATGGGTTCTTGAACTTTTCAATCACTGTTGCCTCCTTTTAAATGAAAAAGTTAAAAGACAGAGAGAAGAGTGAAGCGGTGATTATTTTCTATCTAAAATAAACCCATCACTTCTGCACATTGCTGGATAACCGAGCGCCAGTAGCGAGGGGGCGGCTCGCAGGCTCTGACAGATGATGAGTCAAATCATGTTTTTCCATTCGGGCACACCACACATTTCTTGCCACATTATCAGGACGGATGTGAGATCATACCGCAACAGATTTCACATTTGTCATTTCACATTTATTATTCCTTCACGATGAAGGCAAAGAAATCATCAAACAGGACACAGCGGGTTCGAAATGCTGCAAATGAGGCAATTTAAAGATGAAAGGCGACATGTCAGACCCATTCTTAAAGATACGCGTTGTTAGATCGCCGGCTGCCTGCAGGTGAGGCGGCTCAGGGACCGTTTGCCCTGGATGGAAACAGTGGAAACAAACATGTCATCTCATCTCCAGCGGCGAGACAATCAGCAGCGAGACTGCGTCTAAACGTCTAATCGCGTTTCTTTGGCTCTGCCCTCCTGGACAGCTAAACCCTTCTCACTGAGGCGTGAGACCGTGAGACCATGTGACCTCCGGATCGGGCGGTCGACTCGGGTGGACTGGGACTGGGAAAAAAAAGGAAGCGCGTGTTTTCGGTGGGGGGGGGGGGCTTCTCCGCTGGTGTTTGAAGAGGGAACATTGTGGAAAAGCCTCAGATGTTTCCTGAGTGAGATTTCAACCGCTCCAATAGACACTAATGCAAGAACACGTGACAGCCATGGTCCATAAGCTGCCAGGAAGGTTGAATATTTAAAAAAAAGTTTTAATGGGATTGCAAACTTGGGTTATGCCGAAGATGTGGAACGCTCTAACTTTGAATGGAGTTAAGCTTAAAGTGTGAATGAGTGAATGAGGGTTGAAGCTGCAACGGTGAGGAAATATTTACTGCCTTCTTTTTTTCTTTTTCGGCACAATTCTTCTCATCAGTAAACGTGGAATATTTCTGGAAGCACGGAGGGATATAGGAATAATAGGCCACTGTAATTCAACAACTGGAACACATCTGGATTGTTTACGTTCTAAAGTGGGAAATAATCTACAGCCGATAAACCGCTGGTGGAGCGTGAAGATGAAACGACAAATAAAAGATAATAAAGATTAACTTCACCCGGGGCCGAAGCTTCGAAGCACTGCGTCCGCGGTTCATACGATTCTTCATAACCATCCAATGAGCCAATAGCGTATTTATGAGAGAAAATGTGTGCGTGAAAGAAAGAAAGATTCTCACATCAACAATGAGCCGTTTGTTGTTGTTTACTGGAGAGGAACATTTCCCCTCTGCTTTAGCCGAAGACAGCGAGCGACACCGTCAGCATCTAGGCTCGTTTAAAAAAATAAATGTTTTAATAATGAGACGCTTTGGGGAGGGCACGAGATGAGATGGGAATGGGTTTCCTCCGGGCCCTAACGTGTAAAAATAGCTTGTTGACAGTGTAAAGGGACTGTCATCCCAAATCAAGATTACCTAGCTTGCGATAGTCCCTAAATCCCAAACGCAATATCCCAGAGAGCTTTAAAATCTGTCTGAGGAGAACGACGTCAAAGTCAAAGGCTCTGCAGTGGACCGACGGAAGAGCACACCGGCAATCCGGAGGCTCGTTTAATCATTTGGATTCATAGAAAAAGAGACGATTAAAGAATACATTTTCAATTTCAATTTCGGTTGGAGATCAAAACTGCCTTATTTCTCTTGAGGAAAATCTATTTTCCACCATCGGGCTAGTGCGTGACTGAGAATAACGTGCAGTGGCTGAAAAGAAATTCACAAGTTTTCAGAAAAGCTCCCGTAATTCCCTCCTTTGAATTTACATGACACGGCATGACCGGGAGCCTTTCCTCCGGGTTCCCGCTCCCAAATAATCCCAGCGGATTAACGTCAGAGCGATGAAGCAACTTTTAGTTAGAAGGCAACGTATTTACCAACCAAAAAGTGCGGCACGAATGTTGAAAGAAATGTGTGAAAAGCAGACAAAAGGGGCTCGGGGAGAGGCGTCGCGGCGCAGAGCTCCGCCGTACACGCGGCCTTCAAATCTGTCAGCGGGACCTTGAGATGAATTCTCTCTGCCACAGGACCACACGGTGACTTATGGCTGTTAAGTGTCTGCATAAGGATGCAGAGTGACGGCTCCCCGAGAAAAAAAAATCCATAATGTTATTATATCTCCTGAAGAAGATTACAAGAAAGGAGCATTCCAATCTGAGAGCGTCTCTGAAATAGCAGAAGTGTTTCACACTTTGTGTAAATTGGTTGAAACTTATTTCTAAAACACAGGATATTAACTTCTAGAGCGATGCATATAAAACATGCTGCTAAACTACAAAGTAAAAATAGACTGTAATTTCTTCTGATGTCGTTCTGTATGACGGGAAACTTCACAGCTACAGCGACTTCACACAGCGACCGTGTGATGATCGCTGTCGGTCGTTTCCATCACTGTTAGAACGAAAGAAAAAAGCTCATTCCCACCTCTGAGTAACCGGAAACAACGAGAGGAACCGCGGAGGACTTTTAATATGTTTTTTTTTTACTTCCCTCTGTCTGTTAGAACAGCTCTGAGGTCAGTGGGAAGAGAGGCATGATGGGAGCGTATATGGCGCTTCACCCGCTGTTTCCTCACCCTCGTTTCGGTTTCAGTAACCTGAGATGCTTGGATCAGTACTTCTGTGGTTCAGTTGGGACGAGGCCATTTTCCGAAGGTTTCTTCTCTCCCTTCATCAGCATGTGCAGGTGGCCCTCTCCGTAGCGCACGTCCTGCGTACATCTGCCACATGCTCCGCTCTACGGGCAGATCTCCGTCACTACTTTATTAACATTCTCCAGCGGTCTTCATGCGGGTAGCAGGGGACCGAGCCCCTGGCAGCGGCGTGAAGCGCTGTTAAAACATTTGTCACTCTCTCAAGGTCCCTGAAACATGCGGCTGACTCATTGTCTGCAACCACCGGTCCGGCTGCAAAGGAGTTCAGCGTCAGCCAGGTTTGTCTTCAGAAGGATTGACGCCGGCTACATGCTACATATCAGCTATAATCCGGCGACCGGCCATTGTTGTTTCCGAGTAGGTGTTATAAACGGCCACCAGCTTGTGCCAGGTGCTAAACCCCACCCCCCCCCCCCCGACCCCCGCCATGTGGAAACCGGAGCTCTGGGTGCAAGCGGATAGAACAGGGCCGGCAGCGCTCCAAGGATGCTCTTTTCATTTTATTTCCAAACACACACACACACACACGGTTCAGAGGATCCTCTCTGTGGCAATGGAAACAACAAAAAAGCGCAGAGCACAGCAGAAATGGTGCTATAATTTTAGCCTGACGCGAGCAAATACGCTGACCCAAATTTAGTCACACTTACTTAGCGCTTTGACACAACGGATCAATGGCTGCAGCTCAGAAGCATCTTCCACCTCCTCTGTGCATTCTGAGCACCGGTCTAATTAAAACCCGGATCAGCAGGGAGGAGAAAAACATATTATTTCTACTAAATCAGGGTTTTCTCTCTCTCTTGGCAGAGTGCAGCCCACTGTAAAGATCTGAGCTGCAACTCGATGCATCTGCAGTTTTTTGAAGGTCGGCCATTGTTCAGAGGTCACAGACGTTACGTTTCCCACAGAGCTGCAGCAACACTTACTATCCCTGCAATCCAACATTTGCTTAAATAAACTATATCTGTTCCTTTGATTATGCAACCCAAAGAGAAATAATGTTTTAAAAACGGATCTAACAGAGGAGACGCTCGTCTGGGAGGGGGGGGGGGAGATCCCTTTCCCTCTGCTTCCAGTATTTGTGCTAAGCTAGGCTAACCACCTCCTTGCTCCAACATTGTTCTCACCGCTGTAGTCAGTCCTCAGTCCGGGAGAGAAAGCCAATAACCGAACCTGAATAAACGTGGAACTGTTCCGAGAATGACTTCACTGAACTTCAGTAAAGAGAGAAGTGTTGGTTCCGTCGGGACGGAGGCCAGTTTCTGAGGGTTTCTCTGAAAACTCTGTTTCTATCTCACTTTATTAAAATGTACGGGGAGCCCCTAAGTAGTAGTTGTCAACATCCACACACAACATAACAGAGTGGGATCGAGTCACATTGAAGAATCTGCTTTCTGCTGCAGAAACATCTTCCTCATCCAATGTTTTCTTAATGATCCCTTTTCACGACTGTGTTAAAAAGGAGACAAGTATTCTCCCCAAGTGCACATTTTAGATACTTGTCCTTGTACTTTCGAATGCATTTAACACGTTTACTCAGGAGGGAACTATTCTACTTTGTATTTCACTGAGGTTATTTGACAGTTGAAGATAAATTAGCAAATTACAATTTGACTGAAACAGTTTATTGATCAATTAGTTAACATGAATATACATACTAAACCTGACGTAAATCAGACAAACCTCCTAAAACAACTCTTATTGACTCAAACAACAGGTTCCTGAAACTTTCCACGTCCCGGAATAAAACGCATATTTAGGTGAGGAGTCGTACCTGCCTTCTCAAAACATGGAAAACTTTCTCTGCCACTTCATTTTCCTTCAAGAGACCTTTAAATTCATCCCCAAACTGGAAACTGGAGCAGTTCTTGAGACATTAGATGCTGGGGAGGAGGGAGAGGGGGCTCGGTGCCAACATTCACGCAGGGGGGGGGGGGGGTGTTCTGGCTCGCTGCTGCACAAGACACCTCCAGGGCTCCTCGCATCACTTTCACATCTTCCTCCTTTGTCTCTTCTGTCTTTGATGTCCCCCCCACCCTCCCTCCCCCACACCACACACACACACACACACACACACACACACTCGTGAATTAATATTCAACGAATATGCTGCAGCTCATTCAACAAGAAGAGAAGCGTTACATTCCTTGTGAGTGAGCGGGAGGGCGAGTTGGGGTGAGGGATTCTGTGCCCCCCCCCCCACCCACTGATGGTGAGCACTACCCTAAATAAAGAGTACACCCTCCCCCTCCTCCTCCTCTGACTGGCGCGAGACCAGACAACTCGCACCGAGTCGGTGACATGTGCACAAACACACACACACACACACACACACACACACACACACACACACATGCACACAAACAGGGGCCCCCCTGTGGGGGCCATCAGGGGAAAGTCAAGTTCGGTGAAGGGGGTTTCCGGGCGGGGCGAGCAGACGCGCAACAACAGGAGGCGAGTGACGGAGCCCGGAGGAGGGCGTGCAGCGCCACGGGCGCCTGTCACGACTCGCCAGCTGAGTGGTCCGGACGACGCCCCCTGGTCGCCTCTCACACCCCCCGCGACCCCAACCCCCCCGCCACCACCCCCCCCCCCCCCCCCCCCCCCCCCTCGCCTCTCTGTGCATATGCTTGGCAACATGGTGATTTGGTGAAACAGACAGATCAGGTTTTGTTATAGTTCACATCATGTTTCCTCTAAAGCCTATTTAATAGGGCCGTCAACATCAACGCGTTAATCTCAGCGGTTTACGTAGCAGAGATTAATTAATGCCATAAAATATTTCAACATTTTTGTCTTCCTGTGTGCGGGAAGTAGACAAAGTTGACCCCCCGGAAACAAAACAGTCGTTTGCTGTAGTCAGTTTGACAGAGCGATGGAGCGAAGACGGAGAGAGCTTGTTTTGCACCTGGTAGGCTGAGCGAGCTGCTCGGCTACTTCCATCCCAACATCTAACGCACACGTGCCAACCAAATCGCCACGCACGCGCGTTTTGTATCGATTCGTTTTCCACGTTTTTCCAGAAGCCTTTGAATACTATGCACTGCCCCTTTAATCCGGGACTTGTCTCGCTCTAATTTTTGAAGCACTGCCTGGTTGGCTACCTACTAACCCGATTCGTGAAAGTGCTGTTTCATAGTACTGCTATTCAGTGGAAGGACACACACATACACACACACACGCACACAAACAAGATGTCAGCGTTACTTCTGTTCAGCAGGCTGAACTTCTTCAGTCACAAAGACTGAGGCTCAGAGCTGCGGCGCTGGAGTTTAACTCCACATTTACATTCACTATACGGGAGCGATCCTTCCGCGATGCTCTGTAGCGGCATCGATCCGACAGCTTCAGCTGCTTAACAAATCGACAAAATACTGAGGCACACAAAAAACGACGACTACTTAGTAATTAGACCCCTCCAATAATACAGGTGAAAAGATTAATCAATTATCAGATTACAATGATGCTTTTACAGTACTCTTTTTTAATGTAAAAATATTCATCATTCCAGATTTACTTTTAATAATGTTAACAATGGTAATAATGTGAATGTGGTAATACATTAGATTTAATGTATAATGAATGATGTTTATAATGTTAATGTATTAGTAATAATGTTATTACATTAGTAAAGAAGTTGAGGTTGGAACTGAACTCACTTTTGGCTTTCCTTTCTTACCATTTTCACCCTTTTTACAAAAATGAGAACAGTACTACTATGAAAAGTAATCATTAACTAATTGTTAAAATGAGCTAGAGCAACATAAAATCCAGTTTGTAGATTAAAGCATGAGTAATATTAATCATCTAGTATATAATCTATGCCTATACGCAGTGTGGTATTAGCACTTCTACTGCACTAAAAGGATCTGAATTGTGGGAAAACAATCTGCTAATGACCTAAATAAAGCGTCAACATTTCTTTGTCAGAATCCGCTTCATTTGTGATTTGTGGTCTCTGAATCGTCTCCCAGTTTTGTCTCTTTGTCTCTCAGCTTAAGAGTTGATCATCACGGTCCTTCCTTCTGCACCAACGCGCAGTGACTTTTGAACCCTGCGATAATCTCCCCGTGGATCCGGGGAGCCGTTACATCCACTCAGGCTCCTAAGTGCCCTCTGCTCGCCCCGCGCCGCCCAAAGCCTGTTAAGACTCGCACCACTACTACGTCTTCTTCCTCCTCCGTCTTCTCCCGCGCTTCCTTTTCGTTTCGTACGTAAAATACATTGCCTTCCTGTTTATGCACTGACAGAGATCTTTTAGAGCCGAGTCGTCTAATAAAAGAAAGGTTTGTGGACTGAAACGAGTTTAAAAATAGATGGAGTGGATCAACTGTTTGCACCAGAGCCACATAGAAACAGGGGAATTGATGGCAGCCTCGTCTCCTGGTGGCACAGAATCAGTCATCAACGAAGTGGAGCGGAAACTAATTGGTCTCGCACTGTACATTCGGCGTCTCCTCGTTCTTTGTTTGCGCTGTTTTGTCTTGTGCAGCACTTTTGGGATTTTACAGACTATAAAAGTGTTTCCTGTAAAGAGAGGTAACACAAAACATGTGCTGGTGGTCCAAACAGAAGCAGACCGTTTATGTTTAAGTACTGCACTTAAGTCTAATTCTGACCCACCTTGGTATTTTTTCATTTTTTCCCCCTTTGTAGTGGATTTCAAAGGGAAGGATTGTTCGTTTTACTGCCCTACATGTATTCAACTATTTAAATAGTAGATAAAAAAAAAAACACACGTGGCACATCAGCTGCTCCCAGAGCTCTGCCAGACTCATTTGTGCCGGTAAGTGTTGTCTGAATAACAACACTATTCTTCACATTATGGATCTTCGGCAAAACAGGACACAAACAAACTGATGATTTCACCTCAGATTGGTGAACAACAAAACCCTGAATGAGAACTCTGGATGTTTAAAATAAAGCTTTTTAGGTAGCAAAGTGAAAGCAAATAGCTCAATTAAATGTTTTGCCTTTAGCCTCTTGTGACCTCATCAGTGCAAAATATAAAATGTTTATAAAAGGATCAATAATACATTCAGGCTAAGAATGCACATTCAAGTTAAAGCCTCAATCGAGTGACTTCCCGGATCAGAGTGATTCTGTGATTCTGCCCTAAATCTCCATAAAGTAAACACCTATTTCCACTATTGACTGTCCGCTGGTGGAGTCAGCTGTCTTTTTTAGGGCTTTTAGTCCGTGCTTGAATGGAGATTATGTTAATCCGGAAAGGGGAAATGAACCTCGCAGTGTCAAATTATTATTGAATTATAACCCGTCTCTCCCTCTCTCCTCTAGGTCCTGAATGGTTTCACGCTTCTAAATGTCCAATTTGATCTCCTAAATCAACCGGCTTGTCTGCACTGTGTTCTACCTTCAGAGCCACAGTGCCACGAATTAAAACAAGTCACAGAGTGCCGATCCATATTTCATCAGAATCATTGCCTCTTTAAACTCAATTTTAGTCCCTGATATCAATACCTGGGCTTTTTTGGACAGCGGCTTACAAAAAGTCAATTGATCGATAAGAAACAATGGTGCCAATCTCACCCCGCAGTTACAGGCGTACCCTCTCTACTCCGTACACCCCAAAGTGACCGGATTAGTAATGTGGAGGAGTGACGTAGGGCCGCCGACAGAGACCTGGGAGTCACAGTAAGCCCCGCCCTTTAAGGACATCGGATTCTTGTCTTGAACATTCCTTTTTTTATGGGGGGGTCTTTGTTGGAACAACAACTGTGTTGGCGATGGCTGTGTTGGGACAACACAGCCATCGCAGTTGTTGTCCCAACACTGGCTCCTCTCTGAACGGTATAAAACTCCTCTTCTTCCATTGTGGCTTTGTCAGATCTTCCTGCTCCTCTGAAGGAACTATCTTTTCCATTTCAGCTGAATTGATGATTTCTGTGTTCTTCATCGTTTCCTATTCTAGTTTAGTAAATAAATACTTAATCACAAGCGAGTTCAAGATACTTTTGATTTCTCACAGGGGCTCAATCCACCAATGTCCACCACAGCAGTCAGGGTGCCGCCTCCTCTGGGGACCACGAATGTCTGAACCAAATGTCCAGACAAACAGGTGGCTGTGGCACCGGTATGGAAACGTTTGAGAACAGATTTCTTTTCAAAAGAGAATCACAGACAAGGGTGCTCAAGATCAGTTTGAAGCGTTAAGACCTGTGAAGTGACCGCGCTCAGAAAGAGTTTCACACTGCAGCAGAAATGAAAAGTTAGTTGCTTCAGAAATAAGAGCAAAAGAAATCAGATCACTAAAACATCTGAAGACACATCTTTAGGTGGATTTTATGTGGTTCTATGGCAGATCAAGTACTAAGAAGTGTTATCGACTTGTAGGGAATAATTAAGAACTAAACACCAGTTAATTCTTTATGAATCAGTCCCTCTTTATGAACACATTTGCCAACATGTTTTTTCTCACTAATTTGTATGCTAATTTCCTGTGTACCCAATTACATAAACAGGATTTGCCGACGGGGAAGACGAATAAGAGCGGGGAGAGGAGGTTGGCGGGGGAGCGGCGATGGCTGAAATCAAAACAAATCTGGCTTTTGAATCTATTGTTTCCCGTTTAGCGGCAGCAGCTTGAGAGGGGAGGAGGGGGGGGGGGGGCACTTACTGGTGGTGTTGTATCTGACGCCGTAGAACATCTCCGGACATGGTCGTGACACCATGTGACCGGCGCCGCTCCTGGGCCAGCAGGTCCCGATGCCGTCGACGGAGGTGTCGCAGTACGGCCCCGAGCCTGCAGGGGAGGGGGGAGGGAGGGGGGGCAGAAATGTCAAGACGAGGAGGTGCGTTTTGTCCGCCACGCGGCGCCAATCCTGACAACACCGCCAACGGTGAATTGTGTAAAGAGGGGAAACGTGTTCAACTCACCGCTCCACTGACCCGTGCCGTTGCTCAGGGTCTGGTTCCAGGACGAGGCTAGCAACTGCACTGCAAATCCAGAGGGGGAGGGGGGGGGGGGAGAGATTCATCGATAACCTCGATCTGTGTTTGCGCACCTCAGCAGAGGGCGATGGAAAATCTCATTACATTCAGCTTAGCGGTTACAAAGGGTGCGCATTATGGGGTAAACACTGGTGACAGACCTCCACTCGGGCAATAACGGTAGCAGCGAATGTGACTGTAGACGTGCGGGGAGGCGTTTCTGCAATAACTCAATAAAAAACATAAGGGTTTGTCTGGGTCAAAGTTGGCGCTTTTAAAAATAATAAATTAAAAATAAAGACTTTTCCCAAACCAGGACCTACTTACCAGGTTAACTCCGCCTCAGTTTTAACCATCGCAAGTCTGCCACCATCAGCTGATCAAATGATTTAGTAAATGGATGAATGGCAGTTTGTATGTAAATGTCGTTTTATAAACGCAGGCCATTTATTATTCATTAATGTTAAGTAGCTTGAGAGCTCTCAGGCTCCAACGTCATTGCGGCAAAGTCTCTGAGAAGAAACGTTTGGTCCATTTTTACTCCCATAAGGCCTCAGTCATCACCTGGTGTCAGCGCAGGATTCACAGTGTAGCGCAAACCTGAGCTTCAGTACCGATGTGAAGTACATCGCCTTTGATTCATCGGCCTTGAGGCTTTTTTCCCCATTTATATATTATTGTAAAAATTATATTTTGGAGTTTGGGGCATTTTCTAAAAATTGTATCCTTGACGTTTCATCGCCACGGACACAAGTTCAACATCGCGCCGAGTCATCCGGGAGAAATGTGACAGCGTAATCACACAACACTCATGAGTAATAAACCAGGAGACAAATAACAAGATCTTTCCTGTTTACTTGTGATGCCTACTCGGAGACGCGCTAATAAGAAAATGCATTTTGCCAATTAACACGAGGACACAGTTTTGATTATTTTGATTCATCGTTAAAGCTGTTTAAGTCGTAGTCACTTACAGGAGACGTTTCCCGACAGCATGAGCAAGGCTTCACACGTCAGCTCTGCCAGGGAGCCGGAGGGCAGAAGGCTCATGATGGCACACACCTGCAGACACAGAAGAGCCACCAATCGGCAGATAGAACATCAACACAGTTTGTGACAGACATACCATTGAATAACCCCCCTCCCCCGTGCAGTCAGTGAAGTGGAATCCAAATGAAAGACCTGCGGCGCCCTTGAGCAGAGGATGGTGCGTTTACAACTATTCTTTGTTAATTTTGAGTGCTTTGTAGTTTGCGTGATTATTGTCCCCCTCAACTCGTTCATGAAGGTACAAGGTCCCAAGAGAATATAAAGGCCAGGCAGTTATTTAGCCTGTCAAAGGGCTGCAGTGCATAAATTCACCATTCATCTGTGTGCATCATTTGCATGCTTTGCAGAAACCTCACATGTGTGCAAAAGCGGGGTTGGGGTAGCGGACATGAAACAATGTTACATAAATCGGGAAGAGGGTTATCTGCATGCATCCGCTGGGTCTCTTGTGAAGGAGGAAACAGCTTGTTTACTGAGCTTAATAATATATAATCTGCTGTGTTTTTGCACAGGACATACGGCGCGTCCATTTGGCATCTCACACCGGGTCTCTCGTGACCGGTGAAAACGTGCGCTGGGCTACACGTTGCCCCGATAACGTCTGCGGGTCTTTTGTCTGGCCTTTTTTCCCCCGGGTTGACCCGCGCACTTCGCTGCAAATGTACTTCAGTGTGGGCTGCCCGCTGTTACCCCTGGCAGCCGATCTCCTGGCTCCTCCCCCTTTTCGCGCTGTGGCAAACGCGAGCCGCCGGGTGCAAAGCCTGCGGCAGCCCGGGGCGTCATTCTCCACACGAGGACAGAGGTCACTGAGGTCACTGAGGTCAGACGGCGGCGGCCGTAGAAACACAAAAGGCTCAGAGTCGGAGTTCGGTTTGTCCGATGTGGGCTATTGTAGAAAGATAGCGGTGCAAGTGGGCACATTGGGGAATGGGGGGGTGTACCGCTGGGGAACGACATGGATTCCGTGTTTCGATACAGAGAGTCCCTTACATTAGAGAATCTAGAGATATTTGGTAGAATCGTGTTTTGAGTGACGTTGGATAACACCTCACGGTGAAGGACACTCAAACTGTTGTGTGGCAATGCAGCATAAAAGAATCCCCGAGGAAGACACTATGTAGGTGAACAATGAAAAATGGGAATATCATCAAATAAACCAAAAGATACCCCAGAGTTCTAAACACGGGCCCTTTGAATAAAACGTAGATGACAGTATTACAACATTTTTTTCCTCACGTCATTAAACCTGAAAGCGCATCGCTACGGCAGCGTAAAGCGTTACAGACCAGCGGTTGCGGAGTCGCATAATGCAATCTGTTCCCTCCCCCATCCTGTGTGTGGGGCAGACGAACTTGATTGAAATAGAATTATATGGATTAGATTAGATTGTCGCGCCTTTAGTCACAGGATTATTGTCAGCAGTAAGAAAGCCAAGCTTCTAGAGGTGCAAAAGTGTTAAAGGATTATTTTGGCGGGCTGAGCTGCTACAACATTACTAAAAGCATATCCTGTTGTTAAATGTCATTTATTCTTCTTTTGCTGTTAAAGAAAAGAGACTATTTTCTGGTTACATGTTGGAATGGGTGCTTTCATTATGATGGCGTCATAAAATAAAGATTGTGATGCAATCTTCTCCTTCCACTCTCGTATTTTCACATAAACAACAGTGTCATATGTTTTAATCCACCCCAGTTTGGCCTAACGTGACCTTAATGACTTTATGACACTCTTAAACCATCGCAGTTTTACTGCTGATCTGGGAGTTTGAAAGATGTGAAGTGAAACGCTGCGCTTTTTCGGAGGTGATTTGTCTATAGTACAATGAAAAACGTGGACCTCGTAGATCCCTGGAAGAGAGCTGCTGATCACTTAGCTAGTTAGCTAGTTAGTTAGTTAGCTCATCCTTCTCTGGAGCGGCGGGACAATCAGATACTGGCACGGCTCTCTCGCAAAAATGTAAAAAACACGGGTTAATATGCAATATAAGTCGCTTTGGATAAAAGCGTCATCTTAATGTAATGAGCAATGTGATACCGTTGCACAGTAAATGCTTTTCCTGCTTGTCATAGCATGTCCTGTCTTCATGTGCGTTCTAGCTGCGCTAGCGGCAAGCTCAAGATTGAAAAAAATGTGTGACAAACTATTTAGCCAATCAGCGTCCTTAATAGACTCAGCCCAGGGCAACATTGGTTTTGCCCTCAAGCTTGCACGTTCCCGTCCAGGCTGGTATCGACGGGCAGACGACATTCTGGTTGAAGTAAAGAGCACAGATTTTATCGCCGTCTAAGCAGAATGAAATTTATTTTATTTCCCTACCTATACCTTTTTCCGCCAGCCGGCACTGGTAATTACTCACTATAGATGAGTTTATTTGATTTAATTTGGAGTGGGGTAAAAAAAAAAAAAAAAGGAAGAGAGCCGTACCAGGGATCTGTATCAGCCGCAACAAACGTGATGGTGGAACCTCTAAACCTCCGGTTGCTTGGGTATAAGATCTGAGGACTTCTTTTTATACCACTGAAATACTGAAAAGTACCTGAAAACTTTTCTCAGACTAGAAAGAAAACATGCAAAACAGTCATTTAGGTCTTTATTTTGCTACTTTGTCTGTTGGTGTCCACCAAAAGTAAGCATTATATAACGCCTAATTTGCATCTTTAAACATAACATTTCAGAAAATGTGTAATTCAAAAAATCCTGGTCAAGTTTCATACTCATTTCATTCTTTGACCCGCTTACTAAACTTTTAAAATAAATATATTGTCCCACTGATCCAGAAATCTTGTTCAGGATTTTTTCTGTAATTATAATGATTTAGAATTTCAGCAAACTTGTATAAAAAAGAGATTAGTGTAATTCATCAAGTTTTAAGGTTAACAATGTAAGTACGTAACTCAGAAGGCAAGACTCATAAGACCTTAGACGTATCAGTTGCTACTAATCGGGGGGTCTGGTCTTAAATCACAAAAATAGAAAGCAGGAGGAATGTTGAAGGAAAAATAGGATTGTTATTCTAAGGGATTCTCCTCCGGCATCCGCAGCATCACCAAGCTCCCATAAGCCTCGCATGAGTCACCGCGCAGGCTTTCAACAGTTGAAGATGTTAATTGGACTTCTCCTTTCTGGGATTCTACACACTGGGAACGACCGAGAGGAGTGCACTAACACGTTTAATCTCCGTGTGGCCCAAATCCGCTTGTCAGCACGAGCTTTAGTCGCACCAATAAAAATAAAATAAAAAACCATGGAGGAATGGTGTCACTTGGGAAGGTTTCCTCATCCCATCCTAACCCTAACTCCTGTGAGTCAATGTATGATGACGATTGTTGTTAAATGAACAATCTGCCAAAGATTTCAGTTCAGAGAAAGCTTTGATTAAATCCGCATCTTTTAAATAGCTTTGAGATGGAGACAATATCCGCACGTGACACCTTGGTGGATAATAGTGGTGACTCGCATTAAGATTATGCTTAACTAAACAATTGAAGCAAATGTCCAAACCCCGTTCAGGCGAACCAGCGAACGGGATCGAGCGAAACTTACCCCGAGCAGACAGACGCGTTTGCGACGCATTTCCACGCCTTTATTCTTCACATAATGTCCACTTGCGTCAATAGATGTCTTCCTGTGACTCCGTCTTTATCCACCGACACTCTCGCGCCTCAGTTTAATTTTTGAAAAAAAAAAGTCCCACAGTTTCTTGATGGTGCCCCAAAAAAATTGAAAGCTTCAAGGAGATGAAGAAGATGCTAAAATGTCAAAAAGAGGAACAGACGCGTGAGACAGAGAAGGATCCCTCCAGGTGTCCCCTCGCTTCGGGCTCCTTCTCGAGGAATGAAGCCGCTGCGTCAGTTGGTGTTCCGCGGACTGGAGACCGACTCCACCTTGGGGAGACGGACTCTACCGCACCAGCTGCGCTCCTGGCCCCGCACCGGAGGACACCTCCCTTTGCTGGCACGCTCCCCCCCTCCGCCCCCCTCCGCAGGTTACACCGTCGTGTTCCTCCTCCTCCTCCTCCTGTTCCTCCTCCTACTCCTCCCTCTACCCACCACTCCCCCCTCCCCGCCCGGCTTCACGTCCAGCCGCGGAGTCTGCCTCGACCACTCGCCGGAAGAATGCCTCGTGTCCAACGACGTAAGAATTGGAACCGTTTGTCACGTGTCCCTGTTCTCAGTTGTGACAGATGGTCCCACTGTGTGATGGAAAAAAAATGAAAGTTCAGCATCTCCCCGGGATTCTTTTTAGATGAAACCCAAAGCAAATGAACATGCTCTTCAAACAATAATAGTAAATAAATGTCTTCAAGTCTGTGTTCGGTGTACATTTGGAATCCTCAGTAGGGCCTGTAATCAAATCTTTAAAACCAAATGTGTTTTCTCTGTTACGCAAAAAATGTGTTGTTGTCTTTTCTTTACTTTTGGATTATTTCAATTAGCATTAATTGATGTTCTCGGCCACTAGGGGGCCGCAGAAAGAAGTGGCATGAGTATTCCTGTGAAGGGTCTGTTGAGCTCCGTTTTTGGTCTCCACCACCTCCTAATCTGACTAAATAGTCCACCATGTTCATTGTGGGACTGCTACAAGTAGAGAACTGTGACGTTTTCCCTGAAAAACAGTCCACAAATCGTCATATTTGATCTCATACTTCTAATTTTGCAACAGAATTCCGTGAAGTGTGTTGAATTCTGTGGGTCGCATAAATGCAGACTTTTCATAATAATACCTCTTTACAAGTAACAACTTAGTACGGTTTAGGAAAATATATTAAAATACTTACTTAGTTTAATTAAATATTCTTGTTTGGGTTTAAATAACCATAAAAGCTCCGTAACTACGTAACATATTTACATCAAATATATATATAATCAACATTGACTCCTTGTTTCAAATGAGGAACGAAGTGATGTCTCCTGTGTAAAATATTGTTGGTTGTTGAACACATCCTGCCAAAATGTTCATGTTTACATTCTCTATTCTTCTTCCTTCTCCACAATATTCATCATTTAGTCTCTGATCGTGTTAGTCTGCTGCTGGCTGCTGAGCAGAGAGGGAGACGTTTAACAGCTTTCTCTCTGAAGAGCCATGAGAGAGAAATACAACACTACTCTTTCTCTGCCAATAAACCAAAACAATGAGCTGAGAGAGGCTTAGAGCTGGGAGAAATAATTAGGATTATTTATGGAGTAACACATGCAACCATAGACTTTGATCTTTGGTATTGATTGGCATTGATTATGCCATTGATTAGGGCCGCTTTAACCTCTCGGAGGCTCTTTTCACGTTGGTTCATTTCAGGGGAAAGATGGCGTGGAGAGGCAAATATTATCTTCTTACTACTTCTCAAATCAAAATGATCTTTATGATTTTATGTCTTTGAGACTCCTCGTCGTGGGACGTCTGTCCCCTTCGGTGCTTCTCTTCCTGCCGGTTTCTATCAAAACTAATATTTCACACGCCTCATGTGATCAGACGAGATCCATTCTGCTTACAAGCAGGAGGAGCGACGGTTGTTTTGCAATTATTCAGACCATCAAGCCTTTGAGTGGAAAGAATGCTTCGTGCATGCAAAGCTTTCTTTAGACCCAGTGACGTGCAAAGGGGGCATTATTCAGAGGATGCTTTAATGCAGGGTGACAGTCCCTCCCTACCCCCCTTACCCACTTTCCCCCCTTTGCACAAGTGTGCCATCTTGCCACTCGTGGCAAAAAGGAGACCAAGGCCCAGTGGCGTGTAAGCGTGTTGCTGGTACAGTACACAGTGCACCTGAGCGGCTGTGCACACACCTGTCCGCCGTTCAGGTGCCAATATCAGTTTAATCAAGCCGGCGGGCTCATGCACGCTTTGCTGTAATTCGTTTTGGTCTCGATGTGGATTTTCTGTGAGGCTGGTTTCTAATCCCTTTTTTTCCCCCTGCAGCCGGCTGAGTTCACCATGAAGCATTGTTGGCCATCCCATCCTCAATCCCCCCCCACCCCCACCCTGATCTTCCTCCATCTAATCTCAAATGCAATTTATCTCCAATCTAGACATGTCACACCCACGTCGTCGAGTGATGTCTGTTTGTATGTGTGCGTCAAGGGGTCATTCCAGATGCACGTCAATGGCAAAGCTGCCAGCGGGGGGCGGGGGAGAGGGGGGGGGTGGGGGGGGGGTCACACTCTCGGACCCCAGGAAGGTTCGGACGAACATGTGCTCCTCACATGAGTCCGCTTGGTGTTGAAGATGTTTCCCCTAAACAATAGCAGACTTTTAATCAATTTTCAGAACCGTGCATGTTCATAAAATGATCTAGTTTAAAATGTAACTGAAAACTAAAAAATGTTGAAACGGTTCTGCAGCTTCTTTTTCAAGATAAAACGCAGATAAGGCAGCAGTTCCTTTAATTTATAATTAAATACTTAATATAAATACACCATGAATATTTCAAAGCATAAGGGTCAGCCCTTTGACAGCTATGCTGGGAGGGTTAATCCCCCTTAGAAAGAAACACGTACATTAGCATACGCATCTGATACCGAACGAGTAAGGAGCAGGCTGGAGCTGCAACGAGGTAATGTCTTGTTGTAATGTCTCCTCTGCATGATTGTCACTGGTCAGCTGCTATAGCAACGGCTGATGGGCAGTCCGTTAATCATGAAACTTGACCTCTCATAAATGACAGCAAAAGACACTTTACTTTGACGGTACCCTGATGGTATCCTCTGTAACCTAAACCTACAATGTTTCACTTACTTCTGTTCAAAATAATATTACATTTGAGATCTCGGTATAGGACCAGATTTGAGTAGATTAGGACCCGGTGTGGGTAGAACCAGACCAGACCTGGACAGAAACAGATCCGTTCTTGGTTAAAACAGGCTGCATGTGGGTAGACATGTGTCAACATCACTGAAATATGTCAGGAGCCCTTTTTGATAGATTCATTTTGAGGACAAATAGTGCGTTGAGTTTGGTTTTCTTTCTCTGGTGTGAGGTTGACTCACATTTAGGTGACAAGTGATCAAGCAGCATGAAGGAAAAGGCTGGTGGCATTGAAACCTAATGAAAGCTATGATTGAATAAACGTGTAACATTTCTGCAGCTGTTGGTCGTGTCACAAAATCCGCAGATCCGCTGGTTGTCGGAATAAATGTTTAAACACATCCATGCTTTTGTATCGTTGCTGCAACCAAGCTTTTACGATGTTCATATAAGACAACTCTGGCTAACACTGAAATTACATTAAAAAGTTTTAGACACACACAGTATTTTCTGTTTCAGGTTTCAGTGTTTAAAATGTGAAAAAAATGGTATTAAAAAAAAAAACCTCTTTATATGCATAAGTCTTTCTGCTGCAGCGTTTCAGAGACGTTTCTCCTTCAATGGGTAAAGGCCGATCCAATCTCTGGAAGCTGCAGAGCAAGCAAGCGACTACGAGTAAGTCATGAATTTTCCTCGCAGTTCTTTGAGCATCTTGATTTTCACGACAACTAAGCAAACGCAACCTGCTGATGAGGACCATGTGACGTGGCAGAAAGCTCCAGATACATGAGTAATAAACGAACGTGGAGTTCAGATGGGGTTCGCCAACTATTCAAAACTTTAAAGCAAACAAGTGCAACGTGATTGCTGAGAGTTTGAACGTCTCTATTCAGGCAAATCACATTTGTGCTAGAGGTTGTTTAAACATACATTTCTGTAAGAAATGGTGCAGGACAAGCAAGTGAACCTTGAGTTGGGTTTCTCTAGAAAGTCCAGGAATCCTACACTAACGTGTGGATCTTCATTTTCACTACAACTCAGGAAACTCAAACTGCCCATGAAGACCATGGGATGAGGTTGAAAGCTTGAGATAAATAAGTAGGAGCGGGAGGTAAATTTGTTTTACGACATTTTTAAAAAAAAGGCAAAAATGGTCTGGGAGAAAAAGTTGCATAATCATAAATTCATTCATCCAATTACTGGAAATAACTTCAAACGTTTTTTTTACTAAGATCAGAAAACTTGTCAATTCACTCGGCGCAACGGTGACCTAGAAAACGGCATCGGCTTCATATTGAGGCAATTGGCGTGTGTGCCAGTGTGTGTGCGTGTGCTTGTGTGTGTGTGTTTGTGTGTGTTGAGGCGTATGCTCTCATGCTGATCCTTGTTTTGATTTTTCAACACATCTGTGCACTGTGTCTTACCGGCACATTCAGGGCTCCACTTGAAGAAACAACCTAACAATAACAAACACACACACACACACACACACACACACAGAAAGAAAGGAAGAAACAAAGTCGGCGTGCTGCGGAGAACAAATAACACCGGTTCTGCTCGAGTACCGAGGGAAGATATTTACGATGTGCATGTTTTTTTTTTTTTCTACCAAATCTCCACATCTGCTCTCTCTCTTGCACTTGAAAACGTTTTTAAGAGTCGGCCCTCTAACGGGTTTGTGTCAAAGCCAGTATGAGTTATTTATTGGTGGAGCCTTCGGAGAATGGTGTATTGATTTTATGACGGGGTGGATGTAGTAGCACCTCAACAACATAACACAACTCTGCGTTTGCTAATGAGCTGGGCCGACAAAGGGCCTGAACGCACCGCTGACCTTTTGAAAGACACAAGTAGGTTTGTTTCTAAAAGCATACTGCTGCTTTTATATGTTCTATTTGAAGTGGCTTTGTTCTCATCCCCATGAAAAACACCCGTGACATTAACGGTGAGAGGGCGGCTCACTGTAATCTGATCACGTGACAAAAAGTGTAGAGCTCTCATCTCATTTTCGATGCTCCTCAACGGGGTTACTTCCTGAACATCGTATTTAAAATACATTAGAAATAAATTAGAATGAGTTACAAAGTTCGAGCGAGACAATAAAGCAAAAATATATAAAAACAAATGCAAATCAAATGCCGAAAACTATTTAGTAACGTTTAAGAGTATTATATTTTGTTATTGAATCTTTTACTGTTTACAAGAAGGAATAAAAAGTCACATTATATCTATTTTGAAACAAACAAATACAAGTAGAAGCAGCCTCGTGGAAGGACTAACCTGCCTTCTGGTAAATAAAACCAGAACGCACCAAAAACAGGTTCCTTTACACATTCCTCCATTCCAGTAATAAAGGCCCCAACAAGGTGCAGCAAGTCAGTGTCCTTCAACTTTTTTCCAGGCAATCTGCCTCATTTTTTCATTCATCCATCATCTGTCATTTACTCTTTCTATCTCCGATCAATATTTCCATCCGCTCGTCCATCTAGCGTCGGCCACTTTGTGTCTCACGGCCTCCTCTGATGTCCCAAATCCTTCACCGCTCTCTGTACAGTATAACAGATGCCAACATGTTCTATCCACAGTGACGTTTACCACAGATACTGAGCAACACAGCAACACTACGAGGTGGATTCAACTAAAAGCCAAACCCACTGCAGCGCGAACACAGTGCACAACGTCGTGAAAAGAATAGAGGATGCGTGTGTCTGAGACATTCGTCTCCCCAGGGCTGATGATGAATGGGCCTCAGTTTGCGGAAGAATATTAGACGGGTCACACCGAGAAAAGTTGTGCACGTGGATACGTATCTGCAAAAACGGAAGTAAACGTTTTTCCAGATAGACAAGGTAGTTACAGAGTTATCACACTTTATATTATCGTGTGCCATTCTTAGATTAGAGGCCAAAAAGACAGACTAGGCACCTGCGAGTTAACAATAAGGGACAGCGCTGTTAGTCGCGTTTCTGCGGCGCTGTCCGTGGTGCTGAAACCTGTTACTCAGACGGACAAGACTCAGGTGGTGCAGCTTCTTGAAGGTCAGGTTGCCCTCCCACCCTCCTCCCCTCGCTTACCGCTGTTAGCGCTGTTAGCTGCAAGCGCCGGTTCAGTCTGTCCATCCGATTACTCCACAGTTAAGTTGTGAATCCAAACCACAACCCTTGCGTATAAGTTTAAAACACAGTGGGGCATTCAAAAGGTGTGTGCACTAAGTCAAAAGTAAGTAAGCGAACATCCCAATGACGTTCAGCTGGTGGTAGCACTAGATAAGTGTGTTTAATGTGTGTCTCTTGCAGGGACATTTCTCCCACTGTGGTCCAACTGAACTGGGGGGACTTGGGGACCACGGACCAACCAAGCTCCTTGCACACACAAGCCGTTATGTAAAATGGAGAAACATCGGCGGGGAAGGATGGGTCCCTCCCCCCTCAGCAGCGTTCACGGGCACCGTGCACGGGGAAGGTCCCAGCATGGGGAGAATTGATTGTGTCTTGTCAGCGGTTCCGGTGACAGCTCTTTATTTATCAAGCGCTCGTGTTGCAGTGGACTTGGCAGAGCTGCGGCAGGTGTGAAGGTCAACAAGAGAGTCATATTTTAATCAAAGACCAAGGAGCTAAAAATAAAGCTCCCCCAGCGGGCATATAACCGAGAGACCGAAGGAGCCGCGAAGAGGCTCCGTGGAGCCCGGGTGCTAATTACCACGCACGCACGCCGCTGCTTGTTGCTCTGCATAAATGTCAGTGGTCAGTTTTTCTTTACACTCAAGGAGCCATTAGTGGCAGGAGAATGTGTCGCAATGCACCTGGAGTTCTGAGCCGGAGCCAAGAATCACATGCCTCCCCCCACCAGCGTGGCAGAAAGAAGACACTGTCGGCCAGAGGGGGGAAGGGAGGGAGGGAGGCAGCGCTCCCCGCCGGTGTGAAGTCGGAAGTGGGGGTCCATGTATGCGGACTCGTTGTCACGAAATAGCGGCCCAATTTCAAAGGTGTGTGGTGATGTGCTTCACGAGGAGGGCCTTTCATCTCCAGTGGACTCACATCAAGTGTGGGTGGGAGGGCGTTTACAGCCTGGCCGTGAACCAAAACGCCCCCCTCCCCCTCCCCCCGGATAATAAGGACTTGTGCGAACGCGTGCTGTGCAGAGAGACAGCAGAGACCGTGGAACGTGAAACCCACTGGCTGACCTTTGTCTTTTCATACAGCTGCTTTCTCGCCATGAATAAGTTATGATAAACAGTTCCACCTCATTGAGCTCTGCAGATTCATATTTATAACAAAATAAAAACCACTTGACATTACGTTTTCTTCATCAACTACAATGTAATGCTGGTCTTATATTATTTTTATTATTTGCAAAAATTTCATTCAGTCTCACTGCGGCATTATTGTGCCACATGTTGTATTCTGAGTAGGTCAATGCTACAAACATGGCTAATTGGAGTAACTATGAACACACCTTTATCTATCATTGTCTATACTAGCAACAATACTTGTGACCTATCGTTGGATAAACGGTCACATTATTGGGGAGGTTTTTTGTGTTCTTGGACTTCCTCTCGGCCAACTCAAGTGCCAACTCATCCACGTTTTCGGATGAAATGTTCTGGGTTGCAGCGTGTCTTCTCCACATTTGTAAGATGGATCGTAAGACAGATATGCAGATGGCTGCTGAGCGCTGCGTCTCCTTCAATTATCAGTGAACTTTGAATTGTCATCATTGAGCTCTGTCTGAACTCGGGTCCATCGAGGACTATTCATGAAGCCATGTGTAACCGGTGGCCTTTATCGGAGACCAGTTTCAGGCCGGGTACACGCCTTGGAGTCAATAATTACTGGCTTGGCTTCAATAATTACCACTTCTTTTTACACTTCCTGCTCTCCGTTTTAATGTTTCAATCTGACAAATGCCAACTTGTCAGCCTTGTGCTGATTTTGTTTTTCATATCCATCTCTTCATTTATTTGTCCCCACTTTACCTGTAAGGTAAATGTATCTTCTTCTTTTATACGTCCTCTGCTGACGTACTTTCTACACACCAGCAGACTTTCCTCTCTGCTCCAGTTTCCAATTTCAGCTGGAAACAGAAATGTCACCACAATCGATGCTTCCTCTGACCTGGACTTCTGTGGCTCTCTGTTGACTTGAATACTCCGGGTTTTTTCCAGAACGTCAGACTCTATTACAGTTGATTACATTGTCTACATGTGAGAACCAGGCGACTATGGTTCCGCTGACCCTCCTTTCACATGTTGCCCGCGGCTCTCCTCCACCCCCTGCTGGGGAAGAAGGGAGAGAGACAGGTGGTGCACCCACAACGGGGTAGCAGCCTCAAAGATGTCATCAAATGTGACTAAAAGAAAAAAAAGCCAGTATTGGAGGACACCGATCCCAAAACTTTTGGTATTCAATGACACGTTTTGTTATGCTGCAGATGATATTAATCTCCCCTAATGAGCTCATTTATTTCTGTGTTGACACCCGCGGATGGTCTCAAAAAGTTGAAAGAAAATGCATTACCAAAAAAACATCTGAGTAAAGTTTTACATTTGAGTAAAGTGAGTTCATCATTCCACGTACATAACGGTCAAAAACAGAAATGTATTCATACTTAACGACCAGTAGTGGAACATGAGACCAGCAGGAGCATGCAGGTGCACCGTGGCAGACTCCGTGGACCTATGTTAGATATATATGTTACACTAATGAAGACATAGCTGTGAATATAATCCTCTTTCCTGCTAATGGATTCCGTGAAATGCGGCACGCCGAAAGGGCAACCGAATGATTAACCCAAAAAATCATTAAATTCAACTCAGGCCTGAATTTGAATTAGCCACTACACCTCCCATGTGATTAAGTACCTGACTTTGACAAGAATAAATCCATTTAATGTGAATTCAAGCCTGTTTTTCACCATTCATTTGAAAAACATCTTTTTTGTTATTTTCACTTATTAGAAAAAATGTTGCACAGTCCACCTTATTGCCGTTTTAATTGATTCGAACGTGATGTTTTCACAGTCTGGTGCGCCTCCTCCTCGAGGGCCTCGTGATTCATGCGCTGACTGTCAGACGTCGGAGAGGAGACGGTGGTGTTGCGTGAACTTGACAGAGCGGCTGACCCCGCAACTTTGATCAGCGACCCGTTGACTGTGAAGGGAGGCTCGCCGCGGTGTGATGGACTCGGTCCGGGAGCAAACTCACCCGTCAGCTGCTCGCTGACGAGCCGCTGTTGTTGATTCAACACAGCGGGTCGTAGTGATCTGCATGCACCGCTGCTGATGGATGCAGAGGTATGCTTTAGGGTGGGGCTACTTTGAGAAGTTAAAAAGCATGAAATCAGATGTTTCAAAGTCAAAATATTTTAGTGCCACTTCTTTTAAAAGGAACCTAGAGGTCAACATTAATTATTAGGTTGCTTCAAATAAATGTGGGCCTTCTTCTTCTTACGTAGAGTGTCTCTTTGAATAAACCCTCTTCATTTCTGAACCAACAACCTTTGATGGATTGTGTGTATTCTTTGTAACGCCAGCAGTTAGAACTCTGGAGTAATTACTTTCCTTAAATGACCTTCGACTCTCCTTTGTGCTTTCCTCGAGATGTTAATCGTGAATAATACACGACATATTCCAGCCGTCCGTTGCTCCACATAATGAGTTTTCTGGAGCGTCAAATGAGGTCATCTCCAACATTGGTGTGAGGGGCTCTTTGTTTTTGGGGGGATGGGGGTCTCATCTCAAACATACGTCCTCTCCTGCTGGTTCGAGGTCTCGTCCCGATCTGACCGCTGCACACATTCTTTATGTGGGTTTATTCTTCTAAACATGCATATGCAGTATGTATTTCTGACAGCAGCAACTTTAATCTAATTTCCAACAGCCATTTTTAATTATGGAAGTTAAGGAATTCAAAAGATTCTCAGAGGTTATTTCTCTTCCCACTTTGACTTTGAAATGTAAAAAAAAATATTTTGAAAAGACTGTCTGTTAAATGTAAGAGCAGAAATTGACACGTCTCAATAGACAAACACAGAAGGGGGAAGGAGTAAATTTTGGGACATTGTATTAGCATAACACGTATTGAGTTTATGAATGCTTTTTTTGTGACTCTTTTGTGAAAATCGTGACTTTCTTTCCGAACGATAAATCTGCAAACACCCTTGCACATTTCCTGGAAATAAGTTTTAATAACGTCTAAACACATTCTGTTACCTATGTTCTACAAGTAGTGCTACATGCATAAATAAAAAATGAAATGTTTTTTAATTTTTGCACATTCAGATGCAAAGACGTTCAAAATAAGTTTTATGTGTTGTGCGGAAGCCATTTAGCACATGAAGATACATCCAGTTGTGTATATTCACTCACACATAAAAAAAGGATTGTAATATACAATTATTAAAGTAACAGAAATAATAATACAAAATAATACAATTAAACAAATTACTGTTGTTGTCATTGCAATAACCATAATAATAAAACATAAAATTTCATCAAAATTGAAAGAGAAAGCAGTAAAATACACATTTAAAGAATTTTTAAAAGAAATTTTATAGATATAGATTTTATTTGTCACGTCAAATATTTTTGTCTACATTTGACTACATTGTGTATATATATATATTGAAAATGATTAGATTCAAGTTATCAGTGCATTCATTTATCAATAAACCTATATCCTATCCTATAGCTATAGTGAAATATACACAAATCTGTGGTGCTATACACTATGTATACATACTCTGTATTTTTAAACAAATTAAATCTGTGTTTATCGTTTTTGAATCACTGCCTCAGGTCGCTGTTCCTCCGGAGGCCGGCAGAGGGAGCCCTCGCTCTTCTTCCTCTCCAGCCCTGACAACAACAACAAGGAGAAGCCCGCGCACACGCACACGCAGTAGCTGGGAGGGAGCGAGGACTCATGGCCGCCGAGCTGCCGCTGGAGATGTAGTTTGCTCGCAAGGATGCCGGCCAGCTTCATCTGTCGCGCGCTCCTCTTCGCCTCGATCTGCGCGGCCAAATCTCTTCCAGACCCGAAAGCAGTCGGTAAGCAGGGGGGGGGGGGGGGAGTGGGAGGGGGGCTGTGGGGTTTATTGGGAGGGTGCAGCACGATCAGGGGAGATGGGAGTGGTTGAGGTTTTTTTTAATGTCTTTTGTCCACTCAAACCTACCGTCCGCCCCGCCGACGGACGCAATGAGGGGGGGGTCAGATGGTGCAGATCCTTCATATCTGTGAGGCCTTCCCGTGTGGTCTGCTGCACAACAATGGATGCGAGAACGTGTCAAACCTGCACACACACACACACACACACACACAAACGCACACGCATATAAAGGCGCGCGCACACGCGCATTGTGTGTCCGCGCAGAGCTCTATGCGGCGGTAACGTTCATGTCCATGGTGCGCGGCTCGTTTCGAGGGGCATTATGTAATTACTTTTTCATTATTCCTGCTTCAAGCTGCGTGGAGCTCATACAGGGTCATACTGTGCTTTTTGCTTTTAGCACATGAGTCTAGAGACACTACAGACAGCTGTGGGTCATCCACAGGTTCTATTTGACATCAAACGCATTATTAACTCAATAAATATGACACAATACAAAGTAGTTAAGCTTTGATGTACTGTTACTTGTGATAGAGTATCTCTACGTAGCAGTACTTGATCTACATTCATTTGAGAGCTGTAGCTGTTTTTGTACATTCTACGAACTTAGCATGTGATCAGCTTTGAAAATGTTAAATATTAAACTACGGAGCGTGTGTGACGTTCCTATCCAGCCGATGAACACTGATATTGATGGAAGAACAGGGTCAGTACACTTTTACTCTCATTCTGCTAATGCAGTACGGATGTCCTTTGTTTGTTTGTCGGAACCTTCACCTTCAATTGGTATCGGTTTTTCGCTCCCCAGCTGCTGTTTGACTCATTCAGTAATTGATAGCTCAGCACTTCTCTCCATTATCGTCTGAAGAAATATGCAGCTCTGGAGTTCTCGCAGATCGATCAGCATCTGTTCAGATAATCAATCGATGCAGCTCTCTTTGTTTATAGGCAACTATTTCTGCCTATAAACCTCTTACGCAGTGTTGGGTTGCATTTAGCTCCACCCCCTCACAGACCTCTCGGTTGCTGGCCACGGCGAAAATACCAAAGTCGCAGCTTTAAACCAATGGGTGACATCAATCAACTTCTTATTCACACTCTACATGAACGAAATCCTTCTGTGTGGGAAAAAAAAAAGCAATAAAAAATGGCCGATGGCCTCAAGGAATCTCTAAAAACTAAAACAGCTAGTGCTTCAATAGATCGACTAAGAGCTGCTCGGCCCAGATTTTACACTTACCAGGACCAGAGGAGTATTATAAACTGCGTTTCAACTCCACTAGATCCACATGAAGCCCTCTGCGGGGGGTCTCCGAATGTCACTCTGGGACTCTCACCAGTTCCATCATTGGAGCTGCTTCAAACCCAGATTGAGGAAATCCTCTTCCCACCAACACACACACACACACACACAGGAGCCTTTATGGGCCCCAATTATGGTTATAAATGAGAGCATTTATACACGCACAATAGATTACGGACACGCACGTATACACGTGCCTGTTTATGATTATTATCTGCATGGAGGGGTTTGTCACGAGAGGCCTGGAGGGGTTAAGACGACGACAGCTGTCTGAGCCAGCTTTATACAGAGTCAGCTGGTATCCATGGAAACCCCCCTCGCCTTCCCCAAGTGTGACCCACATCCACGACTTGTCCAAAGACGGAAGACAAAATGTTCTGGGGCCCAAGGCCTGTGAAGAGGAATCAGCGATGGGTTTGTCTCTGAGATGATGCACACGTCATCGTCGTGACGACCCACCACTTCTGGGTGGAGGTGGAGGGTCACTATGGGGTCAACCTCCACGCAAAGCATGGCGTATGTACTTTGAGATTCAGAGTGGCTTTCAATTCCATTCAAGAAGTCATTTTCTCCTCAGTCCATCTCAAAGGAACGTTCAGATTGTCCTAAAGTAGTTTTAGGACAAGATGACTCCATATAACTGCAGAACTCGCATGAGAGTCGTCACGCTTTTGAAGTTTTCCTCAATGTCAGAGTTATCCAGTGGTAGTTGACAACTAGTGGATGACTCTGACACAGAGGGAAACGAGTGGTCCTCGCATCGATGCGTGCTCTGGAAACAAGGACTGCTGATAGGTCATTCGGCATGTTTGTAACGCCAAAATAAAGAGAAAGAATCTGCAAAATCCAGATGAAGGGAGCAGAGAGCATCATTGTCCCTCGGATATATATGTTTCATGCTGAAATCCTCTTCACTTTGAAGGTTGTTTTAGTGGAAATCGTTGCCTTGCTGCATAATGAGTTTCTCCTCATAAGACACTTGAGGGTGACTTGACATAATGAGCCATATTTGAGGGCATTTACTGCTTTATACCATATTATCTGCTACTCAAAGAAAACTAAACTAAATCATTATTTTATAACAAACTGTATGCCACATTGGAGACTTTGCAGATTGGTGGTCTCGCAGATGCTCCACTGATTGGTTGATCCTTCATTTTTCATCTCCATGTAAATTAACCGGATCAATCTATGTCTTTTTTTTCTCTTCTTTTTTTTTAACCAGAGGTGCAAATCAAAGTCCAGGTGTTCGATAACAGCGACCTGTCTCCGCTAGCCGACGCCGAGGTGGTAGTCCACGGCAACCAAACTGTCCTGGCCTCCAGCCGGGCCGGCGGCGATGGCGTCCTGAGGGTCAGCTTCCTGTACCGCACGGGAACATGGGTCATCATCACGGCCTCCAAACAAGACTACGTCACCAACTCCGTCCCCTGGCACTCCAGCCGTATCCCCCGTACGATTATTATTATATCATTATAGATCATCAGTCATTGACTCAAACCTTGTCTGGAGCTGTTTTCATTCTAAAGCTCTCTTTCTCTTCTCTGTTTTATTAAGTGTATGCATCGGTCAGCCTGTACCTGCTGGTCCAGAGGCCAGGAACCCTCATTCTGTACGATGACATCCTGCAGGTGCTCTCCGGGTCGCCAGGTAAACAAAACAAACCCATTTCTTCCTGCCAGTGAAACAGGAATATTTGGAACATAAATGCTCAAAATTATTTCCCAAAAACGTGAATCACGGCGAATCAGTAGTTACTCGAGATTCAGCGCTGTTTGCTACCGGTTGTCCTATTCTTGGATCTCGTGAGAGTCAGTTTGACCCATCGAGCGCTATCCTGTCACCACGTCTTAAATGAGTTTGTCTGCAGCTCTGAGAGGAGGCTGGATTCCTCCCCCCCCCCCAGGCCTCCACAGACTCCGCTGCTTAACATTTAGATCACCCCGCGTTAACCGCTTCCGCCGTCGCCGTGACAACCCGCCGCAGCTCGCTCCTTTTTGCACATTTGGAGAAAGGCATAAATTAAGATTCCGGATCTCTCTCTCTCTCTCTCTCTCTCTCTCTCTCTCTCTCTCTCTCTCTCTCTCTCTCGCTCGCTTCCTCTCTTCAGGAGCTCGGGACCAGCCGCTGGTGCAGCTTCAGAGGAAGTCCCTCCAGCTGCCCTCCGACTCCAACTACACGGCGCTGTCCGCCACGCTGACCACGGCCCGGACGCAGTACGAGGTCGGCGGCTTCCCGTTCCTCTTGGGCCAAGAGACCAACAGCTCGGGTGGGTGCGGTGCCACGATCTGATGTCCTGGGGGGGGATATTCATCTGTTCATTGGGTTTATCTGAGAGGGACGGTGCACGATAGTAAAACAAGAGTGAGCCACGAGGTAATTAGTCATCGGTAGCCTCGGATGTTACAATGCTTGAGCATAAAAATGAGATGATATTGAGTTTCAAACAAAATCATTATGACCTTCATCACTGATGGAGGCAAGTAATGCGGTGTAAATAATGAAAGGCTCAAAAATCCATTATTGAGTTGTACGCTTGTCGTCCATGTAAAAGACAGTTGGAGCCGATCTAAGCGTCTTCCTCTCTGCAGGTGCGGAAACGGGGTGGACGGACCTGACGGCGTTGGCCGTGGTCAGCGTCCAGCTCTTCGACAAAGACGGCGGCGCGGTCGAGGTCTCCGACCCGATCCAGATCTCCGTGCCGCTGCCGTCCGATACCCGCAACCGGATGGCCACCAGTGTGCCGGCCTGGCTGTATCAGCCTAAGACGGGTGAGGGAAGAGTGACGTCGGGGGCTCTTGTGGTGGCGTTCCTCTGGTTTGTGTAATAACGTCCATTTCTGCAGGACTGTGGGTTCGCAACGGGACGGGCTACATCCAAACGGACGGCCAGCAGTTTGTGTGGAACGTCGTGGTCCCTCAGATGGGGTACTGGCTGGCTGCGTTCCCTTCGTCTTCAGGTACCGTAGCTCCTCATTCAAGCTGTAAACTTACACGTTTTCCCATTAAGATCTTAAGTCTTCATAAATAGAACAATTAAATATTTTTTTAAGGAAAAGTACAAATCCAACATAAGGAACTCCACCACAGTCACATGACCTCATGTCTCCACCACTAAATGGACGACTAGTACTCTAGTGTTTTGTTGTCAAATTTAGATTCGTTAGGATTTACTAAACGATTTTATATTAAGCTCTCTTCAGTTTTTATCAAAACATTATTTCTAACCGAAAACACATTAAAAAAAACTCATTGACTTCTAGACGAGGGAACAGGAAGTGTAAAAACGCGGAATCTTTTCGGCAAATGTTTTCCCTTGGAGAAGTTACTTCACATAACAATAAGAACATCCCATCATAAAGGTGAAGCTGAATTTTTTCTTTAACATTTTCCAGTTAAAAGATCAGTAGGCGACCCGATGACCGATCCTTAGACATCCGTGCGTTGTGTTGCAGGACTGGGTTTGTCTCATCCCGGCCTGAGGGACATCACCACCTACCACACCCTGTTCCTGCTCTCCATCCTGGGCTCGCTGGCCCTGCTGGTGCTCATCCTGCTCTGTGTGCTGCTCTACTACTGCAGGTGTGGGGAGCATAGGCGCAGGTCTCAGATTTAGGCTTCAAAAATGACAATGTTGGTTGTGGTAATTGCAAATACTATTGGGTTAATTTTAGGTTACACTCCTCTTGTTATCCCCAGAAGATTACAGGTGCTTCTTTCAAGTCTGACGGTCAGTGTGTGTTTACCTGTTTTAGGCGGAAGTGTTTGAAACCCCGTCGCCAACAAGGGAAAGCACACACGGCCAATCTAAACGGTGCCAAGAGGGACCAGGGTACGTCCACCTCACGGCTGAATCTGATCTGTGGAGGCCACGCCGAGTCCGGCCCCTCCAATGAAAAATCCGACATGTCCCCATCCCGAGACTACCAGAGTTCACGGGAGGACCTGACCAAGCACGTTCCGGCTCACATGCTGCGGCACGCCAAGGGGAAGAACGCGTCCGGTCCGCAGCGCGGCGAAAGCTTCCCGATGAAGGTTACCCGAGCCACCGAGACCAACAACCTGGACAACCCTTTGCTGCATGAAGACTACAACCGGAGCTACAGCCCCCTGGAGGGCAAAGAGTCCGAGTACCACCGACACCACAGCGCCAACGACAATCGAGGGTACTCCGCCGATCCCCCGTCCCCGCCTCGCTTCCAAGGCTACGTGCCGAGCCAGAGCGACAAGCCCCCCGAATACTCGGCGGCGGCTTCCGAAGGCCTGGCCAGGCCCACCTCCCTCAACACTCAAGCAGGTCAGATCATCTTCTGCAGCTCCATCGACCAGATGAAGGAGAACATGTACCGGAGCATGGTGCCGACGCTGGTCATCCCGGCCCACTACATGCGCCTGCCCTCCGAGTTTTCCAAAGACGGCAAGGACCACAAAGACCAGGATAAAGACGGCGCGCAGATGGGAGGAGGCCAGCCGCACCATCACCACCACCAGAAACAAGGCCAACAAGGAGGATCCCAAGGCGGGTCCCAAGGGCACGACTCTGAGGACGCGAGCTGGGCTTCCGACTCCTCCGGTGGACCCATGACCATCCCGGTGCTATTCAACGACTCCACCATGGCCCAGATGAACGGAGAACTGCAGGCCCTGACGGAGAAGAAGCTCATGGAGCTGGGCGTCAAGCAGCACCCGAGGGCGTGGTTCATCTCCCTGGACGGACGCAACAACGCTCACGTGCGCCACTCCTACATAGATGCTGGGAACGACCTCAGCGGAGGAGGCGGGGGCTTGTTCTTAGGCGGCCCCAGCAGCGCGGGCCGAGACGTCAACCTCGAGCCGCCTCTGGAGGCCCAAGAGCGCAAGTCGGCGATCAACAGGAAGGGGAAGGAAGAGCGGTGGGGGACGGGAGGACGGAAGGGACTCGGCAGCGGCAACGGCAACGGCGGGGGGAAGTGCTACTCCAAGCTGGCGTACCCCGACCGCGGCGAGCCCGGCAGCGGTGGCGAGGGCCGTCCCGTCTCCCCCGAAGAGAACTCCCTCACCCCTCTCCTGGACGAAGGGCCGTCCTCCCGAGGGTCCACCATCCCCAGGAAGGGACGCAGCAGCGTCAACAGCAGCAGCCGCAGCAGCAACAACAGCGAGAACCGCCGCGACTCCATGACCAGCCCCGAGGACGACGCCGACGACAAGGACGAGAACAAGAAGAGCCCCTGGCAGAAGATCGAAGACCGGCCCCTCATGGTCTTCCACCCCAGGAAGTGAGACGACTGGACTCGCTGGAAAACACCTTCAACGGTGTTTTCAAAGAAGGAGATGGACGAGGATGGAAGAAGAGGTTTTTCACCCGGAGAGAAATCACAATAAGCACAAACACGCTCTGCTGGTGCAACCTCTCGGGTTGTTGTGTTGGCCTTGTGTGTTTCTGGTCAGGTGCGTTTGCACTTTTTCGATTTCTCTCGTGGACTCACCGTTCGTTACTTGTCCTGGTTTCCACTGAGATGATCTATCGTACGCGGTTTATTGTGAACACTTGTCACCCATTACGCCACCGCAATCCGAGCCATCACACTGACTGTGGAAATAGCCATTCCATAGAGCAGAATATGAGAACAAAGCACTTACAAAATCTGTGATTATTAATGGATTTATACAAAGTATTTGGAAGCGGATAACATTTTTGTGGGTGAACCCGTAACCCAATGCTCACATAGTTGGTAGAAGACATGCGCCCAGTGTTTCTGTGACGACTCCACTGCCCCGAACTTTAACCACGCTAAGTTTTCTTTAAACTTACGACCTGCGACTTGCTCCTTCAGGGACGCTCTGTGTTCATGTGTTCAGATTGATCAATCACAGTGCTGATTTGGTTTTAGGAGTCGCTCCGTCATCATCCCCTCTCTGTCACCGACTTGTTGCCAAAACGTAGACTCCTCTGCCTTTTTATTCTCCTCTCGGCCGTTTTAGTCGACTTTGTGATCTCTGTCGTGTAAATAGATCTCCTGGATGTTTTGAAGGATTGATCTGGGTTTAGATAAAGGTTTTGCATGCATTTGAATGTATGAAAGAAACGGAAGGCATCTAACCCCCCCCCCCCCCCACTTTCCCCCCCTTCGCACTCCTCCCCACACACAGAGTCCTCCCCTAGTTGCCAAGAAATTGTGAGTGAGCCTCTACAGCCAAAACACCACTTTACTTGAAGACCTGTTTAATATTCCACAGAGATCCACGGTGTGGGAGTGGGGGAGGGGAGGGGGGATTCTCACAAGGCCTGCACCACTACTCTCCTGTAAGTGCCTTCTTTCACATAGAAACGGGTGATAGGCATGCAGGTCCCTGTTTAAGACGCGAATAAGCACACTGCATTGTGGGAGCAACAACACCAGACCTTCTGGGGGGGCGCCTGTCAGAAGAAATAACTGTTTTCCTTGCGGCTGTTACGTCCTTTAATATCTACGTTTTATTGTATCTATCCCCTTTTTTCACCAAACTTGTAAATGGTACAATGAACTATATGAGATTTTACGGTGTAAACAACGTGCATGTAACATTTAGAATAGTGTTTTTAATGATTTTCTTTTCTTTTTTTATTGATCCAGGATGCTTGGCACAAAAAAACTCATAAAACTAAAAAAGTGACGCACTGACGTGTTGCCAAAAAGAAAAGATACACTGAATTTCTCCTCTTTATCCAGCTCTGACAAAATTCACTTCCGGTCGTAAATGTTTACAACGACAACCACACTGACCAACGTGCTCCCGCCCGTTGATTCCAGCGTCACCGACTGTGAACATCGTGTCATCTCGCAGATGAGAGCTCAACAGTTCTTTCTGTTTTTGTTTAAGGCTGTATAAACGTCACGCTGGCTCGTCTTTTTCCTCCCATTCGCTTGTTGTTCATAAGCTTCGACAGTTGCCTACAAATGTGATGTGAAGTCTGAAGAACAAACCACGATCAAACAATTCCTGCTGAGTTGTCCACTGCTGTAAATGTACAAGGGATCAGATATTTTATTATTATTATAATGAGTTGTGCAATTGCAGCTTTTCCTGTTTTTGTTTGATAGGAGAGAACGTGTTTTCTACTGTCAAACAAAAACGTAGATTTGTTTTGTGAACTGACATTTTACACGAGATGTAAACCACGTTTTTGGGAGTTTTGAGAGAACTGTAGGCCTTCACCCTGTGCAGTAAATCATTTGCTTCATAAACCTGGTTGTTTGTAAACTGTAAATTGATTCTTTCTGTACATGAGACAAAATAGAAATAAATTTGTTCCCATAGTCATTTGGTGTTTGTGATTTATTCAGAAGTCAGAAGTTATGAAGATTTAAAAGATTTTTTTTTTTAGCAAAACTGCTGACAAGCTTTGTCTAATTAATTGTATTACCTCTTTAAAAATGAATAAATACTCTTTAAATACTAACTTTTTAGAAATAATCTGTTAATATTAAACATAAGCATTAGCATTGGAACGTACTTAAAGTACTAAAAGCATGCATTTGAGTGTTTTTTAAGATTGTTGTACTATGCATTATTGATACTTTCACGTGTTTATCATTTTAACATGGCAACTGGTTCATTTTACTTTATTTTATATAGCTCTGGCAAAGCTGTGAATAGAGCTGTGTGTGTAATTGTGGAAAAAAACATTTTTTTCTGAGTTTGAGTAAAGAATAAATATATTAATCAGAAAAGAGAAATACTTAATTAAAATACAACTATCTAAAGGTCATGTACCTGTGTAAATCTTCTCAATTGTTTCCCTTTAATTACGCATTCCGTTCAGGTGACGGCCCGCGGTGTAATGTCTCTTTAAGGGCAGAGTCACGTGGGAGCGTGTCACGTGGTTGTTGAATTGCGAATTTATAAAAAACAAAAGAGAAAGAGTGTGTTTCTTTGTGCTCTGAATGTTCGTAAAGCAGCTTAAATATCCGTCACCCGTGGAATTGGACGGTTTTCCACTTCGCAGTGAACCCATCAGGTGAGAAAAACAAGTCATTCAAACCTGTTAGCTTTATTGTTAGCCACATAGCACGCTACATGCTATGCTACCCGGTTCTCTGGTGGATTAACGTTAGCTTGTTTGTAGAAACCCATCCGACCTGATGAGTACTGAAAAGTACCTGATGGCGTGTTGTTTATACCTTTATGAAATGCTGTATTCTGTCAGAGTTTAATGGAGGTGTTATTGTTGTTTAGGTTGTAAGAGAAGCATGCAGCATAGAGCTGTTGATTATCAATATCTGAACTGAAGCTGACTGTCCAAGCCTCTGCAAGTGAAGGTAAGGTACACTGTTGTGTGATAAATGATACGCTGACAGTAGAGGAAACCTAATACGTCTAGGAAAACACTTATTTGTAGTATTTATTTAACAAGTATTACAATTTTCTGCAACTTTAACCTAGACTAGGGACATATTATATTGCATTTATACTAAGACATTTAAGACTTTTTTTGCTATTGTATTACTATTACGATGTGCAATTAATCGTGTTATATACATGGAGTAGCTTGTGATGTGGAGCTTCTTTTTACTTCTATTTAAGGTGCGTTTCTGATTCCTGATTCTCATTATATTATCAGAAGCCAGATTTCAGTTTTATATTAATGTTACATATTATTAAGCTTTTAAAATATGTTTTTCTGAGAAAATGCTGCAAAATGTTATTCTTAATTTTAAATTGTATTCTTTTCTGTTTCATTTTTCTTTATACAGTGAAGAAGATACTAGTTATGCTAATATTGTAAAATATTTCTCCCTTTGACTTAATAAAGTATACATGTTGAACAGACCCACTACAGCTGCAGAGAATAGTTAAAAAATAAACACAATGAACAAAAAACGTTTTTAATTGTCAGTTTAACACATTTGACATGTAACAATGCCGAAATATTAGTTTCATCTTTTAAAACGGGTTGCTATTTTTCTGAGTGATGGGTATTTTATTATCTTTACGTTTTGGACTGTTGATGAAACTTTTTTATTTATTTAGCTAAACATTTAATTATATATATCATTATTTAAAATGATATATTCTGCTGCACAGAAGAAGTTCTTGGAACAAGAAGCGATACTAAATGTTAAATGAATAAAGATTTTTCTTTCTGTATCAGTTGTTGAGGGATCTGAAATGGCAAAAATTTCTGTGATAACGGCACAATAAAGGACATGAACCTTACGATACAAGTTTATCTGAAAGAATTCCTGCTGAGCTGCTGAACTTTGTTATCTATCTACCTTGTGATTTTAACTCCGAAAAAGAAAGAAACAAAAAGGGGGAAAAAAAACCCTGAAGATTAGCTGAAATGAGCTCACAGGGGTCGAGGGCCTTTGCGTATCGCCTGCACACATTGCGTCATCTTCTCCGCTGCGTGTGTGCAGATGTTGCCGATGGGGGTTGTGTTCCTGGCTCTGCTGGGCCTGAGCTCCACCCGGGTCTGTCCCGATGGCGGCATCTGCCGGTACCAGAACACCTGCTGCAAGAACACCGTTGGAGGCTACGGATGCTGTCCGCTACCATATGTGAGTCCAGTTGGTTAGAATTAAATCAAAGCGGTGTAATCAAACAAGCAATGTAAAAATACTACACAGAGTAAAAGTCCTGCATTGAAACCACAATTTAAAATGGCTGTGAGGAACATTCACCTGCGCCCGATTCAGCCCCGGATTTGGCCAGTTTGATAGATGTGCTCTATATGAACCTACACGACTCATCCAACATGTAACTAAAACCCTGTTAAAGTCTTTTAAATGTTTCTCTCCTTGGCTCAGCTGACCCGAACTACCTTCTACTTTCTTCTTCACGTCGTTGGCTGTGTTTTGTGTTCTCGGGGTCTTTAAAGCCTTTTTTATTCCTACAAACCCCCCAACTCCTCCGCCCCCACTCCAGGCTGAGTGTTGCTCAGACCACCTGCACTGCTGCTACGAGAGGACAGTGTGTGATCTGGTCCACAGCCTTTGTGTGAATAAGACCGTTTCTCTTCCCATGATGAGACGCATCCCTCAGGTAAACCCGACAAAGGACTCGCCGTTTGCTTCTTGTGTTGTTCTGCTATTTCTTCTGAACTAATAAAACTTTTGTAGTAGTAGGTAACATTCTGGCAGTTATGGATTTTTATATATAAATATTTGAAAATTCCAGGTCAAACTTTCTGCATCATTTTTGGGGTTTTATTCTTATCTCTCTTTATGTTTATACAATACGAAAAGCACGCACGGTAAAGATTGCTGCAAATGAAACATAAGTGATGCATGAACGTGAACGCCTATCAGGGCTACAGAATTGAGAGAAACATTTTTGCTTCTGGAAAATGCTATGCATTTTTGTTTCCAATTTCTTAACGCATGTTAAAACAAATTGTTGCTTTGGAAATATTTAAAAGAAATCCCTGATATAAAACCCTCCTGACCTTTCCTCTACTGCTGCTGTAGAACAAGAGTAGGTAGTCCTTTACAAAGGATGCGTTCTTCATGACGCCCTCCGAAGAGGATAAGAACATGTGCAGTGTAAGGGTTAGGCCTAATGTCCAGGATCAAATAACGTATGCGTTGTGCACATTACTTTTCAGAATTTACGTGCTTTTGATGTACAGTAGTACGAGGGACATTTTCACCATCAGGAGATCTGAAATGATTGAATGACTGGAACACCATCTCTGTTCGTGTGTGTAAATGTATATATCCATCTATCCTGCTGTTGACGTATTGTTTCTTTCTCGCACGCTGCTGGGCCGTGGTATGTGGTGGCGGTGCAGCTCCAGGATACTCTGAAAGCCGTCATCTGTCCAGACCAAGAGTCCGAGTGTCCGAACGACGCCACCTGCTGCCAGCTCCTGGACGGCTCGTGGGGCTGCTGTCCATTACCGAAGGTGAGATAGATAAAGGTATTCGGATGGATAGGTCAATATCTTATGTTATTTTACATTTATTTTTATGATTTCATTGGGTTTTTATGGATTATCTTTCTCTCCTACAGGCGGTGTGTTGTGAGGATAAACTCCACTGCTGCCCCGAGGACACAAAATGCGACCTCGCTCACTCAAAGTGTGTTTCATCCTCGCTGGAGTCCTTCCCCATGCTGGAGAAGCTGCCTGCAAGGAGGAGGGACAACCACTCGGGTACGTGGTCATGTGGCTCATTTCAGGCCAACGGTCTGCTTAATAAGTCCTTTGTGAGAAGAAGTTTATACGGGAGAAAGATTTATAAAGTGACTAAAATCCATCTGTCATGTTACATTTATATGCTAATGATACTGTGCTAATAACTACGATGTCGTGTTTGAGCGTCTTCATGCTGACGTACCAATGAATGGAGACTAATTACTTTTATTCTTTTGTTCTAGTTGGCTCGGTGTCGTGTCCCGGCGGGAAAAGCAGCTGCCCTGACAGTTATACGTGTTGTCTTCTGACCAGTGGAGATTACGGCTGCTGTCCTTACTCACAGGTACATGTGACTCGCTTTCGACATGAGCCATTTCGTATGTATTTGGAATTTAATATCTTTTAGGTTTTTATAAAGGCAATGCGAAGAGATCACATCGCTACCCGAGAGACTGCATTTTACATAATTATCTGACAAATTAGCCAGACAATTCAGTTAGTTGAGAAAATAAGTTGGTTGCAAATCTGAACCTTGCGCAGGCCATGTGCTGCAGCGACCATCTCCACTGTTGCCCCAGCAACACAATATGTGACCTGGCCCACGGGGTCTGCAAAGACGGGGATGCGATATTTCCGCTGCTGAAGAAAATCGCCGCTGTGCCCAATGACGGTAAGCAGGCCGACCCGAAGAGGGCCCGGATGCATTGAGATGAATGATTTAAGAGCTTCCCGTCCTCTCAGTTTTGTGTCCAGACAAGACGTCGTCGTGTCCTGACCAGACCACGTGCTGCAAGATGGCGGACGGCTCGTACGGCTGCTGTCAGATGCCCAACGTGAGTGCACTGAACTGACGCGCTCAAAGCGATCCACGTTCATCCCCACGTTCAAAAAATAAAATGTCTCTACATAATCCAAGATGAAAAACAAAACCCAGAGGTTAAAAATGTCTACAGCATAACCCATTCAGAAGCATGCGCCGATTAAAAAACGCTAACCCTATAGCATCTACCTGCTTCAAAACAGGAAGTCACTGGCAAAGAAACAAAGCCTGCCTCTTGCTCGATTTAGATTGGTTGCCTGACAGTTTATTGACAGTTGATTTGATTATTTATCATTTTGACATTGGTTAGGAGACTTGCCCCTGTCTTTCCAGGCCGTCTGTTGCTCGGATCACATCCACTGTTGTCCTGAAGGAACCCGGTGTGACGTCGCACACAGTGCATGTTTATCCGCCAGCGTAGAGGCCGCCTTAACGTCGGTCGCGGTGACGACGCCAATGGAAGTTCAGAAAAAAGGTCGGAGTGGGACGTTTGTGTTCCCCCGGGGGAAAAAAGTTTTCTTTTCAGTAATAAAATAAAGCCAACAACGCTTCCTCTGCTCCGAGATTGATTCAGGAATGCACATCTTTTGGTCTTTCAGTCAGGGCCGTTCCCTGCGACGAATCGCTTGCGTGCGCTGACGGGAACACCTGCTGCAAGTTGGCGGAGGGAGGGTGGGCCTGTTGTCCACTACCTAAGGTACCCACATACAGGTGACAACGTTGTGTATAGATACTGTTCAGATCCCACAGCTTGTTTGCGCCCGCCCCTCCAGGCCGTGTGCTGCGAGGACCACCAGCACTGCTGTCCGCACGGCACCACTTGTGACCTCGCGGCCTCCACTTGTGTCGACTCCTCGGCCGGCACGTCCACGCCGTGGCTCGACAAATCGCCCGCCTTCTCTCTGCCGACCGGCAACAGCCAGTGTGACAAGACCACCTCGTGTCCCGGGAACTCCACCTGCTGCAGAACGGTGGGCGGCGGCTGGGCCTGCTGTCCTCTGCCTCAGGTATGGAGGGCGGATAGTGTAGCGGAGGGGGCGGGGTGGTGTATGGGGGCGGGGTAGCGCATGGCACAGTGTAGGGGGCGGGGTCTTGTGAACAGCTCGTACGCACTTGACCAAAGTTGAAAATGATAGAATGATGACAGTTTTTTACATAAGAATGATCCATTTTACGGAAGCATAAACTTGCTTCCCTTGCAGGCCGTGTGCTGCGAGGACCAGCTCCACTGCTGCCCTCACGGCACCGTCTGCAACCTGCAGGTCGAGACCTGCGACGACCCCTCGGGGGTCCTGCCGTCCCTCCGCTGGGTGGAGAAAGCGAGCGCCAATCGGGCCGTTGCCATGCCGACTCTTCCCGCCAGGAACATGTGCGACAGCCAGACCAGCTGCCCCAGAGACACAACCTGCTGCTTCATGGACAAAACGCGCAAATGGGGGTGCTGCCCTCTGCCGAAGGTACTTGGCGCGTCACACACACACACGCACACACACGCACACACACACACACACGCACACACACGATGGCTGAGGCTTGTTTCTGCTGCCCCACAGGCTGTGTGCTGCCAGGACGGAGACCACTGCTGCCCCAGCGGCCACACCTGTGAGCCCCACCGCTCCTCCTGCTCGAGGGGACCCCTGGTCAATGTTCCCTGGTTCTCCAAGCTGAGCGCCCGCAGCGAGGCGGCGGGGGAGGCCGCTGTGACGGACGTCAAGTGCGACAACAAGAGCAGCTGCGCCTCGGGGACGACGTGCTGCAAGCTGCAGACGGGAGGGTGGGGCTGCTGCCCGCTGGTGAAGGTCCGTGCATTGCGGTCTATACGCGTGCTAGATTATCGTAATATTGTTTTGTTTTTTTTTTTTTAAATGAACAATTATTTTATAAAACTATTTAAAAAAATATATTTGATCAAAAAGTGGTTAATAAGCTTTTAGTCCAAGATTCAACTGCAAGTCACAGGTCCAGACATCAGTGTTTTTATCAAATTTTACCTCTTTAATAAACACACAGACTTCAATAACACCAAATAAATTGTTGCCCTCTAAACACATGTGCTTCTTACTAATTATATTTTAGTGTAAACAAAATCTCAATCTCTCCTCCCAAGTTCTAACACATAAAGAGACTTCAGGTCATTCGTCCAGATGAGGTCAGCAGAAATGTGGGACATTTAATCAAAACGTATGTTCTTTAAATCATCTCGTGAGTTAAAAAGTTGCCTGAGGAATCCCCTAATTCAGTTTCCTCTTCAGCGATTACAAAATTTGAGTCATTTTTGTTTTGATTCATTGTAAAAACCTCCCAAAATGTCTTTAATTTTCGACAGAATGTTCTGCTTTAATTCATATTTTAAGCACTGCGACTAATTTAATCCAAGGAATCACTTTATTCAACTAAATTTGTTCTTGAAAGTTCAAGGACATTGATGTGAAATTTTAAAGACTTGCTTATAAGACACAACTCTGTCCCTTCTCACGTCTCTGCCCTTCGTTGTACGATGTCTCCTCTATATTTGACATAAGCTCCTTGTTCCGTCTCCTCAGGCCGTTTGCTGTGCCGACCGCGAGCACTGCTGTCCTCAAGGTTACACCTGCAACATGCAGACGGGCACGTGCGAGAAGAAGACCGCCGACGCCCTCCTCCCCCCCCTCCCTCAGGTCAGAGTGGTACGGCCCGAGCCCGGAGACCACGAGGACGTGGCGTGTGACGCCGGGGGGGAGTTCCGATGCCCCGGACGGGACACGTGCTGCAGGCTCTCTGCCTCGCAGTGGGGCTGCTGCCCCTCGCCTGGGGTACGTTCACGCCTGACTTCCTGTTTATTGTGAGGTCATGTGACCAGTGAGCACTATGACCCATGATCCAAAGGCTCCTGACTTTGATTTAATTTGACCTTGAACTAATGACATATTGTGAAAGTGGAGAACCGTTATTCTTTATAGAAATAAATAACGTTTTCTTGCAATTCTATTTTCCTAAAGAATTAAGAGGCCCTGAATGTAAATAAAACAGACTTTCATTGATGGATTAGATGTTACTTTGACATCTGATATCTAGCTGTTATGGATCAATCAGGCCTCTGATTATATGCTTATTATAAATGATCTGTGTTAACAACATTGAAGTCTCCTGACTTGCGCTGCATCTCCTCATACAGGCGGTCTGCTGCCCTGACTCAAAGCACTGCTGCCCTGCTGGCTACTCATGTGACCTAAAGGCCGGCGGTTGCTCCCCCCAGCTGACCTGGGACGGCCAGTGACTTTGTCCCACATGGACTTTGATCCCACCTACAGGTGCACCGGCCCTTTTGTTCCATAACACCCGCTTTAGTCTGTGGACAGCGCTTCCTCTTTGCTTTGTCCTTCGTGGGAGGGGTGGAGGGGTGCAGGGGGGGCTGGTGAAGATGAGACTTGGTGGCAATGAAAACGTGCTAATGAAGTGGAAGCATAGATAATAATAGTATTTTCTATTATCGAGGTCGCAGTTTGCTACGGAAGATGAGTGACGTTGTCAGTGTTGCTTCATGGTTTTCTTCATTTTAACGAATGTGGAGATCAAAACATCAATGCGTTCCGTTGTCATATTGGCTTCGCTTTTGTAATTGTTCCAAACTGCTAAAGGAGCAAGTTGGACACAAGAAATTACTTTTTTTGTGTGTTTCATTCGGTTTTCTGATAAAATGCAGAATAGATGTTGATAAACTGGTTACCTTGATGGTTTTAATGATTACTATGTTAAATAAAGTTGTATAATTTATATTTGTGTGTTTTGTCATTTGTTTTGCAGAGCAGGGATTTTAAACAGTGTTTATTTATTATAGGTTATAGTAAGCTGGTACTGGCCGTTACGGAGTACCATCAACATATTTGGGGCCGGTACGCTGTAGTTGCATTATATCCCTCCTCTGTGAAATGGACAAGAAAAAATGTAGTAAGACTGAAATCTCACATTAGCAGCCTTCAGATAACTATGCATGAATTTGACCTTCCCTGACTTTTAATAACTTGTATGAATGAGTGTTCAGCCCTCAAGTCTGAACACTAAATATGTCCCTCCACCTCTTTTATATATATTTTTTTAATTAAGGATTTATTTATTACAGAGCTCATTCCATTCCCCTCCCCATTGTTGACATGACAACCAGAGTAAACATGGGACAGGCCAGATTGGGACATGACTGTTTTGTGCCCTCTGGTGGGCAGAAACGAACAAGGATTTTTTAAATATCTTTTTATCACTGCATACATTTAGAAAATAGTGTCATTAACAAATCCATACAATGTTGTATGAATCAGGCAGTGGATGATAAAGAGATGAGAAACTTGAGAAAAAAGAACACTAAAAAGACGACTTTTAAACTTTTCATAAACAAACTAAAGCTGTCATATAAATGTAACGTAGAAGCATAACGTGGCATGAAAAAGAGTACCAGTACCTCAAGTACTTCTAAACGTGTAAATGTACTAAAAGAGCACAAGGGTCACAAGGAATCCACACACTCCTGCGGGGGCGGGGAAGCCGAGGTGCAAGAGCTCGTCACTCACACACGGTTCTCGGCACACAGCACGACCAGAGCGGCACGCAGTCGGCACCCTTTTCCTCTTCTGCTCCGTCTCCTTCAGCGGAGACCCCGATCTCTCCTCGTCTCTCCCTGAGGTAACCGGTTCTGTTGGTGCAGTTTCTCCTGACTTTGAAAACCTTGGGTTAGATCTGAGGCTTAGCAGGGCAGCCAGTGATGCAGACAGGAAGTGGAGTGAATGGTGCATCATGGGAGGTTGTGATTGAGATGGGATTAAATGTGTTACACATTAAAGTCAAATGAGGTGTCATTTCAGTAACAGTTTTTAATAGTTCTTTACATATTCTCTGTCATTCACGTCTCTAAATGACCGACAATGCGTCTTGTTTTTAATTAAAATTAAAACTTGTATGTTTCATTTATCTTTATAATCTTGCTTTCGCTGCTGCAACAAGGAGTAATGATTAATGAGTATCTTTATCCCTAGCATATATTTCCTTTTGCATCTTTATTTTCAACATGTTTTCTTTATTTAAATATTGCAATTCTTTATTCTTTCACTTATTCATCAATATCGTGTCTTAGTGTATTGTTATTGTCTTATGTCCCTATCTTTGACAGGTAATTGTTCAATATTCCCTTTTTTTTTCATCAAAAACAATACTTTGTTAAAAGTCATTATGTTTTAGTTCGACACACACGTTGAGGCCTCCTTTAAAACCTCCAATAACAAAACATCTCCTTGCGTGTGAGGACCTCAGGAGCCTCTTTATTCATGGGAAACGCCTGTGTTTTCATCCCCCTAAAGTATTAGCTGTCAGCATGGCGAGCATTTGAGAAGGAGCGACTCGGACAGCTGGCCCATCGCAGTGGAAGGCATGCGCCCCCCCCACCACCCAAAGCCCTGCGTGCTATTTATACTCAGCTGGCCAGGATCTCGGCTAGGTGTCCGTTCATTCACGCCCCGAACGCCGCAAAGGCCACCGCGCCCGGACCAAAGCCGGGAAGAAATCTGCTGGTTCTGCTATTCCATTCGTGTGTAGACGGGCCCTTTGATGTTACCAGCTGACACGTCCACCGGCATCGAGGGAAGAAGGGTTGTCACGGCGACAAAGACAAAACACATCAATCACCTGCAATATGAACAGAAGAAATATATCAAATATCACTTCAATCGGATGTATTTTGTTCTCATTTTTACGGTTTCCAGAGACGGAGCCTTGATGACTTTCACACAGTCGAGACCTGTCAAGTGGTTCCAAGGGGATGATCCTCTTTCCCCCAAGTTCATGACAATTAGGGAAGACGTTTCTCAGTAATCCTGCTTGCCAAAAAGTAAACAGCGTAAACCGAGATGTGGTTGAGGCTTCCATATCCAAAAGTTACTGTGCACTGATTTGGTTCCTGTGCCTCTTCTCTTCCTCACAGCGCAGATGCACCATGGCCATCCCGCCAATGTTTAACTCAAACACCCCGTTCGTCATCGTGACCGGAGGATCCGAGCTCTCTTTTCTCGGCAAAGAGGACAACAGTCGAGGAAGCGGGGAAGGAGGACGAGGACGAGGAGGCAGGACGAGAACGACTCGCTGGTCCAGGCCATCGGCCCTCACCTGAGCCGGGTGATGCAGCGCGGCACGGCCAACCACGTGGTCGCCCGAGGGGTGCCACGTCGACCATGGGGAACGTCTCCATAGTGGCACAGGCCGAGAGTACGTGGATCCACGGGTCTTCTTTCTGTGTGTCTGACATGTGACATTCTGTGTGTTGTCTAGCATGGTATGCAAGCACTCAAATGTCTGGCTTGAGTGCACATTGAACGGTCTGAAGCCAACACAAGTTACCAATACCTCTAAATCTTATGTGCATGAATCCCCTATTACCCCTTTATTTCATCTAGAATGTTAACTCTTGAGATTAGCTCTTTTCTCTTCACTTCCAGTCTTGATGCTAAGCTAGCTTGACGCTAGCCATTTATTCAAGGGACAAACATGGGTTGTATCAATCTTCACATCTGACTTCCACGCTGGTTGTTTTATTTGACCGAATGTATTTATATTTTTTTGAAAAGCACTTTTTGTAAAGTCACAGCTCAACTTTTCCCTGTTCCAGGGGAAGACTTTCAGGAGTTCAGCCCCACAAAGACACAGTGCCCTTACTCAAGATCTCAGCTGCTCAAAAAGCACCGGTACCACATAATAAACCATCCACATCAGCATGTCTCAAAATGAATGACACACCTAAGAGAACAAACCTTTTGACGGCTCCATGTTTAGGATTTGATTAGGAGCTTCAGTTATTACCTTTTCACTGTAAGAAGGGGACGTAGTCGTAGTGATGTCACCTATTGGTTTTTGGACCAGTTAAAAGTTTTAAAACGTTGACGCCACCATCTTGGCTTTTTTGCAAGCGATAAACAGTGACCATATTTGTAATCAGGAGGACCTAGAGAACTGTCAATCAGGGTGTAGCCCCGCCCTAAAGCATCCCCCTCTTTATGTTCTGTTCGACTCCAAATGGATCATCATTTACCAAATGAACTTCATGTTGATTTGAAGAAGATTTGAAATTAAAGATTGAGACCATGAACTCTCCCTTTCTCTCAGACTTCTATCCAAAACCACAAAGCCGCCCCCTTGTGGTCACTAGAGAAAATGCATCTTAAAAAGACTTGAGCTATGGTTTCACTCTTCAGAACTGGAGGTTGCTGCCAAGTAACCTGAACCTTTCCTGTATCGACTACATTCCAGATCTCTCGGTGTGAAAACTGCTCTCCTGAGTGACACGGAGGACGAGGACTCTGACGTGGCGGCCAAACTCCCGCTGCATCACCTTCGGAGGAAACAACGCCGGAAAATCAGAAGACAGAGCCAAGCGGATGGGGAGCGACCTCCAATCATCCGGGGTCTGTGGGTGCAGGAGATCGATTGGCCGAAGTTGGCGTGCAAAGGGACAACGTCGTTCCCCACCGCCGAGATCATCCCGCCTCCTCCTCAGTTTACCGACGGCAGCCTTGGACACTGTTGCGCAGGCCCAGGCGGAGAGGACGAGCCCCCGGGAGAGGACGCTAAAGGAGGCTCAGACTCGGACTGCAGTTTGGATCGGGACTCCGAGTCTCTTTACACTCACGAGAGCGAGTCGGGCTCTTCCTGTGCCGCAGAGGACGGCACGCGGGCGCCAGGAGGTGTGGAAGTCGAAGGCAGGATGTCAAATTTGGCCTTTGACCTGACGCAGGTGTCTGGTTTTAGGTCTTCATCTCATGCTAGAGTGGGATTCAGAGTCTGAAGGGCGTGTTGGAAGCCCTGTGGGAGTCTCTGAATCCAGCCCAGAGAATGCATCCCAGCATGCCTTTGGTGTGCACGACATGAAGGATGTTGACACGGTTTTGGGCGGCCTGAGAGGACGAGTGACACAGCTGCCGAAGCTCTTTGTTCCACCTTTCTTTAGAGATTTGATCAAACAGAGCCTGACCTGGGAGAACAGCACGCCTGTCAATGAAGGACTAATATTTCATCACGTGAGACATTTCACTTTATTAGCAAATATTAGTTTGCCTTTAAATGCCTTGATCCCATTGTAGTATGAACACCAAACACTGCACGTAATATACACTTTTATTATATTTGCTAGGAGGATTACAGTGGGAGTCGTTTTCTCCTCAACTGTAAAATATCCTTCTCTTTCTGTTTCTGATCCCCATCACCACTGAGGGCAATATCTGTCTCCTTGCTGAATGCTCCGCTGTGTTCACTACCAGGTAGTGAGCAGAAGCAACAAAAAAAAGTTGAATTTGGGTCTTAGAAACCAAAATAAAGCTGTCAAATATGCTAAAATGCTTCACAGCTTTGAGAGAACAACCTATTCACATTGCACAGTGAACAGATCATATGTTTAATACATTTGGGATTAGAGTTGACTTCAGTTGAAGTGAGTTATTTCTTCTTTGACTGCTGAAACGTCGCCAAGCCAAATGATTTGTGGTGATTTGCGCTTCTGTCTTTTACCTTTTCGTATCCTTCAGCTTCTTCAGCCCAGCTGCTGTGAGTACAGGGAGGGAGAGGAGTACTGCATCCTACACCGCATACAGAGCGGGTCCTACGGTGACGTCTTCTGTGTCCGGGACAAAAGGACTAGATTCAAATGTGCTGCCAAGAAGGTAAGCCAAGCCAACGCAAAAATCCAGATGTGCCCCTCCCAAAGTCTCCTGCTCCCCACGCTGAAACAGTGAGTCACGCACATCGTTGTCCGCTGATCTCAGATCCCAGCGAGTCACTTCAGCAGTGAGGAGGTGAGCACGTGGAGCGCTCTCAACTCCCCTCGCGTGGTGGAGCTCTTTGGGGCGGTGCAGGGAGGGCCCCAACATTGTGCTCTTCATGGACTTGAAGCCAGGTAAAGCCTCAGCCTCCACAACGAATGACACAAATGCTCTACATGTTGTGGACCACTTTCGGACCAATGACTTGGTAAAAGTAAAGATTTTGTCCAAAACCCCTACAGCATGTTTGGCCCAGCTCCTGAAAGATATGAACTCCCTTCCTGAGGACTTGGCTCTGCACTACTTCCACCAGTCACTGGGGGCACTGGAGCACCTGCACCACAGAAAGGTCCTGCACCTGGATATCAAAGGTATGTTCCTGCAGACCGAAAACCGAGGCAATAGAGAGAATATTGGACGTATATTTGTGAGAAACACATCTATGAGCGAGTAATAATTTTTCTCTGCATCTTCTGGACAGGAAACCGTTGCACATTTGATTAGATATATATGTAATCATTTTGAAAGCTATTTACACATGTTCAGCTGTGATAGATTCCACTGTGAGCCCCCCTCTCCTCTCCCCTGGTGTTGATATCGAATCCCGGAATGACGCCTTCACCCCTAAACCCTCGGTAATCCCCGGCTGAGAGGATTAAAGAGGAAGGGGCTCACTATGACATCCCATTGACCCGTCTCATCAAATCAGAGCTCCATGAAGAAGACAACATTCCTCAAACACCCACCCCCGTCGCCGTCCGGATTCCTTCCCCGACTGTTTCCCGGTGAGCACATGATGAGATCGAGCTGTGTCCCACTGAAACCTCCCTGTTGACTTTATTCCAGCGGACAACGTGCTGCTGTCGGCGGACTGCAGGGACACGTTCCTCTGTGACTTTGGCCTCTCGGAGACGTTAGACGACAGCGGAAGGAGCGCCGGTGCCTTCAGAGGTGAGACCGACGGAGTAGATATTGATACGGACTGATCACATTGATTAACGTCATGTGTTCACTGTGTTTTCCGTCCACTCCTCCCTCGATTTATCGAGTTTGCCATTAAGTCAGTTGACTTTTAATTTATTTTAGATGTTCTAAACGCTTGCTTAAAACCATCAACTCCAAAAACAAGGATACACAATATATATTCATATACAAACAATATTATCACTATTACCAAGGCAAGATAATTAACAGGTAAAAGACATCAATAAACACTATTCTTCAACAGCGCTATCCTACAGTAGGTGATAACAATATATGCCATGATTGTAAAAAAAGCAATTCTCTATCGATCCAGGAGCCGCCTTCCCCGGCACGGAGAGCCACATGGCCCCCGAGGTGGCCCGAGGGGATCCACTGTGTGCCAAGGCGGACGTGTGGAGCAGCTGTTGCATGCTGCTGCATATGCTCAACGGATGCCCTCCGTGGACGCGATACTACTCCCCCCCGCTCTGTCTGCAGGTGAGAGCCCTCTCCCTCTCCCTCCTCCTCCTCCTCCTCCGAAGAAGGCCCGTTGCCACCCTCGGACCGCGCTGAGGTTTTCTCTCCCGTGTGACTTGTCAGATCGTCGACCAGCCAGCTCCTCTGTGGGAGGTGCCATCCAACTGCAACAACTTCACGGCCAAAGTGTTCCGGGCCGGACTCCAGAAGGAGCCCGGGCAGACGGGCATCGGCCAAGGAGCTGCGGAGGAAAACCACCAAAGCCCTGCGAGCAGGTCGGTGTGTTCCAATCGTCTTAAAATGTCATGTATTTACCTCTACATCTGACCCACAACGTTGTTGTTTGTCCGTCTTTCGCCCTGACAAACAGTAAAACAAACTGTACAGAAAAAAAAGAACGCCTCTTAGCGAAGGAACCAATATTGAGGACTACTGGAACATCTTGAAAAGACCAGAACAGAAAACCCAAACAACACAAATACAGCAATATTCATGGCATCCTATTAAATACATCGACCAGCATGATCATACAAGTCTGTAAAAGTTGGAAAATGGATGAATGACTCAGTTAATTTTATTGTATAAATAACAGCCAATATTTTAGGAGGTTGAAATAGGTTTAATATGATCTGCTTTTAGAGTGAAGGCGTTAAAAGGAGATTTGCACTAATTAGAAATACACTGAGAAGAGACAGCAAGAAAGTCTCTCTTACCGGGGTTTTGTTGAAGAAAAAGGTTTGCCGGATTTGACATCAGCCACAAATATTAAAGCTGTGAAGCACATCAAGGTCTGTGGGCTGGATTGGAAGGTAAATAGCTGTGTGTCATCAACAGGAAAACTAAAAGACACCCCAGTGCAGGGAAAGTAAAATAGTACCCAGGATTTAGCCTTTCCTTCATTTTGAGATGTGATGCTCTCAAAGTGTTTTCTTAGGTGTGAAAAGAGTGCGACAGCCAAAAATGATCAATTGCAAGTACCTCACTAACATTATCCAAATCATTATGGTCCGTACATTTACTCCACAGTGGGCGGCTTGAGTTCTTGGTCCGTCAAAAGTGCCCGCGATAGTCTGCGGAATGACAAGGGCCAGGATGAGGACGCCGTCCGCCCTTCTACACCCGGCAACAACCCGACCACGACCTTGGCCCCCATGTACTGGGTGAGTCCCTGGAGGACAACGGCAGTGGAAGAGGACTGCAGCGACCGGAGAGACGGTGACTCGGTCCAAGACTCCGAGGCGGAGATGGACTTCTTAACCGGGGGATGGGAGTCCTGGCCGAAACCGCTGCAGGACGATCGCTCCGCCGACGGAAAGGACTGGCACACCGACTGCAATTCAGAGGTGGATATCTACATGGCAGAGGAGTGTTTGAAAAGCGAAAGGGACTACGAGGGGGACTGGGAGGAGGAAAGAGAGGAGCAAGAGGAAGAGGAGGAAGAAGAGGAGGAGTGGGACTCCTTCACGTCTACAGAGTATCTCCGTGCTCTCAGAGGCCTTTTCCCTCTGCTGCAGAAAGGCCAGCAGAAAAATGAAGACTGGTCAACATCAGAGCCAGAGCTGGAAAACCTCCGAAAGGGTGAGTCAGACAGACGGGTAGCATTTGAGTGGGTCATGTTACCGTTAGATAACGCCTACCTTGCATATTCAAACATAAAATTTAAAATAATAATCCTCTTAAAGTGAGTAATGAATTGGTGAAGTTTCATTGTGATATCTACTCTTTCGCTTTGATCCTCCACTGCAGTGTCTTCAACATGTCTGTCATGTGACTAAACTAATAAGTTTGTTCTCAAACTCCAAAAAACTCCATCAGGACCTCTTGCATCCATCAAAAATAGTTGTCGGTTTTAAGGAAGTTTTTCCTGAAATCTGACATCTTGCCCAACATGAGGAGAACCCGAGGTTCTGTCCCTCAACAGGATGGACAGAACGCGGCTACTTACCTGCATAAATGTTGTCCCTCACTAGAGGCAGTATTTGGTACCGCCATCCAGACCCCGTCCCCCGAACCTCGAGACGACCCCCCCTCCTGTTTCAGCTGCTCGGACACATCACAGATGGATGCCTCAGACAAGGTGATTATTGTGTGTGTGTGTGTGATTTATGCCTTGAATACAAAGTGAATGTTCTCTCTCCTGTCGAAGGAGTCTGATCGCTCCTCTGACGATCTGAGCTCTGGAGTCTTCTCCTCCTGCAACAGCCGGACAGAAGGACATCTGGAGTGGTCGGCCTCGGCCAGTCAGCCGTCGTCATACTGCTTTGAAGGTGAGGAGCCCCGACTGTCACCGCTCGGATACAAACGCCCTAAGGACTTACGTGTTTTATTATTGTCAATGGCTGCTCCAGGTGTTGACATCTGGATCGAGAACGTCCAAGGCGAGTGTCTGAGGATTCGTGAACGTCGGCAGGTCAAAGTGGGGCACGTCGCCATTGGGATCAGCGAGCAGGTGAGAGGAGGTGGTCTGAGGAGGTGAACCTCCCTGATCCTGAGGCATGTTAGTGTGCGTTGATAAACAGTCACATAAAGTCTGAAGATCATTGTTCTAGTTCCTAAAGTCTGTCAGCAAAGAGTCAATTTAAATTATTAAAAAGCATTGGATGTATTTGTTTTTATTTGTAATATTAACATATAATATGTTTGTTCCGTTTGGTATGAAGCTATAAAATTGGTGAAAAAATAACTACAGCAGTTAAATAAATACAAATACCTCAAACGTGCTACAAAACTGTGAAGAAGCCATAATGATCTAAATCTGCATTTGTCTGACCCGTTTGGGCGTGAAGGTTCGATTCCCAAATTCTCGTCTGTCGTCATCAGGTCTCGGGGAAGGCCTTCACCCTGGAGACCCTGGACAGGAAGGCGGTGCCCTTCGAGCTGGAGATCATGGAGTCCTGCTTGTGGCTGCGCTGCGTCCCCGCTCCAGACCGGTGTCCGAGCTGGAGGTGGAGGGTCACGGACGGCAAGCTGGAACTCCGAAAATGAGAAAATGAGATAGAAAATGCTATCTTTTACCTATTTATTGTCTCGGCACTGATTTAGTCATTGATAGCAAAAACATGAGTATCCGTGGGTCCTTTTGTAACAGCCTGATCTGGGATCTAGAATGGGTCAGGTCTCTGTGAAGACTCAACCGTCACTGAGCTGTGAGGAATCAGCAGACAGCCAAGTGCATGCTGGGTAGTGGACTAGCCTTCGGTTTGCCGAGTTAACTTAGCATCCATCTCGACTCTCTTCACTGTTTTTTATATATGTGTATGTGTGTATGTATACATGTATGTATGTATGTATGTATGTATGTATGTATGTATGTATGTATGTATACATACTATTTGTATATATATATATGTATACATACTATTTGTATTCATATAATTATAAAGTAGGACAGCTGGTGCTTCTTGGTAAGTGATTTGGGTGTGATTTAATCAGTCAGATTTGATTTCAAAGCTGACTTTCTATCATTTTAAAAGGTGTTTTTATCTTTCTCTGTTACTTTCCCTGCGGTTTCATTTGTAATCTGAAAGGTCTGTCAGGTTGCCTGTTATAATGCGTAAAGCTGCTTAACACTACGAGTTACTGTAGTGACGTGTAAGCCCTTCAGACGTTAACACTTTAACATTCATAACTTAATAAAACAATGTTCTTCGGCCTTTGACCTCCGAGCTGATGAAAACAGCGTAGAACGAAGTTTAGACTGACAGAGACATTAACGACACCAATAAATAGAGTTCATGCGATTGCATCACGTGTAAAAGATTACGGGATTCAGACGTCTGAACTCTTTATAAGGAGGCAACTGCTGTAATAATTTGAAATGATTGTCATGCCTGGAGTTTGTTTTGTTATTTTAGGAAACTGAACAGTTAAAAACTTTTAATCAGATCCACTAATTTTGTATTTAAACTTTGCTATCTTTGGACTGAAGTGAAACAACACTCAACATCAGAAGAAATAAAATCAATAATGTCAACAAAATGCTTAAAATTGCAAGTGTCTTTTTTAATAAGGATTTGATTGACAGTGTCTGGTAGAGATTTGGACTTCATGAAAATGAAGCTTTTTTTTTTTAACCACTCTTTAGGAATGTGGAGGTAAAGCCACTCCATCTAGTTAATATTTGAATCGGGGCCCGCCTTCTTTTAACAACACCCACTGACGTGTTTTATTCTTGTGTCGTCTTTATGGCCTCAACATTTGTCCAGCCCACAAAGATAATTATTTATGTGAGGGTTAGAACCCTTCTGACCTGACACTATAAACCCAAAGAAGCCTGATGGACGGGTCTGGTGTGTCCAGCCCACCTAGTTTGTCTTTGTTGACTCTCGCCAGGTGTTCGGTAGCTCAAATATTGCAATGTGTCAACACAAAACCCAATGGAGGGCTCACTCCTACTTTGAAACGGCTCACTGAACAACAAGAAGAAAGGGCTCATTTTAGTTGTTCAATAACCGTTCAAAGTCAAGTTAATCTCAATTATACAGCCCAATGTCACAAATTGGTACCTTCCAGGTTACCCTGTGAGGAATGGGAGATGTAGTAGAGTGTAGAACAGATATTTACTGTAAAACAGCAAAAGGTACAATAAGTACTTCTGAGTTAGTAGTAGAGCATAAACTACAATATGTACCAGAGTATGGAGATGTAGTGGAAGTAAACAGCATAAATTACTCAAGTGCTTGGTTACATTACACCACTGTCGCAAAGGTGTTGGTTGGACTAGAAATTAGACAAGTAAAACCTTGAACTGAGAAATACTAAACAGGGAAAACCATTTCTTTACAGCGCTGCATGGCTTTGTGCGTGGACATATTGTCCCAGAAAACAACTATTGACCTATGGGGCCTCAGATTACCTGTGTACAGATACCTATAAAACAGGTTGTTTCTCAGTTAAATATGACACAGCCCCTTGCTTTGTAGTACTATGATGTATTTGCTGTATTGCTTACACGAGGATACAAAGAAAACCGGCTCAAAGTCTGGCCGATAGGCCTTGAATATTGCATCTTGTCGTCCACCGTATCTGAAACTAGAGAGCATTTGAGTGCGGACTACTTCCTCGACATTTTGTGCAGCGAGACAAACCAACGTCGTGATTGGGGAGCGAAACAACAGGGGGCGGGTCCTCAGCCGCACCATCTGCGCTGTGATTGGAGCGAGGTTAGATAGTGGGAAGTGCCCCGTACGCCGGTGTCTCCCTGGTTGCGCAAGACGCCATTTTGGAGTGACAGTGAAAGATAACGGAAAGATCGAGAAGCTGTCTTTCTAAAGGTAATAACCCGCACAAACGCGCAGTTTCTCGGTCAAAAATTCTATGCCGTGTGGACCGAATATCGCTCAGTGCGAAGGGCCAGCTTTCGCTGGCGATAAACCCTGACATCACGATGCTCAATCGTTACTGTGACGCGGCATTTAGCTAACGACAGGTACTTGTTAGCCACCGCGCTAAAGCAGCTCCCGTTACCCGACGAGTCAAAGAGGTTGTCATTGGCGGTTTTGACGAAACACCGGACCTAAAATCTCCCTTATGGGTTTCCCCAACATGTCGCCGTTAGATGTGTCAGAAATGTGTCGCTGTGTGTTTTTAAACGGCGGTGCTATGTCGACCGATAACCTACGCGGAATGTGTATGGCTGCCGTTTGGAGGCAAGCGCAGACAAGCTAGTGAGCTAACGAACCGAAGCATCCGCCCTTAGGCACGCTCGTTTATCTGCTCCCGGTGTTGGTAGCCATTGTACGCTACCTAACTAATATAATAAACGCCCACACTCGTTTTACTGTACATTCTCCCCGCGATGTCTCGTACATAGCTGGACTGTCGGCCTTTCGCTAAGGTCGAGGTGTTGTTAGCGAGCTAGCGCCTAGCAACGGCTAACGTCATCCCCACACACAGGGAGAGTCCGCCAGCTGGAACAGGCCTTTCTTATCTGGTGATCAGCTAGCTAGCTATCCGGTTTATTCGGGTTAACATCGTAGCCGCTCCTGGACGTGTGATTTATTTCAGCTTGTACGCAGTGAGACACTAGTATGGATATGTGCGACGTTCAAAGCTAGTTAGTTAACGCCAAGTAACACACAATGTCTGTAAGCGTATGACGTTATCAGTTTTCCGTAAGGTTGACTATTAGCTTGACGTTAAGTAAACATCGCGTTTATGTTTCTACCATGTTGGATTCCGTGTGCCCTTTTGATTCAACGAAAATTCTTTCTACTCGACCCAACATACTGCTGTCATCAATATGTAGTATTCAGATATTGTGCTCGAGTAAACGTAATACCACAGTTAAAAGAAATGCATAGTTGGAAGTAGAAGGGCTGCATTCAGTGTCTTCCCTGTCCAGAGGTTTGGGCATGGAAACATACCTCGCGCAACAAAAGTTAAACTACTTTTATAGACTATTTTAAAATATTTATAAAATATTTTATTTTTGTATTTTTAATAATTTGAAGTGTAGCAGTAAGTGCAAATACTGTGGTAGTTACTTTAAATTGTAACTAAAGTACTTATTGCACCACTGTCGTCCTGTTTTGACATTGGTGTAATGTTGAGTAAGTTCATTTCTCCCATTAATAACAAAGGAAGGAAGAAAATTAATTGTGTACTTATCACCAGTATTTGTATCTGTCATGCATATTCATAATTTTACTCTGAGGTTGTGTGCTTGTGTACATATAAATGCTTCTGTAAGGAATTAATTAATTTTCAATGAGTAAAGAAGCTATCTTCCCTAGTTTTAGTCATTGATCTTGATAGTAACATTTTCTCTTGGCCTCGTCTACGCTGAAACACTGCAGACGTTCCGTTTCCTAACCCTGTTTTCCTTCTCTACTTTGACAGCTTCGTCACCATGGGGAATGTATTCACAAGCTTATTTAAAGGCCTGTTTGGCAAAAAAGAGATGAGGATTCTCATGGTTGGGCTTGATGCTGCTGGAAAAACCACCATCCTATATAAACTGAAGCTTGGAGAGATAGTCACCACCATTCCCACCATTGGTACGCATATCTTCTTATTGTTTAAATCCAGTTTGTTCACTGTCAAGTGGCTTTTGTGTTGAGTTGTTAGCTGGTTATGTATAGTGCTTGCTAGGCTAGTAATTTTGTTTCAAAATGGTGTTCTAGATTTGGACATCCTTGCTTGCAATATCTCTGTGTAAAACATGTAAAGATGTTTTTCACACAGCTGTACAAGAAATGGGCATGAATGAAATCCTTTCAGCAAAAACCCCATTGAAACATGATCATTGATACAGCCCTGTCGATCTTTAAACATTGAACTACAGATCTAAATCATATTTTATATTTAATTTATTTATTTTTATTAATTTTTTCATGTGATCAACTGGATCACATTATTATTTTTATTTAGTATTTGGCCACTCATCCGTGTTTCTCTTTCTGTCCAGGTTTTAATGTTGAAACTGTAGAATACAAGAACATCAGCTTCACAGTGTGGGATGTGGGTGGTCAGGACAAAATCAGGCCGCTGTGGCGCCACTACTTCCAGAACACTCAAGGTGAGTTTGTGTGTGTGGGAGGGGGCTGTTGTTTGCAGCAGTGTCAGTGTACATAACTGCCTATAGGTGGCCTCATTGGTGCATAAACAATGATCTTAAAATTAGTCAACCGGTGACTCAGACACCATTGTTCAAATTGCAAAGGGCTTATTGTGTGACTCCTCTCCTGTTTCCTGAAATTGAATTCATCAGATTGTGTAAAGACACTGTAGGGTGTTTCCTGCAAATGATGCACCACGCGGCTAAATCCTCAGCCAAACGGGTGTTCTGTGCTAGTTTTTTAAATAAATTGTACGTTGTGATTTTAGCTTCTCCCCATAGACTTTTAGCTTTTTAGCTTCTTTTTTTTAATTCCCTCGTCTGCACCAAACATCCAGCTGCGGCAAACACCCCCATCCACACGTTGAGCATCCAAGTGTGAAATTGAATGTGTGAATCCATCTCTTTGGAGTTGACAATTGGGTACAGTTCCATTTAATACAAAACAGAAAGGACACTGCATGCGATATATGAGACTATATTGGTTTCCTCCGCATGTAAAGATGTCGATGCTTGGGTTCCAGGATATTTAAGAAAACCAAGTGAAATATCACACGGTCCACTTCAAATTTCATAACAATGTCAGGGTTCACAAGACAATCATATTTCAAAATTATTTGAAGTGTACAAACCACTAGCCGATACCAGGCTACTTCGAGATGCAGCTGGTCTTCTGACACTTGCAGAATTATTCAGATACTTGTTATTTTCTCTTGCAGTTTTGAGAATCAGAACCGTAAATAGTATTGTACTACTGTTTGGTAGTCTGGTACAACACAGGAGATTGTGATGCTCTCAGTGGGGATCTGTGCGTTTTTGTTTAAGTCCGTTCTGAACTCGACACACAGTGTGTAACCCCGCTGGGATGATGGTGTCGACTCATCGTCAGGCTGCTGTCAGTCGTGTGACAGTCATGTGAGTTTTTTGAATTGGCCGTTTTCTTCACTCGATACCTCGAGCTGAGTTCTGGCAGTAAAATTATTCCTCTTGTAAGGAAGAATCTCAAAGGTCTCAAAGGGTTAATCAGGTTATTTCTATAAAAATCAAAAATTTCTGTTTGCGAAATGCATACACATACACATATTAATTGGTATTTTTGCATGCAGGGCTCATCTTTGTGGTGGACAGCAACGACAGGGAGCGAGTGAACGAGGCAAGGGAGGAGTTGTCCAGAATGCTTGCCGAGGACGAACTCAGAGACGCTGTGCTGCTCGTTTTTGCAAATAAACAGGTGAGTTCCCCTTTGTCTTTAACTTTTATACGGTTGTACAATGATTGATAATCTTTTCTGCGTCGCGTTGAGAGATCGATGTTCAGGTAGGTCTGTACGAGAATTGTTCCGGTATCGCAAGTGACTCTTATTCAAATTTGCCGGATCGGATTTCAGCAAGTGTGCGAGTCTGATGTCATGTTGCATAATTCATCAGCTTATTCATGCTACCCGATCTGTTCTGGATATACTATGTCATTATGTGTTTAAATGGAATCTAGTAAAATGTAGTTTCATGGATCGTTTCAAGATGTTCACACAGCAACGTGAAATAGACATCAGAGATGACTTATGAGCTTTATCTGTCTTATGTGAGCGACATCATAACGCCCTCCCCCGTCGTCTTCTCCTCCCAGGATCTCCCCAACGCTATGAACGCTGCAGAGATCACAGATAAGCTGGGCCTGCACGCCCTGCGCCAGCGCAACTGGTACATCCAGGCCACCTGCGCCACCAGCGGGGACGGCCTGTACGAGGGCCTCGACTGGCTCTCCAACCAGCTGAAGAACCAGAAATGATCCATTCCAACTTTTTTTTTTTTTGAAGTATTTTTTGGTTTTGTTTGTTGTTTATTTTTTTCTGTTTCAATACAACGGCAGCACCGGACCCAGGCCCCCCACCACCACCCTCTTGCCCCCATCTAACCCTGCCTCATCTTCATCCCCAGGTCTTTCTTTCAAGAACTTCCTTCATGCCCCCCGCACCCTCTCCCCCTCCTGCTTTCTGCCCTTGTCAGTACCCTCAGGGCAGGGTAGCCTGTGCTGCTTCTGTGTGTTTGTGGGCGTGCGTGTGTCTGTACCCAGGTGTGCGTGCGTGTGTGTGAGTGTGTTTGAGAAGGCGTCTCTGCGTATGTTGGCTGGGATTGGGAGTAACCTGGCGTGCCTTTTACACACCTCCTGTGGAATAAGCAGTCTGGTTTTTGAGCCCCTATCTCCATCCACCAAACTCAGCCTCTGCCTCACTCAGAACCCCCGTCTCCCACCTAAAGTCTTGCACGCCCCCCACACCCTCTCCACCCTTACTCTCCAGGGGAAGCATGGTTTTCATACGGCAAAGAAAGAGCAAGGGTGCAAGCTCCCTCCCTGCCTCCCTCCCTGTAGTATATATATCTATGTTAACTAGACAATGTTCACCTGATGTTGACTGAATGCTAAATGTTCATTTTAAACCTCCTTTTTTATTTTGAAACCTCAAACCCACCCGTAAGTGATTCAGTAAATTGCATCTTAACCTGTATCAGGTCGAAGCAAATAAAAAAAAGAAAAAGGACAAATAACCCTCCACAACTACAACAACCTGCCCATCCTCGATCGTTCTGGTGTCATTTGAAAATCATGCTGTTTGTTTCATTATTATTATTATTATTATTATTATTATATTGGAATATAACGGATTATTCTTAGCAATGGTTCTCCATTGAACGCTACCTTTATTCCCCCCCACCCCCATCCCCCCTGCACCCCCCCTTCCCCATAGCAGGTGAGACTGTGAAGCACAAAGCAAGCCAACAATTTAAAAATGAATGAAACTAGAATCATAAAGTATATACGTAATTCTTTTCTGGAGTCGACCTTCGGTACAATGAATCGGGAAAACCAGGCATGGGTTAATTCACAAAGCTTCACATGCTACTCCTTTTAAGACATGTTACATGTGTTTTTTTTCTTTTCTCTGTAACTAGTTTTAGCGTTTCTACTCGTACTTTTCACTGCTGAACCAAATGCATTTCGAGCAGTAAGACAAATCCTGTACAGGAAGTAGTGAATCCCGGACGGGCCCCGGGAGGCCGCTCCTCTCACCAACGGTTTCGGCAGTTTAACTTTTTCGAGATCTGAAAAAAAGCATCCAGTTGTTGTGATGTTTTGGGGGTGAAAGTGAAGGAATTGGCACCAAAATATGAAGGCTCTCTAACTGTGAACCACCCGGACCCGATGGAGGGAGAGGGTTGTGGGGGGGGACTCGCTGCGGGGCACCGGGCGCTGACAGGCTACAACACATCACAGCGCTGCGTAACTTCATGACTGAAATTAAAGAATCAAGGCGACGAGTCACCTCCGACCCGGCAGTCTGAGGAGCTGGTTGGGGGCCTCAGCGGGCGTTCTCGGTGTCGGAGACTGTGGGGGTGTGATGATGGCACTTGTGTCGAGAATGATTGTAAATCTGTAACGTTCCCCTGTAAACTGTTTCTGTGGGGATTTCCTGAACACATTAATAAACATGATTTGATCCAACACTTCGTGCTCCAATGTGTTTTTACTCGATGCATTTACCAAAACCTTCCACAATTAATTGTTCTTTCCATCAGTGCTACTGACCATTTTATTATCAGGAGTCCCGACTCCAAATATATTTACACTAAAATGCAAAAGTTGATTTTTAGCAAAAATTGTATTTCACAAGCACATTTTATTGGGTTATTATTGATGTATGAATGTGTTAATGTCTGGCACATTTTGTCATAATAGGGTTAGATTCATTTTAACAATGAGTAAAAAATGTACCCCTAATGAAAAATACAGCAATGAGTATGAACAAATACTCAAGTACCTCATAAATTGTTTGTTCTGGTGAAGTTTCTCAATAAATTTAGCAAACAACTCATTACAGGAGTTTGTTCTAGATTGCCAGTAGATCGGCAGGTTAATTATTATTAATGTGGACTCAATAAAAGCGTATTCACTGGTCTGTAAATATTTAACTGGTTTAACTATAAAAATAAAACTAATTATGAATTAATTAATTATTAACTCTTTTTTTTTTACCAGATTGAACGACTACAGTTCTTTAGAATATTTACTGAGTACATGAAAACAACATGTAGCCGAAAGTTGTACCGGCACGCACGCTAATAATTTTGAACCCATTAACTTACACACAGGAGGAGGAGGAGGGGTTTAGAGCGCACACCTGATAGACAGGCCCCGCCCACTTCTCCACTCAGGTAATAATTGTTGGCACGTCGGTAAGCGCGCGCTCAGCGTTCTCCTTCACCACGGCTTGAAAACGGCTCGGAATCTCGCACAGCAGCTTACGTCCAGGTCCCAGCTGAAACCCGCCGACGGAGCACACCGACATCGCAGGTACGTTTGGTCGTCTCCCCCGGGGATGCTAGCAAAGCACTTCCGACAGGTCCTGGCGCCGGTTTAACCGCGAAAACAAAGTTTGTAGAACGAGACGGTGCAGCCGATGGTGGCCGAATTTTTCTTTGTGCTAGTGTGAACCCGATATACGCCGTTATATGTCGACAAAGCTTTATTTAGGAAATTGGTGAATTTTAATCATTTTCACTATGAGGTTTTGACGCTGCAACCAAGCGAAGGGTTGAAGCTTTTATAGCAAGTGGGAGTTGTTTAAAGAGAACTTTGCGAGAGAGCGATGATGACTCAAAGTAACTTAACACGACGTGTGACGTTACTGTCTGTTAACTGCGATTTTACTACAGGTTTGATTGCTCAGCACGTATAATATTGGTCTGAGGTGACTCCCATTCCGGAGGATCCTTGGTCTACTAACAAACCGCATAATGGATCTTACACCAAGCCAGATATCTCTCTTATGATAACTTGCTGAAACAAGCAAAGTGTTGACAATGCAGACAATTTGCAGGTAATGCTACTTCATTTTTCACGCCGATCATTCCCGACTGAGGATTTGCTGCTTGTCCTTTTCAGTGACTACACAATGTTTCGGGCTACTGGTTTACGAAAAAAACAGTAAGCTGGTTAACACAATCTTGTTTTCTTTGATGGTGGTCTTTCTTTTTTTTTAAATCCATAACTCTACAATTTGGATATTTCTAACTATTTTAAAACCTTTTTTTTTTTTTGCACAAAGCTGCTGCTTTGGTAACTTTAATTTAGTCCATAAACCCAATCGACAGACTGATTTTAAAATGAATTGTATCCGGGGACGTTCCTCTGTCATAGTTTGAGTTTTCCTAAACGTGCGTGTGTGTGTGTGTGTGCGTGCGTGTGCGCGTCAGTGAAGAAACTATGATTGTCAGGCATCGCTACAACAACACGGTTGAGTCACACTTTCGACTCTGAAAATAGACTTTGGATCAGGGCTATTACTAGACTAGAGACCGACACAAGCTGTGTCTGAATATGTACCATGATTCAAGCTGTCACTGATAAACATGTGATATGAATATTGAAATATTTCTTCATTTATTGTGCTTCACTTGAAAAGATCATTTTGTTTTGTTAAACTTTGAGGGTTAGGTTTATGGGGCTCGAACCAAATGGTGTGAGTCTTAGTCTTGCCTCCCTCCAAAAAAAAAAAAAAAAAAAATTGAATTGGAGAGTTGTTTATCTTTTATACATTTTTAAAAATATGATTCAGTAAAAAACATTGTTTCTCCTCTGATCATGCAAAATTGTAAGCGACCAATCCGTGTTAAGATCTGCAGCAGGATGAGCTAGCATCCCTGCTAATTAGCTTCAGTAACATTGTGATGCATACAGGCTCTGCACGGTAAAAATTAAACATCATATCCGTATTACATCTGTAATATTTAGTTTTGGTGAGAAACTAAATGGATGCTTTCAACTGGATATTGGAGATTAGTTATTGCTATAATCAAACGGTGCCGATCTGCTTTTGGAGGCTGCTGAACCCCGGACTCCCTCCCGCCTGCAATGGAGGTGGAAGATTCCTGGCAGGAAGTATTGGATGGCTCGGCGGAGATGTCCGGCGACGCTGAAGCGCTGCTCGGTAGCTCCGCCCAGAATCTGTCTTCGCAGCCGCCTTCTCCACCGGAGACCGACGCTTCGCCCATCCGGCGTTCCCAGCCAATCGTCATCACCGTGAACAGGTACGTACGTATTCTTTTATTGTCAAACTCTCATGATGACCCCCTACATGTCATATTTGTATAGCGCAAGTCTTAAAGTGTGTTTGCATACTGAAAGGAAAAGATAATGCAGCATCACATGTTTTAATGACTTCATATTCCATCAAGCTCATTTGTAAATTTTGTCTATCGGCTGACGTTGTGTGTCGGTCTTTTTCTTCAGGGCAAAGGGCGTAGATTCCCTCTCTTCCTCCGTACCGAACCCTTTCCCCGAGCTGTGCAGCCCCTCAAAGTCTCCGGTGCTCATTGGTTCGTTCCCCCCCCCAACCAGCAACAAACATGTAAGTCTTCTTGCTGTCAAAGAATCACGCACGCAAATGACAATTAATTCATCCTGTTGTCTGAGGAGCAAAATGCATTTTCATTGCCACTGAAAATAGTCTCCTGAAATGTGCACTTTCCTCTCGGAGTAAAAGTTTTTTTTTTTTTTAAGAGCCTGTTTTTTTTTAAAACGTTGTATTCATAAACTTTGTAAAGATTGCCCTTGGTAGGAAGCTGTAGATTTGGGGTTTACATTGTTGCAGTTTCTTCACCGCAGGCAAAACCTTTCTTTAGTTTCATCGTCTCAAGGTGTGTTTTGTTCTTGTCGCCTCTGCGTGTTAATCTCATCCAGCCCTTGGATAGCCGCTGGGCCTGATGGGTGAGAACTGGCAACCGGATCCCGTCAATGTGTCTCGACCTGTTTACCAACCTGTGGGGCGCAGTCGGGTCCTGACAGACGGGGAGGTTGCGTTGCCGTGTCGACATAATTGCAAACATGTCTCTAATTACAGAAAACTAATGTGTGTTGGTGTGACTACGGCCGTGCCGAGGCGTTCCACAAGCTAGCATGGATATTCTAAGACTCGCAGGGTTCAACTGAAGCTGTTCAGACCAATTCCAAAACTCCTCCCAACTGGTCCTGGGTCAATAAAACTCCAAACAATGCATGCGTTCTCAAGTGAGGTTTATCTACAAGCAGGAAATCATCTGCACTCATGCCCTGGGTTCGGTTAGTGGTACAGAAGGTAATCATAGTGATGATTAACTTGGTCGGATCAACGAGTTTATTAGAAAGGTTTTAAGGGTTCTTAACTTGGTCGATGCTGCTACTAAAACTACTTTAAAAAAAGATAATTGGGGATTATAAAGTATTTGTACATACCTATACATGCATAGTTTGCTACAGAAGCTTTATGATCTAGTCCTTTGGACCTCCATCAGGAAAGCACTTTAACAAAAAGAATAAGGGCATCGAAGGAGAAATCTCATGTAAAAGATGTGTACAATATACAATCACAGCATTCCGAAGTACAATTTGCGAGTGCCTTAATTGTGCCACATGTTTCGTATAAATTGCCCTCCCATCAGCTGATCAAGGTGTACGGCGAGGACAGCCACAGCCGGTCGGTGTGGGTTTCTCGAGGCGCAACGACCAGGGAGGTTTGTCACATGCTGGTCCAGACTGCTCACTGCAGCGACCAGGAGAACTGGGCTCTCCTGGAGGTCCACCCAACGCTGGGTCTAGGTAAGACTTTGGGACAAACGGAGAATCGCCAATTGCTGCTGCAAAAAAGACTATTAGTCTGTCACTTTTTTTTCTTTTTTTTTTTTTCCAAGAGCGATGTCTGGAGGACCACGAGGTCGTGCTGGAGGTTCAGGCCTCCTGGGCACTCAAAAGCGACACCCGGTTTGTCTTCTGCAAAAACTACGCCAAGTACGAGTTCTTCAGAAAGCCGATGGTAGGCAGTTTAAATGCACTACTATCTTGCACACGTCTGCCCTTTTGAGGGGTTCCTCATGTGACAAACCTTTGTTGGGAAAGCCATGATTCTCGTGATTCAACATAATGTGAATTATTTGAGAATGCAATCACACAAGATGGTAAAGTGATTAACAGATCCGCAGACAACCAACAAGAAATAATAAACAAGAGTTGCCTACCTTTGAAGTTGCAGGAAGAAGTCTTAAGGTTTCATTCTCCCTAGTGACCACCAGGCGCGGCTCCTCTGGTCTACTAGAAAATTACTCTTCTCTTTATCAGTCAGGCCCGTTGTGGAGAATCGAGAGTTCCTGGTGGGCCGCTTCACTTCTAGGCTGGTCGAGATTTTTATTTTTATTTTTGTTTACTTTGTCATGTTAGTCCATCTTCTCTTAAAGTAGGCTACACGCGTTCCGCAGCCTCTGCATGTCAAAGTTTTCTCAGATAGGCTACCGATAGCTGCGCCGACCCTAATATAAATATTAAATTGAACTAAAAATGAGTCCTTTTTATATCACCCACCGTATGGCGATCCATAGACTGTGCAAATATTAAACAATACAACTTCCTCACAGATGCTGATGTCATTGGTTAGCATAAAAGTTCCTGTTGACTTTATCCATCACACAGCTTGCATGTGAGAAGCTTCTCAACATTAAAATTTGTGAAGAATAGACTACAAAGCTCATTGAGTCAGGACAACTTGGATTCGTTCATGTTGATGTGCAGAGAGAAACATCCTCATGTCTATAAGCAACGATGGTTAGAAAGTGGCTGAAACCAGTGCACTGCTTGGGCGGTTACTGATGCTGCTGCTGCTATTTGCAATGTAACTGTGTACTGTACGGTGAGTTGAACTGTAAACATTAGTTCAACATGCCTCTTTGTTGAAGAGTGGGATACAATTCAAATGCTTTATTTAATGTTTTTGACCTTCTCTTAAGTGGATTATTATTTGACCTTTACATTAATTGTTGAACCATGGTATTAATAAAAAAATATTTAAAATCTACAGGATAGTTGGAGCTGAACTATTCATTTATCCAAATTCCACTACCATGGAAAAAAGGTAGGCTTTAGTTGGACCTCGGTAAACGGGAGTTTACTCCTTACTTGGCCTTTTTTAGCGTAGCACTAGCGTTGACCATCCTTTACGAAAGGAAATGAGAGAATTCCGTCCCATAATTCCTTGCAACGGCATTATTGAAATGGTGACTTATCATTCGACTGGTCATTAGAAATGATGACTGAGAAACGCAGATCATGTAAGTAACCGTTAGCAGAACACATTTATGTTGTTGTTAATAAAGTGATACTTTGAACCTGGTTTTATGTTGTTGACACGAACCAGGCCACATAGACGAGACAAAGCGGGATAACACCAGCAAATAGTCAAATGGTTTTTATTTGACTTGGGCAGCATAACAGAGTCAGTGTTTGAGGTTAGTGCAAGGTGTATGTGTGCAATGTTGTATAGTGTCAAAAACAAACACTCTTTGCCAACAAAGTGTCTCAGGTGATGGGGCTTTCTCGCTCTGCCCTGAGACCAGAGTGCACTTGCACACAAAGCAGTGTGTGTATGTCCCTATGCCACACCCACCTGCAGCCGTGACTCTGCCCTGTAACGACACGTGGACTAGGGCATCGAAGATGCGCTTCCTTGTAGTTGTAGAAATTGTAGTTTTGCTGCACACTGACGTCACTAACCTGCCTCTCTTGTCGCCTACAAAGTGCAGTGAAAACTGTTCCCTAAAATCGGTGGCTGTCTTTTCCTGAAATCGCCTAACCATCTTTCCCTGACCCTAGGGCGTAATCCAGAGGTCAAGGAATAGTGGCTGGGGATGGACGTTGAGGGGTCATTCTTTTGACCATTTGAATGCAGCCAGAGACTTATACCGAAGTCAGTTCGAATGTGGTCACTTCCCTTTTTCTGGTTGCAAAAAACATGGCTGCAAAAATAAAGTGCCTTTTTAAAAACACTGACTTTAAGCAAGAAGGGGGGCGGGGGGGATAATGCAAATTCATCAGTCACTCATACCTGCAACTGTTCACCCGTTGCATAAGCGGGTTGATTGGCAGGTTGTGTGCTGCGGCGCATTCCTCAACGCCTCCGGGTGTTTGATTACATTGCGTCTGTTGCACAGAGAACCGGTTTTGACGCTTGTCTGTCTGTCAATATCCATTTATTGCCTTCTACAGGTTGAGGAGTGTACAGAAACTTGCATGCTGTCATCTGTTTGATTTCCACCAATGAAATGTACTGTTACCAAGCTGTTTGCTATGACCGGCTGGAACAAGAGAATATGTGGCCTTTCATTTTTTTTCTCAAGTAATTGCTGCCAATTTAATGCCCTGTCAATTAATCCTCGAGTCCAGATTCTCTATGGCTTAATTTTCACTGTAATATAAATGTACTATTTCCATGGAGATGCCTGGACAATCATGGCTAGAAGAAATTCAACCTCATAAATGTAATTTGTGCAGAATATTGTGTATAGTTTATTAAGATATTTTGCCAATAGTTAAACAACGTTCTTCCAATCCCCCTCCCCAGGCCTTCTTCCCAGAGAGCATGATCTCCGACAGCGCTGATGACAGTAAGGGGATGACATCATCAGACCTCATCCAGGTGAGGCTCCCTTGTAGTGCGGGTACTCATCAGCAGATGCGTTTTATTCTGTTCCTTTGTGTTTTTTTTCTTCTTACAGATTATAACCTGAATATTTTATTGCCTGGCAAATCCCCACTTTTTAGATTCAGAGACTTGATACAAGAATGTATGACAAAATACTGCATTGCATCCATTCAACCTGATTTAAACATCATATTAAACATTTTAATCAATGTTTTGGCCATATTTTTTGCAAAAGCATTTAACTGGGAACTTGAAATATAGTTTGAACAAGATTATGACTCGCTCGGCAGGACGTAGGATGCATCTAGTTGGGAACATTGTGTGCCAAAACGTTCTTTTGAACGTCTTTGTCATTACCTGTACCTAGCATTATTGATTACTTGGCGTTAAAATGAACATGACAGTTTTCCACAATGTATTTCTATACAGAGAGCAGGATGTCCACAGACACGCCATCATAAAAGTACTGGAAATAAAAAAATAAATAACTTTATAGTATTTAAAGATGTATGGCATGCCGTTTCAGAGCAAGTAGCTATTGTAAACCAAATATTTGGTATCCCTCCATGGATACGCCTCACCTGACCATCAGTGACTCACCACAAAGCCGCTCATGCTGAACCATGTTGCAGGCAGCATGGCGCTCTCCTTGGCTTCTCGAGACCCTTTCACGTCTATCACAGGTCCCCGGGATGAACATGCTAATCTGTGTAAAGCACAAGGCACCAGTGACTAACATGCAAATTCTCGTGTTCTATGCAAACGGCAATGGAGCTCTGCGGTGCTGCGCAGGACGCAGCGCACCACGTTGCGCCCCGAGGACCAGCCTCATGAAGTCTGTTTCTGATTGTTTGGGCAGAGACGTTCACAGCTGGCCTTCTGGCGGTTTTTCTGCAGGGGTCGTGCTTGACTTTCTACGGGCCTGTCCAACTGCTTGTTTCCATGTCCTGGAGGTTGAGCTGGGAGACTTATCAAATCTCCTTGCAACAGCGCGCGTGGATGTGCCATCTGCAACTTCTGAAGGGTCAAGAAATCCCCTCATGCTCCCAGTAGTGATAATGACTCTAGCTAAAGCCCAAACTAGTCAAAGATCAAGAGGGAGGGACTTTATTGGCCTCCACATGCAAGTCTGTTTTGAGGGTTGCGTTGTAGGTTCCATCAACACCAATGCAGCTGAAACTGATCGACAATGTAGCTTTATTAATCCACACCTCAAATACAATAGCACTGTAGTGGGGATGTACTTCACCCAAGAATAAACGGTTCCTCTGGTTCCTCAGAACCTGCTTGTGTCTGGGACCTGTCCAGAGATCCAGGGCTTCCTGCAGGTCAAAGAACCCAGCCGTAAATCCTGGAAGAAGGTCTATTTCTTCCTCCGCCGCTCCGGACTCTACTGCTCCAACAAGGGCTCCTCCAAGGTCGGTGGGTGGAGTCCCGCTTTGAGGCCACACTGCGTTCTTTTTAAGCGTGTGATGTTGAACGCCTACGTGTTTCTCTTCCCATCCTCCCCCACCAGGAGCCCCGACACCTGCAGTACGTCGCCGATCTGGACGACCTAAACGTTTTCACGGTGGTGAATGGCCGAAAACTGTACGGAGCGCCATCGGACTTTACCTTCAGCATCAAGGTAACGTCCCCAAATGCCAGTCCGATCTTGGAAAATATTTATTTTTAAACGGATCCATCAGGAAGCTGAGTGGGGAAACGTTATGTTTCTCAGATTCTGTAAATTTCATTGTGGCTATAAAGTTTTATTTCTAAAGTACGCAGTCGTTCTGTGTTGGTTTCTCCTTTACAGTGAACCGACATTTTTGTTTTAATGTGCAGCCTACCAAAAATCCCCCCCGACTTCAGGACCTGAAGATCTTGAGTGCGGACAGCGAACAGACTCGAACGTGTTGGACATCAGCTTTCAGGCTCTTCAAGGTCCTTTATTCCCCCAACGGCTTCTCTCTCCAGCTTTAGAGTGGGCTGATCATCTATAATGTTAAAAAGGCCTCTTTATCGTTATCAGTATGGGAAGCAGCTCCAGTCCAATTACCAGCTGTCGAAGACGGCCCTGCAAAGCCCGGAAGCAGCCAAAGACGTGAAAGTGAGCTTTTGATTCAGGCGACTTGGTTCTGTAGCTGCCCCTCACATTTTAACGCTTGTTTGTCTCTGAAAGCAGGCGACGTCGGAGGACAGTCTCGTGGCCATGGACTTCTCAGGGAAGACCGGAGGACGGGTCATCCAGAACGCAATGGAGGCTCAGAGCGCCGAGAGGGAGGAGGGACAAGCCTGGAGGGTGAGTCAGTGGGAAGGAAGGAAGGAGGGAGGGACTGAGGGTAAGGATGGCTGGAGCCTTAGTGATGTTTGTTCTTCTCTTTCAGAGGAGAGAAGCTCTGAGGAGCAGTCTGCCTAACCTCAACTCTGCAGCCAAATCCTCCAGTAAGTCCATCAAAGAGCAAACCGGAAGTCCTCCTGGACTATATCCGTGCAGTCCTCTCGGTCCTGTGTGAAGCTCCTCACGTCCGAGTCTCTGAGGCCAGGCGCTGCCTTTATTTGTTTTTGAGGTGGAATTTTTTCATGAAGGATCTTCAGTCACTTTTAATGCTCCTCAAGGAGGCTTACGAGGAGGAAACGCGGTGTCCTTTTTTGAAGTTTTCTGGCGCTTTAGCGGAATAAGACATTGCTGTACCACAGCATCAAACCGCTGGTTCTAAAAATAAATAAATGAAGGCTTCATGTGTCAAAGCTTCCTTTTTTCTTTAGTGAAAACTAGAGCAAAGGCAGCTTTGACACATCCTTTTTTTTAAACGTCACGGGTCCCCAAAAGAAGCCTTCCTCAAAACCTGAACCTCCTCGAGAAGCATTTAAGGAATTGAGACTTCCTGAACAACTGAGTAAGCAGAAAAGGAGGGGTGTGGCGTCCTACCTGGCCTTCTAACACTCGTTCTCTTGTGTTTGCTTGTTAGCGGGCGTCCACAAGTCCCAGCCCTGGTTTCATGGTCGCGTGTCCCGGAAGGACACTCAGAGGCTGATAGAGAAGCAGGGCCTCGTGGACGGGTGAGTTGAAGGCTGAAGGAAGCGTCCGTTTTTATCGACTGTTTAGTTCCTTGTTCCTAGTGTGAGTTTGTTTAGGATGTTCCTGATCCGTGAGAGCCAGCAGCACGCTAAGTGCTTTGTCCTCTCACTGTGCTACAAGCTGAAGACCAAACATTACCTGGTGATCCCTGTGAGTTAAAGTGTGAGAATTGAGCCCCTCCCTTTTTACGGTGCGCGCTAATGGTGATTGTGTGTCCCAGTGCGAGGACAACGGCCGCAGGTACTTCACCATGGACGACGGCGTGACCCTCTTCATCGACCTCCTGCAGCTTGTGGAGTTCCACCAAATTAACAAGGGCATCCTGCCCGTCTGCCTCAAACACCCCTGCGTCTGTGTGGCGCTGTGAACCCCTCCACCAAGCGGCCGCCCGCTTCCCGAACATGTGATCGAAGAAGCTGATTAAGATATTGAGAGTTTGTGAGACTTGGACTTGCGGGCGGGGGAGGGTTTACCTCCTCCTGCCCTCTTAAGTATTTTAATTTTTAATGTTTTAACCAACGACGCCCCCCTGGCCCGTCTCCGTGGCAACGGCTGAATCAAGAGCCTAAGTAGTGCCCTTTGATCTAAATGTTGTTTTCACTGAGTGACCGAGGCCACCGGAGGGCGCTCTGACCCAATCGCCTTCATTCCCCACCCTCCTTCCTGGTGAAGACTTGAACACGTGTGCTTGATGTTGTCCATGGATGTTATAACTGTGAACCCAGGTTGCGATCATGTAGCAGAGCTCCTTAACCGTTCTCCTTTAACTGAAGTGGATTCAGGACGCTCTCATTGCTGTCTTTGCACAACTAGCTGCATTTTGTAATGTTTAATCAACCAAATGTAATACTGCAGATGGTTTTTATGAGGATTTATTTTCTTTTTATTGAGAAAGACGTAGGATCTGGTTTAAACTGGATCTCCAATTTGAGACTTTGGCGACCACTATTTTACAGGCCTGTTCTCCTGGTGATTTCAACAAAGGGAAACTTTCAGTCAACAATTACAAATAAGTAAAACCGAATCACATATTTAATTCTCTGGAACTTGCACACCTTTTTTAGAATTGCGTTTCTGACAATTTTGTTAATGGTGGTTTTCTTCTTTATTTGCACTGACCGTTGGCCTTTTATCATGAGATGTATGTCTTTTATTTTTTATTTGGGTTGTTAGTGTTGTACATTTGAAATTATTTTGTGGCATTTCCTGACAGTTTTTTATATTTTTGAATAAACAAGTTTCATATTAAACTTGGTTGTGAATTGTCTAAACCAAAAAAGCGCTGTGGCACAACACAAACTATAAAATCCATCAAGTATATGAAATGCATTTGTTTTAGATGAATCCCCACTCAGATTCACCTAGTGACCTTTTGAAGGGTCCTGACTATACATTGAGAAGAGACTAAACCCCCAGAATCTGTTTTCTTTCCACAAGGATTTCGATGTGACTGTAAGGTATTGCCCTAAAGCATTCCCCTGCTTTTTTTGGTCTCTCTAAATGACCCTAATTTACTAGATGAAATCATGTTGCATTGAAGACTTGACACTAGATTGAGACCACAAACTCATAATGACTTTAATGGGATCGAGGTGGACATTAAAGACACTGTAATTTGTCAAGGAAATGTAAACTCTGCTTATACATTTTAACCCTTTTTTCAAGGATATGCAGTAATGCCCTTCCTGATTTAAAGTCGGGCAATTATAAAACCATTATGAGCCCATAAGTAGACAACTTGGGGGGAAAAAAAAAAAAAAACCTGGACTCAATCCTGACCGAGTTGATTGGTGGAGCCACATGAAAGGCAGCCTGGAGGTTATTGTGGAGAAATGGCAGGCTTCACTGATCCCAGATCCTCAAGTGCTCTCTCTCTCTCTCTGTGTGTGTGTAAATGCCAGTGTGCCTGGGCAACTTCCTCTCTGCCGCAGCCCCATTCTCTTGGATGGGGTTGCTATGGCAATGTTTTTTGAGGGTTTTATTTGCACTTTTCTGGGCAGGTAAATTAAAAAGGGGAAATAATACAGACGCAGGAAAATTGGGTCAAAGGGGAGCTTATAAAAGTGCCCCACATTTCAAAATATATGTACGGTACCTGATAATTTGCAGAGTGTTTATTAGATTTCATTTACAACTTTTATTTTTTACATCTTTTTAAAATACTTAAAAGGATACGCTTTTTTTGTTCTTTTACTCCACGCCATTTTGGAGGCAAATATTGGTTTAACTTTGCTAACATTGCAGAATCAACAAATACAAACTTACTTGATATTCCTTGATTTTACAGGGTTTGTCTCACAAAGTACACTGGCTAGCTTTTCAACAACTGACTGGTCAAATTGGCATCCATTGTCATGTAATACTTGGCCAATAGTCTTTTGGGTAAATGGCAGAGAAAGAGAACCAATCAAATGGTTCAACTCTTGCAAAAGATCATCTACAGCTGCATGAGACACAAAGAAGATGTGTTCCAATTTAAGGACCACTGAAGCAATTTTAAGTTCAATATCCTTCTCCCAAGTTATCATAATCCCCATTGTCAAAAGCAGAAATTAAATTTATATTACTTTCAATAATTTCCCCATCGGAAATATCACTGGCAACCTTGGCACAATATTTTTCAACAGAACTTATTCCAGGCTTAAAAGTGTTCAATGTACCAGTGTGTTTTCATAGACATTGGTTTTATATTCACAGTTTTTGAACACACGTTACAGTCTCCTTATTTTTAAGATGCTGATAGATATGTTGAAAATATTCCCTTCCTGTGAAGAGTTGATTATGGCCACAAACGGAGCATGTGAATGTGGCCACAGCTTTGGTGACTGCTTGTTGGGCAGGGTGATTTCTTGATAGATGACTCAGTAGGGCATACCAAGTCTTGAACCTACGTGCACAACTTAAATAAGTGTATGGATATGAGTTGCCCCGTCCGTAATGCCTATGAATCAGTTTGTAGTGCTTGAGCAGTTCACATCTTTTTGTTAATGTCGTCCCACAGTCCTTGCATCTCCACATGAAGCACAACACTGGAGAAACAGTGGGCTGGCCAATATTACAATATATCATCAAGACGGTGATATAAGACGAGATGTCATCTCAGCTTTTGGATATCATGATTAAGATTGTGCTGTGATATTTCTGCCACATCACCCAACACAAAGCGAATCATTAAACACAAAATTCATTCATTAAATGTAACCAGCCCTCTCTAATTAGATTTTAAGAGATTTACAACTTTCCTTTGGTAGTCCAAATCAGGCCAGCTGACAGTCTTGCCTGGGCCCGGGACAAGATAATCTTAGATGGGCCCCCCGTGTCCAGATCTCTCCTTTTCCCTTGCTCTTCCTCTCCTCTGCTTTTCCTGTGCTGTTCCTCTCCTCTCATGTTCCTCTCCTCTGCTCTTCCTCTACTCCAGGAGTGTCAAACTCATTCTGGTCTGGGGGCCGCATACAACTTAATCGCATCTCAAGTGGGCCAAACCAGTAAACTCATTCTAAAATGACATAGAACTAACAATAAGTCCACTTTCTTCTTTGTATTAGTGCAGAGAAGAAGTAAATTATAAAAATCTTTATATGCAATGAATTGTCCTTTTAATAAATATATTATCAACAACCTAAGAGTTTTTAAGAAAAGTAATGTGCAATTTCAACAACATTTTCACCCAGTTTAACATTTATTTAAGTGTATTATGCATAAAAACTGATCACAGTGATTGTGATTCACCTCCATGAACATGTAGGAAGAGGTCAATTTTTCTTGAAAAATCCGACATTGTGTCCACTTTTCTCTTTTTTGACAAAGACATTTCACTGAAGAGGGTGCCAGGGTCAACAGAAAATGCGGGTAAAGCGATAGACGTGAAACAGCGCCACTAGCGGACAATATAGGAACTGCAGATTTTATAGAAGTGTATTCTTATTTTTTTTCAGTAATACAGATTTATCCCGCGGGCCAGACTGAACCACCTGGCGGGCCGTTTCCGGCCCGCGGGCCGTACGTTTGACACCCCTGCTCTACTCTCATGGCAACGGGGCCCTCCCGCATCACTGACTCTCTCTTCTCTCTCACCGGTAGCCTGACTCTGTCCCTCCGTTGCGGGCCTGTGGCCCCTCCCGCATCACTCTCTGTCTCATCCTCTCAGAGCTACCAAACTCTACTGTTTCTGTCTACTGTTTCTGTCAAAGATAACGTGTTGTGTCAGGCTTTCTACAATAACGGACGTTGACATTAGAGCTGGGCTGTTAGGTTACGTTACTAGGTTACGTTACAAGTAGGGTTGCCAACCGTCCCGTATTACCCGGGACATCCCGAATTACGTGCAATTTTGATTTTGTCCCGTTCGGGACAGCTCCAGTCCCGTTTTCCAATCACAGCCCGCTGGCGCAGTTGGTGAGACCCGCGGACTATATGCGCGATCCTATTGACACACGCGAACTTATCGCACTGACCGCTTCACCGTCACCAGCTTTTTTTAAATATTTGTTTAGAAAATCTCCAAGGCCTCTATTTCCTTCTTCTCTTCGTCTCTTTTCTTTCCTTTTCTGAGCACCGGACTTGTGCTTACCGGACATTTTGAGCGTACCGAACTTCAAATCTACTGACATCAAGTTTTGATCAGTGGCCAAACCATTTTTTTGGGGGGGTGGGGTCCACTATTTTAAGGACAAACAAATAAAAAGCTTTATACAAGTATATATACTACATATTTTTTTCCACAAATATGCTTATTTTAAAACATTTTTTAAAATTATTCCATAATTTAATTTGATTCGTACATACCCGTTTGTCCCCCCCTATCGGCGGGAGTGGTCCAAATGAGTGGTATCATGGCTTAAAGTAACTAACCTACAGTCATTAAAAAAAAATTGGAATGAATTAATATTAAAAGGAAAGGACAGGACATTTTGATTTTCATTTTATTTTGTACGCGTATAATACACCAACAGCACGCTAGACGTGTGCAGTGGGGTTTTGCACCTGGTAACTAATTTAAGGACAGGGAAGACAGCAGACAGCTCTTCACAGAGTAAACATTTTACACCACTGTCTCGATATTATCTAGCATATAAGTGCACACAAACAAAAAATGGCTTTAGTGGCGAAGTTTTTACATTTTTAAAATGCCTACCGAAAAAAGGAAAAAAAGATTTAAGTGAAACAAATACGTTTAAAATGCGTTCTAGCGTCTCCGTCTGGACGAGCGAGCTAGCAGGCTAACGGTAAGCTGTGTTTTTAGCTAATGTGTTACCCCAGTTTGTGTATTTCGCAATAATATCAGTTGGTGTGTGTTTAGCTAACATTAGTTAATGTGTTTAGCTAAATTGAACATAACATTAGTTGTTGTGGTTAGCTAACGGTTAGTTGATGTTAGCACAGCTGATGGGGTTTGCTAATTGTAGCACATTTGGCAAATGTTGCTGTCAACGATAGTTATTTGTTTAGTAAGTTAATTTTGGAATTGTTTACCATAGATCTGTTAATGTAGAAGGGCTGTGACACCATTACTTTTCTCTCAGACTCAACGTTAATCTTAAAAAATATCAGAATAACCCTTTTACCGCTCCAGCTGTATAAAACCCTTCAATCCCCACTCAGTCACAGAAATACTTGTGTTGGGAAATTCTATGGCCAAAGCTATTAAAACATGTAACGTAATTGTATGTAAAAAACATGTAATTTTTGATTGATTTTGATTTGATGATTTTAGTCACCATACTGATACGTTTATTGTATATTATTTCAAATACTTATTCATTTTGTGTTGTATAAGAAAAAGGATCAGCAAATTAACAAAAACGTAATTGCCAAATATGTTGAGGACAATTAAAAAAAAAATTGTTTCTCCAGTTATGAACCGTTTCTTTTGGATAACTACTACATATCTAAAGACTTTGACCCGGGCTGTTTTTAGTCAATGTATTTATTACCCGTGGAAAGGACGTGCAGATGAATTGATGATGTTGTTGCTGCTAGGGAATCTCAGGTTATCCCTAGTTTGATCCTCCTTAAACTATCTTAAAGCGTGCATGTGATGCATATACCTCTTGTACTTCCTGAATTGCGACCCTGGTATTTTCTGTCAGAAGCTTGTGTATTTCTCACCTGGCAGACATGGATTCTTTCACTGTCCTTTCACAGTATATGAAATATGTGGGCTGAAGTGGAGACGGAGAGTTGTCGGGAGATGAGACTGTGCGTGGAGTGGTGCTTCAGCACAATGCATACTGGGAAATGTTTGAGCGCCCCGGTGGAACTTGAATAAGCAGGTATGGAGAATAGATTGTTGCTCTTCATCCACCTTTATCTTACAATAATAAATTTGGGTGTGCTACTGTTATTCAAATTCACTTAAAGTGCAAATTACAAGTACCTTTTCCACAGAATAGCCCATTTCAGAGCATTAAATATTATTGGATTTTTATTATTGATGCGTGAATCTTTCACTTTATGGGGGAAGCTGGTTGAGGTGAAGATCATTTTTTTGTATTAATCATCAAAATGTAGTACGTAAAATACCAAATAAAAAAGGAAGTACAACAGTACAGTAAAGGAAGTTTTCCTGGATGGCCAATCACACGTTATTGAACAAACCTCCTGCAATATTGCCTAGTATTGAACGATGTTGAACAAAAAACACGTTGGGTTTTTTCTTGTTTGTTTAAAGTACAAGGTCTTTCCTGGACCGGTCGCGCGATGTTGGGACGAGGATGTATCGTACAGCTCGGAGGAATCTACACACAGCTAATGTTACTATTCATTTATCCATGATTTTATTCGGATTCTGCAACTGTCTGCAGGGTGTCAGTGCCGACAGGGGAAGCATCTCAACGCAGATAGGCTATCAGGTCGTAGGGTCGCGCTATTTCGCCGCCAAAGTTGAAAAACCTTTGCTTTGTCTTGACTTGAGTGCGTTGGGCCATGACATGTGTGCCTGAATTCGAGCCGACTTCGCTGCAAACTCAACGCGAGAAACACTGCGCGCTATCGCAGACTAACGTCCCTCCACTCTCATCGCGTCTGAGCATAGACTTTGTATGTAATCCTGTGGTGCAAAAATTTGCTTGGTGTTAAAGCGGCATTACCATATTGGTTAAAGAGTGTCGACAGTCCTGCCCAATGTCAATGAAAAGGTTTAGTCACACTTTTAATGAGTCGCTCAGAACGCTGATTCGACACAAAAATATGACCAAACAAAAAGGCTTTAAAGGCACAGAGATGTGCAGCTGTGATGGAAAATATATTATCTATTAGTGTCAATGGAAACTTGTTAATCATTTTCACAAAGAGAGAAAAATACTTCCTTTTAAGGCATTAAAAGCGGGCGCTGGCTCATAAATGAGGGATTTGTGAATTTTTAGGACTGCAGGGAGGAAAACAGCCCAAACCCTGGGAACTACAGAGTAGCTTGTGTATAAATTCATTAATTATACAATGAAAGGATCATTCCTCTCATCCAAATTCACTATTTTCCCCCCAATTTATACTGCCGGCGGCGGCAAATAACACACATTAGGTCATGGAATGTTATTGATCATTTGTGGCAGTGTGGTTGAGCTCTAGAGAGCAAAACTGCAGAGGAGTATTTTTTTAAACATTTAATAGGCCAACAAGCTCAGCTGAAGACAAATTCTCTATCGTCTCTTGGTTTTTCTGAGGAATTTAAAATGTATATATTTTTTACATGACCGCAGGGACACTAAAAGAAATCTGCCCAGTCAGTGTAGAACAGGAGTCTAAAAGGCATCTTAGGTATGTCCATTTAGTAAAGATTTACTAATCCTACTGCAACGAAAGAAGACTTAAAACTAGAGATTAAGACCATAAACTCATGTTTGCGATGTTGGACTGAGGGAATAAATTAAGTGAGAGGTAGACCCATTTTCTCATAGATTTCAATAGGGCAAGAGGAGTGGTGGTCACTGCAGGAGACGCAAGTTTGCCGCTTGGAACCAATAATTATTTTATTACCTGTTACATCTTTTCCTCAACCTAATTGGCGACATAAGGATGTTGCTCTTAAGCTAAAGCGGAAGAGCAGAGTGGGCCTTTGCGTTGGCGAACCTGCTGTGACCGTCATTTCTCGTTCCCCATCCTCCCTCTGGAAGAGTCGGGTCACGTCCGCCGTCTCCTCGCTTTGACATCTGGCTCTCTGCATGAGCCCACATCTGTCAGTTTCAAGTCCTCTCTGTGCTTTGCTAACCGCATCTGCTGCTTCGTGCCTGTGCGTGTGATGTATTCAGTGTCACCAAACGCGTCGCCCGCATTCCTCGGTCCTTTATTCTGCCGCACCGTTTTCTTCACCTGCTTTGTCCGTCATTCACTCGTCGACCTGTCACCTCTCCGACTGAAGTATTTTCTCTTCTTCTTCCTCACCCTTTTCCTCTCCTTACCGTTCTGGCTGATTTCTACAATCTCTCTTTTTCTTTCGCCTTGTGTTTTGATGATTTTTGTGGTTTTATGTGAAGCACGTTGGATTGTCATGCGGTTGAAATGTGCTTCACACCAATCCGACACAAATCTTGTGTTGAAGATTGAAATAGTCTCCCCTGTAAATGTGGAGTAAAACCCCCTCGCACACTTTCATCCATCTCACCTCTTTCCCTTAGTGCATCCCCCCCTCTTCTCCTCTTGGGGCCACTTCTCTCTCGCTAAATGTGACTTAATGTGTTCATTACCTCGCCACCTAAATTCAAACGGTGCTAAGGAATGTCGCCTCGCAAAAGAACACTTTTGAAAAAGCTATCCTCTATGAGATACCAGGAGAGAAACACCGAGGCCTGAGCAGACATCATATTGATGTGTGTCTTCTATTACACACCTGTTTGTGTGTGTGTGTGTGTGTGTGTGTGGGTGGTCCCTCAAGGGCAACAGAGAAGAGCCTCTGAAGTGTTATCAACTCTCAAGGCCCAGCAAAACGCTATCTTTAATCCATCGACATGTTTTATTTACCAGCAAGTCGATTCAGGTCACCGGGAAACAGACGAGGCTTTGCGTGTACTGCGCGTGTACTGTCAAACATTTCCTAACCTCCCTCATCAGAGACCCGATTATCAGGTGTCATGGTGTTCATATAGCCTGACCCTGAACTCTCTCTCTCTCTCTCTCGTTCTTTCTGTCTCATTAATTCATGGCCTTCACCTCAGGATTGAATTACAGCTGGTGCAGGATTCCCTTTGACATTATCTTCTGTTGTGTGCACACCTACACAGACACAACCCTGACATACAGGTACCTGCACACACATACACACACCCATACACACACACACACCACACGCACACTACACCACACCGATGGCAGTGTTTATCATTCCACTCTTTTCCCCCTGGCATTCATAAATCCTTGCTGCTTTCAGTTTCTCTGCTACAGAAGTGTCCGAAAAACGGCTGCATTTTTATTCTTTTTTCGTCCATCAATCGCTTCCTCTTTACTGCTGCATTGGTTGTAGTGGGAGGGGGGGGGAGCGTCGGAGTGGGTGTATATTCCCACGGACGCGTAAATAAAATCCAATGCTTCTAACGACGGGCGCGAAGATCAAAGGGAGCCGGGTGGTGCGGTGCTGGCCCTTTAAGAGAGGCAGAGGGGGGGCTCTTCCTCATCAATAAAACATGAGTTTACTCAGTGGCCATGCTAAGACTCTGAGGAGCGCCTGTGCTCCCGGTATGCGAGGCATGGAGGCGGCGCACAGCGGCGAGATGAACCGGGAGAAGCGGCCACAGTAGCGGAGGAAGAAGGATAAAGAGAAGAGAGAAAGTGACGGAGACTTTCGCCGCTTCCAGGCGAAGAATGGGCAATTCCTCCTTCCCAGGCATGTCCCCCCCCCTCTCCGTCCCTTCTGTAGTTGCAGGTATTTGTAACTTGCCGGGGGAACCCGCCACTGATGTCCTCCCTGTGTGATGCTGCTGTCTGTTGGTCGCACATCTGTCCGTGGTTGCTACACTTCTGTCGGTCTCTCTGATAGAGGCACACAGGGCTTCTTAACAGTGTCGAAACATATTTTTGGCACTTTTATTTATATATTTATTTGAATCAAGCAGCACTGCAGTGTGTGAATATTTAAAATTGAGGACATACTTCAAACGTCTTTCTAAGTTGTTTTTTTTTTAACTCTCTTTGATTGGAGGAGAAGCCTCAGGTTGAGCTACGCTGCTGGAATAATTCTTTGGAAATATAAGATGTGCGTTCTGATCATTTTGGTGCAGATGTTGGGATCGGGGGTCTGCGTCTGCCAGCCGCTGTTGTTTACCGGCTGTGTGGACGGGAGGCGGTTGATGTTCTGGCTCTGGGAGCTTTGCATCTGGAGCGGCGTGAAAGGAAGCTATTGAAGGATATTTATTGCTGTGGGATGAGCGACTGTGTAGCGGATGTGATGGAGCAGTTTATAAATATAGAAGCGCCGATGTCCACTCGGAAGACAAGCGGACAGGTGTGACAACCAAAACCGATGTTCTTCTGTTAATGTTAAATTGGGTGAAACATTAGGTGTTTCAGTCACAAAGAATTCTCACAATATAATGAAATTAAAACATTAGTTCAATAAAAAAGGTTTGGTTTTACAAAGCCAGGAACATAAACTAATGCTCAGTAGTTCAGGGCGATTACTTTTTTTAGACCACAAAGTCAACGGGTCTGGTTTCAGGAACTCTTCAAGAATTATTTTTTATAATTAATCAACAAAAATTCAGCGTGGTAGACGGGTTAAAAAGCTGCCTAATAAGGCAGCAGATGAAATCTCATTCAGTTGTGAATAGTGCTTATTTGTTCTATAAAGAAAGACTTTTATCTCACAAGAGCCTCAAGCTGCTGCAGAAAGAACCGATTGCAGGCTGGTAGAGGGCAAAATGGAGGTTTCGCCATCTCTCATCTGTATCGATCTACATGATGCCCTCCTTTCTGCACAAATCTGTGCCAGGGCGCAAGGCTCACTGGGAAAATGTTAAAAAAATAAGAAGAAATAAAAATCTCAGAGTGCAGCGCGGCTCTAAGAGGATGAGATTTGATTTAGAAAATAAAGAATACTCCAACTTATCTCTTTTGTGCCGCATGACTGTGAGACTTGTGTTGCCTCAATGACACGCCAGAAGCCCTTCCTCTGCACCCCAGGAGGAGAAGAAGGGTGGAGGAGGAGGTAGTGCAGCAGCAGATCAAACACTGGAATCACTAGTGGAGCAGAAGGAGAAGAGACGGATCCGTCAGACAGCAACAGTCAAACGGTACTTTTCCCATGTCAGCCCGATCAAACTTGTTGACATGTGGAGGGAGATGTAAGCGAGACAGAGCAGGGGGAGGAGGAGGAGGAGGAGGGCGGATGAAGGGCAGAAAGGGGAAGCTGTCAACATCACAGGGCCGACTGGTGCCGCCAGGTGAGGGCGCGCCGGCGGTAACGCTGGCGCTGGGAAGCGTTCAGAGACAAAGTCTATACTACGTTGATTTAAATCCTGCAGAAATACTTCACAATGTGTCAGGAAGCTTCCACGACAGGCGGATTCACAGCCAAGTAGACGTTTAATATAGAAATGTCTGTACTATTTCTTGAGTATCACTAATGATACTTTCTTGAGTATCACTAATGTATTCACAGCACGTCATTTCGTTTCTTAAAAATGTTATTTGACCTTTTTAAATCTCTTCCGAGGGAGTAAAACATTTCACATGAAAGCAGAAATAACCGACTTAAATAAAAATTTAAAAAAGACATAAATATTTCCACAATAAATAGATGAGTAACAGCTCCAAACAAACCAAATATTAAATAAACTTAAAAAGTGCTTTTCTTCCCAAAGATGTGTGAAGTAGTTTCACGTCAGCTGTTTTCGGAAGCCACGATGTCTCCACGAAGTGGAGGGGGGCTCCACCTGGAGGTTGAGTTTGTAGTTCGACTACAACTGCTTTTTTTACTGATAAAAAGCACCCAAAACCATATTCCGTTTTTTTCTAGGACATATGTTCCCATCCACTTTAAATGTTATGGACTTGACCTGCTTCGGCCCTGGAGTGCTTCTTGATTTTTCTTTCAAGCTGCTGACACGCAGCAGGACACGCAGGGCTTGAAAGGTCTTCCTTTTAAAGGAACAACTCCGTGCACGTTTCAAGGAAAACACATTTCCAAAGGTCCTAAACATGTGGGCAACAGACACCAAACTACTTGATTGGGTTTAGTAAAATATAGGGTTGTCAACATAAATGCATTAATATATGCGATTAAAGTGGTAAAGATTAATGCAACAAAATATTCTAATGTAATTAATGTACCTTTTGTTTACTTAGTTTAAACCAGAAGTTGACTGCGGAAAACAAAACGGCCGCTAGCTGCAGTCAGTTACATCGGAGACAGCAAGAAGGTAGCTCAGGATTGAGAAAGCTTTTTGCATTGGAAGTAAAACAAACAGGCACGACGTACAGCGGAGAACTGTGCAGAGGAATTCCTCCATGTGTCGAACGAAAGGGGGGTGAGTGGCAAACGGACCACTTAAAGCACCGCTATGCTAAGCTAGCTGCTAGGCTAAGCTAGCTATGTTGAAACCAGTGGAATTCTGCCCCCCAGATGATTAAATGTGTGTAGTTTTGTGTTTAACATTAACAATTAAACAACAGTGTCTAAAATACACGATTACAGTGATTACTCATTACTACTTACTTAGTCTTTAGAAGAAAAACAAACATTCATTAACAACAAGATTCTTTAATCGCCATTAATCAAGATTAATTAATTTCCAAATGTGCGGTTAATTAGTTATTTATAATCTATTGACAGCCTTAGTAAAATAACATCACGGTTTGGCTTAAAACGATGACATAAGGTAAAAATGACAGACATGAACAGCTGCCTCCTGTGTAAAAGTCCTTAACTCGTACTTTATTTGTGTTTATTACTTGTCAAACTCGTATTGTTACTTAGACATCAGAGAAAAGTGTGGACTTGAAGAGAAGCTATTGCAGGTTTTTGTCGTTTTTGTTTTGGGACAGATGTTCATGACTGTCATTTGAAATAGCTGCCGAGAGAGATTTTCCACCAGGCAGAAGCCTCAGTCTGAAGACTAACAATATGATGTAAGAAGCCAGAGAGAAGAAAGCCAAGCTGCCTTTCATGCTTCCGTCAGCAGTATTTTGGTGTGAATCTGTGTGTGAGTGAAGGAGACGACGCCGCTCTGCTTCTCTGTTGTAAATCAGCTTAATTGCGAACCACTGCGTCACATTTATCCTCAGCAGCAGCAGCTGCTCCCGTTTCCTCCTCCAATGTCAAAAACCACCTCAGGCCGGCTCACCTGGGAACAGGGCAGAGTTCCCCTTTGACCTCCGTGTTTATGGCGAGGCGCATGATGGATTGGGGAGTGACGGAGCTCGTGTTTGGGGAGTTGGGTCTTTGTTGGGTACTTTTTGAAAGGTGAAGTAGAGTTACCGCTGATCTGAGGTCTGATTCAGTCACGTTTCCCTAAACTGCCAATTATCTACAAATTTAAAGGTTTTCTTTTTAACATGTTATTAATGTAGCGCCCTGGTTTTAAGAATATTTGATGATAATCGTCTTACACTGATGTTGATAATTGTAATATTTATTTATATATTAGATGAGACAATTGCAGCTTATTCGAATAAACAAATACACGTATAATCCAATCCCAACACCTTGAGTTGATCTTAATCACAAATACACACAAATAATCCGCTTGATAAATTAAAAGTAAAATAAAATGTCAGATTGATTTTTTTGCTTTATTTTCTTGTGAGTTTGTGTGTCCAGACGTAAAATCTGCCAAATGCATGTGACTTCAAAAGCTCTCGTTGATGTTTGTGATATCAGAGTTCACCGTTCTCATGGACTATGTATGACATCCAGTGTTGATGTGATTAGTTACACTTGTGCTTTTTCTGCTTTTTAAGGTCAAAATGTCGGCCGCGAGTAGAGGTTTGTTAACGGAGTTGAAGACTCTTCTCTCAGGTCAGTGGATTGGAATAAATCTGGTTTTTATTTTTGTGTGTGTGCTTGTGTATGTGAGAGAGGTTACTTTAAGGTCTCTTCACTGAGCATGAGATGTTCACCAGCAAATGTTTTGCTCGGTCACATCTGGTAGTCCTCCATGATGGTTTTATTCTGTCAGAGACAGAGAGAGCGAGAGATAGCTGGCATCACAGGTAGGCTCAGGGGGAAAAAATGTCTTTCTCACTCTCTCTGCCTCTCTCTCTTTGTGTGTTTTCACTATTCACAATGATGGGTCTCGTTTGCTCAAATCACCGAGACAACTTGGCCACAAATAGAGGCCTCCGCCTTTTGTAAACTTGAATTACATACAAATCAACTCCAGATGTGATGGTGAATTCTAGATATGTTGATTTTAGTAAGGAGCCATAAATCATGGCAGAGTTTGTACATAAATGGCCCATTTTCCTGGTGCTCTCTACAGCTACTTTAAATAAAATGAACATATGAGACACGGATACACACATTCAGGCTTCCTCTTGCGGCCTCAAAAGTGAACAGCAGGTTCAACTAAAAAAATTAAACGACAGTCAGCGGGAGAAACTGCTGCAGAGAAACCTGAGTGGGATTATAGTGGAGGAAGATGATGTGTGCACACCAAGGCTGCGCACATGGGGTGTGTGTCTGTGTGTGTGAGAGGGAGCATGTGCCTCCTCTGCATGCTCTGCGTGTTGTCTCTGATCCGTCGTCTTGTAATCCAGCGGGACGAAAAGCAAACGGAACAAACGCAGGGATGCTCCACCGCAAAGACGAGAAGATCCCAGAGAGCGACATCCGCCATTATTCTTTTTATTATTATGCAGACGGGTCCTTCTGAAAGCTAATCACACCCTCTGAGGACAAGCTTCTGTCTAATAGAGTAATGAAGGCAGGGAGGGATTGAGAAAGTTTAATACAGACATATCTCTGAAGTCTATTCTGGAAATGATTAGTCTATCAATTCACTAGTTGACAGAATAATCGGTAATGATGGTGGAAAGATGGTGATACTTAGTTGGTAATAGTGGTTGATTCAAGTTGTGCATGAAATGCGTTCCATTGGATTGCTAACTTTCTTAATAAATCAATAAAAAGAAAAAATACTAAAAGTTTTCCATTTTTCAGATAGAAACAATTTATTGATTATCCAAATAGTTTCTCCTTTATTTTCTTTCCAATCAACTCCAGAGGCTACTGACGTCAAACCTCAGTGAACAAACTGAGTGGGAAAGCACAGATTCCACCGCAGCACCCGGTTGATTCACGGATCACCGGCGTGATGCGATTTATCTCGTCTTGTTTGTGACTTCGAGAGAAACACATTTAAGAGGAATATAAAAAATCTGCAGACGCCCGAGGCAAAACAAAAAAATAGAGTCAGATAACACTTTTTGTTGGTCGTACGTTTTTTTTTAAACGTCTTTCAAAAGCACACGCACAGACACACATTCCTCCCTCTGTATTTCTCCCGCCCGAGCCTCCAACAAATATACCGCTTCCACCCTCATCTCCTTGATCTGATTTCAGCTGAGCTAAAAGTAGTGTTCTTTTACTTTCTACTGCAGCATCCGTAATGCTTGACTTGGTCCCCCTCCCACCTCTCCGTCCACTAAGCAGGAAATGGGCCCGGTCTCCGTCGCTGTGGTTACTATCTGAGCCAGCGATCTGTCTTGATAATTGACCAGCAGTGGTTGGTTGGGGGGCGGTAAATGTGACGATCGGCCTGACGCAAATACTTTCTTCTACATCCTCGTGCAGGGGGGAGGGTGGGGTCAGAGGGAGAAACACTCAGGCTAAATTGGGTAGCGGCAGCGTTTGAGTGGGCGAGAAGGAGGAAATTGTTCTCACCAAGGCAGACGTCACAGTGTGGACGTTTAAGCCGAGCCGGAGGAAATACACACATGCTAACATCACACACAATTAGTTCTGTGGGTCCGAGTGTTTCTAAGAGAAACCTGAGGACTTTTTTTAAGCCAAAGCTTTCAGACGGAAATTAGTTTGATAACCGTTGTTTCTCATTCTTGTGATTCTGTTATGCCGATATTGGTTGGCTTTTGTCGTTCCTTTGTGTTGTGAATATCTATCCGATTTTTGCCTAAAATTTGCTAAAAAAAGTGAATGTTGTGTGGATTTTAGGGATAGATCGGGCCGATATTTGCACTTTTTACGGGTATCGGTATCGGCCGATACGCGGCTGCTGAGTTGGCCGGTGCGGTAGGGGGTCCTCGGGCTCCCCCGTCTCCGGTGCTGGCTTGTGCTGTGGCGCATGTCGTCCGTGGCGGTGCGCCGCGACCGGCTCCCGTTCGGCTTTGAAGCGCTCGGGGCGAATGTGGCCGCCGTGAAAATCACTTGCTTTACAGCGCTCCCCCACCAGCAACTCGTCGGCTTTACAGCGCTCCCCCGCGTACTCACGGAGGCAGCTCGCCGCTTCCGGGGGCCGACCGAGCGCCGGCTGCAACGTAGAAACTAATAACCGGAAGGTCTTCTACATTCTACATGAAAATGTAACGCATACTTTCCATCGAAATGCATACAAATGCTGACGCTTTTTTAAAATTCTGTGTTTTCCACAGATAATACGCCGACAGTCCGCCATGTTGTTTTTTTAGCTGAGGGAAACTTCATAGTCACGTGACGTAGTTGCAAGGCAAACGTAGTATTGTCACAATCTTAAGAAAATCGGCAGCCCATATTGGTCATCGGCTAAGGCTGATGAAGAAAAATCGGTATCGGCATCGGCACTAAAAAATCCATATCGGTCGACCCCTCGACTGTATGTCTGTATGTCTCCATACAGAATCATAGAACCTGAGCAGCGTTGTTTTAACACATATACAACAACTCAACATATACTAAAATCAGCCGTTTGAATCTGATAATATGTGATTGAATCTCTCGTGGAGCACGCAGCAGCTCGTGTTATTCCATCGACAGACATTTCCAGATGGAGTAAAGATCCTCTGAGTCACTCGTAACCCATCTTAAACGAGTCGCCTCAGATCCAAACACACAGAAGCCCGGCTGTAAACTACCAACGGGGAGTTTTAAATAGCAGCCGGAGTCACTGCGACACAAACCAGCGCTTTGGCTTGAGCAAGAGAGAGAGGGAGACAGGGATGGGAGGATGGATCAGGGGGCTGAGGGGGAGGGGGGGGCATGATAGAGTTGTGGCAGTCATTAAGGGCAAGACTGCTTTCCGCATGGTGGCTTATCTTCTGCAAGGTGGAGGGTGATTCTGCTCGGGGCTCATGTGCAAAGCCGAGATATACAGAACAAGAGGGACGGGGAGAGAGCCGGTTCATTTACAGCCCGTCCCTGTAGACTGTAGAAAAGGATTATACTCTCAGAGAGGAGGAGGAGGGGGCGGGGGGGGGGGGGGTGCACAGACTCTCTGTCTTAGCACACTGTGCCTCCAATCTTCTACACTGCACTCTCTCTATCTCCAGCCTCCTCACACACACCCTCACCCGCGGCATGTAGCCTCTCGGCCCGAGGGGCGGGAGGGGGGAGTGGCGGGCGACAGCAAACTGCACTGGACCACAATCCAGGTACGCTCCATTCGTTCATTTCCTTTCTCACATTATGCAGCTTTTTTTTTCTCTCTCCCTCTCTCTTGTGCAGGCTGCATGCACCAAGCTTATCCAGCTTCTTTTGCAGAGCCCCAAGAGAACCCCCCCCCCCCCCCCAAAAGATAGCAGGGAGGCAGCCGGAGCGGAGAGGAGAGGAGAGGAGGGGCGGGGGTGAAGGACAGTAAAGACGAAAAAACAAACTAAGCTGTGTTTGCTCATGTAGGACAGAGGAAAGTACGGCTAACCTGGGACGAGCTTCACGCGGTCTTCCCGGATGACCCGTGCGCCCGACGTTCTGTTTCTTTAGCCTTCCTTCCGAGAAACACGGCTCAGGACAACGAGTACTCCACCAGCGCGTCCTCAGATTAACGCGAAACAACCCGCACCTCGTCCCCCGACGACGTCTCTATTTCGGTTTCAGGTTCTTTCGGCTTTATCCTCACTGCGGTGAAGCCATCCCAAGGAGGATCACAGGATTTGACTTGTTTCTTTACAGTTCTGGTATAAAGGTGACAAAGTAGTTGGTGAATAGCTGTTCACAGCTGATTAAAATCCCTCCTGGTCATTGTTTACTTATTTAGTTCATAGCTTCTAGCCGGGTAAACCTCCCCAAACATCAGTATACAACGCAGGGACATCGCGGTGCGCTTTTTCGAGTATTATAGTCTTGGGTGCCATGTGCAAAGGCTTGACATTGATTTTATATCCTTGAATATGGAGAAGTGGAACGCTTCTTTGCGTGAGTGGTGGAGTACTTGTTCGATAAACCTCTCCATGTCCTTCATAATGTTAAAATAGTAGGTTTGTGTTTGTCTTTCCTTCCATAGACGTGAGCTTTTCTTCCGCGGCTTTCTAATCTACGGGCTGGCTGGTTTGGGTTTGGGTTTGAGTTTGGCGCTGGAGCCAAACAGGAAGTGAGGTGTGATAGGAAGTCCTATCACACCTGCTTTAACAGGAAAGTTCTCCGTTCAAAAAGGCCTAATTAAACACTGTTTATGTGAGTCATAGTCTGGATATTAATGGAAAGTGAGTGAGCATGTAAGTGTCATTTGTTCAAACACTCAGATATCATAATATAATATTAATGTTCACACATACTGAAGCTGCTCTGGGGGACGGATGAATGGATGTAAATGTGAGCTAATGATTCCTTCTGGAAACGAGTCTGTCGACGCTTCTCATTGTCAGAGTTTTATTTTGTTATTCAAGGCGTGTCAGGTTTGTACACCAAACCTTGTGAGAGCGACACCGCTGACTCCCAATAAGTTTGCTCCTTTTTGATGTGGTGACTCAGAGTCTGCAGGCTTCAGAATTCACTTTGATGGCGGTTTGATATTAGTTTGTTCGTCTCCAGGCTGCTGATTTCGGGGATACGTAGGAGACGAGCGGTGCCGGCCCGGAGAGGACAAATGAATAAAAATAAAACACCAGCTCAAAATGATGTTTTTAATCCAAGTCCTGCCTGGTGTTTTTTTCTTCTTCAGTCTTTGAAGTTGAGAGCTGTGGCCGTCTTTTAGAACGGCTCCAAGACGACACACAGATTCTGTGAGTCCTGATGGAGCCTTTAGATATTATTCTGTGTTTATTACGTAAGTCACTGCCCTGGTTTCCGTCATATTCCTGCCAGAAATCTGTCGTGTGATTCTCCTCAAAGCTGTCAACCGTCTTCACTGATGGTGGCTCCTATGTAAATGCAAACTTCTCTGTCCAGACCTGACGCCGGGCTGACGAGCACACGATCCCCTTAGTTGCTAGGAAACCGTCCAAATTGGGCCACTTTCATGTAAACATATTTGTGCACCATCTTTACGTCCATGTTCTTTCTTCCTCAAATTATGAATCATATACGCGTTGATGTAATTTGACAAGCAGTGGAGACCCGAATACAAATGTCTTAGCTTTTAGCTTTTGCTAATGCACAAATTGCATGAGGCAGTTTAACCCCTAATAAGAGTCAAACCTTGTGGAGGATACACACAGTCAGAATGAACATTTCTCAAATGTTAATAGGGTTGCAAAATTCCGGGAATATAACTTTATATATAATATAACTTTCCATGGGAATCAACGGGAATATACAGGAATAAACTGGAAATATTGGGGTAATTTAACTATTTACGTTGTCATATACAACAAAACAACATTTCATTTTGTCATAAGCAGAAATGCATTCAAACAATTCTAAAACAAATTTATGAATTTTGAATCCATTTTATAGTAGAACTTTATTTTACTACAAAATGGCAAAAAACATTACCATTGAATAAAATGGTGTATTCCCTATGACCTTTGAACCCCCATGGTCGCGGCCTCTTGTTAAGACCCCCTCGCCTCATCTACAGACCGCAGCATTTCCTTTTACGCCGCCTGAAGGAGAAGGAGGCGTTACTGCACCGGAGCGTGAGCGTGTTCAATGAAACGCAACGAGCGTTAAGACACTTTTTATACCCCACACAGACCTCGTATAAATAGAGGGAACAAACCATGCAAATCGACAAAAATACACAAATATTACAGTAAAAGCTTGTAGGTAAGTCAATAAAACGGGTACAAATGCATTTTCTCAATGGTGAATGCTTCCTGCAGCAACGTTAACTTCCCTATAGAGTCAAACAAAAGGACAAAAATCTACCGATGAGGTAGTATTTAATTATCTCCAGACTGAAGAACATCATGAGCTCCTTGAGCCATAAATACTTGATAGGGAGTGACATCACAAACACGTCAGGTTTAAAATCACTCCCATGTGGCCTGGAAGATTTAAAGGTTTTTGAAAGCCAGGTTGAAGCAAAGAAAAGTCAGCGCAAGTTTGCTTTTGGAGGTCGAGGCTTGTAGTTATTTCTGGCTTTGCATGTTTATTTGTCTTAAGCGGCGGCGGTGGAATTTCATAATCAGCGAGGGAACTTGAGCCTTTGAAATGCAGAACTATGAATATAGAAACACAGAGGCGCAGACACTTCCTTCCCCAGCTGATGGATTTCCCTCCAGCTCCACCTCCTCTCGGAGCACAACGTGGCATTAATTGTATACAACGATAAGTGGATGTTGTTGTGATGACCTCACTCATATGTGGACTGAGGCGGACGTAGAGACGCCGTTTACCTTGCTGATGGAGACATGTCATTCAGCGCGTAGCCCCGCCCTAAAGTCTGTTTTAAGGTGCACTTGACTGGAATGAATGGACAACAATTTACTAAATCAACATCGCGCTGAATTCCTAAGACTTGAAATTGGAGTAAATAGAGATCATAAACTCTAAGGGAGAGTTCAAGAGAAGTCATTTTCTCACAGGTCGCCGCCTGCTTTATTGAGCTAATGTAGTTCCTGAAGTGAGATCCCTTCTTTATAACTAACAGCATCAGATTCTCATCTTTTCCGTTGTTTTTTCTGTCCAGATCTCCCGTTTTCCTAAACATCTCATTTCACTTGAGGCCAATTCCTTAAAAATTGGCAACAAAACTCCTTTCGAACTAAAGAACCAACAGAGTTTAGTGGTCAAATTTCAAAGACAATTTGACAGAAATGTCTAATAAAATGATGTAAACTGTTTCTTGCACTCGTGGGAGATTTTCCTCCGAGCTGGTGATTGTTGTTGTACTTTCACACTCGTACTCTCGTATCACTTGAGGTGATTCATCAGGTACCACAGAGTTGCCTCCAGAGACACTCAAAGCTTGCAGTACCCCCTGCACCCCCCACATGCACACCTGTAAACACACTTTGATGTGTCAAACAGGTGGATTTCCCAAAACACACGCCAGCAAAATGCTTTGGTGTGTTGGCTCAAAACGCCTCCACACCCCCTTTGGCTGTTGTCTTATTCAGTTGCATAACAGTCCTGAATTCAGATTTATTTATTTGAATTGTATGTGCTGGACACGTGGGTGGTGCCTACGTGTTCCCCTCTTTTAACTTTGTAAAGCAGAAACAAAAAGTCATACTTTGATGAATCACATCGATGCTGGATGCAGTTTTCATTATTCTAAATTTCACACTAAATTTATACAAACAATTGGACTTTCACCGTTGGTTGAATCCGTGGAGGTCATTCATGGACGCAAGACTGATTTGTTTAAATACATTTATTATATTTATTTAAATACAATCCTTGGGGCATGAGGTAATATATTGATTTTTATCAGCACTTCTGAGCAAATCAATATATTGCCTCCTGCAGAAAAGCTCTGCATAAGAGACCTTCTTTCTTCTACCTAAATATTTTAAAGCAACTGTTCTATTTCATCTCCTCTTTCTCACGGTGGTTGATATTTATTCAGTCCCAGTATTTATTTCATGAATGAATCATGCTCGTTACATTTCAAAGGGCTCCAAGTCGCCCTAATTGCAACTCAGATCGTTTGTGCGCTGCATATTTTAATACTCGAGAGTTTCCTCCACTCGAGATTTACAGTTTGAGGAGAGTGACCGTCAGACGGATTAAAAGGAAGGAAGAGGAAACATTTCTCCAGAAGTAGCAAAACCACAGTGTATAAATACCTGCATTTAAGTATTATAGTAAAACCAATATTTGTGTGTGTGTGTGTGTGTGTGTGTGTGTGTGTGTGTGTGTGTGTGTGTGTGTGTGTGTGTGTGTGTGTGTGTGTGTGTATATATGTGTATATATATATATATATATATATATATATATATATATATACACACACACACACACATGCAATTGTGTAAAGGGGATACTGCTGTTAAATTACGGCTGTAAATTAATTATGAGGCAAAAAACGACAGCCTAACCGGAGGTTGGAAGCTGGTCTCGGTGATGTGGTAACCTTGGTAACGTGGTGACCACCGTTTCATATACTCACTTAGAATTAACGAATTAAGCTAAGGCACGGTTTCACCTCTTCCGTAGCCGATGGTTGTCTCTGGTCCGGGGTTGCGGCGGTCCGGCTCCGACCCGACGCCAACAGTCCACAGACACTTTTAATATTCATGGAAGGCAGACCTCGTTCCAAATTTAGCCAGCTTGGCGTTGAAATTCAGGCGTTGTTCTTTTTTTTTTTTCTTTTTTTTTTCACCCCCGAGAGCTAGATATTCTCATTTTTGGATGGAGGAGCCGTTTTTATTCTTTCCCTCCTTCCAGCCAAGAGGCCTCCCTCCGTAATTAAGGCTCTCTGCTGAGTGGAGGGTCAGTGATGGAGCGAGAGGAAAAGGCTGAGCTACAAGGGAAGGATGCCACTGGACCGGACGTGGGATGTGATTGAGAAAAATGAATATATGAATGAATAAGTCAGAAGGAAAGAAGACGGGGAAATGAGCGGTCAAAGGAAGACAAGGAGGAAGTTCTCCCTGCTTTGTGACAAGAGCAACGTTGACAACAGAATGTTGATTTGTGTTTCTGTGTCCATACTCCTATTATAATAAAATATGTTGCTGGATGTATAATATATATATATATATATAGCGATAGATATAATTATATTCTGTCGTTTACATTTGCTGTGTACACAGTCAGCACACAATAACAAATCACAGCCCAAACTCTCGGGGGGAAAAAGTATTTGAAGTAAATTTGTGTGAAGTGGACAGACGAGCAGAAATTATGAGACCTCGGCCTGATGAAACCGTAAAACTAACAAATAGGTTCTGTCAGAGGCCAGCCAACAGCGGCCAAGGTTGTACCAACAACACACACACACACACACACACACACACACACACTCACACTCACACACACCACCGCCTTGTAATGAGAAATGTTCCGACGCGGCATTGGAATTTGTCCCAGACATGAAATCGAGTCACTCGCTTTGGAGGCCGGATTTCTGCCCCTCCTGCTCCCTCGCCTGGAAAGAGAGGGGTTCACTGATTATGTTTGTGGTTACTTGTCTGAACTGACGTAAATGACGTGAAATTTTGACGTTTTGTAACACCTACAGAAGAAAATAAGTCAGTGAACGCCCCTCTGGTGAAGTCATGTGACCGTGGTGGACTCCCTTTATAGCACATACTCAAACTCAAGGTAATATTAGAGCTGGTAATAATAATATATATATATATATATATATATATATATCCACACACAAATGCAGAAATAGGTTTGTAATGTATTCATCTTTGCATTGGAATGTATTTGTGAATCGCTCTACGTGCATTTGTGATTTCAATGTTTTTCTTAATCCTTCTGCGTCCATTTGTAAATTGAATATATTTGTTTGCCTTAGTGAATCTTTTTGTTTGCATGTTTCCTTCTGTGTGCATTTGCAGTGATTGAGACTGATCTGACTCTACAGTAACCAAATGGAGTCATGTCTGTGGTCTACTCCACACCCTAATTTCAGGTCGCAGTGAGTCAGGGTTTAAGCAAGGGTAGATTTCTATGAATATAGATGACTTATTAAGAGGTGGCCCACATCAACATGTTGGACAGATGTTCTCCATTGTCACGGTTAAATTCCAGGATCAGCAATATTCAAAAAAGTACCAAAAGTGAAAGACGTTTCTTCTATACATGTTTTTTGTGTATGTATGTATTCTTCCAGTTTACACATCTCACATGTTTTGTATTCCATTATTTATAGAAAACTATTTGAAACCAAAGGTATTTTATTTCTAGTCTTTAAATAATAAATATTATGCTGCTGAATTCTAGATTGTTTTATTGCATTTGATGCCGTAGAGCTGTTTCCGTCCGTCAGATCCTCAAGAAGTCCATCAGGTTTCTGGTGACATCATTTTCGAGTTTGCGACAATATATTTCCCTTGTTTGCTCACCTGTTGAGCCTCTCTGCGTTGTGTGTCTCCGGTCACCAGAGGGCAGTAACACCTGTCCTCCTTCCGTCCCTCCTCCTCCCACCTTCTTCACACCAAGTGCCTGCAGTCCAACAATTGTTTCAGCAGACAGATGTTTTCAGCTGTTGTTTTCACCAGGGCTCTGTAGCTAGAGGAGTGTTTGCATTGTGTGTGTTTGTATTAATGGGACGACGAACGTGTCTCCTGCCCACGCTGTCCCCCCTCCAAGAACACACAGCAGCGATGATCAAATCAGGCAAACTGAGAAACAGAAACAAAGTAGATACACTTTGATTTCTGTTTATAAGCCTATTTCCTGCTTTATATTATCTAAAAAATTAAAGCTCAATGAGAATATTATTCTAACTTTATTTACAAACTCTTAAAGGAAATATAGTTTAACATTTGCGCATATTGGCAGCAGAAGGAGTGCTTTGCTTTAAAACGAGTTAACAAGCTATAAATATTCTGTTTCTCTGAATTAGTGTCTTCTCACACCATAAAGCTCCACTTCAGCCCCTCTTACATCACCAAATTGCACATGTTTAGGTTCTGAGGGGTTCACACTTTCGTTCAGAAGCTCTTTACTACAGCATTTGTTAATGGAAACCTGCACAAATTCAATTAGATAATGTTGCATATTCTAACAACATTTTCTGGAAAGACAAGTTGGTTTAAAAATGATGTAATTTTATTCTTTTCCATCTTAGTCTTAATCTTACGATAAAGTGGCGTGTTTAGTTCTCTCACTTCTCTCTTCTCCCCAAAAACCCCTCTGCAGGTCGAGAGAAGAGAAAGAGTCCCATGATCTCTGCCGGCGATGCCGAGTTCCCGCGGGATTACCACACGCTGGCGGGCGGCCGTGGCCGTGGCGGGGCCCGGCGTTTCCCCGACAACGCCAACGGGGGGTTCACCGCGTCCTCGCTGGATCGCCGGCACAACTCTGTGGCCGCCAAGAGCCTGGAGGCCCTGAACAGCATCCACAAGGCGGACATCGAGCGGCAGAGGGACGCCCTCATGGACCTCCAGAAGAACAAGATCTCCAACAGCTCCGGGAGTGGGGCCGGGTCGCAGGGCGGCGCCGCCAGACGTCAGGTACAGGTACACACCGGGGTAACTGAAGGGTGATGTCACGATGGGGACACACCGGGGTACCTGAAGGGTGATGTCACGATGGGGACACACCGGGGTACCTGAAGGGTGATGTCACGATGGGGACACACTGGGGTACCTGAAGGGTGATGTCACGATGGGGACACACCGGGGTACCTGAAGGGTGATGTCACGATGGGGACACACCGGGGTACCTGAAGGGTGATGTCACGATGGGGACACACCGGGGTACCTGAAGGATGATGTCACGATGGGGTAACTGAAGGGCGATGTCACGATGGGGACACACCGGGGTACCTGAAGGATGATGTCACACTGGGGTACCTGAAGGGTGATGTCACGATGGGGACACACCGGGGTACCTGAAGGGTGATGTCACGATGGGGACACACCGGGGTACCTGAAGGGTGATGTCACGATGGGGACACACCGGGGTACCTGAAGGATGATGTCACGATGGGGTAACTGAAGGGCGATGTCACGATGGGGACACACCCGGGTACCTGAAGGGCGATGTCACGATGGGGACACACCGGGGTACCTGAAGGGTGATGTCACGATGGGGACACACCGGGGTAACTGAAGGGTGATGTCACGATGGGGACACACCGGGGTAACTGAAAGGTCAAGATCACTGAACATTTCTACGTGTCATATTATTTACCGTAGTATTTAGTCTCTTTAGAGAAATACATTGATATTTATTCAGCATAATAGAAGGTTTTGTAAAGTTACAGCTGGAGTAATATACACATATTTATGTATATTTTTAGATATGTTTTCTTGCTATTGTCTTCTGAACCACTCATAATCTAACTGCTGCACGTCTTTAATGCAGTGGAGAAGAGTGCAGCCTTTGGGGGGAAATCTCTCACTCAGAGAGAAGGAGATTGCCCCCCCCAGCTCTTACGGGTCATGGGGGGGTTCACATCGTGTGCGTTGAGCACGGAGCTGGAGTCCGGCAGTGAAGGGGGGGTGACTGTCACATTTATCCGCGTCCCAGTGTCTGCGTCTTCAGTTTGTGTTTTATTATTATTAGTTATTATTACTATTAAAACGAGACCGGTGGAATTAAGGGATTTATTTAAGAAAATGTCAGGATTTTATTTGTGTGTTTTTCTGATTGAAGCATTGGTGATGTGTTCAAGAACTGTCCGAAATTTGCAAACCTTTTCAAACCAAACATGGATTATTTTGGGGTTCAGAGAGTTAATCTAGTTCAGCATAAAGGCAGAATAAACCAATCCCTAGACTCTGTCCTTCGCATATTGTGAAGTTTATTCACCTGCTTATTGTAGTTTACAAAAGAAGAACTCGTTTTGTTTTTTGGAAAAAGCCCCGAAGGAAAACTTCTTGCATCTTCCATTTGTTATGCTAAAACACGATAATCCTGCTCCGTATTTAAACACACTGCTCTTCTCATCCGACTCTCTACATTCCCAGGATGATGAGTGTTCCTTTAAGTCTTCTCTCTCCCTCTCCAAAGCCTCCGTCAGCTCCTGTTCATCATGTCTCCTCCTCCCTAGTCTCCTCCTTCCTCCTCTATTCCTCCCTCATCTCCTCCTCCCTTTCATGTGCTGCGTCTATTCCCCCGAACCACAACATCCATTTCCTGACAAAAAAAGGTGGACTGACACAGCAACACATAGAGAGAGAGAGAGAGAGGGAGAGAGAGAGAGAGAGAGAGAGAGGGGGGGGGCACAGAGAAACAGGTGTAGTCTGCCGTCGTCATGGCAACCCACCGTTTTTCTTCCATATAAGGCAACCGGGTGATATCATATGGTTGCCAATGCCTGGGCTTTGGAAGGATGCACAGGCTGTTCTGAGTGAGGGTTAACGGCAGCAGAGAGAGAGAGAGAGAGCGAGAGAAAGAGAGAGAGAGATGCTAACAGCCTCTCAGGCGCTACTACGGTTACCAGCGAGGGAGGACTGTGGTGGATCCTTGGGGCGCGGGAAAGACGCCGAGCCTCAGTAAAAAAGAGAAGAAGAGGATGGAGAGGAAGAGGGCAGGAGGAAGAAGAGGGAGGCGTGTGGAGCAGGAGGATGCGCCAGGCGGCCGACCTGGTCATTAGGAGGCAACGGTAACTCTCCCTCACCCTGTCTCTGCATCCGTGACGCTGCTGCATGGATGATGACGGAGGGATGTGGAAGTGCATGAGTTTATGTGTGTGTCTTTGGAATGTGTGTGTGTGTGTGTGTGTGTGTGTGTGTGTGTGTGGCGACATGTTTATGCGAGTGACAAGTAGACCGCCGCAACTCCCCGCTTTTGACTTCATGTGTGTGTGCCTGGAGCAGACAGGTGTTGGCCAGGTGGGTCCCAGTGGCCGCCGCAGCGACGTGTGCTTGTGTGTGTGTGTGTGTGTGTGTGTGTGTGTGTGTGTGTGTGTGTGTGTGTGTGTGTATGCACAGACGTGTGAGAGTCCATGCACATGTGTTGCCGTGTTTTGGGGCTGGAGAGAATATGTAAAAAAAAAGGAGGGTGGGTACAAAAATGGCTACTTGTCATGCGGGTCATGCTCGCCTCTCTCTGTCTGTCTGTCTGTCTCTCGTCTCCGTTATGTGCGCTTTGGGATTTCAGCTCAAGTGATTGAGAATTATTGTTGAGCCCCGTGGGCAGAAGGGTTTCTTTGTACGAGACAGGATTTATTCTTTTAGAAAATGGTGCATTTAATTATTTGTCGGGTGACTCGGCCGTAGAATTCGCCCCTTTTTTTCCTTACATTTTCAGGTGAATATATGAAGCTGGCGGGTTCAACGAGGGATTATAACCCAACTGATCGCGTCTCCCGGTTTTAGTCGACCTGTAAATATAAAGCTGCCGCAAGGAGGCTCTTTCTGATGATTCTGATGTTGCAAACAGGAAGTGAGCCGCAGGTCAGGCAGGGTTCTAGGTGTCAAGGGGTCATCGATGACAATGATGTTCTTTGACGTCAGAAGCAGAAAATAAAGTGGTGAGAAGTTTAAATATAGGAAATTCCTTAATTAAAAATCAAAGGGCCGATCTGGAGATGAGGAGTCTGTTCGCAGGAATCTCAATGTTCTTTCTTGGTTTTCGATGTATTTCCTTTTGTTCCGGCAGACTCCCGACTAATGCACTCTTTTCCCATAGTTCCATAGTCTTTTTCCATTCGCTAATGTACCTCCCCAGTTACTTCACAGGCTTCACTGCTTTTGTGGACTTCACTTGCCACATCCGGTTCTGAACCACAATAGAGTTACGGATCCAGTCCAGATCTATTCCTGCTGCTGGTACCTTTCACAATAAATGATCTGGATATGTATTTGTGCAAGAGTATTTAGCATTTCCGTGTTGTTTATTTAACCCGTCCTACAGAGTTTGGTCCATCACTTGTGGTCCCATAAGTCAACCTGATTCTCTAAATGGAAATCAGACACTTAACAAAAATGTTTAATGAAACTGTTGAAAACTGGTATTCAAAGATCTTCGGGGAGTAGCCTGACTGTAAATATTTGGTTAATTAAGCTCAGTGGCACGCAATCGGGTATGGTTTTGCTGCGTTGGTTGGCGGACTTGGACGGACGCCGACAAACCCCACGGAGCTCTAAAATCTGGGTCACAGGCGCTTCTCTCACGAACCCTCTTTGCTTCCCTTCAGCTCTGTTTTTGAGGATAGGAGTTTGAATTAAAAAAGTTGTAGCTGATAAAAAAATGTTTGGGGATCCATGCAGATCCCTGAACAGCTGCTCAAACACAAAGTTAAGTTCCATCTACACAAGAGATGAATTACTCAGGGACTCCTTTTTTTCACAGCATATGTGTCGCAATTTAGACTCAAAATCAGTCATCTGTGCTTTTAATTTGAAGTAACATCTGAGTGGCTTATATTTGAATAAATGCAGTGGTAGGGCATTAGCATCATTTGTTGACTTTGACTGTTTTAAATGTTCTTCAAGGAACAACGTGTATTTAAACTGTATGCGTAAAACAGAACAGGGGTAACCCCTGACACTATTGTATATTAAATCCTTTCCGCAATACACTGTGAATTTGTTTCAAAATGTACTATAAATGGACCAAAGAACTGAGTTTGGCTGGCTTTGCATCGAAAGTTGAATTATTCCTGTTGGTGACGTTTATATGTAAAACGTACCAAAAATTATTGCCCACGATTTCAGTGTTCAGTGTGCGATATGTCATATCATCGCATATTGCGATGGGCCTAGTTGTTGAGCAAAGATGCTTCTGTTTCTCTACGGAAACATTATGCTGCTTTAATGTTTGTTTGTTTTTTACCTTAAAATGGTGCTACCAAAACTCGCTAAAAGGCATGAACACCCGGTTGAATTAGCACGGTAACTAGTGGGCGGCTACTTTCTGGCCGGCTTTCATGCACCACTAGTTACAGAAAGGGACCCAAACAAAGTTGTCCCCTGCTTGGCGTTCGCAATGTGCTTTCATACACTGTGACAAGTTTGTGGAGCCATTAAGTAGTTTAATTTCACAGATTCAGCAGCCAGCTAGTTAGCGAGCTAGTCTGCTTATTTCCATGTATTTTCATGCCATGCTGGGTCCAACAATCCCCCTGCTTACTCTGGGAGGGCCAAGGAGAGCAGCTAGCCTGCTAACTGGCAGGCCCTGAAAAGGGAAAGCTAACTAGCTAACCAATAAGCAAGCTCTCCTCTCCGGAGCTTCTGTCTGCCCCCCCATGTGAAGCAGGGAGAGCGAATGACTAGACATATTTAGAGAAGCTCATCATTTCTTCATCCAGCATAAAAACAGAAGTGCTAAGTGTTTCTATGCTAATAATAATCATGCATCAACAGAATGCCGGGCGAACAAAACAATCAGGAGGAAGTTGACCTGAACGTTGGCCTTTTCCCGGATGAAGTGAACGTGGCAGCTCCCTAATCCAGTGTGTGCATCGCTTTAATCCCACTGCTGGGTCTACGCCAATCAGCTCTGCACCGGGTGGGGGGGTTAGGAGCTGCATTGTTGGTGTGTGTGTGTGTGTGAAGACGCTGTAAACATTTGATTAATTGCCAAGAAGCAATTACAAGAAATTAAAGTCCTATTACGATGGCAGTGAAGGACAACGCAAGTTAATCTGGCCATCATCACAATAATTAGCCCGTCATTTTCCCACGAAGCCCAGAAGGAAACTATTTATTGCTTTGTTTGCTTCACCAATTGGGAAGTCCTTTTTTAAGCAAGGTGTTTGGGAGGTGCTCCCCCCCTCGCAGCAGAGTAACGAAGTACCAGTTAACCTCTATCAGTCGCACTTTGTGTCCTCACGTCGGAGCCGAGTGATGAAGCTTTTTCTCTGGTTGATGTTCTGTTGCAACTGAACGTCTCACACTGGCTCCTTTTTCCCCCTCCTTCTTCACCCCCTCCCCCTAGCAACAACCAAACTACTGGAGCTTCAAGGTCAGTGCCAACGTTGTGTGTTTGTGTTTCAGCGTAAATCTGTCCCTCTGTGTGTGGGTTTGTGTCTTAAAAGGATCGCTTTGCATTGTGTCGCGCATGCCTGCCCGCCTTTTTCACTGACGCATTTAGTGTCGGCTCACACGTTGGTGTTTAACTCTCCTCTGCGCTGCATGCTGTGTGATTTTTTTTTTTCTTTCTCAGCAGGTAAACATAATTATTTACTTTTAAATGGATAATTGATTTTTGCCTCATAGGTGCTGAGTTTTGAATTGAGACCTACAGCTTGAGCTTTGATTTAGCTCCATTGAAGTCTAGTTTAAAGCTGCATTCTCTCTAATGTCCACCAGAGGGCGACTTCTTTGGTCCTATAGAAGTCTACAAGAAAATGACTGTTGAATATTTCTCCCCTCATTAAAATTGTAAACAGAGTTTATAATTGAGTTTATGATCTCAACCTCTAGTTTTAACTTCTAAGTCTTCAATACAGGATATTCTTTTAGTAAATTATGGTAATTTTAGAGTTAAACAGACCATATAGCAACGAGGCTTTGGGGATGGCTCACTGGGATTGACATGTATCTGACACAATGCTGGAAGTTATACATGTTCAGTCAGTTCGATCAGCGCGCCATACAGTGGTGGTCCTCTGCAGGGCAGATGTTTAGATTGAAGTAGCCTGGCAGCTAGCTTAGCCTATCAGTGCGTAAAGTGGTTGACACGTGGAGGAATTCCTCTGCACAGTTCTCCGCTGTAAGTCGCGCTGATCCAACTGACTGCAGCGTGGTTTCTAAAATTGGTGGTTGTAATTTAAAAGCATCAAGAATGTTGGATTGGTTGCCGTTACAACTTAAAAGAAGTCCCGATTGTCAAATCCTTATTGATTTGTGCTCCCTGAATGCTGCATGCTCCTTTTTTTCATTACAAATCCAGCACAGTGACGGTGTAGGTGTGGAATTTCACTTAATTTGCCCCACCGCTAATGAGGTAAAAGCCCACGTCTGCCTGAGAGCGCCTTGAGCGCCACAAAATGCCCACACCGCTAAAGTACCACACCGCTGGCCATCGGGGTGTAAACAGCGCGAGATTGAGTCGCTTCCAGCTTTTCTACAGCTGAAGCACTTCACACTGGTTACCAGTTGGGAAACTGGGAAAAACGGACTCCCATTGCCTGGAAATTTGAATGCAAAGATGAATTAAAAATGTTTTGTACTCAACCACAACAACAACAACAAAAAGCAATTTCCTTCTCAACTCTTGACACTTTAAAAACAGACTTGTTTTAACTATTTGGTTGTTTTTCCTATTTAATTGTAAATACTGAATTTGACTTTGTTTATTACCTCAAAATAATAAGACTTTAATAAAAGACTTTTCAATAAACGCATGATAAAAAAACATATCAAGGTGATAATTAAGTTCAACGTTTTCATATTAATACTCGTACTTATATGTATTATAATTATTTATTCTACTGAATAAAGAGTCCACAAAGAAATAGAGCGAAATATGTTTCTTTTTATTTCTAAATTTACCTTCATTGAGGTAGAAATCTTAAAACCTCCCACTGGCCATTGAGCTCCATTAAAAAACATAATGGAGTGTCATAGTTTTGAAATGCAAAATGTGTATTAACGCCCAACAAATCAGCCATCTACTCCTGTTTAATAAAAACGACCTGATATTTGTAACATTCTATGGGTTTAAATTATTCACGGATAAACCAAATGTAATTTCGCGTTTGCACTCCAGCATATATTAGCAGCTTTACAGTTCCATGAAGGATTTGAATCCAATTACCTGCCTTTCACTGAGATGCTAAAAAGTGGGCGGGCTCAGGATGCAGCCGGACACGTGACTGGTCTTGAGGTTGAGGTTTCTCTGACGGTGCAGAATGGTTGAGTGGTGGATGGATGTCGCCACCAGCTTATTTGAGCACATGTCATATTTCATTTAAAAGGGAGTAGATGATTGAATTATGCTAATATTATGTAAAATAGTTGCGCAATATGTTGTCTAATTGAATCTTGTCCTTGAGAGAATTAAAAAATAACACCAGCTTCTTATTGACCCTGACACATGATAGAGGATTCACATGATCGAATCGACACCGGCAGTTTAACGCGACTACGTCACCCTCACCAGTTATGTCATCTTTCTATAATCCTCCCATGTTGCGTGTGCACCGTGTGTTGTTCTTCTCACTCGGTACATTTCCCTTTGTCCGCTCATGAAAAAAAAACGCATGCATTTTATTTATTTTTATTTTATTTTTTCCAATCTCCCCACATTTGTTGTTGGCCAGCAGCTCATACACGATTGGTTATTGCTCCCCCTTCTCCTCTGGGGAGAGTCGGGAGGGTGAGGGAGGGAGGGGGGGAGCTCTTCTCTCCTCCTCCTTCTCCTCCGATGCAACACAAACCCCTGCAGCAGTGTGCCTGTTGTGAGTGTGTTTGTGTGTGTGTGTGTGTGTGTGTGTGTGTGTGTGTGTGTGTGTGTGTGTGTGTGTGTGTGTGTGTGTGTGTGTGTGTGTGTGTGTTTAATAGTCCCCCTCTGGTCCCCTTTGATGTTCAGTGGTTTGCCAGCTCACAAAGCGAACACACACACACACATGACAGATACTCCCACTGCAAGAAACACATGGCACACTAGCAAAGCATGTCATACACGCAGGTGTATTCCTGCTGACCGGGACACGCCTGTGCAGAGTGATATTAACCGCACGTGCTCTACCTTAGGTGGATGGGGCAGGGAGGGGGGGGTCTTAATTTCCACTGGAAATTAACGTGAAGCAAATTTTTCTTCTTCTTGTTAGAGAGGAGATAGATCATTTGGAAGAAGCATCATTGTTCCATCTCCCCAACGTTGTATAATACCACATTAGCATATATATTACCCGTCCGCCTGCCTACATGTGCTGGAGTGGAGTGGATGAGGATGCTGCTGCAGCTGTTCTTTCCGTTCTGAGATTTGGGGATATAGTCGTTGGAACCACATTGGCCGTTTCCCATGAAAACGGTGCAGCAGTGAGGCGACGTTGCTAGGAGACCTGATCGTCCTCTGGGTGCGTTACTGACGACAATCCACAATTTGGTTATACCTTTGGTCTGATTAGATGATTTTTTACAGGCGTGTCTGCAGTAGTGCACCCGAGGAAGGACAGCCGAAAAATAGACAGACCTCAATTGAGATAAAAACAGCAAAAATAAACTTAAATCTGTCTTTTTAAATCTTTTATATTTTGAGTTACTTTTTAACTGCCCTGTGAAAAATCAGATATGACACAAATTTGATTCTTTAGCCAGCTGTCTTTAACAAGATGGAAGACCACATCCTCCACAACCTCGTCCTTCAGGAAGAGGCCGAAGCCTTTTCTGCATGGACCGTCCCAGCGCGCTAGCTCAGCGCCAACCCCTCCAGGCGGAGGCTTTGGGCGGCCCGGTGCTGTCTTGCTGTTGATACGACGCTTGGTGGAAAAACCGCTATTCCCCGATGTGCCTCGGAGAATGCCGCGGCCTGTTTCTGAAAGGCTTAGGAGTCCGACCGCTAGATCGCACCCTCCCGGCGCGCCGAGGCACGCGGCCAGAATCGCTTATTGACACTTCACTGCCATCTGCCAAGACTCAGCCAGACTGCACGTTATTCAGGCTGGAGGAAAGCAATAACGTTATGAGGAGTTCCCACTCGGTTTATACGTGAAAGACGATTATCTGCGGCCCGTTATAATATCTGAAGTGACGTAGATTTGAAGCGCGAGTGAATGGAGCGTTAAGCCGCAGCCACTTGGACGGATGTGCGGCCCAACAGATAACTTAATGAGTTTGCATTAAACGGGGAGTTTGGATGTTCAGAAGCGTGCCTGAAGAAACAGACAGGAGAAGCAGCAAAAGGGACGTTTTAATGTGGATGTATTTTATATTTAGAATATTTTCACCTCTTTACTTTGCTGGAGGGAATTTAAGCTGTAGTTGATTCTCCCTGCAGAGACACCAGACTCCTTTTGATAAAAGCAGTACTTTCGACAAAGGAGTTTATCTGACAGAAATTAGCAATCTTTGGGTTCTGATGGTTAACTTGAAGCTGAATTTTGGTACACAGTAGTATTGTGATTACTTCTGCACAGCGGCGTTTGTCTTATAGTCCAGTAAAAGGCAGCCGGTGTCCCAAAGTAACGTGGACCAAAAGTGTCAAGGACCAAAAGGGCCCTGTCGGGTCCCTTCAACTTCAAAAGGTCCACAGAAGATCGGTACAATAAGGGACTGCAAAGAGAATCAAAGAGTGTCTTTCTCCTGTTGAGGATTGTCTCTCCTGTGACGATTGTCCTCTCCTGTGAGGACTGTCTTTCTCCTGTGAGGAGTGTCTTTCTCCTTTGAGGAATGTCCTCTCCCCCTCAGTTCTCACTGGAAAGGAATGTCACGGTTCGCAGCAGCGATGCCCATGGAGGTTTTGGGGGGTGCGTGTTGCAGCTGTGCACAGCTGGCGTGTAAGCTGCTGGTGAAATCCGTTTCTGACCAGCCAGTGTGGCTTTAGCAGCAAACTTGAGTGGAGGAATTGCAGCTACTGAAGCGCTGGCGACTCAGCCAGGAGGCTCCTCCCACTGTGCACCAGGTAAGGGGCAGAAGAAGGCACGTGGTGGTCAGAGGTCACTGTGACCTCGCAAATTAATGGATTAACTAGGCCTCGATACATTTCTAACCATAAGATCATGTGCCGTGTGCAAAATGATTCCATAGTGCAGCAGATCTCTGTCTCTTCCTCCTCGCGAGGAAGACGCGAGTCGGAGTCCAAAAAAGCTCTGCTTCAGTGTACAGCACAGACTGTAGAACACAAGTTGTGTGTGTTTGTTTGGAAGCCTTCTACATCCTTCTGACGGCGAGCTGATCTCTGGTAAACGGTAGCGTAGCTGTAGAGCCATAAACTCGCTGTGATAACATAAAGGATTAACAAGGTGGAATAAATGTAAACCGTAAACCGTAAATCTGGGGTAAACCGTGGTGAGGTGGGTAGGAAACCGTAAGAGGACGATAGAGACAGGAGGTATTCTCATCCACCATCTATTTCCCGTCATCACTCATCTCTGCAACAGAAGCCACTTAAATACCACAACTGAGCCCTTTAGGTTTTTGGGGGTAAGGAAGGGAGGGGGCGCTGAGACGTCCTGTTTGGACTTTATTGACTGTTAACATGTGAAATAAAACACCGGTGTGAGCCAAGCTTTCTTTCTTTTCACCTGATGAAAAGTTGCTATGCAGAAAAAAGAAAATTGCCAGATGTCTTCTGTTTGTTGTTCCTCTCTTCCTCCGCGTTTCGTGCTGAACATTTATTTTATCTTTTGGAAACAGTTCACACCCCTCTGAAAATATGACTGAAGCTTTCTCCAATAGTTTCTCTCCGTGGTTGTTAATCCGGGACAGACAAACGTCCAAGGTCAGACTGGGTAAATGTTCTTCTGTTCTTCTGGGTAAGGTCTTGATTGTATCTTCGGCCTATGTCTGTTGTTGTAGCACGTTTAAACGTAGCTCCATCTGAGCTCCATCTGAACTGTTGATTTTATTATTTTTCTGTTGGCTGGCCTCCATTCCCAGAGGCCATTTTGTCTGGCTCTGTCTGTGCGTCCTACAATTTTATCATCTTCACCCATCGATGTCCGTAGCTTCCATCACAGCAGAATGAGAAGGTTAAGCGCCCCCACCCACCCCTCCCTCTCGCCTCACTTCTTCTTATCTCCTGTCTTTTGCAGACTCGCACGCCACGCGTGACCCGACTCAGCCCCACGCAGCCGGCTCTCGCCGACCAGGCCAGCCGGGTCTCCTTCGCCTCAGCAGAGAACCTCGGCACCATGTCGGAGCCCGACGTGCCGATCGGCTTCAACCGGATGAACCGGCTGCGCCAGAGTCTGCCGCTGGCGCGCTCTTCCAGCCAGGCCAAGCTGCGGGCGCCAGGTCAGTACGACGACACGCACCGGAGCGGGTAGCAGGTTATTTTCTTAGGAAGGCGAATGGGCCTTTTATACACTTAGCGATAATTATGTGTTGCTGTGTGTGTGATGCTTGTGATGATCCATGTAGCTACTTCAGAAATGATGTTGGTTAGCAGAGGTAACAAGAAGCATTCCAGTGTTTCATTTAATTTGCTGAAGAATGAAGCTTGGAAACAAATATCCACCTATTAGTTCTGTTTAGCTTTTAGCAGACGCCATACACTCTGAGTGAGCTTAATACATTGTCCCTCCATTCTTTACCCCCCACCTCCTGGCTCCTCCCCTTCCATAAATGCAGGGATATTGTTCCTGCAGCTTGGGGAGGAGACTCGCAGGGTTCACCTGACCCATGAGCTGACCAGCCTGGATACGCTGAGGGCCCTCATCGTGCACATGTTCCCCCAGAGGCTCACCATGGCCATGCTCAGGTACTAGCATAGCATAGATCACGTATGAGTGGAGTGTGTCATTGAGCGTCCATTGTTTTTTAAACATCCGGTGATGTGAGCTCATCCTCAATATATATTCATACAGCAGCTTAAAGTGCTTTTGATAATTAAAAAACTTCTATAAGACATAAATTACAACAATAATCTAAATAAGCGTACACCTACCTTTAAGGAACATGGAAAACAGTAAGCATAAAACCATTCTTATGTAGGGAGATGAAAGGTCAAACAAAACATCAATATCATATTAAAAATGACTAGCTTAAAGTCAGCACTCATGTTACAGTATGTGATAATACAAAAATTGGGTAAAATAATCAATGTTTTTATTATTGACGTCCAGGTCTCCGAACACGGCTCTGCTGATCAAAGATGAGACCCGAAATGTCTTCTACGAGTTAGAGGACCCGCGGGATGTTCAGGACCGCTGCGTGATTAAGATCTACTGCAAGGAGCCCATCTACGGCACCTACCCGGGACACCCGCACCTGGCCAACGGAGACCTGCGGGTAAGGACTCGCGTCGCGAGTGTGGATGCAAGTATCTTTCATGTATTTGAGTGAGAAGAACATCTGATCCTTTTTGGGGTGTGTTTAAGAGAGGCGTACCGACGTATAAAGGGAAGCGGAGAAGATGCTCCTGCTTTTAGTTGCAGTCACCTTTTTGTTCGTTGACAATTAATTTCCTGCGCAGCTGGTTTATGATTCAGAGTTTAGGAAGCGAGACAAACTTGTCTCCTTCTGGTGGGCAGCTGCCAAATTATCCCATGGATAAAAATATCACTTCTCCTTCGCTCTGTGAGAGTGAGTCATGTGACTTTTCTGGACCGGTGCCAGCCCCTCACATCGGGGGCGCTGACTACCCCCCTTATTCAGATTCTGAGGCCAAACTTGGAATCTGTTCATGACATGGTTTTATTGATCCGTACACGTTTCTCCACAAAGACGCACACAAAAGCACCACTCTAAATCTGGTGTTTAGCAGAAATGTCCACATATGTTTCTAATTATTTCAGCAGGAAAATACATCTATTTGAACAAATTGGGGATTTTCATGATGCACAACTCCTTGCAAATGTTTTAGAGCTGAAATGTTTGCCTCTCCTGTGAGCTCCCAAGGCTCCCACAGTCGGATCGAACCAGTGAGGTCACCTTGACTTTTATGCGTGAGGGAGTGACACCAAAGCGTGGACGTGGACGTGTATGTGTGTGTGTGTGTGTGTGTGTGTGTGTGTGTGTGTGTGAGAGAGATGGCTTATTGAACCCCAGCCAGCAAGAGCTAAGATCATTCACTGATTGCAGGACCTGGTTATGGAGGGCGGCGGTGAGATAAAAAACCTGTGATGGTTCCTGCTTCTTGGGGGAATCTATGAGTGGAGATTAAAACGTCTTAGTGTCTCTTCAAAAGGACGGCATCGATGCGAGGCCGTTGCTAAGTTACAAGATGGAAGGCGATGGCACCGGAGTTGTTATTTGGGCTGCTGTGAGAGGCTGAAGGGTTTGTTACGTGGAAATATTGGTTTTTCACTTTGCATCGATTCTCTGCCTCGTCTTCTTTTGTACTTTCCCGGCTGAAATTGCTCCTAGCTGCTAACCTCCCATCACTCTCTCTGACATTTGGGAATGGTTGCCAAAAGATAACCCTCCATGCTCAGTCCATCGATCAGTGCACTTAACGTGCTGTAACCTGTTGTGAACTGCAAATTACTGGGGTTTTTTTGTTTTGTTTTTTACTGATTATCTTGAAACATTGGGTTTTTTAAGTGCTGCTGGACATATTTTGGGGAGTTCCTACCAATCCACAAACTGTTGAATAAGACAACCTACTTTTTTATAGAATGCTTGGATCACAAAACATGTGATTGAAGCCAATTAGCGCAGGCTCAAACTGTTATTTTAGAAATAAGGTCCTATGGGGGTCACACAAAAGTTTTTTTTTGTGAATACATTTGAAAAAGACTAGAAAAGTGCTCTACAAATACAGTCCATTTAACAGTCTACTTTGGACTGGCAAACAATATAAACTAGTTCTCGTAGAAACCCAAAATACAAAAAGTTGTCACCTGAAAAATAGCATTATGTTTTCTCTGGATTTGAAATAATGCAGAACGACAAAAATCAGGAAGAGGAAGCTGCTCCTGTGGTTTTTTATTTATGTGTAACAAAACGTGTAGCTAAGAAAGCCAATTCTATATTACATGTAGAGAAAGATGTGTATGCCAAATTGAATAAATAAATGGAATCCTATGTGTCCCATGTGTTGTTGTTGTTTACTCACAGAGGGAGATGGTGTACGCGCCTCAGGACTCTTCACCCAACCGCCGACTCAGCAACCCGCACATGTCTTCCCAGCACTCGTCTTCCTCCGCCTCCCCTCAGGGCTCGCCGTCACGCGCCCGTCTCCTCTACAGCGGAGGCCGACCCTCTTCCTATGCCGGGCCACCCCACCACACCCACTCCCTGCCGCACCCACACCCGCACTCCCAGTCCCACCACTCTTCCCCCCACCACCACCAGCAGCAGCAGCAGCAGCTCCAGCAGCACCACCAGCAGCAGCTCCAGCAGCAGCTCCAGCAGCAGCAGCAGCTCCACCAGCCCCATCACCCCCAGCAGCCCTTCTGTGCCTCCTCCAGCGCCATCCTGGAGCGCAGGGACGTGAAGCCCGACGATGAGGTGGGGGGGTCCAGAAGCATGGTGCTGCTGAGGGGGGACGACCGTGGAATCTACGCAGACCCCTACTCTCTGGGACCGGACGCCAGCCGGCTGAGTCTGGCGGGAGGTCCTCACTCCCCACTACCGGCCCGAGCTGACCCCTATGGCTCCTTATATCGCCGAGGGGGAGGGGGAGGAGGCCCCGGTTCTATGCGTTCGCTCACCTCCTACACAGCGGCCGCTCTGCAAGGAGAGCTGATGGAGAGCGGTGCTCTGTACCGACCGGGAGGGCCGCTTTACAACGACGCCTACGCCGCCTCCATGTTGGCCATGGGGCTGCGGGTTCCTCCCCCCTCCTCCCCGCAGAAGATGCCCGACACGAGGGAGTCCTACGGCGGCACCTTGCCCGGTCGGGGCTCCCCCGGGAGGCAGAGTTTGAGGAGGGACTCTGTGATGTCCTCCGTGTTCGGGGACAGTCCAAAAGCCCGGGGGGGCCCGGGGCTGGGCCTCACCTCGGAGCAGCTCTGCCTTATGGCCGGTCCCGGGGGAGAAGTGGGGGGCGGCGCTGGAGGCTTTGGATCTCCTCTGGCGGGAAACGAAACCGAGACCCGGTAGGCAACATTTCTCAGCAAGTTTCATTGTTTCGATGAATGAAAAGTTGAACCTCTTCTCAGATTAAATAACACTCTACTTGTTCCCTAATACCAGTTATCTTATGTGGCTAACGCTAGTCGCTCTTAGTAACATGTATTTCTGAGACGTACGCTAGACGCTTATCGATGTAGTTGCTACCTTACTTCACTGACTGGTCAGTAACTGCTACTGTAGCTTTTTTAGGGAACATTTTTCCATTATTTTTTGACGTAGTTTTCAATAGCTTATCCAAATTTTGGGACATTATTTCCACATTTCATTCATGTATTCAGGCTTCTTGAACAGCTCCCATGCTCATAGGTCAAAACTCTAGAGACTTTGGTGTCAGTCCGAGGTATAAACTCCTGGGTTAAAGGCCACCAATAAAAAACCTCAAGGTTGATCACTATTCCATCTAAATAAAGAGATGTCCGTACAGGATTCTCCAATGTTGGTGTGAACTGAGCGCTTCTGCAAAACAAAAAAGTGTAGAATTGGCAGTAAAAATAGAATTTTGAATTTTGTAAAAATGCACTGATCTTGAACATGGGGCGTGAAAGGTGAGCGCAGAAGGAGCAGCAGGAGAGTTTTGTATGATCAAAGTCCTTTTAGGCAAGTCATGCCACTCGCCGCCATCTTGGCAACGCCTCTGGGCAGCTATTTCGGACTAACAAGACCAGGCTCCTATCTAAATGAGTGGGCAGAGTCAGAACTGCACTTTCACAGGTCATCAGGACATAAAAACTACATGTATAGAAACAGCAGTAGAATGTGATAAAAATCGCTGGAAAAGTTTTGATGACTTTGCCCCAAAATAAGGTTTAAAACACCTTTTTCCCCTACAGGTTACTGTTACTGCGCTTGCGCAAGGCTTCACGACACCAACTTCATTTACGTCTCTACCCAGAATGCCGGTGTTACGCCATCGTCTCCGCTGTCGCAAAACCTCAACTGTGCGCATGCGTCAGTGGAACCAGACGATAGGCTTAAATGTTTCCCGGCTTGACTGTTAAAAAGCAGATGATTGGATTTCCAGCGGGAGGGGCGGGACATGCGCATACAACTGCCGTCTTTGCCGTTACGGCTTTTCCTACGGGAGTTGTATTGAGGATTGAGGAAGTGGCATGTGTCCTAAATAAATAGTCTCTGGTATAATCCATCGTGCATTTCGTCACCATGTTTCTCTGGTGTGTGAACCCAGGGAGCGCATGGAGGCCATGGAGAAGCAGATCGCCAGTCTGACGGGGCTGCTGCAGAGAGTACTGAGCAGGGCGCCTGAGGCGGAAAGCCCGTAAGAGATACACACACACACACACACACACAGTACAGTTTGTGCACACTACAAAAGACGCACAAACACTGTAAAGAAAACACCACCTAGAGGTCTAGTGTTACTTTTTATATAATGTTTTATATTTTCACAAAATACATACTTGTTTCCTAATACTGACCTTACTGAAGACTGTACTCCTTCTGAGTGTGTTCCCTTTGAGGAACACAATTCATAGCAACGGGGCGTCACCAGCGGAAGCTGGAGGCGTGTGTGTTCAGCCTGGCAAATTACATTACACGTCATTTAGACAGAAACATTAGGCGTTAAAGATTTAACAAATGAAGGCGGAGATTATGTTTCAATCAGTAAAGAAAAGTCAGATGAAGGAAAGGAAAATAATTGTTTACTAATAATATACAATATGTGATTGGTTTTGGTGCTCGGGCTCTACATGAGATGAAGATTGGGTGGAGATAGGGAGGTGGAGGAATTGCGTAACAGCAGCATGAACGTACTGAAGGTGGAGAGACAATGGTATTTAAATGAGACGGCAGCAGGATGACAAGCTGATGATGTCACTGTTGTTGGATACAAGCGAGCAGCTGATATCCTGATTGACAGCTCTCAGCTGAATAACGAGTGATAATGAATGAGGAATAAACTATAAGCCTCATCAAAGTCTCACCTGCGCATACAAAAACACAAACGCGCACACACTCGCCTGCGCGCACACACACACACATACACAAACTCACCTGCACTCACTCTCACCTTCACCCCCATACGCCTGCACACACTGACAGCTCCTCAGTAGACGGGTGGATGGTGCTCTGGCTTTAAGTGCTTCACCCCTTGCTTCTTCCAGGGAGAAGATGGAGTCGGCCAGCGACTGCTCGGGAACTGACAGTAAGTGCTGCTTACCCCCCCCCCTCCCTCACCACTCCCCCACATCCACTGCCTGTCACTGCCTTATACATTGGGCTTTTTTCTTCCTCTTACACAGCTACCGCTTTCATTTTTCTCTGCATAATTCTTAAAAGTGCCTCACATGTGATCGTAATGGCTGCCTTTGCAAAGCTTCTTCACGCTGTGTGTGTGCGTGTGTGTGTGAGAGTGTACGTATGTGTGTGTGTGTGTGTGCGTGCGTGTCTGCTGGCTGTCTCTGCTGCTGTGTAACTGGTGCTCATGCTTCTGGTTTTAGCTGGACAAACTAAAAAAAAGAAAGGTAGCTATGTGCTCCTGAAATGTTTGCCCCCCCACCTCCCCCCCCTTCTTCCCCCTCCTCCCTTGTGATTATTTCATTGAGGAGCATTCTTAGCTCCTGAAAGGTGTGTGTGTGTCCTCCTGAAGGATTTACCTTCCTCTCAGCTGGTGTCCTACACCCCCCCTCCCTCCTCCTCCTGTCTCCTTCAGTGAGAAACCATTTGAGTTGCATTTATTTCTGACACAAAATTAAGCTTTTTCCTCCTCTGAGTTATTTTTGACATCCAGGCTGCTTCAAGACGCATTTCAGAGCCGATAAAACGGGAATTTTATGAAAGTGCAATTTATGAAAAAGGGTTCAGCTTGAGTTTGAAGAATAAGGAACTAAATCAGCGTTATCTGAAATGCGATGACTTACAGATAAGCTCAGAATGCTTCTGGTGCTTTTTTCTTATTTCTGTAACTCCAGTTTCATCTTCCTCCCGTTAAGACGAGAATCTCCTCCATCTCCCGGAGCCGCCGCAGATAAACTCCCACTGTATATTTTACAGCGTTCTTCCAATGCAACTCCAATGACTGCGTCCTCCCCTCATTGTCTGGCAGTCATTCTTCCCTCCGTCTCTTTCTGCATGCGTGACTCAGCCCCCCCTTCCCTCCTCACCTCCCTAAAAAAAACTTCACTGCCCGATCATCCGTCGTCTCTCATTTCAAAGGGTCCCCCTGGGTTGTGTACTGTTGGTACTGTTGGGGAGGAGAGGTCGTCATCTTTGAGTCCATAATCTCCGGCTCTCGTAGAACTTGTCCCCAATCGCTGCTGCGGGAATCCCAGAACAACCAAACAAAATCGGGCGAATGTTCCTGAGGTAAGGAGAGAGTGAGGGTGACTCCATCTGAAGGGTGGAGATTCCTCCCAGGCTTTGTGCACCACTCGTTGAATATCTCTCTCCCATAAGCGCTTAAAAACAAAAAACACTTTAATTTGCTAGCAGTGTTTTCGGGACAACTTCTATAAATCCCCCCCTCGACCCAATCCCCCCCACCCCCCATTACCCCTTCCCTCACCTCCTCACACTTCACTGGGATTCATGCTCCTTCCTTTATGTCGGAACAGTTGTGACACCGTCCGCTCCCTTGGCCCTGATGCCTCCTCCACCCTCGGGGGCCCAGCAGCCTGTCACCGTGTCCCGTCTGCAGATGCAGCTCCACCTGCAGGGCCTCCAGCAGAACACCAACGCGCTGCGCCAGCAGCTGTCGCAGCTACGCAACATGCAGGTGTGTTAGCTACACCCACAGGGTATGTTTGAGAAGCGGATGGAGTTGTGGTGACTTAGCAGACTGTTTGTTTTTTGTCATCTTTTTAAAATGTTTTTAAATGTACCATTTGTTTAATACCTTTATTTAAATCACATTAAGCTGCCTCGTCTGTATAATAAGTGATACACAAAGTTATTATTATTATCATGTTTGAATCGAACTCTCTTTAAAACAGTATATATAAAAGTATAAATCTCAGCAATTCCTTAAAACGCCTCCGACCGCCGGCTAACCCGAGCCGCTCTGTTGGTACCAGCTGGAGAACCAAGACTCGGTCTTGTCCCTGCTGAGGCAGACCGAGGCCCAGCTGAGCCTCATGATGCTGGACGCCACGCGCACCCAGGAGGACCCGCTCCAGAGGCAGCGCCTCCTGGTAGAAGAGGAGCGACTCAAGTACCTCAATCAGGAGGAGCTGCTCATCCAGCAGCTGCAGTGAGTGTGGCGGGCGAATGTGTCTGTTTGTGGAACCGTGGGCACGGGATGTGAACCTGTGACCCGCTCCTCCTCAGTGACCTGGAGAAGTCGGTGGAGGAGCTGCAGAAGAACTCCTCGGTGAACCACGGCCTGGTGACGGAGCAGGATGTGGAGCAGAAGAGCAAAGAGCTGAGGATGCTGGGAGAGACACTCACTGAGCTCAAAAGTAAGCCTCGCTGTGTGTGTGTGTGTGTGTGTGTGTGTTTCGCTGCTGCCTTTCTTCTGCTGTAGACTTTTTTTTTTTTTTTACATGTTTGCTCACCAGTAACTTTGCTTAAAACAATCTTCAAGCAGCAGGTTTGGAAAGCGACATTGTGGCTCACCGCTGCAGACTCACTATGATCATGTTTCTTTCTTCTCATTGACAACATCCTGCTAAAAGTCTCAACACTGACTGTATCCATTAACATGTTCTGTGTCTATGTAGCACAGTTTCTTCTATCTATTATGAACACATCAATGAGCCTGACTATGGTTCCTCCATCACCATGAACACACGGTAGTTTACTCCTTCACACAAATACACATCGTCTGGCATGAAGAGAAACAAAAGGGAATTAATCTGCTGCTGAATTGGTCTCCTCCCCTTTTTACTCTGTCAAACAAATACAGTAAAAGCTGTTTTTTAATGATTTACTCCTCCAGTAAAAATACAAAGGCTCAGACCAGGTGGAAAGATGCTTTTGCTCTGTTCATGGGATTAGCTGACAATAAGGGCGCAAAGCTGTTGTACATTTTACTTACTGTGCACCCTAAAAGTACATATTCCTTCTTCAAAATTGTAACACTTTGGTGTTATGTAATAACATTAGATCTGGTTTTAAGTTTACTCCTCTGTGTGACTAGGACTATTTTTTATCTGTTGCATATTTTTTATCGCCTTTCAATCTTTATTTTCACTTATGTACAGTGACTGTGTTATGGTGTAGATACTGTTAAATACTCATAAACGAACAGCAGCATTGCGGTCGTAGTTCTGGGTCATAGTTTACTTATACTGCTAAAATACTATGTGTGTAGTGTGTCAAAGTCACAATGAATATTTATGACTCTCCTCTGACTTGATATTCAGTGTCAGTTTCCAGCCTCTCCTTCTTCCTCGCTTAATCTCCACTTAATCGCTTTTTAGCTCGTCAGCTCGTCCAGCTCGCGCCTGCCTGCACACATCCAACATTCACTCATCCAACATCAGCACATTCAACATCCATATACTGAACATACAAAACCAACATCCACACATCCAACAAGCGCACCCGGACCGACAGGGGCGGCGTTTTTTGTTGCCTCTCAGCTGGCCGGCCTTCATGGCTTCAAATAGCTGCGAGCCAAACAGCATGCTATCTACTCTCCTCTTTACCTTCCCGCCATTTATCCACAAATCATCATCCACTCTGACAATGCCGCTCTGTCTCCCTCGTCCATCTGTCCACCTGTACCACCCGTCCCCCATCCTCCCATGCAGACCAGTTCCCCTGCCTGCAGAGTAAGATGCGGGTGGTGCTGAGGGTGGAAGTGGAGGCTGTTAAGTTCCTGAAAGAAGAGCCTCACCGGCTGGACGCCCTGCTGAAGCGTTGCAACACCATGACGGATGCCCTCAGCACGCTCCGCAGGTACACGCGTCTTCTTCTCAGAGAGCGCAGGAAACGATTCATTCCTAAATAATTAAATAAATGGTTGGATTATTATATTTTTTGCATATTTCTATTTACTAGTATGGATTAAATACTCCATATTTACCTTTACGACATTGAACATAGTATCTTTGAGTTGAGGACAATTCATCTTTTTAAACCATTCACCGCTCTGTTAGTTGTGCTGAATGGGCGCTGTCCTTGGTGCTGAAACGCGGTGGAGGAGATCATTTATTTATATATATAAATGAGAGAGAGAGAGAGAGAGAGAGAGAGAGAGAGAGAGAGAGAGAGAGAGAGAGAGAGAGAGAGAGAGAGAGAGAGAGAGAGAGAGAGAGAGAGAGAGAGAGAGAGAGAGAGAGAGAGAGAGAGAGAGAGAGAGAGAGAGAGAGAGAGGGTGACTCCATCTGAAGGGTGGAGATTCCTCCCAGGCTTTGTGCACCACTCGTTGAATATCTCTAAAATAAAGTACGAGGTGAGAGTGATAAGATAAAAATAATTATATTATGAGAAAAATAATAATAAAAATAACAGATAAAATAATTATATAGCAATTCACTCCTAATGTTGAATTATGAAAGTTATGGTTATTGTCTGACATAAACAAAAATTAAAAAAGAGTGGCGACGTCAGCAGTCTGACTGGAGAACTTTTCTTGGTCTTGTTAGTCTGTTTCATCTGCTGGTTGTCAATCAAGTCCAGAACCTTCATGGTGTCCTGTGTGTATTGTAGTCTCTTGTATCCCTCCTATATGTACAGACAAGTGGCCGAGGGCGGGTGGAGGGGCCCCGAGGACCTCCCCAGCCAATCGCAGAAGCGATCTGAGGAGGCGAGGCGCGGCTCCGACCTGGACCTCCTGAACAGCTCTCCCCTCGGCCTCGCCGACCTCGGCGCCGGCCTGGCCAACTGGACACCCGTTGCCGCTGCTGACGGCGACGCCTCGGCCCCCGAGCAGGACGTCCAGCCCCCCTCCATGAACTTCAGAAACCGGGTGCTGGACGAGCTGCCAAGTCGGCGTCCAGGCGATAAGTCGGTGTCGGCTGAAGTCCGGCTGGTAATGGGGCTAATATTTCGGTCAAATATTAGAAACTGCATATCGTAATGATAAAAGTTATAAGGCTCTGTGATTAAGAGATTCTGCAGCTTCTGCGCCGTCAGAACCAACAGTTCACCAATTCAATACAGATTCATTCATTTATTTATGTGAACTATTTATCCAATCTACTAACTAGATCAATACTCTGTGCACACAAACAACTCTTCAGTAACACTATATATAGATTTCTACTTATAACTTTATTATACCTTTACGATACTTGTACAAAGCTGCTGTACACCTGATGAAATAATAAAGGCTTATCTTAACTTATCTTATTATATTATAATCTTATTAATACTACCATTCATTCGACTGTGTGTGTGGGTGGCAGGCGGCGGAGCGGGACTGGGAGGAGAAGCGGGCCAGTCTGACCCAGTTCAGCGCCCAGGACATCAACCGCCTGCTGGAAGAGACGCAGGCCGAGCTGATGAAGGCCATCCCGGACCTCGACTTCGCTGCCCGCCACATCAACAAGCCGGCCGTGCCCCCCAAGCCGCAGATCACCATCCCGATAACCTCCACCACCTCCTCCTCCTCCTCCACCACGGCGCCGGCTTCTCCCGCCTCTGTCGGGGAGCAGCAGCCTGGCAAAGTGCAGCTTGCCGCCCAGAAGCTGAACAGCATGGAGGGGGCGGGGCCTCACCGGGGGTCGGGTAGGTGCTCTCTTGTTCTTTACTCTTTTCTTTCATGTGTGGGAGTAAACAAATAGCGTCTCAATGGGTCACGCGTTGCCGTGTGGTTCGCAGTGGACCTCAACGTGACCCGGTTCCTGCACAGAGAAGCTCTCCAAGTCTCCGCCTCCGCCGCCGCCGCGCCGAAGCTTCCCGTCAGCACACGGCCTCACCACCACCCGCACGGGCGAGGTCATCCTCACCACCAAGAAGGTTAGACGGGTCAGGGAAGGACCCCGTTATGTACTAAGAACTAATACCAGGGTACTAATACTAATATTGTGACATTATTATTATTAAAATGAGCTAAGGCCTGAGATGTCATCTCAGTGGAGATGTCCAAGATCACGGGTTGTTCTTTGACACCAGTGAACGGGAAGGGACCTTATATGGGCTGAGGAGGACTTGTCTATGCTTGAAGGCATCTGTATCAGGTTACGGGAACGCTATATTAAGAATATTTTCACGGGAAGGGACAGTTACCTTTATGACGAGGAAATGAAGGCGGGATGAGTCATAATTGAAAGAACTAGGTCACAGGTACAAGCGGCCGCAATGGGTTTTCCTTAGGAGAGTGGCTGGCGTCTCCCTTAGAGGGAGGAGGAGAAGCTCAGCTATCCGTGAGCAGCTCGGAGTGGAGCCGCTGCTCTTTTGCGTGGAAAGGAGTTGAGGTGGTTCATTACACGGGCCTGGGAACGCCTCGGTATCCTCCAATCGGAGCTGGTAGATTTGGCCCAACGAGGGGAGGAGTGTTTGGAGCTGTCCTGCTGAAGCTGTTGCCCCCCATGACCCGAAGAGATGAGGCTGAATCCGTTATTGATTTTCTCTTCAAACCATTAATACAAACAGTTGTTTTACCTCGCAGGACACAACGCTGCCTCCCCCCTGGTCGAATGCAGACTGACCCCATAAAGCCAACGAGGGAAAGTGAATGTTTTTGTGCAGTCGGACGGATCCCAGTCTAACATCTTCGTGTTCATTCTTTATGCAAGATGGAGGAAGACGGTGACGTGCCTAAAACTCTGGTGAAGTTGAGGCGGACGTCCTGCGACGCCCCTCGACCCGCCTCCACCCCCCCGGTAATCGCGGCGTCGGCCATTTGCGACGAGGAGGATGAGGAGGAGGAGGGGGAGAAGATCATGGCGGAGCTGGAGGTATTTGAGATGCATGATTTATTGGTTGGGGGTGAGGTTTTACTGCACTTATCGGTGATAACACGTCTCTGCTCCACTGAAGATATTTCAGAGAGCTCCTGAGAGCGATTGTAGTAAACGGTGCAGCAGCCGACCACAGGCCCCCCCCACTCCGCCCCGCACCTATGGGTCGTTGGGCAGAAAGGTAAAGTTAAAATAACCCGCCCCTCTAAGACTCTCCCTTTTGGCCTTTTTATTCTTAACTTTTTCCCACCTGCACTACTATCGTGTAGAAGCACATTAACCCAAATTGAACGTCATGGACAACATGCCGGTTTGAGTCGTAGAACTGAACTTCTCCGTCTGACCTTGTTCCCCTTCTCTCTGTGTCTCTGCACCACCGATATTTGTTGGTTTTCTGTGTGAATGTGAGGTTTTTTTAAGGGGCCAACAGAATAAAAGAAAGCCGAGGTGGTACTAGAGGGTGTAGTTGAGGACAACAAACAGCTCCCAGACTGTAAACGGCTCTGGAGACCTGTCAATCACAGTAAGCCCCGCCCTAAAGAATCCCTTGTGTTATATTCTGTTTGACTCTGAATGCACCGTCATTTACCAAATGAACATCATGCTGTATTGAAGGAGACTTGAGGCAATTGAGACCATGAATCTCAGACTTCAATAGGACCAGAGGAGTCGCCCCCTGGTGGTCACTAGAAAGGATGCAGCTTTAACACAAAGACATTTGAACTACTTCTAAACATCCAAAGAAGAAACCTTACAATTCCAGTGGGGTGTAACACCTGGAGGAGTAACACAATGTGAGGCATCAGGTTTTAGAAGCTATAGGTTTAAACTGTGTCGTGTGTGTCTAACTGAACTACCCTTCCCCCTCCCTGTCGGCTCCCACAGAACAGCAGTAACTCCCCAGGGCCCACGAAGGGCCCCACCGTCGCTGCCCGGCTCAAACACCTCCAGCAGGGCAGCCTGGAGAGGCCCAAAACCCGCAAGCAGAAAGAGGATTTCCCTAAAATCCAGGGCCAGCAGCAGGTATTCCACTTCTGAAGAGCTGCCACTCCAACTTCTCCTCCGGGGGACTGAGGGGTCGGGGGCACTATTGACACAGACCTTCATCATTATGTTTAACTTCCTCCAGTTGTTGTTGTGCATTCTGGACATCTCACAGACTAGATCTGACCGGCTTAGAGATCAGGAGTTTCCTGGAGGAAGGTCTTTAACTAACTTTATTATGACCACACGTCCTCTTCCTCTCGTGTGCGACAGCGATGCCACGGAATAAAGTCTCTGGTGTCTCAATTTGATTCGCCCCTTCGCCCCCCAGGGTTGTGGGTTGGTTTGGCCGGTCAGGTAAGCTTGAAGGCTAAGAACTGCCTTTTTAAAAAGAAGTTGTAACGCCACAACTTATTATGCAAGATGACGAGAGAGAAGCACGAGGTTCCCTGAAGAGGTGTTTGTCTGGTTAATGTGTGCAGTCGTTTGACGTTGATAAAAGCTGAAGGGGAGAAGGACTATTATTATGAAATGAATACCTAAAATATCCTAATATGATTTTGTTCATTACTTCTGACAATAATATATATATATATATAATAATAATGAATAATATAGAAGTGTCCTTTACTTCATAAAAGCTAAAGAAATTGAATCTATTTAAATTGTCGGTCGACAACTGACCGTGAGCTAAACAGTCGTTAGTGAAAGGAAGGATTGGTTCAGTCCGTCCAATCAGGGCACATTTTCTCAGTCATGTGATCCAGTAGAGAAAAATTTATGAAAGTACAATATTGAATGGCGGTTAAATTATAAAATGCTAATCATAGTATGATGTTTCTACTTCATCTTCTTTGTCTTCTTCTTCAATGGAGAAAACTACGTCAGTTCAACTGAGTAAAAGTACTTCAGACTAAACAAACTCTGTTCAATGTGATTTCTCTTCAATAAGCTCCTAGAAAATTTCAAAAATAAACCAAAATCGCTCAGGAAAAAGAAAAGCAGAGAAATAAACCGGCCAGTTAGAGCGGAGCATGAGTGACATCACCGGCTCAATGCTCAAAACGAAAAGAGAGACTCAAGTGTGTGTGTGTGTGTGTGTGTAAGAAGTAAGTACCTTTTAAACGTGAAGCTCCACTCCTCTTATCTGCCCCTGCAGACGCCCCAAGTGCCCCCGCAGAGTGGATCAGCCTTTCCCCCCATCCTTTATGGCCCACTTTAAAAAATAGTCAGAATTAAATAGCTTTCACGAACAACTCCAGAAAAGTCACAAAGATAACAGTCAGTGAGACGCAGCCGTAGACACCCGTTCACACCAGTACTGACTTTTCTCCCAGAATGCCCTGCATGTGGGACAGTGAAGGAATCTGATTAATTCATGAATTGACCACATTAAACATGTAGCCATTTAGGAAGTTTAATTCCAAGCGCCCGGATGCATCCGATGGGTCCAGGTTGAGAGCTCTCAGAGAAGACATTGTCTCTGACGGTAGCTTCTGTTAGCACACGCTGTTAGCACACGCTGTTAGCACACGCTGTTAGCACACGTTTTTCCTCCAACGAGGCGATTCAGAGCAGGTCTGAATTCAAACTTCCATTCTGACGCGCCTCAATCCAATTATTGCTGGTTAATAATCTGTCACCCACAGAACCTGAAGAACTATGTATAAGTCTACGTTGACATCACTAGTGAGATGATTCTCTGTCACGTCAGTCATTTTTTTACTTTTCTTCTATGGTGGAAATCAGGAACCATTTATTACTATAATATGTCAGACATACAAGGAATTTGACTTGGCGGTTGGTGCATAACAACAGACGGTTAGACAATGGACAACAAGACAACATTGTGCAAGAGGAATAAAATACAATATAGTACTATGGGTTAGTTTAAAAATAAAGAAATAAGAGTTAAAAAAAAGTTAAGAAGTTAAAAAAATAAAGTGCACCAGCAGAAAGTGACAAGTGAAAGTTTTGTGCGCGTGGAGAAAGAGAAAGTGACCGGAGGGATGTCGGAGTGAGTCAGTGGGGGACACGGGCTCTGTTGTGTTTTTTGTGGCGGGAGGTCTTGGTCCTAATGGAGCTCAGCCTCCTGCCACATGGAAGCGGAACAAACAGGTTTTGTCCGGGGTTGAGAGGGGTCGGCAACAATCTTACTACCTCGCTTCAGGGTCCTGGAGGCAGACAAAGTGGCACACAAAGAGAACAAAAGATCTCTTGCTCATCGGTTATTTATTCTTTATTCATTGATCGGTCGGTTTCTGTTTCTCTCACTAATTCTTTGAGGCTGGATGGTTCTGTTTGCTGGTCCCAGTCTTCCTCCTTCCATCAACCTGAAGAACCCTTCATTCCTTTCAAGTTGTACATTGGAACGGAAGAAATTTAGTCTTTTTTTCAAATGTTATTTAGAACGAGTCAGTATGTTACCATTTCTTGATTTGTAGTTTGATCTTAAAATGTCCTGCCAACAAAACCTAATTTGGCTTTCTAGATCTGAAATAAGTGATGATTTACCCTCTAAAAGGAAAGATGGAGAATGGGACTAATGATGTGAGGAGTTCTGGAATCGAGTTCGGACTCAGTTAGTTGCAGTAGTGAGACAGAGAGGGACACAGAGAGATGGAGACACAGGTAATAGAATTAATTTCTTTGGCTCCATTACAATAGCGGAGTCCCAATTAAACACTACACACTGGGGGGCTGTACGTCCACTCGCTGAAAGTGATCGAGTCCCTTTCCTAAATATTTGGTACGGAGAAAACAATGTCCAATGAGTAAATTGGTTAAACTCCAAACATGCTGGATCCTACATGCACCTTAATAGCATATTCCAACCTGTATCGGCTTTCCTTTCACCCCGATCAGACGCGACTAAAGGTTTCCCTCGTCACTCCCCACCTGGGGGGCCTGAGCGGCGTGTCGAAGTCCGACGTTGCGGCTGTTTGGACTTTGATGCGTTAGTATGTGTTTGCGTTTCCCCTTAAAGGGCCAGTGTGCAGCGGTGGTGGATCTGATCAGTATGTTTCCATTAGCGTTTGATCACCTGAGACTTAAAGCAGCATTAAAGTGTTTTTGTGACATTAGAAAAAGAAAGTTTGTATCTACATGCATCCGCCGTGTATCTACGATGGCCTGGAGCGGACCAACCAGACCACGTCTCTAGATGGGACGGTTCACACTGCAGAAGTTTGTATTGGTTGCGATCTGCGATCCCACCACCGGGTGGCGCCCAATTCTGCACACTCTGCCTTTAAAACAAAATACCGACGTTCGTGGCAAAAGAAAGCTCAGGAAGACGAAAGAGAATTTTGCAGTTTGATTGACGTAAATGAAACAATGCAGCAGTAAAAACAGTCAGTCAGTTAGTGTACTATAATAATATAAAGTATTTACTGTGAGATTCCTTTGATACACAGTGATTCCAATCTGGACGTTGACTTGACGGAGTGGAGCTGAAATATAAGACTCTGAGCTGACGTTTAGCTGGAGGAGAATATTTATCTCTCTCTGTGAGTGTGTATTTTTGTCACAGACAGAACCTAAATGTAGGCAGATGTTAATACATTCATGGAATTCATTAGTGGACAGAAATAGAAACGCGACCATACAACCGGAACCCACTCCACAAAATATTGTATGTATATTATAAAACCATTTTGTTTTCAAGAAATTGATTTATTATGAACATGTAAAAAAGAAAAGTATCATCTATGTTTTATATAATCAATTTTTTTTTGTATTTTTATACTTGAAGATTCATAAGCATGCAACACATTTATTCTGTAAATTATTATTTTTCTGAGTTGAGAGATTTTTTTATTTGTGGTTTTCTGCCATGATCACGCGTCGTCATGGAGACCAGGGGGGAGGGGGGGCGGGGGGGTTGTTCTCCTGATGAATATAGAAGTACCGCCACATTTCTATAAAAAAGCACATGTTTTGTTGCCGTTTCCTCTGTAAGAAGCGATAGTCTCTATAATACAGATTAATCTATTGGTGGTTTATGATGAATGTGTGATTGTTGTTCATGTACATTAACCCAAATAATATATTACAGAATTTTATGTAGACGTTTTTTTAGACAGGGTGGGGGTGGGGATAATGATTCCAAAACGGCATGCATACTGTATACATTCCTGGAAATTTGCACGCGGGGTCAACAGAGGTCAAATCTTCTGGTCAATAATTCTGTGTATACTTGTGAGTGTATGATAGAGTAAACAAACTGTAAAGTAACATAGTTTTGTATTATGTTCAAAATGGGTCGGCAAAGCCCAACTTACTGTGGGAATAAGTCCAGAAGTATTATTGTAATAATTCCTGTACGTATTGAGCCAGGTCTAAGGAGGATACGGTGCATCCTGCTGCTCCTCCAGTCTGAGAGTGATGCTCGCTGTGTGCAGTAAGTGTTGTCTGTGAACTGTGAAGAATGATGATAATCTACTACCAAGTCAGTATAACTTACTAAAGACCAACTAAACGAAGCAACAAAAAAAAAACACACGGCTCAACTCTATGTATGGAAAGTGAAAGTTGCTGCTTTGTGTGAGAAAAATCAACCAATCAAAAGAAAGATGAAAATAAATTGAAGGTTGCTGCTTTTGTTACTTCCTGTTGTGATTTTGTGACGAATAAAGGTGACCTCTTATACGCGATCGTTGTTTGTCTCCTTCAAGCATTTCTAATGGTTTAGTTCATATGCAATCAGCATTAAAGAGCTTTTTTTGTCTGATTCAGTCCGAAACCAGAAGATATTTCATTATACTAAATTAGACGACGAAAAGAAGATATTTTATTCTTGAACCATCACATATTCACTTGAGAAATTAAAATATATTAATTATCAGCATAGTGGCTGTTTAAACATATAGCTGGAAACATTTGATATTGTTGAGAATACATTTGTACTGCATAATCAACACTTGAGTCTAGTCTTCATTATTAACGTCTGTTGCAATCTGCTTCCTCGCCACAAGATGTTAGTTAAAAAAGAGTTGATTAGAACAAAATATGAAAAGTATAGTAGGCTGATAATCCATTATGCACATTACACTAAACAGGAAAAAACGATGAATAATGGTATAAAATGCTTTATTTTTTTAAATCCAGAAGTTACTCATCCTTACACTTCAGTATTAAAATAATTTAATTATATTAAAAATCTTTAGCCTAAATCTTTGAGAAAAATGAACTGTGGTAATTAAGACATTTTTTTTAAATCTCATCTAGAGCATTTTTGAGAAAATTATCAAAATAATTCATTAGATTTCTGCCAATCAAACTTTAATTTTAATGCGTTGGATGCAGCGCAGCATTAATTAGACACTCTTGAGATCAGCCGAAGCCTTCCAAGTTTTTACTTCATCTGGAGCGACGCCTCGCTGTCACTGCACACGCTGTCAAACGTGGTTTGACCTTTGACCTCCAAAGAGCCATGCAGTCGGGTGGTGTCCTCAGAGGGAGATGTCGGAGGACACGTGCAGCTGTTGTCCTGGTTTCCACTTGGCGCTTCGTCTGCCTCCGTCTGTCCGTCTGTACGGCTGATTCCTTAAATCTTGAAACACACAGAGGGGACTGGAGTTGTAATGTTTCGATACCTTAGAAATAAAGTACTAGTAACACAATGTGAAAATACTTGCCTAACAGTAAGGGAGGGTCAAAACTTGACTCAAGTCAAAGTATGTTTTTGGCTAAATAGAAAGTATTGACATCAACTACATAACCATACAAATCGTTCAGAGCGGACAAGTCAAAAGCAGAAAATCTAATATTGTGAGAATAAAGTTGTAAACTGTAGAGAAACAATCATAAAGGTAAAGAGGTGATTGTAAGCTTTGAGGGAGAGAAGCAGTAGAACCACAGAGGGGGGTGAGGTGTTACCTCGTCGCTGAAGACTGAGTCGCAGAAGAGCCGGGAGGAACGTTTGGCAGAGCGAGCCGTGAAGGGCACAGACTTAAGAGCTGTAGACCCAGAGACAAGACAGGAGGGACAAAGCCGACGTGGACAGGAGGGACAAATTTGAAGAGGAGAGGACGGAAAAGATATAAAAGAGTTAGCCTCAGAGGATGGCTTGATTTAAAGGAGTAAGGCTTTCTTTCCAGGATGGTTAGCGTAGCTTAGCATTGGATGAAGTGAAGGAAACAGCTCAGCCCGACTGACTGCGGCTCCCTCTCCAATAAACAGCTCAATAAAATACCATTTCTTTAAAAGGAAAAGTGACGGCAATAATAATGTGTGACTCGGCCGAGCTGAGGTGTAGTGGACGGTGTCTCGGGCGCGGGGGGGCGGCGCTACCTGTGATGATGTCCTCGATGGCTCCGTCCTTGCCCTCCCTCACCAGAGGAGACACCTGCCTCCTCTTCAGCTCCGCTATCAGATCCGTCTGAGGCGGTCTGGATGTCGCACAGACCTGAAACCATCAGGCCAGCGGTTAGGAGGTCAGAGGTCAAACAGAGGTCACACAGACTCCTTCCAGGGCGATACCCCTGGTAGTGCTAGGTTTGCCTCTGTAGCCCAAAATGTACCGTGGGTCATACCATTGTAGAGGGAAGGAAATACAAATTGTGAACCGAGTTAAAACTACTACAGAAACGTCCATTGCGTGGATTCGCCGCCCCCCTGTGGACTAGAGTGGGAGTGTCTCTGAGCACAGAACAGGAAAGAACACACGTGTGTATCAGCTGTTTGCAAGACGTTTTAAAGACGTCACCCTTTTGCCCGTGACTTCGGGTGGAGTTGGTGGAGTTTCACCGCTCGGGGCCGGTTGCTTCGTCCTCTGCTCGTTCTCCAGCTCCGCTTGCTGTCGCACAAAAAGCACTTTAAATCAGCAAACTTAAATCGGGAGGCCGAGCGATGAGCTCCGTGACTCTATCCGAGCCAGGTAGAGGAACGTCTGACCTGGTATGCCCGGATGAACCTGACGAAGACCGGGAAGAAGACAGAGGGCGGCGTCGTCTTGGAGTTCTCCCCGAAGTACTCCACGGCGGAGTCGTAAACATCCTGGGAAACCATAAGAAAGTCTTCAGCTTCGCTTCAGAGAGAATAAACTGGCTGCGAGGGCTGGAAACACATAAATGATTGTATATAAATATATTAATATATGCAGGTCAATAAACGGCGACCTGGGCTGTGGTTCCGTCTGCGGCGAGCGAGCAAAGCAGCGCGGCGTTCCTGCTGAGGAAGTCCTGCAGCACGGGGGAGTTTCCTTCCGCCGACGACTCCCTCCTGGTGACCTCCATGCCGCGCTCCAGAGCGCGCACGTCCTGCAGGACGCTGTCCAGGGAGACTACCGGAGACGGAGGCGGGTTGATGTCAGGACTCCTCGTTTGATTGCACATACGTGCATTCATACCTGCACGGGTGGGGTCTTTGTGCGACCCCCTACACCCCCATCCTATGCTCACCCTGCGCCGCCTTCTCCAAGAAGTGCAGCTCGCTGAAGAAGCAGCAGACCTCGGGGTATTTCTCCCGCACGATGCCCACGATGAAGTGAAGCAGCGTCTGCTTCCGGTCCGTTGACTTGATGTCCAGCAGCTGAGTGAGGGACAAAAAACACAAGAGGCCTCAGGTTGTCGTAGCAAGCTGAGTGGGCGAGACAAACACAAGAGACGAGGCGCTGTCTGTCCCCAGGGTGTCCCCCCATAGAGCTCTTCTACCCACCAGGTCTAAGCTCTGCAGACGGAAGCCGTACGCCGCCCCTCGCTTGCTGCTGTTCATGAAGTTCCCAAAGGCCAAGATGATCTGTACGGAGACACAGAAGTCCAATCACAAGCAACGACTAGTAGAATCACAAGACACCGAAATGGCAGAAGAGGACCAAACTCACAGAGACGTGACGACGTGTGCAGTGTTAAGAAAAGCTCAAAGATGGTTTGTGGATTATGTTATTCAAGTTGACTATTGTGTATCATCCTTTATCTTTAACTGATGTTATGTAGACATAAAAAACACATAACATCTAACAGAGTAGCAGTTACATGAAGAGAAGATGAAGAAAAGTAAAAACAAAGTCTTCTGTTCTCACCTCGAGGATTTTCTTCAGCTTGCCGGAGGATTTGATCGACATGGAGGCGGCGATGACGGCGTTTAGTTGCTGCCAGAAAGAGATGAATTGATGCCGATTGATTCCGATTATTGGTGATTAAAGGTAAATAAAACAGCACTTCAACCTGCTGCTGTCTTATGTTTATATTCTTACAAACATAAGCCAGCAGCAGGTTAAAGTAAATAGTATTTAAACGTTATCATTAGCAAAAAATTCATTCTAAACTTCTAAAATCTTAAACTAAACCACATATTCGTCCTTTCTTGGTGTGTGTCTACTTTATTTATATTGTTTTATATTGGGAGTGTAATGTAATGTCCTTAAAAGCCTTATGCATGGTGTTTGCAACAAGGGTATAACGGGAGTCAGAATTGAACCCACCGGCTGTATCAGCTGCACGCTCTCGGGGAAGTTGCCCATGAAGGTGAGCGTGCTGATGCGCTGCGGCAGCCGCGGGATCTTGCTGAAGCGCACCATGAAGCGGTCCTCCTCGGCCAGCTCGTCCAGGCGCCGGCCCTCGCACTCGTACGCGTGGATGAGCTTGGTCTCGTACTCCGAGGGGATGAAGCGCTCCAGCAGCTCCAGGAAGTCCAGGCTCAGAGCTCTCGGGTTGTACCTGCGAGGACGGGCGGGTCGACGATGTCACCCGCGGGTCACGTGACACCAGCGCGAGGCGGGTTCCCTGGTTTTTCTCGGGTACTTACGTCTCGATGGCGCAGCAGATGTCGGAGGCCGCCACTCCTTCCTTTCGCAGGGTGATGGCCAGATTCTTGGCCCTGTTGGGCTCCATCAGGGACACCCGCGTGGGGGTCTTAGGGGCCAGCTTCATCCTCAGAGTCCCCAGCTCCACGGGGGCCGACTGGGCCTTGGTTTTGAACTGCTCCTCAAAAGTCGCCATGTCCAGCTCCTGAAAAGGATGAAGGTCGGGGTCACAAATAAATAGACTGGAGTGAGTTTAGTCAGTTTAAAAGGTCGGAGGTCAAACCTGGAGAACTTGTTCGTCGTCCAGCTCGCTGAAGACGGTCCCGGCCACCTGGTTGCACTTTAGCGGCTGCCAGTTCAACAGCGGCATCTGGTACTTGGTTTGTATCGGCTTCCTCTTCTTGAGACCTGGAGGACGAAAAGATTGTCGCTTTGATTATTATGGCTTCATGTTATTGCGTTGTGTCTCATGTCTTACCTGAACACAACTTTAGCTGTTGTTTTAAGCGTGCTCTATAAATACATCTGGATTCACTGCTTTTATTCTTTTAATAACTTCAAAGAGCATGAATTGAAAAACGTATTAAAGCCGCTTCACATATAACGTTTCAGAATCTTATGCGCAAACCAGCGTACCAGTTAGTTCTCCTGATGAAGGAGCCACGCCACCTCCAGGAGGCCAAGGAGGGGGTGGAGCCGCTGCGCTTGGAGGAGGAGGTGGAGGAGGAGGAGGTGGTGGAGGAGGAGGTGGCACCACCGCAGAGAGGAGCGGATGAGGATGTAGATCCCTGGACGGAGGACACTCCTGGTTTTTACCCGAGTCGGCTTCTTCCTCCAAGCAAGTGGCTCCCGATTCACCGCTCGTCTCTGCACAGAGAGATCAAGGCCAGACTGGTCTGTGGGGCCACTTTATAAAAGCTGGGACACCTTGAATTATTAAAAAATAAAAATAAAAAAGAGGTTCTAATCTACTGACTGAAATATTTAGAATCTATTAAGAAATCAGGTTAACAAAGATCTCTCTATTAAGTTGAATCGCTGCAAAAAAAATGATAGTTAAATCTAAAAAATGCACCTTTTAAGCTTAAAATAGAGATTCTAAAATCACTAAAATAGTGACTGTGTTATCATGCACGTTAAAGCTCCTTTGCAGAAATACAGATATATGGATTAATATATTTGAGTTGTGACAGAACCAGCCTCTCGCAGCTGACCACACTCAGACCTTTGTGCGTCTCTGCCTGGACCACCTGGACGTCCAGGCGTCCCGAGGAGGAGCGATCCATTCGGACCAGCCCCCGCTCCACCAGAGCCTGAACTTTGACCTCCAGCTCCCTCAGGGCCTCGATGGATCGATCCCTCGCCGCCTCCCTCTCTCTCTCCCGCTCACGTTCCAGCTCTCTCGTCCTCTCTCGCTGCTGCAGGAGCGTCACCTGGCTGCTGGATTCCCGGAGGCTCTCCTGCGACACACGAAGAACAGCTGCGTGCGTTAATGCCGCCATCGAGGCGACGACACAGCGTTACATGTTCTCACTATGTCCGGTAAGTTGTGCGATGCGGGTAGATTGGTGTACAGAAAATGAATCCCGTGCAAAGACCACCTCGGGGTCTCTACCTTCAGGAGCTCCGCCGCCTTGGTGGTCTGAATGAGCTTCTTCTCCATCTCGGACGCTTTCTGCACGGCCTCCCTCTCGCTCTCCTGCAGCCTGGAGCTCAGCTGAGACATTCAAATGGATGTGCTGTGATTCCCTCTACGCACACTGTGCAGACGTGTGTGTGTGTGTGTCTACCAGTGTGTTGTGCTCCAGCAGCTCTTCCGTGTGCTCCAGCAGAGCGTTCTTGGTCTCGGCGTCCTCCAACAGAGCGCCCACATCGAACACGTTGTCCAGGTAGGCCTGGATCTGCACCAGCAGCCGGTCGCTCTCCGTGAACTTTAACCTCTGCGCGTCCAAAGAGGAAGAAAGAGGCCAAACTGCATGATGAATAAAACGTCTCCCTTTGACGATTTCCTTCGAAAGTGACTTGAAAGAGTTAAAGGTCAAACTCGCCAGGAAATCGTCCAGCCCATGCTGCGTGAACTCGTACTGGAGGTGGACCCTGAAGTTCATGTTTTCCACCGAGTGGACCACGATGTTGATGAACTGCATGCACGCCACCTGGAGGACGGAGAGGAGGAATGCGCAACTCATTATTGCATCCAAGTCTTGGGAGAAAAAAGTAGAAAAACATTTTTTTAAGAAAATAAAAGGTCCAATTTTCAATGTTCATTTTTTTCTAAAAAAATACGGCAGCACATAATAAATATACTTTGAGTAGGTAAGATGAAGATAATTAAAACTCACCGGAGGTCGATTTACAAGATGAGGTAATGGTGCACTTCTGCCTCTTGTGGCAAGAATGAGTATTACAACAGTAATATATATATATATATATATATATTATATATATATATATATATATATATATATATATAAGCTATATATATATAAAGCTATATATATATATATATATATATATATATATATATATATATATATAAAAGCTGTAGTCGTACAGAAATGCTGCTGAATCTGATCTGGTTGCAGCATTTCTGTACGACTACAGCTTTTATATATATATATATATATATATATATATATATATATATAATATATATATATAGATATATATATTATATATATATCCCAAAGGACCTTTTTAAAAACCAGATCAGATTCAGCAGCATTTCTGTACGACTACAGCTTTATTTCTATTAGTTGGTAATGGTGAGAGAGAGAGAAAAAGAGAGAGAGAGTGATAGCTTCTCTCCAGCTTTACCATGAAGTCAATGTTGCTGTCTTCGTGGGCAAAATACTCCATGAGCTTCTCAAACCGACTTCTCTCTCCACACACCTGAAAAAAACACAATCCAAAATCTTCCCTTCAGATCACAGCAGGAGGAGCTTCAGATGATCCATTATCTTATTTTTCTTTCTTTTGTGGTTAACTGCTGACGCTTTTAATGTGGGGGAAGTCCCTCAAGATTTGAATACAGAAACCTTGTGAGTGTGCTTGTGTGTCTCTACGTGCACACACACACACACACACACACAGTGCAGTGTGCAAACACACACGGTGCAGTGTGCTCAGTGAGTCAATTCTACAGCAACGTGTGTGTGAATCATATCAGGAAACATGTGATCCACGTTGTTGTTAAAACCACAACTTCTTCCACCCTACGCCCACTCCATCTCTGCCTCCACCTTACACAGCCACTCCATCTCTGCCTCTACCCTACACAGCCACTCCATCTCTGCCTCCACCTTACACAGCCACTCCATCTCTGCCTCCACCTTACACAGCCAGTCCATCTGTGCCTCTACCCTACACAGCCACTCAATCCCTGCCTCCACCCTACACAGCCACTCCATCTCTGTCTCCAACCTATATAGCCACTCCATCTTTGCCTCCACCCTACACAGCCAGTCCATCTCTGCCTCCACCCTATATAGCCACTCCATCTTTGCCTCCACCCTACACAGCCAGTCCATCTGTGCCTCCACCCTACACAGCCACTCCATCTCTGCCTCCACCCTACACAGCCACTCCATCTCTGCCTCCACCCTATACAGCCACTCCATCTCTGCCTCCACCCTACACAGCCACTCCATCTCTGCCTCCACCCTATACAGCCACTCCATCTCTGCCTCCACCCTATACAGCCACTCCATCTCTGCCTCCACCCTACACAGCCACTCCATCTCTGCCTCCACCCTATACAGCCACTCCATCTCTGCCTCCACCCTATACAGCCACTCCATCTCTGCCTCCACCCTACACAGCCACTTCATCTCTGCCTCCACCCCTTCAACCAACACACCAGAATTCAATTAAAAATAGCTAAACGACTGAAACCTTTAATGTGCGTGTGCGTGTGCACTGAGCGGAACGTTGTGGGTCAGACAGGACTCGTATTGTGTGGTTGCGGGGCAGCTTCCCAGCTCCCTTTACATCCACTAATAATAGACCCTCCTGGTTCAAGTCCCCTCTCTGATCCCGAGGCGACAGTTGCTCCTTCCTCAGACGACAGAGGACGGAGGCGAGGTCAGAGGTCACTCAACAAGCATTTCGCACATCTACGCCTCCTCAGGCGGGACAACTGGGCCGAGCAGCTGACGGACAGGAGGGAGGGTGGAGGTGGGGTCCCCTCAACCGGCTTCTCGGTACACGAGGGGAGGACTGGTATGCGGGTGCTTTGGACAGTAACACCACCTCTACGTTAAGCTTCAAACCAGTTTAGATTTATGTGCAAATGTGGGCGGAGTCGTCCCTCGAACTCTGACGAACGATGGTGAGTAACACGACCCACTGTGATTCACCAACTAAAAGCAAAGTATGCTAATGATGCAAAGTGAGGTACCCCAATAAAAACCCCTTATGGTTTAAAGTTTAAAGACCTCTTTGAAGTTGTCGAAGGCGGAGAGGATGATGTAATGGCCTCCTCTCACCAGACACACGGCCGCCAGCAGCTCCAGCACCAAGGCCTTCGTCCTGAGGAACACAAATGTACACTTACCCTCCATTATATATATATATATGTATTTATCTAGATGTTTTATGTGAAGCCGTGAAATGGAGGTACCTGGGGTTTCTGTTGTTGAGGCTGAGTGTGATCTCGTTGACACAATGGGGATGCTTCATCACCTGGTTGAACCCAGACTGACGACACACACACACACACACACAAAGTCATAACAGGCCTCAGCTACAACAAAACATTTGATTTTTAACCTTAAAGTGAAATGTTAAGTGTCAACACAAAGTTCCTCCCTTACATGTTGTTATTTTCCACTTCTAATTAAAGATGTTATCCTGACATGGATTTCCCTTTTTTTCATATTCACAGAATCACTTCATGCTTTATCCTGATTAGGTAAGTTGACATGTAGCTTAAAATGCTGTTTTGTGTCTTTCATTACCTGATAATTCATTATGGCACGTAGACACATGATGCAAAGGTGAACATCGTCGCTTTGACCCGCCCCCCGGGAGCTCCTCCCCTTCCTGTTTGGAAGAGTCGAATCAGCAGGTGAGGTACGCTGCGCTCATGCCTGCGCAGGCGCTACGTCTTCAAGAAGATATGTCCTCTTTTAAATACGCCTTCTATAAGATACGTCTTTTTTTTAAAATAACTCTTGTCTTAAATCTCCACTGGCAGACTCCTTCCACGAGCTTCAAAACAGTGCATTTGGGATTTGAGTTTTTATGTTTCTGATTTCCGTTATTTAGACTGATGGAGCGGCCTAAAGTAACTCCTGCTTCATGGTCCTAAATGAACATCATGCTGTATGGAAGAACACTAGAGACTGAGACCATAAACTCACGGTTTTGATGTTTAGTGAGGGAATAAATCATTTTCTCCCCCCTGCACTCACCTCACTGTGAAGGCCTTGCCGGCCTTAGAGACGCTGTGAGTTGGTGAGTTACTGGCACTTCTACTCAGATCCTCCACGGACTTCTTGACGGTAGGCGGCGTGTCGTTGTCCATCGCGTCCACCTCGTACCTGCGGGTCACGTGGTCAGAGGTTACACATCCGTGGAGCGGGCGGGACGGGAGAGACGGACGGAGCCCGGACCGAGTCCCATCGATGGTAGTGGTCTGATGGCGGCAATACCTACGTGATGGCACTGTGGGCGAAGGACAGGTAGTCCACCAGGACGTCCAGGCCGTGGTTCTCCTCGTTCAGGAACTCCTCCGCCCAACTGATGAGATTTGGATCAGCAAGTGTTCGGAATTATTTAAAATGTCGCCACAGTCCCAATTATTTTACTCTTCTTTTTCACCATGTTGTTTTCTTTCATTTCTTTCATTTTTTATAATTTTTATTATTATTTTAAAATCTAATTACAAAAAAACAAAGCTTCTCAAATGGTTTTAAATGAATTTGCTGCTCTTATTTATTGTGTTAAAACCCAGACAAACATGACTTTGAATCAAATGTGCTTCTGAAGCTGGAATATCTCTCGTATAACCAGACGAAGCCCTTGAGGATCGGAGGGAGACTCACCCGATGTAATTGGTCCTCAGGGAGATCTCCAGCTCTCTGAGGACCCGAGTGGATTCCTGGACGCGTCTCTTAAACTGACAGAAGGAAAGATGTAAAGTCAGTAATCGCCTCATTTATGTTTATTGATCCGCAGCTCGACATTTAGGAAGCAATCACATAGAAATAGAGAAAACCCTGCCGGTGAAGGAAGCAATAAACACAGCTTATGAAAAAAAGCTATATTTATCAGCTAAATTTCAACTAACGCCTTGTTCCAAGCTCTCTATTTGTGTACTATACTTTCATAATAAGTATACTACAGTGTTTTACCGTCACCATGTTCCGTTTACGTGCCACGTACTTAGTTTCTGATTTGATTTACTGGCATTAGAACAGAAATGAACGACACAAACTGAAGGAAACAATTATTCTGCATGCGCATTTGTGTGCGTCTGTGTGCGTGTGCGTGAGAGAGTGCGTGTATCCTCTGATACCTTCCGACCGACCCCCCCGTGATCCAGGTGGCTCTTCAGCTTCTCCAGATACGCCGATGGGGGATTCTTCACTTGAAACCGCTCCTGAAGAAGCAGAGAAGCACGCGCGTGCACACACACACACACACACACACACACACACACACACACACACACAAGCTATAATTATATCTTATTGCTGCATGGGGGGGGGGGGGCAAACAGAGGTTTGACTACACAGCGTCTTTTATGCAAACAAGTTGGATCTCGGTGGTCATTTTACTGTACGAAGACTTTCACATGGCATGTGACCTGCGTCCTCTGCCGTCACTGCGGTGACTAACGAGCCGTTACTGTATCGATCGGCCCACACTGCCATCGATTGTCCCATTTGTTGATGTTTTTTTACAACCGGAGAGGCGTCACGCTGACTCCCACCTGGTCACAGATCAGATCCCACTTCTTCTCGCTGTCGTAGTGACTGAGGATCTCCACTTTGTCCGGAGGAAGATTCATCGTGTTCTGAAAACAGAGAGAGGCAGAATCAGTCCAACCGGTCCGGAGCACATTAGCGTGCTCGCCGCACTCCACATCATGCAGCAGATCAATGGCGTTCAGGATCAATACGGGCTGGTTGTGTTTGACCTGCTGGATGGCAGAGGCCGGATCCCAACTCTTCCTCCATGATGTTAAATAATCATCTCTGCACTGAAGGCTGTTCTAAAAATATTTTCCACAAAAATGAAAAGTAGAACGTCGGCCTCCGGTCGGATAATCTCATCAGCGTGACGTCACAAAAGACGCAGAAGCTCTGAGTTGTTTATTGTCATGAGATTAATCGCCGGCTGTGACGATGACTCGTCACACTTAGATCGACACTCTCGAGAACCCGCACGATGCCTCTGTGAGCTCGAGGATTACAAAACCCTCCGAATCTGCATCATCACACGGATTACGCAACCTCAAAAACAACATGGGAACTAACTAAATGTGTGTGAATGTATGGTGCAAAAGCCAAGGGGAAGCTGGACTGTGTGTGACGCCGTAGTCATGGTGACGTCACTTGTTGGCTCGTGACTGATGTCGTGAAGACGAGGGGAGCTTATGGATGCTCGCAGCTTTGGTGATCTGGCTTCAAAAAGTATTTTTCAGTAGAACATCCCTTATCTCTGGATCGGTTCATCAACAAACTTCTTGTCTAGTACTCACGCTGAGTAAAATGTGTTTTACATCTCTGTCTGTAAATACAGCAAACAAATCCATAGCTATATTTACATATCCATCCCCTGCTGCGTGCCCTCTTCCAAAGTATGCAAAGTGTTATGTAAAGCACAAGGTGCGGTGGATTTGGATGCGGCCGGCTTCACCCCCGTCGCACACAGCGCAGCACTGAGAGCATTCTGATGCTCTGGTATTGATTCTCTGCAACTTCATTAGATACATCCATCACAATATGAGTGATGGGATAAAATGCCCCCATGACATGACGGAGCAGGAAAAACCTGTCATAATAATGCCCCGGACACTCACATGCAGACAGGAAGACAAGCGCTGTGTGGTTCAAGGGCGGAGATTTGCGGATTCAATGTTCATTTGGTGGTGCGGTTTTGTTCATCTTGGATAATTAGATAATAATTAATCTACATGATATGCAAGTGGCATCCTGAACAGTATTTGTGTGTCCAAATACAATTTATTAACATTGTGACCCTGTTCTAAAGACCTGCATCAGCACAATGACTTTGGGTAAAAGGTTGCCGTGTGGGTCAGAATAAGTGACGAAGCAAATACAAAATACTCTTATGGAGTATTCAAGATGTACAAGGTGTTATTTGTTGCAGGTACAGCTACTTATTCCACTTCCACTCACTTATTTCCTGTTAAAATAAGCTTCATGCCTTCGCTCTGTGATTGAACGGTTTATCAGGGCTTTGATTGATCGTCTCCGACAACAAACCTCACGTCAGGTCAACGCCACGTCCCATCATGCACCTCAGAGACTGCGAGGCAGAGGCGCGAGGAATGCGGCTCGTCCTGCAGCAGGTCAACCGGCCGCATATCGAACATAGCTGCTTTGACGCCACCCCTTTCTGCTCTGACCGTCACCACGAAAGAAACTCTTCTCAGAGAGGAAGGTAAAAGACTCGAGTAGATGGGGGGTGGGAGGGGTTCATTTAAGAAAAGAGCATCTAAACATCAAGAATACACTTTGAAAATTACTTTTTAAAATATAGGTCACATTTAAGGGGCTTGAAACTGTGTGTGCGTGTGTGGGGGATCCGCGCTTCTGTTCTGACCTTTTACAATAAAAGCCAAATACACCAACTGTTGACCAGAAGGAAGTTAGTTTGCCTTTTATTGTTTAAGTCCCTCATTATTATCAGTACAAATATGGTCACTTCCTGTTCACCGGTAGACAAAAAAACAATAATGTAACAACCTTAATCAGGCGCCAAACTTTGAGGGTTCATTCATTAGTCAACGAAGCGATGAGTGGCGTCACCATGACAACGTCCACTCGTTATACACAGTCTGGGACTTAGAGGCTTAAACCAAGTAGACCCAAAGTGCTTCACTTTGTGATATTTAACCTTCTCAAAAACACAATATCGTGATATATGTCTTCATAAAGAAAGTAAAGCTGAATTTGAATCTGTGGTTTTAGAAAAACTTCATCTGCACCTTTTGTTGAATTCCTCTGCAGTGAGCCTAATGCTGCAGTAAGCTCCGGCATAAAGGAGCTCTTTTGTGTCTTTCCACAGAGGCCTTGTGTACCTGGTACCGAGCTAAGCCCGCATTAAGATCGTGCACATTTCTAACATATTCAGAATTCTTTGTTGTCTTTGCGCCGCGTTTGCCTGCTGCTCTTTTTGCGACTCACCAGCACTGCGCCGAAGCGTTGCTCCAGTTCCTCCTCCGTTGGCATCGGTAGTTTGATCCCCATTTGTCTCGGGGGTCCTGTGGAGCCCTCTTTCCCCTGAGGCTCCTCCAGGTTTCCTGCCGCGTTTCCCATGGTCGCAAATACAACAGATAGCAGAAAATACTCTCCAAAACCTGCCTCAACGACAAGTGCTTTTTATCTATTTATTGATAGTTTGAGGCTCTGGCGGCGTGACCTTTGGCTCCTTCCATGACCCCCGACTGTCAACCCCAGCACCGCTCATTACACGTCCATGTTCACGAACAGGAGAGAGCTAACGGGTGAAATCCACCCCTGCCTCTGAATGAGATCCCGATGCATTATGAAACCCCAGAGAGAGGGCAAGGGGATATCCTGAGAGTGACAGGCCGAGTGACAGCTGGCCAAAGGGGAGGTGGGAGGCGGGAGGGGAGAGTAGGGGAGGGGGGGTGTCCAGAGACGAGGCTGCAAAGAGAAGCACAAACAGACAAGATAAAACAAGAAAAATGTCACTTTTGGGTTTCCTCCTCCTCACAGCAAACTCTGGGAGGAAACTAGTCCAGAAAGCTGCAGCGGTCTCAGCTGATGAGCCTCAGGTGGTCTTTAAAAGCCCCCGCCCCCGTCTACTGCGGGATGCTGGGAGTCTCTTTGATCTCTATGTCCAGAGGAGAGTACGGGAAAGGCAGCGGTCCAGCAGGCAGACACCTTGTGTGTCTGACAGGGAGAGAGAGAGAGAGAGAGAGAGAGAGAGAGAGAGAGAGAGAGAGAGAGAGAGAGAGAGAGAGAGAGAGAGAGAGAGAGAGAGAGAGAGAGAGAGAGAGAGAGAGGATAGAGGATTTGGTCCTGTCAGCGAGCCGCTCTCTGGGTCCTAGAGCAGTCATGTATATGCAGGCACGTGTGACTTCAGCGTCTTAAACTGAGAAGTTTAAAGAAGTAACAGACTGGCTCAGGACTAAACCGAGACTGGTTTACATGGAGGATCAGGACTACGCTAATAATGATTCGCGAAGGGGATCAGGACTAAGCTGAGACCCGAGCCTCGTTCGTACCAACGTGTTGCGTCATCAGAACCTGGCGATACGGTGCACGTACGTCGGCAGCGCGCAGCGACCTGCGTGTCACCGAGAGAAGGGGGCGGTGTTAATAAGTCATGAGCGTCACGCTGATACCTGCGAGTCTGGCCACACCTGGTCAGCAGCGCGCGGGACCCGACGGAGCGTCACAGGGGACACCGACACAGGAGAAGGGAACATGGTAACACAAGATAATACACAATATAATGCGCGCCCAACGCGGCACTATACGATGCAAGAATGTATCATCTAATTTCAGTGGGTCTACAGGACGTTGAGTTGTGTAACTAAGTGCGTTGGCGGGAGTGTTTGTAACTTTACATTAGAGGCCATGTTATCTTCAGTTACAGCGTCACACTGACATCTAGTGGTCAGAACGTCACATGGCAGCAGGAAAATGTACATAAAGTACGTAAAGAAATCAAAATAGGGTTGGTGTGTGTGTGTGTGTGTGTGTGTGTGTGTGTGTGTGTGTGTGTGTGTGTGTGTGTGTGTGTGTGTGTGTGTGTGTGTGTGTGTGTGTGTGTGTGTGTGTGTGTGTGTGTGTGTGTGTGTGTGTGTGTGTGTGTGTGCAATCTTTGAGAGTGCAATCTCTTTGCACACAACTGGCCACACCAAGGTTTTGAAAACGCATCACTGAAAGTACCAGTGAAGCCGTCAATGAGCTTGTAGTCAGCTTGAATTCCAAAGCAGAAACCATTGATGATATTGCACCAACTAAAGGGAAAGTTCTCTCGGGTAAGCAAAGATCTTTTTGGGGAAAGAATAGATAACGGCGTGTGTCAGAAGGCTGAGCACAGGTGGGGAATTAATAAATCTGCAGTCCCAGAAAGCTGCAGGTCTGACGGGGCCCTCGGCTTCTTTAAATCCAGATTGAGGGATTTTCTGTTTGCTGCTGCCTTTTAATTGACAATTTCTGGATTTCAGAATACTACACTGTACATTTTATTATATTTTTACGTTGTCTTTTTTTCTCTTTGATTTTTTTCTCTCTTGCTTTATGTTTGGATGTTATTAATTGTTTTTGGAAGCACTTTGAGTTGCAATTTTCTATACACAACAATTTCATTGCCTTACACAATATACAGAGGATTAATAATATTACTGTGATGCAAATGTTTAGTGGAAAGACAAGTCTTTAAGTTATTTAATGCATTACAATTTTAATTAAAGGTGAGTGGAGAACACACAACAGATAAGTTGTTATTAAACACACTTGCTATATGTCGACAATATTAATTATGATAACAATTATTTTTGATCCGGTTACAGAGGAGATATATTGTATTGACAAAACTTTAACTCTGAGAGCAGAAGCAAGTCAGTACGTAAAAAGGATAACTGAAACTCAAAAAGGGTTAAATGTGAAGGTAAAAAGTTCTCTAAAAAGCGTGAAACTATTCGAGGATTAAGTATGAATATGAATATGAATAAAGCTTTCTAAAATGGCTGCACGTGATGTTTCCTCAACCATCAACATCTGCTTCTTGTCACCTGATGACTGAAAAACAGGAACTAAAGCGTGGTTTTATGAAATCTTGTCTGCGAGTATTTAAAACAGAAGAATACAATGCCAGAAATGCAAGAATAACAGATTAAATCCAAGTTAATTTTGCAACATAAATAATAACCTTAGCAAATCATGGTAATGAGTCAAGATACAAAAAAGAAAAACAAAGACAAACCAGAGATCTACAGAAACCAAAAAGCTACGAGATGTCAACTTTTTCAAGGTCAGTTCAAGAAGGAAAAAGATCCACAGATCAGATTCAAACACTTTTCACCACCATCTCAAAAGTCTTTTTTTTTGAAAGTCATTCCACCAAATATTTGGTACTGGTTAAAATGACACATTTTCTCACTCAATTAATTTGGTCCAAACGTTTGCCTGGCGCTGTATATAAACAATTCAAAAGCCAACGGCATGAAGGATCATCAGATTCTCGGAAACTGAAATTTGACGGGAGGCGGCGCCTCGCTGCTGGACTTCTCCCCGTGTCTGGGTGACGGTGGCGAGCAAGCCGGGAACGTCGGGGCAGGGGAAGAGACGGAGACGGAGCTGGTGGCGAGGCTCTGTGGTGCCAGCCGGAGGCCGCGGCAGCAGCCCCAGTGGTGCAGGAGCCTCGCCACGTCGTTGCGGAAGCGCACGCCCACCAGCGCGTACAGGACCGGGTTGAGGCCGCAGCGGGCGTACGCCAGCGTGCAGGTGACGTACTCCAGCAGCAGGGCGCAGAGGGGCTCCGCCATCTTGCGCAGCAGCACCACCGTGTACGGCAGCTGGAACGCCAGGAACACCAGCACCAGGCCCACCATGAGCTTCAGGGTGCGCTGCCGGTGCCATTGCTTCCCCCGGCGCGACGCGCTGCCCTCCCACAACACGCAAGCTATCCGGGAGTAGCACGTCGCCATGACGGCGAGGGACAGGCAAAACACGGTGACGACCGCTCCTCTGGTGGCCATTTTGACCTGCTTGCATTTCACCAGGCCGCAGTAGTCCTCGCTGTCGTGCCACGCCGGCTTGGAGTAGAGGACCTCGGGGAGGCTGAGGAGCGCCGCCACCAGCCACACTCCCGCGGCCGCCGCCCTCCCGCCCGCCAGCATCCGCCTGCGCAGATGAAGCATCTCCTGGGCCCGGACCACCACCAGGTAGCGGTCCACGCTGATGCAGGCCAGCAGCAGGAGGCCGCTGTAGGTGTTGATGGCGTAGCAGGCGCGGGCGGCGCGGTAAAGGCCCAGCGAGGAGGTCCAGCCCAGCGTGTGGGCGGCCTGCAGCGGGAGCGTGAGGAGCAGCAGGAGGTCGGCCAGCGCCAGGTGGAAGAGGAAGACGTCGGTCACGGAGCGCAGGCGGAGGCGGCGGTAGAGGGCGAAGGTGGCGATCACCAGGCCGTTCCCCGTCACGCCCAGCAGGAAGATCAGGGCGAAGACGCAGACCTGGAACGTCTGAATGGCGGGCTCCAAATCACCAGGGTCGCAGAAGTCGGCATCCCAATCGTCGGGGTACGAGCCGGTCGCGTTCCACAGCGAGTCGTTGTAGCCCTCGTAATCAGTATAGATGACACTATAACTGTCCATGGCTGGTTGGGGAGGACATGAAGACTTTGTTACCATGGGTGGAGGAACAGCATAGAACGTTTTATACATGTATATTTTACTAAACAATGTTTACTATTGAGAGTAACCTTTTTTATCTAATGTGTGTAATCATATTACCCGAAATGTATAAATGTTGGATGCTGGTTAGCAGCTCGAGTTAAGAGACGAGAGGTGGCTGAGAGTTTGATTGATATCTGAACAAAAAAGGTGTTTGTTGCTTCCTACATTTTTAAAGCTTTTGAGGTCAATTATTCTGGAATGAGTTGTTGCAATCCAGCAGATTAAGTCAATATTCCATTGTATGCCATACAAGCACCAAATTTGGTAACAGACAAGGCAAAACTAACACCCTGTTTGGAGAAGCTTTCTGCAAGATAATGACAACAAGCCTGAGCTCGAGTTTCTGGCCCACAAAATTGTGACATTGTGTCAAGAAAATGTTGCGATTGTGACCAAAGAGGAACATGTTTTCTGCCCCAAACCAGAACCACCGTTGAAAAGGAGACTTTCACTGGAGATTTATATATTTTCACAGGTGATGAAACGTCATCAAATTTCTCTTTCATAATGAGCAGATAGCGGCTTCCGACCTACTGCTTCGGACCACTCTAAGCCCTGGGGGTCAGCAGTAGGGTTACATCCACTGAAATGTATACAACCGAAGACACTGAAGTTCATATTTTACACGTTTTTAATTTGGGCCAAATGACCCAGAACCTGAAGAAAAAAAAAATCCTTGTGAGTCATCTTCTCATAACAAGGCAGCCGGGTTGATTTTGAGCAGAGAGCTTCATGTCAAGCGATCAGGAAGTGGACTCATGTTGAAAGTGAGAGCCGTGCAGCCTTGCCCCCGTCATATTTGAGTCATTTGGTCGCAGCTTGCGTGACACTGGCACCCGGTCGTTGGCACGGGAGGGGTCTCCAGATCAGTCAGTCGCGTGCCAACGGCCTTTATAGAGCAGTTCCCACAAGCACCTTCTTAGCATCTCATCTCGGGTACTCGCGAGGCTACACGTAATATTTAAACAGGTGCCCGTTTCTTTTAAAAGCGTATCTCTGTGACTTCTATGGTGGTGGATAGAGACATCAAGGAGTTTATCTTTAAGAAAAAGGTAAGAGGAAAAAAGTAAAGAGGAGAACCTTTTAGTGTGCAGAACAGCGCTGGATTTATCTGATATTTAAAGTTCAACTGGTACTTAAACATTGTAAATAGTTTTGTAAATAGGCGATGAGTTGTGATGGTTGATTTTGTGTTATTGGGATTTAACTTGCCGTTAGATGAAGACTCAGTAAAATAGGGTGGTTTTTTTTATTAATCTTTGTAGCATCCCAAGAAACCGGACAGATTGAAAATGAAATACTGAATATTTGTTGAAAATGTTGACTATGGATATGAATTTAAGTTATGATCCCACTCCGTTTTGATTTACATTCTGATATAGTGAGGCCTCTTATCTCCACGCGGGTTTACAACAAGGCAATCGTTTCATTAAAACTTCATGTTTTAATATAACAAGAACTGGACTCAAAGTCCACGATGGATCACTTTTTTTAAATGCAGATTGTTAAATCTTCCTTGGTGTCAATTTGTACAAAATACGATAATAGGCAACTCTTTATTGACTTGTTGTATTTGTTATGATCATCCAGCCCTCTTCGGATCAAAGAGGAGCTTCACTTTAGTACATATGAATACGATTTAGCATATATCCATAATTCTGGAGATACTTTCACTCCCGAGCCGTTAAACACATCGATTGTTGTCACATTTTTCAATGCCAAAATTTCGCACAAATGACTTCCTTTAAAGCAATATCGGCAAACCATAAAACTATTATTAGAAAGGTTTAGCGTATGATTATTACAGAATGGAAACGCCATGTGGGTGCTGATAACATCTGGACTGCACCTTTAATCTTTTGCACATTGTCTTTGCCTTTGCAGCAGTAGACCGCTCCAAAGACAATTTCATAAAAACTGCTATGTTATTCTTGAATAATTTTGAGCAAGAAACAATTATAAATATTGTGTTTTCCTTGCTCGTCAAATTCATGTAGATTCACATGAGATCTGATCATTTTGATGTGTCAGATTATGAGCTTTACATTAATAAACCTCAAACAATATCAGGTGTCTGTTTCAGCATTTTTCTATATAATTATATCTTTTTTTTTACAGCTTTGAGTGACACTGTTGTCACGCTGTTGCCGTGTCGCAAACCATGAGAAGCATCACATGCCAGCCAAGTCAGTTTCATTTGTTCTTTTTACTTTACCCACAATGTGTCATTATATTAGACACATGGGCGCTCTCAAGGAGGACATACAGGAAATAAAATACTATTTATTTTAAACAAACAAAAAAGAATTTGGCTAGTGGATGGATCTGTAGTCGTGAGACACAAGGTCACGATTAAACGAATACACGCAAATGCAGATCAATGCGATGCAGGGTTCTTTTTACATGTGGACTCAGTCATGTTTAAAAATATATTTACGTTATATGTATGTTTTAAATATAAATGATATATTCATAATTTGCACTATATATATATATATATATATATATATTTTCTAATCAAATTATAAAAATGCTTGCGCTAAATATTCAACACAAACTCCAGTAACATTCAGTTAAAATCTTAGTTTCTGTTACCTGTGTCGTTCAGCATGTCATAAGCTTTCCAGCCGTCTCGGAAGTAGAGATTTGAGAAGCTGCCCGTCTTAAAAAAGAGGCTGTGGGCAAAACCATGACTACCTGCAGCCAATGAGAGCAGCTCTGAGTTCTGACCCCGACTTGCCCTCCGGGGCGACTTGTTTACCACAAGTTGTTTTAAACAGCTTGCACATCTCTGACTGACTGACAGACTGACCGATGTTTTTTTAATCATTTCTACTTATTCTACAGTCAGATGTTTGTTGGTCACGATCGCTGCAATGATGCTGCGTTTATATCGTCACTGCATGCGGATATTTGCTTCATTATAAATCGGTAATACGTTTTAAAAATCAACAAAAACATCTGGATGTATTGTGCACTAGACAATATTTCCCCTTTGACGAATCTGTGATGTCCCAATAACAGATTTTAGTGCTTTGCACAGGTCAGGCTCGCAGCATTGAGCTAAAGGTTCAACGGGCGGACAAAACCTAGAAAAACATTAGCGGCCTGTTGTGTGTTCTGGCCTCACGGTTTCTTAATCATCCGATTTCTACGGAGTCCTTATAAGTCAGTGATGATCTTTCTCTCAAAGCCCCATTAGTGAGTAGAGCAGCTGCTAGGAGGAATGAACGGAAAGAACCTGTGCTCCCGTATGAGCAGCAGTGTGAGGACCTCTAATAATGAAGTGGTAATAATAATACTGTAGTTTGTCAAAAATAAAAAAGGAGAAGCAAGCCTTGTTCTCATGAAAGCCAACTCCTAAATTCTCATGGATTATCAGCTGCTGTACACTAGAATTTATTAGAACTCAAAATATATTCTGTAACTATTAGAAAAGTATAGAAATATTGGAATAACATACTCAATGGAAAGCATTTACTTTTGTATTTTGGAGCTATAGGTTTTTTTAAATTATTCAAATGAATAAAAACTGCAACAATGATAAATAGTAATGAACCATCTTCATTAAAATAAATGCTGTAATGTTGAGTTGCTGTGACCCTAGTTTGACTTTACCCAAACATTGTTTTGTTAACGAGGTCAGCACCGTGAGAAACCAACGCCCAGTAAACACAGGAGGGTCCTTCACGTCTCAGATGTTGACGACTTTTCATCCACGTGTGTGGTTTAGTCAAACTTCTGCGTGTTTGTTTGTGTGGTCGTTGTCAACTGATGTGAAACTGGAGGCCTGTTGTTCAACCTGAGGGCACAACGTTCAGTTTGAGTCCCGATCGACTGACTGTGTCTCTCAACTCCTCGTTATACGGCGACTGGATGTGACCTCTGAGAATATCAACATTGGGTCATATGTTACGTTAATCAGCAGTATGTTTGCAATATAATAGGACACAAGGTCTTTAGTCATGGATGCTTTGGTAGTGTTTACGGTAGTGGCTTGAAGCAAGGACCAATTGTATTCAATGGAAAGCGGCAAATTACAAATAAAAAGCCGGTAGGAGGAAAAAGAAGAGATGAGACAAAAAGTGAGAGAAATCAACGGGTGGGACGGAACAAATGGCGCTCTGCAAAAAGAGAAGTGGACAGCGAAAGTAGAGCATTGAATCCAGAATATACGGACTCATTTCTGCTTGAAACAGAAAAAGGGGAAATTCAAGACCTTCTTCCCTTTATTTTACATTAAACAACAGTGATGGAATATATGTATATTATATATGGAAGTTGATGACCTCATTGTCCCTCTTCTATTTCCTAAAATTCCTTCATCCTGGCACGCGGCATGAGGACCACGACATTTTATGGTTGCTTCACATCTTGATTTGCTTTTCTGAATTCCCCCCAAAAATCCCTAAACATCTTTTAACATGCAACAACCACCCGCCGGACATCTTCCTGTCTTCACGCGCTGCGCACATCGAGGCCGTCGCAAAAACCCTTTGACATTCGGCACGACAACAACACAAAAAGAACAGGAAGCTGCTGCGTTTCACACAAAGTGGTCTTAAAGGCGAAGCCATTAAATCAATAAATACAAATCAACATGTTTTCCTTGGCTCAAATCACAGGAAGCGTGCCGGGTATAGTTTCTGCTGCTAAGTGAGACAGGAAATTCCTTCACAGCCTTTTTGGCGACTGTCTGAGGGAGAGCAGAAAAGCTCCTTTACCCACAATACCACCAAACGTCAGGAAGGTCCCATTCCAATTAGGAGTTAGTTCATCAGTATCCATTAAACTGTAATAAATTCATGATGATATTATTTCAAAACGAACAGTCACATTTGATGTTGGGCATTAAAAGCAGATTAATTGAGTCTTCATTTGAGGGTAGAGCAGGATAACAGGAGTAATTACTTGGGACAGTGTTGGTTTGTATTTTTAATAATCCTGTTTTCTCTCCATGAGTGGGGGGGGGGGGGGGGGGCTTCCCCTTCCATGTTCATCAGTCACAATCCTCGGAGCACACCGGCTCAAACATAACAAACATGGGCAGCGGAGACAGAGACGGGACGAAGAGGGCGGGACTTGTTCCTCCAACCCGCTGGGTTCTCAGACCTTCGGCATCACTGATGGGTCAACGACGACGCTCGCCACCATGATCCTGTACCTGCTCGCACCCGTCCTGCTCCTCCTCGGTATGTCTGGCTTTCAGCTTAATTTGTTCACGCCTTAAAGCTTTCACTTTTTCACTTTTTTGGGGGTCTGTTATTTTCCCAGTGTGTGGGATAGATGATTTTGGGGGGAGTGTTTTAGTAGCAGTTAAGAAAAGGCCAAACGGCGAGAGTCTTTTAAATGCACTTGTGATGTTGACAGATGCCGTGGAATCACAGACGGCCAACATGACTGAGGAAGAGTGGAGCCAAGTTAAGAGGAATTATTCAGGTCTGGATTATCTTGGACAAACAAATCTAAATATGGTTATGATAAATTGTGAACTCTTTCTGCATCAAAAACGGAACAGTGAGAGTCTGTTCTATTTTTTTTTTACATGACAATTGCTGTATTTCACTTACGTTTTTAAATCACTCCTGACGATACGATGATGGAAATTCCCCGCAATCATCAAGTCATTGCGTGGGTTTGAAACATCGTTCAGAAAATGGAGATAATTGCTCGGATTAACCGTCGTCTTGGCCGCAGGTATCACGACACCAGGCAACATGACCAGTCGGTATGAAGACGAGCTTAGTCGAATCGAGGGCGAACTGCAAGACAAGCACACATCCGCCTTCGTTACCGAGGACGACGGTGAGTGATTCCACTTATTCAGCAGGAAACCAAAAGTCCTTATCAGCGGCTTTTCTCCCCGCTGACACTTAAGATAAGATCTCAGGATTCCAGTTTATTTTCCAGCAAAAAGCAGAGATACAGAAACACGCAGTAAGTGAAATGAGTAAATCAGTAAAATTAGCGCTTTAACTTGCATAACGTCGAAAAAAGAACCATGAAATAAATTCTTTGAAATACAATTTCTGTGAAATCTGTTTTACACAGAATACAGTACTTTATTTGTTATAGTGGTGGGTGTTGTCAATGTCACGTTTCCTTTCTGTTACCCCGCAGAGATGTTTCAGGAGCAGGAAAATTCAATCCTCGGCTGGGATTGCCAGGAGGAAGCTCTGGAGGCGTTATGTCCCATACTTTGTGGCGCGAAATTTCACAGAGAAATGACGTACATCAGCCCAACGAAATGGTGCGAGATGGAACATATCATCATGTAAGATATCAGGTTGTTAAGCTATTTAATTTCTAACATTGCCTGTGCTTTTTGCGTCTGTTTTGAAACTACTCCTCCACAGATGCCCCTGAAACAAAAATCTGTCTCTTCCTGCAGAGCTAGTTAGAATGTGATCCAAGTGTTTTTGGGGTGTGTATGCGTTGGTGTTCCTGGAGCAGTTTAACCGGCAGTTTAACTATTTGCAAAATAAAGTAGATCGGTAGGTCCACCGCTGTGATGGAGTTCAACAAAACACACAACACTCTGTAACTTACATTTGCTTTTAAAAATGTAAACAATTACGGGGACTTTCTTTGTAAATAATTATATAATAAAAGACAATGAAATTACAACACAAACTTTAGAATTTCCGGAAATTTCATAGATGGATGATTAGTTGATAAATTAAAATTACTGAAAGACACAAGAAATGTAATGAAAAATAGGTATGTGTGATGTTTGGGAAATATCCGTCATTACAAGTGGAGTTAGTGCTGGTCTATTGTTGTAAAGGATGTTGATCTTTCTTCAACCCACCCTTCCGCAGCCACAATCACTTATGATCTGTTTATGTTCAGACCGGAAGTAGTTTGTTCCGCAAGAGTCTCTCTTTGAGTCACAAATAGACGTGCCACACTTTTCAAGTGCTTCTGTGCGCAAGTGAAGAGTTTCAAAAGTGACAAATGCCATGTGGAATCAGAGGCCTTCATTACATAGTGTAAACCTTCTTAACTTAACTTTTGAAAGAATTTTGCAACAACTGAATAGGAAGTATCTTGTAGAGACCTGTCAATCAGCGTGTAGCTGCCCAAAAGCTTCTACAGAACCAGAGGTCGCCGCCTGGTTAATTCCCTGTATTTCTTTTCCAGGCCATACCACGTCATGTCGGAATGCTTGGAGGAATTGTCACATGCTGTTGACTGTTACAGCCCCAACCGCATCACCCATGACTACTTCCTCTCCATTCACTCTCAATACTTCCACAACTGCTCCAAGGAGGATCTTCAGTTCGTGGACGCCCCTCACGGGCTGGTGGTCGCCCTGACCCTCGCCCCCATGAGCCTCATCCCCGTACTGGTTTATCTGGTGGTTTGTAAAAGTGGTATCTGAGTGAAAGTTGTTTTAGAGGCTCATGTGCCATTTGTTTAACAATCAATCAAGTGGGTCATTCAAAAGTTCATTCAGTTCATTCAAAAGAACAGTAATCAAGCACACGTGCCATACGTCGATGCAGTATCGTTTTCAGCCACAATGAGGCGCCATTGGGCTGGTGGCGCTCTCTCTAGATAGATGGATCGGTAAATAGATTAGACTAATAGATAGACCATACTGAATTCCCTGTGAGGGTTACACCAATAAGATAAACTTAAACTTGTATTTACACATGTTCCTTATCTTGCAATGAATGTTTAATTTTGAACAACAAATTAATATTGCGTTTTTGATACCTTCACGGTTTTGCATTAAATCATTCTAGGATGTTTTGACAATTGATTGGATAGCCCTCCCTGGAAGATTTTCCACCAGCTGCCAATTAGTATATTTCTGAAAATGTCACACATTTCATTTAAGGGAAACAACTCTATATTTTGTTAAGAGTTTCTGTTATTCTTTTCCAGAACAGACCATTTCTATTTGTTCTCACCTGGTATCATCTTTTCACATTGACTTTACCTCTGCATTTAACCTTTAACTTTTTTGTCTATTGAGCATAGTGACACGTTTGGCGGAAATGAAGTTGAGTATGTCTAAGCCAAATAATGGAATAAAGAAGTACTTTACTGTTTTTCTCGATTGCTCCAGCACGATTTTGATGGTTTTGTTTTGCTTTTCATGGTATTCAGGTAAATAGATGGATACATGGATACATAGATAGACTATACTGAATTCCCTGTGAGGGGGACACAATTTGAAATCCATTTACAGTATGTGCATTGTGTTTCCTTCTTTGTCCATAAAAATAAACTCAACCAATTAAAAGCACCCGTTGCTGTGTTTGTGCTACTCTTGTGATAACGAAATCGAGTCTTTGAGCGCGAGGACTCTTGTTTTGCAATTTAACAACATTTAGTCAGCACTCACTTCTTCAAAGAACTGTTTTTGGGCGTTTGGGTTAGAGAGTGGTTTAGATGATAGGTAAGATAACACAGTACGTCAATGATAGTCCTCACAAGTGTAGAAGATTTGGCTAATCTACGGCGATGGACGCCACCTCTGATGTTGAGCCTTCCTGATGTGCTGTAAAAGATGACGAAGATAAGAAGACATGAGTAATGATTAGCAAAACGTCTCACTAGCAATCTCTTTGCTTTTCCTGTGTATGCAGTGAAGTGAGAACACAAAACACACACACACACACACACACACACACACACACACACACACACACAAACACACGTACACACTCAGCTTAAAGCAAAAAAGTGTCACTCTTTACACACCCAGTGTTTCCCTTCAAAACTAATAATGTGTTTGATAGCTGACTTCGTGGTCACGGCACAGCCAGGTTGGAAGTGAAAAAAAATGGAGGAATCAGAGAAAAGTCACTTGAAAGATTAAAACCCAGAATCCGTATTCCATTAATATTGTCAAACTGTCAGACAAAAGCACAGTGGAGCTCAGAACAAACAAAGGGGCCGGAGCGCGCTGACTCTAATGCGTTTCATTTAAAACAATGTCCTGCCGACACAAAGGCCGGTAACACAAAGATGGTGGTTTTTTCCTTTCCTGCACGTATCAGGGGCAGCGCGATGGCTTAAAAGCCGCTGACTGAGGACAGCTCAGTGAAGCATTTCTCTTATCTCACACACTTGGTTGTCGATATCCATTTGGTCGCAGCATTTTACCGCATCACACTATTTAAAACCAATAATTGCAGTAAAAATGCAATAAATTATTGTATTTAAAAAAATAATAATGCATTCAGTGTTTCAGCGTTGTTGCTTTCCTTGGCCTGTGAATGCTAAATATGTGGAAGCTAGAGCTTTAGATCTTAAGTGATTTTAACATCTCGTCCCAGCCATCGTCTTTTGGACTTTCCAAATGTGAGACCCGTTCAACTAAAGTCAAATGATTTTTGAACACCTTAAAGGGAAAAATCATCTATTATTTAAGAATGTAAAAAGGCAAAGATTAGTAAATATATGGTTTGAAAACAATCATCATGTTTTGAAGCAGATAAAATCAACAATCTGGTTGAGGAACATTGTAAAATATCAAATTATACTTTGACATTACTACTTGTCTTATTTTGAATAAAGAAGACCAAAATCATATGCACCTAAAGTATACAAATATTATATATTGAGATGTACTTTTGGCCAGAAATGACTCAGAAGTGACATCTACTGGTTAAAACCATGTAAAAACAAATACTCCTACAGACTTAATATCTATATGTTTTATTTAAATGCTGGATTCTTAAACATCTCAAGAAAATCTGCACTTAATTCCACTGAGTGAATATGTGCCTAGATATTTCCCTCCACGTTACACCTCAACACATTTACATTTGAAGAGCGGTGATGACTCAAATGATGAGTGCAGCAGATACTGAGATATTCTTTGATGACACATAACAGAAAAAGCCACAGCATCAAGACCTTTTAAAAACATGTTTTCATGTTCTGACTGTTCGATGTCTAGACACAGAAGACTTAATTGATGTGTTTCCACAACAACTACAGCAATTGTTTCAGTCTTTTCCTCACTTTTTTATTCTGCTCCCTTAGAATTTCTGCTGGGTAATATGGTCGGACACCGATGGCTCCCCCGGATTAATAATCCTCCCCCTAATAATCCATCCTCAGACAAGCAGGATGACGAAACGTGTGAGTAAGCACATTTCAAAGTGTGAGTGTTCGTTAAACGCTGTGTATCGTGTAAAAACAATAACCACAATCTTCTTGTCGTTGTTTTGAAGCTTCCGGTTTCCTCGGTAACAGACAGAAAGGAACGTGTCCGTCCATCTGTCCGGTCGCCGGCCTCTCGTCACATTTTCTTTGTGACAATTACAAAGATTATACACAACATAAATTAACAGCAATTATTCTGAAATGTTGATCCATATACAGACAGATATAATATGAAATAAAGTTGTTTAGTGAGTTTTCGTACATTATGTTCAGTACAGCTTTTAACCTCATGGTGGTGCAACAGTGAATGTGAGAAAGATTGATCATCTTGTAGCCATGAATACCTGAACATTTTTTGCCATCTGACCCAGTCTCCAAAAAGTGAAGTGCCCACTACAAAACATATTACATTTTCACTGACGTTGGAGAAAAGGTTTTGTTTTGATTTACTTTATACAGTTTGGATTTCAATCAGTCCATGAAGGTTGGGATGGAGGTTGGGATGGAGGTTGGGATGGAGGATGGGATGGAGGATGGGATGGAGGTTGGGATGGAAGTTGTGATGGAGGATGGGATGGAGGTTGCGATGGAGGTTGGGATGGAGGATGGGATGGAGGTTGGGATGGAGGATGGGATGGAGCTCGGGGTGCTTACACCCAGGAGACTCCCGTTTGTTATGTGAACAAAGTACTTCTACTGAGCTTTGTTTTGTTTCATTTTTATTGTAATTTTAAGCCAAGCCATTATGTTTTACTGTACCCAACCCTGTAGTGTTGTAGAATCATCATATTTAAGGCGAAGCCATCAAATAGTTGTGGAGATATTTTGCTTAAAACTAAAAGTCAGGATTTTCGACAGATTAGGATACGTCCTCTTGAGATTATGATTGTCAAACTGTTGAGTAATTTCAGTTTTCTGAACTTAGAGTCTTAACTTAAGGCTGGAGTACATAATGCCCGTTGTTTAAGAAAACTTAAATGTGGACTAACCCAATGGGAGCTACTCCTTCTTGGTTTTTCTCCTACGGCACAGTCTAAAGCAAAGGAATCGTATCGATCCCACTATGACGGCTGTCAGCATCAACAAGACTGCCATCAAAAAGCAAATAACATCTACAGAATAATAGGCGTACCAGGGCATCTTGTAAGACTCTGTGCGTAAATGTGCGGCTCCTTTGTGCCTCATGACAAACTCAATCCAATAAAGCGCAGTTTCCAGAGGATGCATCGGTTTGTCCCGGTGGAGAGCGGAGAGGCGCTTCATGTTATTCGTGTAGGAGGGATTTTGGAGAACTTCTTGTATCGCTTCCAGAAAGTTCTGACGAGTGAGTTTGGTCGCGTCCACCGCCTTAGCGGCTCCTCGCGCCTCCAACCTCAAGATGTTCTCGAACTGGTCAAACAGAAGAGGGATGCCCACGATTGGCACGCCGTGGTACATGGACTCGTATATCCCGTTGGTGCCACCGTGAGCCACGAAGGCTTTAATCTTTGGGTGACCCAGGAGGTCGTTCTGGGGCATCCATTTCACCAGCAGGGTGTTGTTGCCCACATTATTGGGCGGCACACTGGCATGCCTCCAAATGACCTTTTGAGGAATTTGGGCAAAAGCTGCAGCGATTTCAGAGGTGATTTCTGTGGGGAGGCCGTTCACTAGTGTCCCAAGAGACATCAGAATGAATCCATGCTCTCCTGAACTTTCGACAAACTCCTCCAGCTCTGACGACAAAGGCTTGGAAGGCTTTGACTGGAAACCGGCAATGTAGGCGATGTTTGGCATGGTGGGTCGAGGGAATTCAAAGACAAAATCCACCCTCATGAGCCAGATGTCGGCACCTTGTAGGAGGTGGTAGAACTTCACATCTGGACCAAAGTACCTATCTACTAGTCTGTCATAATGAGGGCATACTATAAACCTGTCAATGCACATGTTGAGGAAATAGTGGAAAGTGTTCTTGACCCGTTGCGCAAATGTCATCTTGTCCGACGCGGCGTATCCCGACGTCGGAACGTAGGACGTTGGAGACGGAGCCACGACAAAATGTCCCTCTCCGCTGGTGATCCACCTCACATTAAAAACAGTCGGCAGCTTCAGTTCATGAGCCACCAGAACTCCAACTGGCAGCCCCGGATCCAGGAGAACCACGTCAAACTGAGTGTTGCGAATGCTTTGCATCAGAGTCTTGTTCTCGAACATCTCCACCCCCAACATGCTTGCTTGCCGATGAATGTTCGACAGCGTACCCAGCATCTCCCAGTAGAACTTCACGAAGGCGCTAATCGACGCCCCCTCTTTGTGAATCGCCAGCATCTTGACCAGGAAGGTCACAAAGAAGTCCTCCTTTTCTATGCTGATGGCTCCCGGCAAGGTGACGGTGAGGGAGCGGTAATGTGGAGCCTTTTCTTTGACGTACCAGCTGGTTGCCGTGCGGACCACGGTGACCTCGTGGCCCCTGGAGTGAAGGCTCTGGATCAGCAGGTTCATGTTGACCCAGTGGCTTCCGTCTACCGGGAACACCAGAATCTTCCCGGCCTGTACGCCGCAGCTCGTCAGGAGAGACGTGCACGCCAGCAGTAGCAAGCACCACGAAACACCCTGGATGCTCCCCATCGAGTGACCTCGGGAGAACAAGATGTACAAGAACTTTAAAAACCATGCTTAACACAGGAAAATAAACTAAAAGAAGATGGGAACGTATCTGCAAATACCAAACCTTTTGTACCAGAAGACAAATTCCTATATGGACAACCACAGTGCCTGCCTTAAAAGGGAACGATCTGGAATGTTGATACAGAAGTCCAGAAGAATGCCTGTGATAACTTAAGCCGGCTGTTACGCTTTCCAATCTCATCATCTGCATACAGCAAGAACTTGCCAACATGCTGAAAACACTTTGCTGAGTCTCCATTCATAGCATGCAAAGGAACAGGTGTTTCCTGTTGTGGAGAAAATCTAAAGGAGGAATCTAACAGCCTGCACTCTTTCGTGCAGATCAGTTGAGTCCTGCAGCAAAACAGAGTCTCCATTCTTCAGTTACGCTGTGGAGGCATTTAACTGTGTGAGATGCATTGTGGAAGAAACAAAAGTGTTAAAAACTTACCTTTGAATCTCAGGAGAGGAATAAACACTAAAGTTTGCTCGGGAAAACTTTAGTGGGCGAGCCTCTGCATGGAAAAGAATCCAAAGTCCAAATCCCCATTGATGTGTTGCATAAGGCGGAGAGGGAGTTGGGGGAGGGTGGTACCACAAATGGACTTCAGTATGTATTTTGAAGGGGACGAGAGGAAAAACACTTTCCCACAGAGCCCCTCCCCCTCTCCCTCATTCTCCATGTGCCGCATGCACCCTTCTCAAAACTTCTTTGGCCTGAACAAGGAACTCCTCCTCATAAAAACACACATCTTTGGCTTAGAAGAAATGGCAAACGTAAAATTCAAACAGGACAGGTCATGGGAAACTGAATGGTTCTACTCACTATCGTTTTTTTTTGCCCATACGTCATTGGTTGTTGTTTTGTTCCCTAAACTAAACTGTTACTACTTGGGTAAACGCTATGTGGGTACACAGGACAAAACATTACTAAACTGAAATGAAAGGATTAGACATGAGTCCTTGCAAAATAAAGTGAGACGGAAATACAGTACATGTGTACAGTAATTCAAACAGTGTTAGGAAAGTGTGATTCACTATGGTATTTTAACTATGGTATTTTATCAGAGGAAGAAGTGATAACTACTGAAAGTGCAGCAGTCAAAAGGAGCAGACTCAAGGGGGTTTGACTGAAACCAATGTGGAAATGGTGCTTCTGCTTTACCCATGAGGCCACGTGAGGACGAAAAAGGAGAACTGCGCTGGTGATCGCGAGCCTCTCGGTGCGAGCGTTAGAAGACACATCTCCTCGCTGCCATGTCTCTGCTCGGCGCTCTGCTGGCGCTGGTCTTCGTCGCCGCGTGGTGCTTTGTGTGCGAGGCTGACGTTGGGGATTTTGCTCCCTGCCTGCAGGTCTTCTACAAGTCTTGGCCCCCTAAAGGTCTGATGGGGACTCCTGTCTGCCAACGGTATCACAACCAGTTCCGCTTCGCCACGCTGTACAGCAGGCCGCGCCGCTCGCCGTGGTTCTCGGCGTATTTGTACTCTGCGCCAGCGGGAAAGAGGCCCACCCCTTCCTGGATGTTCGAGCCACAGGTGAGCGAATTAAAACGAGGTGCTGGTGGACAAGTGTGAAAAGACTTCGGCCATCTTGTTGCGAGCCACAGACACAAACTCTATGTATGGTTATCATTTTTAATACATTTGAGGATTATTTAATCACTGATATTCTGGCACTACTAAACACTGGCACGGGGTGTGGTTATACGTGGAAAATACGTAATACGTAAAAAAGTATTCCCCCACAGTACAATTTATTTATTATTTCATTTATTTGAACTCTCTTTGTGAACTGTGGGGTTCATCTTGTTGGATTTGAATGCTGTGAAGGAAGATGTAGTACAAAGTCAAAAGTCAAAATCGCACCATTATTTTTACAAACCTACTTTTTACGATTTTATTTACCTTGTTCTGCAATTACACTGAAATTAAACAGAGTAGGTTTGATTCCAGCTGTGTAATGTGTGCTGTTGTTAGAGAACGAGTGATGAAATCATTTCTCTCGCGCAGCAATTGCAGCCAATATGAAACTTTTTGTAAGATCAACGAACCCTGTAAACCTTTAGAAAGGAGATCTGTTAGCATTATTTTATCCGAGTTGTCATTAAGCACTTTTGATTCCCCCCGTTAACAGTTGGCCGACCCAGGAGCCGCGGGCAACATGGTCCGCTTCCCTCCGGGCCCTCTGGATCTCAACGTGGTGAAGAGCCAGGCGGTCGAGCCGGACTACATCAATTCCAGCTACACCCGCGGCCACCTGAACCCCAGCCTGCACCACCAGATCCACGAGGACCGCGCCGCCACCTTCACCCTCACCAACGTGGTCCCCCAGAAAGCGGGCTCCAACGACGGGCCCTGGGAGGACCTGGAGAACAACGTCAACAAAACCCTGGCGGCCTTCTGTCTCGGGGAGGCTCACGTGGTGACCGGCGTCATGCCGTACCGGAGCGACGACCACTGGTTGGGGGACCGCCGCGTGGCCGTACCCGAGTACATGTGGTCCGCCTACTGCTGCCCGGACTACAGCGACAGCCTGCCGCAGGAGCTGCGGGAGGCGTTCCCCACGCACGCCGCCATCGGACGCAACGACCGCCAAAGCACCGAGGAGATCGTTCCCGTTAACCGGCAGGCGAAGAAACAGTTCAGGGGGTTCGATGTGAGAAGGATGTCTCTGAAAACCCTGGAGGAGATTCTGAAGGACCGACTGGGTGCTGCCGTCAGCGTGTTTTATGAGCAGTGCTCGGGATCAGACTGACACCAACGCATTGTGAATGCACAATTACGGTAATCGGATCTCACAATGCTGATCCTAATCCCACTTAACTAAGGATAAGTAGAAGTGCAAAGTGTATAAATGTAGCACATTACTTTCCCAAAAGAATTAGGAATTTTTTAGATTAACATTTCTCAAAACTAGCTCAGCTCTACAGGGCCATAAATCACCAAATGTGTTTAATGTGAAGTGTTTAATTAAGTCATTAAATTGATTAAAACTATTGAGTACATCTGAGTAATTTTGATACAAAACCATTGATAAAAACAATATATGCAAGCAAACCAAAAATATCAATAAATTGGATTTAGAAGAGAATACAGTTAAATTTAAAGGTGAATAGCTTAGCATAAACACAGTTTATTTTTCATACGCTGCTGGCCGTAGCTTCATATTTGCCCGTTTTCTCATCGAAAGCGAACAAGAGAACTTCCCAAAATCTCAGTCTTCTGTTTTGAGCCATTGAAACTGGATCTTTCTAACCTTTGGTTGACCTAGTTTGAACTGCGTGGCGTGACGCCAGGAGAACGTTGGGTATCTTGAAGCGTTGCATGCTCTTGGTGACCACTAGGTGGCGACCTTGTGAGACACATGCAGATGGGCCTCTGCTGTCCGGGTTCTGCAACCCACAGTTTCACCTCCACAGGTTTTATTGGCCATTCAAAGTAACACCAGACCTCCAACTCATCATGTATCTTAGTTTTTACCAAATAATGTGTTTTGGTCTTTATATTCAAAACAGTGTCTTCATAAATATTTCATCGTTTTTGTAATAATCACATAACACCCACGTTTAGTTTTCGTATCACACTGGATTTATTGCATGAATGGTGCGCTGGAACGGAATCACAGCACCCTCTACAAACCGGATCCTTCGACCGGCTCAGAATTGCTGATGCATCACGGGAGTGAAGAGCTTGTCCCACACCTCCACCTTCAGCATGGCCCGGCCCATCGGGGACATGGTGGCCTTGATGTCCAAGCACTTGCCCTCGAACGTGAGGCCGCAGCCCAGCGCCTCGTGCCTCACGAAGCCCTTGGGCTCCTTGTCGTAGTACATCTCCTTGTACAGCGCCTCGTTGCACTCCTTGTCCTGCGGGTAGATCGCCAGGCCCAACCAGTTCTTGTACATGTTGTTGTCGTAAGGCACGGAGAACATGATGGCCACTTTCTCGTTGGCGCTGTTGCTCCGCCTCTCGAAGAGGTCGTAGGTCAGGACGCCCACCGCGCCCGAGGCCTTGACGCTGGTCTTGCTGAAGTTGCACACCTCGGTTTTCAGCGGGCGCACGGTGGGTTGGGGGGGGCTGTAGACGCTGCCGCTATCCAGGTAAACCCTTTTTATTTGCGCAAATAGAGAAAAGGGAATTAAAGTAAGATAATTAAGTTTTATTCACAACATCAATTCATGCATACAAAGGAAATTAATCAAAATAAAGTGAGAGAGAAGCAGAAAGCGCGAGAGAGAGATACACTGGAAACTCATTACTGAAGGTTTTACGCGACAGTAATAAATAAAAACACAAGACTCAGAATAGACTAAAACAAGTACAACTAGAATAAAGAAAGTATCGTCGCCGTGTGCTCACTGACTTGGGGTCGATGAGGCAGTAGTTGTTAGTGAGGTTGGTGATCTCGATGGTCACATTCCTCCGGCTCTTGAGGTTGGCAGCCAAAGCCTCTGCTGATTCACTCATGTTGTTTCTGGTATAAAGCTGCCAAGGAAGATGTTTAGTAGGGCGTTAATTTAAAAAAACTTCAAATATCATCTATATTCTGTGCGCTGCGAAAGAAGAGAGAGCTTACCTGTCCGGATCAAAGGTGTGCTGCTCGCTCAATGCTCGATCGGAAACACAGGACTCGCTCTTGTTGGGACTCACCCAAAAAAAAAAGCCACCTCCCACAACAGACACGTCTCCCTCTGTGGCCTCACCCAACGACAAAACAATGTCACCACCCACGGAGGACACATCTCCACCCGTGGAGTCTCACCATTGTCTCCAGATGAATGAAGGGTGCAGCCGTCTGTCACTGTGGTATTTCCTCTTTTATTTTTAAGATCCCATTTAACTTCAGTCTCGTTGTGCACCACGCCTTTAATTGCTGTGGTCTACACCGCCTGCACCGGGAGGCCGACGTGCGGCTCGATTCATATTTTACCTGCTGAAGAGTCTGTGACGACTCCAATTCAAACACACACAAAGAAACACCGAAGACCAGAAATCCATTTCATTGAGTTTTTTTTATTTGTTTAAAGCGCCTGTACATGACGTGAACGACACACACAGACTCATATCGATTGCGGGTGTGGATCGCCCCCTCGGCACCATCATCTGCCCATCTTGTCGTACAGCTCCAGCTTGATGATGGCCTTGCCCACGTCGGACATGCACGCCCTCACGTCCACCATGCGGCCCCGGTACGTCACCCCCGAGCCGTTGGCCTCCTGGCGCACGAAGTTGGTGAAGTCCTTCCCCTTGTACATCTCGTCGAACAGCTTGCCGTCGCAGGGCCGCGTGTGCTCGAAGATGCCCACGCCGAGCCAGTTCTTGTAGAAGCTGTAGTCGAAGGGCACCGAGAACATGACGGCGATGACCTCGTTGCAGTGGCGTTTTTGCATGTCGAACAGCTCGTAGGTCAGGACCCCCACGGCGCCCGTCGCCGTGTTGTCATCCTTGGTGAAGGAGCACACCTCGGTCTTGGCGGTGCGCAGGGTCGGCTGCGGCGGGTTGAAGACGAAGCCGCTCTCCATGTGCACCCTGCGGGGGGGAGGGAGAGGGGGGGGGGGGGGGGGAAGCGTAGAGGTATTCATACTGCACTGGGGCTGTGATACCTGTAGAATCCTGCTCGAGTGAAGTGATGATATGATGAATGGGCTTAAAGTCTGAAACACGCATGAGGGTGGGGTCCCTCCAAAGGATCACCAGATAAATCTGAGGGGTCATTAGACTAAGTAAACAAGAATCTGTTTAAATATATTTTTATATCAACACATTTGAAGGACATTCAAAGCATCATTACAACACATTTGTAATTTAGGAAACAAAAACAATTCCACATAGTTATTCAAACACCTGACGCAGTTCAAAAATAAGAAATCATCTTGGAAGCGACAATTGCATCTGAAACAGGGTCAGCCAAAAATATCTGGAAAGATTTCTCCATGATCTCTAACAATGTTAGAGAATTTGTTTTTGATAAAATGTATAACCTCTATTATTAAAGTGGAATTAAAAAAAAGTATGAGGTGGAGAGAAAGGAAATACGCCATAAAAAGAAAATGTCAGGTATTAAATGACGTGTCAGTCATCTTGAGTGGTCACGAGGCGAGTGGGTCTTACTTGGGGTTAACCAGGCAGAAGACGGAGCTGACATTGGTGATCTCCACCGTGCAGTTGCGGTTGGTGGTGAGGGTGTGCGAGTGGGACTCTGCGTTCTCAGGCATGGTGACGAGGACAACAGCTGTGGACGAGGAACGGGAAAGCACTCAAATCAACTCAAATGGAACTTATGGTGAATTTAGAAAGCCTCCCTGAAGCCTGATGAGGACAAACGATCGGTGTGAACACGAGACACGACACAACCAGGAACAACAAAGGTTGCTTCAGCACACGATTCAAGGACCAGAAGCAGCTCTATTAAGAGATTCTAACAGATTTCAATCTACCACTGTTACCACATGTTGTTTTTTTCTAACATTATTAAATAACCCCTATTTATCTGAAGGTAAATGTACTTACTTCGCTTTATGTGACACACAAGGGATGCCGGCGCGTCCTCTGAAAACAGGTCGGGCTTCGGTTTGGAGACCAGTGTGAAGTCCCGCCTCCCCCCACAGGTACACAGGTACACTGACACACCTCACACAGAAGGTGTGTCAAGTGTGTGAGCATGTATGTTTTAGTGTGTGTGTGTGTGTGTGTGTGTGTGTGTGTGTGTGTGTGTGTGTGTGTGTGTTTAAAGCTGTCAGTGAATCAGACTCAGGAAGACGTTGATTTAAAAAGTTGCCTGCACACCGGTCGGACCGCCGATACGTCTGATGACTCATTTTAGCGAACAAACTGGTTCATATGAAAATGCACATTATTTCTTATGATGGATTTCTTACATGTTTTGTCGTTGTCGTGAAAGAGTATAATCCTGAAACAACAGACGTCTACTTTCTGCTTTGTGTTTTTAAGAAATGGGCTGACATGCGTGGGCTGAGGGGAAGTGATGAACGACACATTCAAATGGACGGATCACTAGAAAGTTCAGACAATTCTGATAATACTTTTGATTTTGAATTTAGCATTTGAGTCAAATATAAAGTATTCCCGAAGTAGTTCTAGTTTGATTCATAACTGAAGCATGTGAGTCTCAACAAAAAAAAAGGGTATAACGAAATATCTAATAAACCAGAAAATGATTTAGTTCGTCACAATGCAGCGTGTCCAATGCAGAACTCCAACACTACCAGGATGTGAGCAGGTTGGCAGACAACAAGGCAGATGGATGCGGTGGGAACTTCTCCACTCCAAGCCTTTTAGGAGGAATCGGCCTGTGCGGTTCTGCTGGTTCCACCCGTAGAACCAGCATTCGCCGCCCCCTCGTCCAGTCCAACAAACACAAGCAAGTTAGATCCCTAAAGGTGCACAAACAAAAAAAGAAATGCACTAACCTACCAAAGCTGTGATCCTTCTCTTACAGTGCGTTGTGTTTTATAAAAAAATACTTTCCATCCGCTAAAGGATAGTTTCAGCTTTATTTCTTTACCAGGACGTGACATAAATTACATTTCAGTCGACTGTCGCAGTGCAGACTGACATTAACAATGTATTATTTATTGAGCTAGAAGGAGAACAACCAAATAAAACTAGCTGCTCAGCCAAGATCATTGCACAACGTAGGAAATCCTCCCTTCTGTCTTTTGTGTTTCACTGTTACTACAATAACTCCATCTTGTGGTCAAATTGAATCACAAAACATTCTGCATGTTTATATACATGTATTTTATATATACACATTTACTATATTAATATATAGAAATGTATAGAAAAAAAGTTCTACATTTAAAGCATCCGTAAGAGCTTTCACCTATTTTCCTTGTTTTCTTTTTTAGATAATTATAGAACACTTGAGCCTTTTATGATCCTTTAATTGAACATCGTTAGGAAACATAGAGACATTCATGTCAGGTTAGAAAGTGCTGAAAATTCATTTCCAATGTGGTCTTTGCTGTTAAACAACCGGTACAAAATATAAAACTACAAAATTATGCATTAAAACATGTTTTTAATAATATGAGCCTGTTTTTAGCTTTAACAAAAGACAAATTAAATCCAGAACACGATAGAGGATTATATTATTTTTCTAAACAGGGAAAATTAAGGTTACGGTTGGAAGTAGGTTTCCATGCATATTTACTACAATGTTATCCTTTGTTTGTAAATATTCTGGCTAGATATGTAGAAAAAGGCAATGATATGAACACATTCTGCCAAGAAAATCTAAAAATACAAAAACAAATTCTATATCTTTAAAGAACATGTTACGTACTAAAATTACATTTCTATATGAAAATCAATGTTATGTTTGGTACAAACTATTTTACATTGTTATGGATGAACCAGTAGACAAGCTAACCAACTAATACGCTAACAAGGCACGTATTCCCTCAGTGAACATTGTAAACATGAGTTTATGGTCTCAATCTCTTGTTTCAAGTCTTCTTCAATACAGCATGATGTTCATTTAGTAACTTTTAGATGGTACATTTAGAGTCAAACAGAACTACAGAGGGGGCTGCTGAAGAGATGACGCTGGCCAAGCCAACAAACTTGCTATCAAGTTGACGTGTTTGGCAAATTATTCTGGCCATCCACAAACACTATAGAGACAGAAAAAGGGGTTGATCGCACAGAAAAGTAAAATATAGGAACTCGTGGTCGGTTTCGGTCTTCAATTCTCAGGAAACATGGCGCCGGAGGTGAGGGAAGACAGCCCCGTCTTCTCCTCCATCCACCCGTTGTAGTTGGTCACTTGGGTGTAGACGCCCGGTCGTTTCTCCCTGGCGCAGCCGTCGCCCCAGCTGATTACTCCGAACAGGAAGAGCCTTTCGCCGACCTCGCACACCAGAGGCCCTCCGGAGTCTCCCTGTTGGGGGGCGGGATGGGGCAGCACCATTAAAGGAAATCAGACGACTCCATCCTTTTAGCAAACGTCCCGTCAGGACTTGTGGAGAATACCTGACAGGCATCCTGGCTCCAGTCCGGGCGACCGGCGCAGAACATGTTGTCGGTCATCCTGATTGGGTAATAGTCGGGTTGTCGACACGCGTCGCCGGCGATGAGGATCACCTCAGCCTCCCGGAGGACCGGGGAGTTGTACCAAAGACCTGCGGGGGGAGGAGGGCGAGGAGTAATGGGGGTGGGGAGGGGGGGAAAATGTCAGTCACACAATGAAAAGTCCAGTCCCGTTACCTGTGATGATGTTAACATGATAACCACTGGATACAAGTGGAGGGCAGAAGAAACAGTGAGAAGCATCGGAAGGACGTACTTTGGTTCTCCTTCCCGTAGCCGGTGATCTCACAGGTGAACCCGGGATGGAGCTTCTGTCCGGGGGGCGGTAGGCAGACGGTCCTCACCGAGTCGCTCTCCATCGAGCACCTCCCCTGCCTGGCCTTCAGCTGCAGCAGAGCTGCAACACGCGTCGGTCAATGCTCGGTTTATTAACGCCGTTAACTCAGTAATTATCATCTATTGTCTCCGCGTGGTGCGTTCGAGTCTCTTCGTTGTTCTTGTCTATGTTGTTTGTGGATGTTTTGCAGTTTTGTTGTTGTTTCACATCCCTCTGCTTTATGTCACTTTGTAATGGTTTTGATCCCAACCGTAGTTATTTATAACCCCGATGGTTTGCATCTATTTCAAAGCTTTTGCATCTTTACTTCTTGTCTCATTGATTATGTCTCTAGCTCCTTTGGATCTCTTTTGAGTTTTCCTTGTCTCCTCGTGGGCATTTCGTCTCTAAATGTAGTTGATTAGTAAATCTTGTAAATTTGGTAGTTAGTTCAGATAGTTTGGAGGGTCTGTATTTTTTTTGGTTCTCTTTTTTGTCTTTTTGTGTCTCTTTGTCGTCATACATTGTTTCTTGTTGTCATTTTAGTCTCTCTATGTATCAAAGCTCTTACCAATGTCGTGGTTGTAGCTCCCAGCGCTGTTGTCGTACCCCTCGTGGAGGATGATCTGTTCGACCCTGAACGTTTGCTCCACGGCCAGATTCGTCTCATTCATGGCGTTCTTCCCCAGGACAACAGAGAAGCGTTGCGGTTTGGTGCTGGATCTGAAACAAGGAGTCACAGCAAAATACCTGTCAACAAGCCGTGGCTCCCTTGTCTCAGCTGCTTCCCGTCTGACCTCACTTCTCACCCGTCAGGGAAGCAGTGGGCCGCCGTGAGCACCCAGCAGGCCGAGATCAGACTCCCCCCGCAGCGGAACACCTTCTCCTTGGATCTGCCGCGCCAGAATATGGCAGCGACCCACGGGTGGGACTCCACCACGGCAACGGTTCCTCCCACGATCTTTGGCTGCTTTCTGCTGGAGCGCAGGCCACATGTCGACGCTTCTGCCGGATTGGCGAGGGGACAAAGTTCAATGCATTCGAAGGGGACAAAAGCATGAAAATGTAAGCGCGGGGTGAGGTGGTTACCTGGCGGCGGCTCTGTGGGTGCAGCAGGCGAGCGGGGGGGCGGAACTACGAGGTAAGAGAGAGCAATCAGCACTGATTGGCTTAGATTCTACTGGAGTGCAACGAGGAGAAAGGAAGTACTCACACAACGGGGCTGCACAGCGAGGAATGTGACAGTACTCCCAAACCAGCCGCTGGCCCTCCCACACGAAGCACCAAGGACGCCGCTTATAGAGCAGATTTCTGACAAGCACATTGAGCCAATCGCACAAAACAACAAGTGAGGGGAAGACATCAAATGGTTTGCTTCTGTCCCTGCACTTTGGATCTGAAAGTGCCATATTTGGAATAATTTCCAGAATTAAACCCAAAATATGCACTTCCATTAAATCGTAGAAGATTAGAATTTGAGACCAGACACCTCCCTGAATGTCTCCTCTACAGGCTCAATTTGCTACTTATGAAAAACATAGGAAAAGGACCACAGGACAGATTTCAGAAAGATAGAAAGAAGACGGATAAAAGCTGCCAAGAGACACAAAGAAACAACCAAAAAGAGGCTTATCAAAGTCTTAGACGGTAGCCACAGAGGCGTTCTGCAGGTACAAAAAAGAAATCACCTGCAGTAGTTGTGCCTCCCTGAATACACATCTGTAGCCAAAAATTGCGCCCGCGTGTTCAAGTCCCACTCCTCACACGTCCGCCCGCTCTCCGACCTGGACTGCGTGCCTCGGTAGTAGAGGCCCAGGCCCTCGTAGCAGTCGGCTGCGTTTACTCCAAAGGAAGGGATTGCGACGTGTTCTGTCGGCTGCGGCTTCTCACCCGTCTCACAGCGGCTCCCCTGGAACCCGTCGGCACACAGACAGAACAAGTGCTCGCCGGTCAGGGAGGGGACGGAGCTGCCTCCGTTCAGACAGAAGCCTCCTGCACCACAGGGAGAGGGAGGCAATCAAACAGAGGGCCAATGGGGAGCAACGGCAAAGATGGAGATTCTTACCTGAACTTTTTAAGGGGAAGGACCTGGAGGAGGAGGAGTAGGGAGGAGAGAAACGAGAAAAAGCTTGTCTTTTTTCCCTCGTTAAGACCTAAAAAAAATAAATGTCGTAGATTTGAATGCATCTCTTCAGTATGACTTGTGTTGAAGTTGTCCTTACCGCCTCAGAGGCCGCAACAGCCGCCAGCAGGCTGATCAGAACGAAGGCTTCCATCGTGGATGTGTTGGAACACTGCACAAATGGAAACCCAAGCTGGCCTGCAGAGACATGTTTGAAAATCTCCTCGGGGGCCACTTGGTTTTTGTCTGCAGAGAGCTGTAAGGGCAGGGGGGGGGTTCTGATTGGCTGAGGAGCTCTGCCACAGGCCGGCCCATGTTGTTTGATGAAACATCCACTGGTGAGTCAAAGCTTTTAATAGACATGAGAAATTCCAAAGTGCAGATGTTTTTGGTTTAATAGAATTCATGGATGAAAACAGACTAAGTGGAAACACATTTCTTAAAAAGGAAAAAATAAAGGAATCGATAACTCACCTGAACACTCCGAAGAGTCTCAGCGGGCTGACGTAAGATGAGAAGGGAGGAGATCCGTGCACACCGAGTCCAGCAGATCAACGACACGCTCAACGATACGCTCAACGATACGCTCAACGATACGCTCAACGATACGATCAACGATACGTTCAACGATACGATCAACGATACGTTCAACGATACGAGCAACGATACGATCAACGATACGATCAACAATACGATCAACGATACGTTCAACAATACGAGCAACGATACGAGCAACGATACGATCAACGATACGATCAACAATACGATCAACGATACGTTCAACAATACGATCAACGACACGCTCAACGATACGCTCAACGATACGCTCAACGATACGCTCAACGATACGATCAACGATACGTTCAACGATACGAGCAACGATACGATCAACGATACGATCAACAATACGATCACCGATACGTTCAACAATACGAGCAACGATACGAGCAACGATACGATCAACGATACGATCAACAATACGATCAACGATACGTTCAACAATACGATCAACGATACGATCAGCGATACGATCAGCGATACGTTCAACGATACGATCAACGATACGTTCAACGATACAATCAACGATACGATCAACGATATGGTACGATACAATTAAAGAAGTAAATCATTAAAAGCTCCAAATGTTTTATATATATATATATTATTATATATTATTATTATTATTATTATTATTATTATTATTATTATATATAAACCCACAATGAAAATCACAAGGAAATAAAATACTGTATTTTTTTACCTTGAAATAGTGTATTACTGTTAATACTGTGCTTCTAAACGTATTATGTACTGTTCATGCATCATATGTAGACTTTAAAAAGGACTGTACTGTAAACCACACATCTTCAGATTCATTAAAACACTCTAGAGACAGTAGTGATTAAAAGTTACACAAAGCTTGAGGTTTCGTTGAATGTCTTGGCTGTTTAAAAGGACTCAGATTCAGCAAATATTCAGCAAGCCACCAGCCAAAGCAAATTAACAGCAGAAGTTGTTTTCGACAAAAGATCGTTGTAAAATTCCCCTTACGTTTGGTATGAAAGGTGTTTGTTAACGGAAAAACCACTGTAATACAAGACGACAACTGGCAACAACAATTCAGGCTTCCAGGTTCTCATTCTATTAGCAGACTGTCATTCAACCACAAGAAACATCCATTTTCATTGATTAAAAATGATGATGATTATAACCAATACAACAATACAACATTTTGGGTGCTATTACCTCAGTATACTATAATTATACACAAAGTCTGTAATTTATGTTTTTCTAATGTTAACATCAAATAACAACAAAAAGGGTATGTTGCATTGAAGTTTAGTTTAATTTAGTTTGATTTATTGATTTGAGCTGGCGTTTGAAGATATAACAATTGCTGTTATCCATTGCAGTGATCATTTACTTGCCCCCCAAAAAGTCACATTACAGCTAATCATTTGAAATAGTTTGTTAAATATAATTCTAATGCGCACCCACAACAATTACCATGTTTCTTTTGATGTAACCGGATTACATTAAAAGGACTCGTTTCCAGATTGCTTCATCCTCGGCACACAAGCTAAACCAAACATTTATGACGGACAGAAGGTTGGAAATAATAATTCATTCCTCTTTTTAATGTAATCCTTTAATTATCTTGTTTGCTGGCCCAGTTGATTATCCTTAAAGCCTGTTTCCTGCAGCTTCTCATTGTACAGTAAGCGTTTTACAAAAGGAAGGCTTGTCTCTGAAAGCCCTGTGTGGCAGTTAATATTGTGTAGCAGCCTGCAGGCGGCATGGAGACAGATATTTGTGTGTGAGTACATTTATGTAAATTGGAACTCTAGAATTGCCAACGTGCTAAACACACTGACAACTGACACAAAATTATTTTGAGATTGAAACCAAAATCCGCCAGATACTTGATACCAGGATTAAAAGGTCTCTCACTTTTAGTGACTGCTCAGGCTCTGTCCCTCCCAACAGCAGTTTGCCTGCAGAGCTTCCTGTACGTATATGCAGGCTGCATCTAACCAGCCATTTGCAGCTAAACACGTCACATGAGGAAATGTGGTTTGGCTTTGCAAACTGCTGCATGCACACATATTCGAGAATGTTCACTTTCACATAGAAAGATAAAGATTATTATGACATGTTTTATTTTAAGAACGTATTCATTTTTATTTAACGATTCCTCCCATGCAGGATTATACAGGGTGGGTTGTTTTTAATTCCACATCTACTTTGTTAGAACGATTTTAACTTTGTGAGACAAACTATTAGTGTCTTAATAAAGAATTGTATCCTTTAATTAAGAAATTATTAAAGCTAATCTAAATATTAAACCTGTCTTCCATTGGATTCAAAACATGACAAGCTGAACTTAAGCAGCAAACTCAATACTGCAGGTCTAAGGGATTCAGAAACAAATGCATGCTGCTGTTAGTGTTTTCTAAAATTAGTTAACTGCTCTGACTGCTTTTTAAAAGAGTTGAGTTTCTGAATCTTGCTGTGACCACTTCCTCTGGCCAATGGTTGAACTGTAAATAAGTGATACCGACGAACCCAACACGACTCTAACACCTAACTGCGGTGGCTCGCTATCGCCGCTAGGCGGCGCGGTGAGGTCGGCCGGCGGACACGGAGTCGGTGGTTGTTCTGACATCCAGCGGCGGCAGCGTCGGTGTGGGCGCCCGGCAGACTACTGTCACTCCAACGGTGTGCCGGTGCGCGCGGGCGAAGAGCGGCGGACGACCCCTGGGCGCTTCTGCTGGTTCCTTCGGCTGACATTCTACACCTTCATCAGCTGGCGCGTGAAAGGGGAAGCGTTCTTCCTCGCGCACGGCTCCCGCGTGGCAGAGGTGTAACTTATGGTGACCCGGCGTTAGCGACTCACCGGTAGAGCCGTCGGGTCTCTGGGGCAGGAGGCAGGAACGGGACTCAGTTGTAAGGTAAGCACGGAACGGCCGGAGGGAGCATCTCGCCCCCCGTGCAGTAATGAGGGCGAGACCTACGGGTCTCACCTCCGAGCAGTGGGAGACACATGGGTGACGGTGTCCGTTAATGCGTGACGTAACGTTAGCTGAACACATCTGGACTGGCTTCCAAGTATTCACATTCATGATATTGGGGAGTCGGCTGTCATCACAGACAGGATTGTTGAAAGTGAGAGGAACAGGTGTGTGTGTGTGTGTGTGTGTGTGTGTGTGTGTGTGTGCGTGTGTTAGACCATTCTCTCCTTATGTCTGACGAATGTGGTCTTTTTTTTATTCAGATGAACTATTTCTTCTTCTTCCCATTATTCACCTTGTGATATGGACGCCTTATATGGCTGAATGAGAAAGGCATGGGGAGCTTCATCGATGAGGGATGTGTGTGTGTGTGTGTGCGTGTGTGTGTGTGCGTGTGCGTGTGCGTGTGTGTGGATGTGTCTGTGCGTGTGTGAGAGGGCACAGTTAAAATATCTTGTGACCGATCGGCAAAATCCCCTTTATATATCATACTCCAAAATGCTGTAAATCAAGCTGCATGCACATAGTCTACACAACACACACACACACACACACACACACACACACACGTTTGAGAGGGCAGCTGAGATGAAAGGGGGAAGTTTTGGTTTCTTGGTTTCTTGCCGTGCAGAAATTCCACAGAGACGATTAAACTACTGACCTGTGTCATTAAGGGCTGGTTTTGTGGCTTCCTTCCTGTTTGGAAAGATGGTAGAACGTTTTGGGTCAAAGGGCAGTAGCACACACACACACACACACACACACACACACACACTCACTCACACACACACACACCTGCCGAGTACAGGTCCTACAGAAACAGGGGCCAGGGTCCGGAGGGTCTCAGTGTTGAGGTTCTGTAAGGACCTTCCAGACCGTCTTCTTCTTTGGTGAAAGCATCATCTCGTTAGATAAGATCCAACTGAATATGACATTTGATATGAATAAACTTTGATTAAACGTGCTCACAGCGTTCTGTGCAGCAGCTGGGGTGACTTGTTTTAAGACATAATGAGTTATAACAGTAACGTAACTCAATACACGTCATATCGAAATATAATAATACATCTATAGCTGTTAGGGGCCCCTTAGGGTGTTTTTGTTGTAGGCCTGGAAAATGCTTCATACAATTTCCAAGTGATATTTTAGTACTTATCCTACACCGACAAACATCCCCCCACTAGATAAATTTAGCTTCATGTCCCGTACGATAAAAAAAAGTCATTTTCCTTTTTTATACTGTAGTGGCAATGTTTGGTCTGAATGATAAAACAAATTCCGGACAGTCGCAGTTAACATCAAAGAAATTGGAAATCATTTTTAAGGAAGAGTGCAAAGTCAAATCAGGGTGAAAAACGGTCCTCGAGCCGTCGTACGAACGTAAAATCTCTCTCAAACATTTCAGCTTAAACTACTTCCACTCTCAAAATGAAAAGTGAAAGTGCTTCACGCCCTATGAGGCCAACACACACGCACACACACGCACACACACACACACACACACTCACACAGAGCTCTAAACCGCAAGCCAACGGCATCATGCGAGATGTGAACGGTCCGTCCGTCCCCTGACGTGTGAGCGCGGTAGTATCTGTGAGCACAGGGACATTTTGCGCCTGGGTTTCTTGGTGTCTTTTGTCTCCCTCTCGCACATCGAGCCTGCCGCGTTGAGCGTGTTATAACAGGCCGGCAAGAAAAGCAACAGGGACAACAGTGGCTTTATTTCTGGGAGGATTGTGCGACGTCTGACTGTACTTCTGTTCGTGGACGAAAACAGACATATTCTGATGACCCTTTGCTGCTTTTTTCAGAGCCAAGTGAACGCCACTTGTGAGGTGCTTTCACCCGTCCCAGTCGCGTGGTGGCTTTGAGGTTTACCGATCGCCCCACCGCTTTGCATCTGACTGAAATATTATATCCCCGCAGCCTTACCCCCAGCGCGATCCCCACCTCAAATACCTGCAAAACTGGAGACGCTCCCATCAGCCTTGGCTGTACTTTGTGTTTACTGCTAATTGCAACCACACATTTCATTTGAAATGCTCGGTCGGGGGGAACTGTGACCAGCGCGTCAGGTTCCCACGTGCTTCTCGTTTTTGCGGTGCATCACAACCCAACGCATGGATGACGAATCACGCACGCACGGAGGTGTCTGTTGTTATCAGCGACCATCTGGTGCCGGCTCCACGCAATGTATCACCGTCCCAGTGACATCAGCAGAGCAGTTAGGAGGGCGCAGATGGAGCGCCCTCCTAAGTTGTTCTCTCAGGGACATAACCATACATGTGCAGTCACACTAATCCCTCTTTCAACACCCTGATGCATTTTAATCCGTCCTCTGTGATGAAAGTTGGTAGTTGGTTTTGCTTTTGCTTTTTCAGCCTAGAGATAGAGAGACGGAAATAGGATGGACATTAAACAGATTGCTGAGGCTTAAACAGTGACTTCACAGTTCAAGTATGTACATACAGTAGGGGTCACTGAGAGTTCATCAGTGGGTAGCTGAAGAACGGGCAGATGTTCTGCCATCCTCTCACTTTGTGAGAAATGCTAACTAGCTTTTTCGTGAGCTGTGTTGAAGGCGCATGAGGAGGTTTGTTTACTCTCTGAAGAAAAAGTCAGTATTTGATGGGTTGATGTTGGAAAAATGCTTCAGAATAAGTCAGCTGTTACTGGAAATATGGAACAGTAACAGGTAACGGCTATAAAGCTGAGCATCATTGGATATTTGTGCATGTGCATATGTTCATCTTTTTAACTCCTGTGCATTATCATATCAACATTTCAGTGGGAATTGAATGCCAGGGAAAGGGCAGCATATCAATAGAACCCTTTTTGGTGTTAGCGCTTTCATGGTATTGGTCGACTTTAAGGAATTAATGCCAGTCTCATCAATTTGGTTCTTGAATGGCAACACATTTTATTTTTCTTGAACCTAGCAGGCCGTCTGTCAAGAGGATATTGAATCTTCCCATTATGTGGCACATACTGGTCCCCGGCCACAGTTCTCCTGAGAGACTCCAGACCATTTCTCCCTGATGAGCCTGAATGATCCTTCTCTGTTTCTTCGAAAGCACAATTATGACCTCCATTTTTTCCCTCTAAATATTCTTTTCATAGCCAATTCCCCCTTCTCCCTCCCTGCAATCCTATCCTCATGTGGCATCTGAGGGCGATTATCATTCACACAAGGCCAGCCAACAGAGGAAGCTGTTGTGTCGATTCTCTCGGCGTGAGTCCACTGGCTGTGTGGGAGGGATGGACGGCCGCTGAGGAGATCTATCCATGTCTCCAGGCAAGGCCGTCCTTGAGTGGGCTCTTATCGTGACCGTGGCCTTCCTGGCACCGCGCGGCTGACACAAAGCGGCAGGATGTTCCCCATCCTGTCCGTCAACTCCTCACTTTGCCTGCCTCTCCACATCACAGGCTCCTTATTCTGTGATTTATTGACTACTGATTTAATTCTCCATAATGTTATCTAAACAGCCATTCATTCTTCAGTGACAGATTCAATTGACCACAGTGGGGTTAACAGACCTACTGTACATCACACGACAAAGATCCCTAACATACACTGTAAAAACTTTGATGAAGAAATGATAACGGCAATCAGATGACGCCTACGTGGAGAGACGTCTTGTAATGCACAGTATTTCAGTATGGTGTAATGCACAAGGCCTTGTAAGCATCAATTAGTGCACTTTAATTCTGTAACTATTTTGTAAAAGCACCAATACTCAACCCCTCAATATACTTCATTTTCTCCATATCTCTCAGCACTACTGTGCCGTAAATATAGCATAGTATTAACCTACTTTAACTCTCTGATGTTGTCTCTGTTGGTGCCGTGTCAGCACTAGTTGCGTCATGCTCTCTGAGGCCGCTCTGGTTTTGATTGAGCAAGATAAAAAGGAGAAAAAGAGAAGAAGAAAAAAGACATGTGAATAGTACGCAAAGAGAAAAACAATTAGAGATCCTGTCTTTCTTTCTCTCTCCCTTTCTCTTACTACCTCACCATTATTCCTTCGGCGGAATACACGTTTAGCAGCCAAATGTGCCGTGAGTTGGCTATTTCTTTCCCTTCTTCTCCCATTGGTGGAGCCCGCGTTGGAACCAGTGGTAACCTCGGGGGCGGATGACATGACGGCCAATGAGGGCACGGGGGTGTGTGTCCATCATTTTACAGCTATATGTGATTGGCTGCACTTTCAAGCGTAGCTCCTCCCATGGTTGGTCACCGTGACATTCCTCTCTGCCTCTAAGCATTTCATGACCTTCCCACCTGTCCCCATCTGATGTCCAAATATAAAATCCCTCACTGACCTGACCAATCCCTACTCACATAACATTACAATACATTCAGTAATTACACCTTGGGTATAAAGGATCTTGAATTTGACACTAATCATAACACATCTTAAATCATCACATTTCATAACATCTAAACCATTACAATTAACTCAATTAATATGGTCCAAAACAGTCCTAACGCAGGGCTTTCCTATCTGTACACCTCCTAGATGAGCCTAACAGGAGAAAAAACTTCCTAAAGAAATCCATGAAGGAAGGTTAAAGATCCTTCGCCCAGACTGAACATCACACTGTAGCTGGATGTCTTGTGTACAGTATTTAAATGACATACAATGTGTTTGAATCATATAATCATCATCATATAACACAAACTGCAATTTGAACACTTTTCATGATCACACATATTATAATTCCTTCCGCTAGGCATGTTGTATGCTTAAATTCCTAACACTGTTTAGTCTGTGCTCTGCTTCAATGGATTTCCTTTTCTTTTGTTTTTCCTCGTTGACCTGCTGTATCCTTTTTTCTCTTCTCCCAACGTGACGCAAATGTTTCTCTGCTTTTTCTCCCTCCATCTGTTGCTTTATTCTCCCCCTCCCTCGGCCTGGACACACATCGGGGATGCACAGCGCGGCGGCTTGCGCTGCAGCTATGTTTGTCACATTAACGCTATGGTGGAACATTTCCAATCAAACTTGACGATCTCGCTTGATGCGAGTTTTTTATGTTTTCATAAAATCCCTGCAGACATCCTACCACTTTCTTCTTTTTCTTGTCTTTGAAAGACAAGATGCAAAACAAGTGGAAGGTTTCAACTTTTGCTGCTTTCTTGTTGCTAATTAAATCCCTCCCGCTGACGCAGCTGAATAGAGGAGAGAGATGATTGCGCTTAGAGGCAGACGAAGAGTTTGAGCCTGACCTCTGATCTGCTCTGATTGTGGTTGCTATTGTTTATCTCCAGATTGTTAAGCAGCTTTTCTTTTATACTGTGCTCCTATTTATCAAGGTCAAAGGACATTATACCGGAAGAGAAAACACATCCTTCCAAATCACGTGAGCGTCGCAATAAGTTTACTATAATTCTTTTTTTTTTAAAAAGCATTGTTATTGCATTTGAAATTTCAAAGTTTTCAGGCACACTAGGAGATTGCTTTACAGACACTGGTCTTCTCCTGAAGGTTGATTTCAAGCTTTCTCTCAATAGCAGCTGTTGGAAGGTTTGAAAGGGCAGATGAAAAAACAAGTGACTGAGAGAAGTGTGGGAGCATCGAGGGCATACAAAGCTCAAAAGGACTTTTTGTGAAGCGACTTCAGTGGTTTCTTCATTTCAAGAAAAACAAGCAGTGCCGACGATACTGCCTTAGACAAACCTCTACGTAGGTTTATTCATTTTCTCCATTTGTTACACGTTTGTTTCCCCTTTGTTGTTGTTACGTACACAGTAGCTTTAAGCGGTTGCTTCCTGGGTGTGCGGTTTGGTAGATGTGACACACACCATGTCGAGACGAGACACACTGACATTAATATGTCTGTGTGGCATTTTGTTGAAGTATTGGTCTTTGCAAAAATAACTGGTCCTCTGATTCCTCTCTGGACGCCGTTTATGATGTTTATGATGTTGTGACGATTGCCACAACGGACAAACCGCTTCTTTTGTGGCAGATGTTTAATCATTCATTGTTCTTAGTGTTTAGTTGTGACACACACACACACACACACACACACACACACACATCATACCACAGCAGCACTCTGCAAACAGAAAGGAAATGACATATTTTCTTATGACTTAAACATCTGACGCAGATGAGAGCCCAGAGCATACATTTCCCTATGGGGTGAGGGTCAGAGAGTAAAGCTTGTGGCAAAGCAAACTCTTAATCCTAATCTACTTGACCTACTCAAGCTGGGTTGCATCACGACAAATATGATGGAAAATAATGCAGATGTAGTTATTTCAAAGCATCCAGCTGCAAGATTTTGATATAGATTGTAAAGGCCCTAACACAAGGCCCTTTTCTTGAATGTTTAAGCCACTTTAGGGTGAACGGGGGGAACAAGTTCGGATGTGTGTTCTCCCACAAATAAATTAATTTCCAAAGATAACTTGAAGTGTCTTCAAGTTATCTTTAATTTGTGCTCCGCATACATTGTTTGACGTCCATTTCAAACTGTTTGCTTCCCATCCACACCCGTGCTGATTATCCGTCGCCCACTTAAATCATAATGGACCCATTGTCGTTGTTGGGAGGGCTAAAGTGCCTGTCTTTAGCCCTCCCAGAGGACCATCCCTGGCGGGATGTCTTCTGTCTTGGAAGACATTAACAAAAAGAACTCATCCCCAGGTGCGCCATTCGCCCGCCAGGTAAAAATAAATAACCGTTAAACAGAGGCTGCACAAAAGAAGCCAGAGAAGCGAAAGTTACTGTGATTTCTTGTAGCTTGTTTTGTGCCAAGATCGGCTTTTCGGTAACAAACTGATTTTGGGAGTCGTTGCTTCATGGCAATATGCAGATGAAAATCCACTTGGACTTAGTTGCTGCGTTCAGTGCAATTTATGAAAGTCACAGTGTTGCCAGCAGTTGTAAACCAAACAATTATGTTAGTTTTTAACTAGTTCTCTAGCCTAGTGTTCCCACACTTCAACATTCCATTTATTTAACTTTAATAAAAACAATGACTGTATTTTGATTTTTAAAAAGTCAGAAACCCTGGAGCAGGAATAAGAGAAGCTTAAAAGAGGGGGAGAAAAAGTGCTTTGGAGAATGACACAGCTCACATATATACAAACCATCATGAATGTTAAAGCATCAAAGACCAGAATCAGACAGCGTTGTCGGGACAAGTGACGCCTTTGTTTCATTCTGTCCCGGCATGTCAGTTAAACTCCCCCTCCCTCAGGTTAAAAGAATCCAATTGCACCGCTGCACTAAAGGCAATTTCCTTGACACCATTATATGTTCTTGTTAATCAACCTCAAACTAAGCAGAATAAAAAATAACCTGACATTGCTTAAGTGTAAAAGTCAGTTGATCACTAATCAGGCAGTTTCATTTTCGCTTTGAAGATGAACAACCCCCTGCACATGACAGCGCCGCATCAATGTTGACGTCCAATCAGGGGTCAGTATGAGCCACTGTGCCCTGACAGTAGGGAGCGATGTTATGTGGTGTGTAGTGCAGGGATTACTGCCCCTAATCTGCCTGTCATGAAAAAAGAGAGCTCATGATGTTGAATGTAGGCTGTCAACTGTTGGTTCAGCAGCCCCTCGTGTTTTTGGTTGCCATGTCTGTCGGCAAGGAGGTGTGGCCTTCTGCAGTTTCTCTGGGGGTGTGGCTGGAGCAGCTGACGTCGCCATTCGCCAGATCGTCCGTCGCTCAGAGTGGTAGCTACGTACGCTAACCATCTGGTTATTTATGTAGATTAGACGCTGTCTTTTGCTCACCTTGTTTTGTCTCTTTTGTCATAGTGTTCTTGGATCCCTACTTGCCTGCTGGCTGGCTCTCTAAGGCCTTTACCCACCTCGGACTCAACCCAGCCCACTGCAGCGTTTTTTGTGTGTTTGAATGAATCTGTTTATTCCTAATTACACCTCTCCTGTGAGCTGCGCTTGGGTCCATGTCACCATGTCCATGTCGACTTACTATAACAATAGATAGATAATGTGTGCAGCAGCACGTATATATGCTATATTTAGTGAAATAGGAGTGACCACAAACACACACTGAAACGGGGCAGCTGAGAGGCCAGAGGAGTTGGAAGTCCCTTTTGGCCTTTAGAGTCGGTGTGTGTGTATAAACACTTTATAACAACATGGCTTCTTAAAAAATGACAATTGAGAAGGCTGATTTGTAAGTTCTATTCAAGAGGTATTTGCTTGGCCAGGGCTTAGAGTGGTTCACCACCTGGGTTCAGCATGTCAGTGTGCTATTCTGCCTGTATTTTACACGTACAGGTTCGACAACGGTGTTTGTGCTAGAGGAAAAGTAAAGGAGTCAGTAGGGTTCCTTCATTTGGAGAGTAAAGCGATACAGTACAAAACTCTACATCTTATGGATTCCACTGGAGTAATGCAGAAATCCCCAGCCCCGGTGACTTCAGTCGCTCAGTACGGAATGAACCAGCCGTGATGTGTTTGACAGCTTTGTCGAGCTGTGTGGAAACATATGCTCTTCTCGGGCCTCCTGCCTGATGCTGCTGCTTCCATCTAGAGGTCAGCGATGGAGCTTTACATTGCTGAAAAGCACCCATATTTCTACACAATGATGTAATTTAGTGCAAAACAAAACTGATTGCATTGTACAATACGGACACTTCTAAGGTTTCTCCTTTAAGAGACTGTGTAGCGAAATCTGTGTTTGTGTGTCGAGGTCTGACAACACAAATGTTCTGTCCATACCAATTAGTCGCCTGGCTGCCTGTTTAGTCACTGTCAAATGCCGTTTGACTCGGTCGACGACAGATGTTTGAGTATCGGCTCCAGCGGTGGCGCTCAGCAGAGGAGATTACCGCTCAGCTGATGGCTTTTATGAGAATAGAGGGGAGTGCGGGAGAGGGGGTGGCTGTAATTTCACCCAGGGCGAAAAATGACAAAACGATTCACAGTCGAGGGTCTACGGCAGGCGCTTGTTTGTGTTGGTCATTGCATCAAACCAGAGCCTATGCAGCCCTATTATCCGGAAATCGACCTCCACTCCTGCTAAATGACTTCCCCTTGGACCACGGGATGCAAATGGACTGTGGTACAGACAAATGTTTTCTCAGTGAGTGACATTTGAAAAAAAATGGGGGGAACCACAAGACCCGATGTTATGCACCTCAACAGGCTGTAATTAGACCACATCAGAGAAACATTCACAAACACTCATTAATGGCCAAATTAACGGCATCTGTATTGAAAATATTGGTCAGGCACTTATATGAAACTAACCTGCGAAGCAATGCCGATGTTGTGAGTTCAAGCCTCACCTGGAGCACAAATGCTTTAAAAATTGTGCTAAGCACAGACAGTACTGAGTATTGTTGTTGTCACTTTGTACTAAAAGATCACTACAACTCCAATCTCCGGTATTTGTACTAGCTTCTAACAGGATGGAGACTTGTTGCCTTGTTTGTATTTCTGCTGATGAGCACAAAAGCCCTCCATCAAACCTAGTGACCAAGATGACCAGAGGTTTGATGTTCCAGTGGCGCAATCGGTCAGCGCGCAGTACTTATAAGACAGTATCTGAGAAATGCTGAGGTTGTGAGTTCGAGCCTCACCTGGAACACTGAAGTTTTAATGTTGGACGTGAGCAATAGCAGACGCTTCTATAAGCCACCAGCAACAAATGTAGCCCCTTAATTCTTTTAACCGCGTCGGAGGATCATTTAGCTTTGCAACTCAGTTGTTTTAGAATTCTTTAAAAAAGGGTATCTCTGCCTTTGAAATGAAATAACCATCTTGTTCTGTTGAAAATGCACCATGACTCTTCCAAAACACTACAACGTCGTCTAAATTGATGCAGGCGTGTCCCTAAGCGCCTTAGAGGCACCTTGCTCCATGCTGCTTCAACTAAACTCCATTTTTTGCACCACTCCAAGGCTCCAGTGGCGCAATTGGTCAGTGCGTGGTACTTATATGACAGTAACCTGCGAAGCAATGCCGAGGTTGTGAGTTCGAGCCTCACCTGGAGCACAGATGCTTATATGACAGTAATCCTGCGAAGCAATGCTGAGGTTGTGAGTTCGAGCCTCACCTGGAGCACAGATGCTTTAAAGTTTGTGCAGAGTACAGATTATTGTTGTTATCACTTTGTACTAAAAGACTACTAATACTCCAATCGTCGCCATTTGTACTAGCTTCTGACGGGATGGAGAATTGACCTGTTTGAGCCTTCCTTTTTATGGCTCCCTCTGATTTTGTAGCTACCTTGATCGATCCACCTGTCTCCCTCAGTTCATTCAGGTGTGTTTTTGTGTCTGACTGGAAGGAACAGTCGGCAAAATCCTGACGCCATCCTTTGGTCTTGGAGATGTTTTTTGCCGTAAGTTGGTCAGCAAGTCATGTTCCAGTGGCGCAATCGGTCAGCGCGCAGTACTTATAAGACAGTATCTGAGAAATGCTGAGGTTGTGAGTTCGAGCCTCACCTGGAACACTGAAGTTTTAATGCTGGACGTGAGCAATAGGCAGACGCTTCTATAAGCCACTAGCAACAAATGTAGCCACTTAATTCTTTTAACCGCGTCGGAGCATCACTTAGCTTTGCAAGTCAGTTGTTTTAGAATTCTTTAAAAAAGGGTATCTCTGCCTTTGAAATGAAATAACCATCTTGTTCTGTTGAAAATGCACCATGACTCTTCCAAAACACTACAACGTCGTCTAAATTGATGCAGGCGTGTCCCTAAGCGCCTTAGAGGCACCTTGCTCCATGCTGCCCCAACTAAACTCCTGTTTTTGCCGTAAATAGTTCAGCAAGTCATGTTCCAGTGGCGCAATCGGTCAGCGCGCAGTACTTATAAGACAGTATCTGAGAAATGCTGAGGTTGTGAGTTCGAGCCTCACCTGGAACACTGAAGTTTTAATGCTGGACGTGAGCAATAGCAGACGCTTCTATAAGCCACTAGCAACAAATGTAGCCACTTAATTCTTTTAACCGCGTCGGAGCATCACTTAGCTTTGCAACTCAGTTGTTTTAGAATTCTTTAAAAAAGGGTATCTCTGCCTTTGAAATGAAATAACCATCTTGTTCTGTTGAAAATGCACCATGACTCTTCCAAAACACTACAACGTCGTCTAAATTGATGCAGGCGTGTCCCTAAGCGCCTTAGAGGCACCTTGCTCCATGCTGCTTCAACTAAACTCCTGTTTTTGCCGTAAATTGGTCAGCAAGTCATGTTCCAGTGGCGCAATCGGTCAGCGCGCAGTACTTATAAGACAGTATCTGAGAAATGCTGAGGTTGTGAGTTCGAGCCTCACCTGGAACACTGAAGTTTTAATGCTGGACGTGAGCAATAGCAGACGCTTCTATAAGCCACTAGCAACAAATGTAGCCACTTAATTCTTTTAACCGCGTCAGAGCATCATTTAGCTTTGAAAGTCAGTTGTTTTAGAATTCTTTAAAAAAGGGTATCTCTGCCTTTGAAATGAAATAACCATCTTGTTCTGTTGAAAATGCACCATGACTCTTCCAAAACACTACAACGTCGTCTAAATTGATGCAGGCGTGTCACTAAGCGCCTTAGAGGCACCTTGCTCCATGCTGCTTCAACTAAACTCCTGTTTTTGCACCACTCCAAGGCTCCAGTGGCGCAATTGGTCAGCGCGCGGTACTTATATGACAGTAACCTGCGAAGCAATGCCGAGGTTGTGAGTTCTAGCCTCACCTGGAGCACAGATGCTTTAAAGTTTGTGCAGAGTACAGATTATTGTTGTTATCACTTTGTACTAAAAGACTACTAATACTCCAATCGTCACAATTTGTACTAGCTTCTGACGGGATGGAGAGTTGAATTGTTTGAGCCTTCCTTCTTATGGCTCCCTCTGATTTTGTAGCTACCTTGATTGATCCACCTGTCTCCCTCAGTTCATTCAGGTGTGTTTTTGTGTCTGACTGGAAGGAACAGTCGGCAAAATCCTGACGCCATCCTTTGGTCTTGGAGATGTTTTTTTGCCGTAAATTGTTCAGCAAGTCATGTTCCAGTGGCGCAATCGGTCAGCGCGCAGTACTTATAAGACAGTATCTGAGAAATGCTGAGGTTGTGAGTTCGAGCCTCACCTGGAACACTGAAGTTTTAATGCTGGACGTGAGCAATAGCAGACGCTTCTATAAGCCACTAGCAACAAATGTAGCCACTTAATTCTTTTAACCGCGTCGGAGCATCACTTAGCTTTGCAAGTCAGTTGTTTTAGAATTCTTTAAAAAAGGGTATCTCTGCCTTTGAAATGAAATAACCATCTTGTTCTGTTGAAAATGCACCATGACTCTTCCAAAACACTACAACGTCGTCTAAATTGATGCAGGCGTGTCACTAAGCGCCTTAGAGGCACCTTGCTCCATGCTGCTTCAACTAAACTCCTGTTTTTGCCGTAAATTGGTCAGCAAGTCATGTTCCAGTGGCGCAATCGGTCAGCGCGCAGTACTTATAAGACAGTATCTGAGAAATGCTGAGGTTGTGAGTTCGAGCCTCACCTGGAACACTGAAGTTTTAATGCTGGACGTGAGCAATAGCAGACGCTTCTATAAGCCACTAGCAACAAATGTAGCCACTTAATTCTTTTAACCGCGTCGGAGCATCACTTAGCTTTGCAAGTCAGTTGTTTTAGAATTCTTTAAAAAAGGGTATCTCTGCCTTTGAAATGAAATAACCATCTTGTTCTGTTGAAAATGCACCATGACTCTTCCAAAACACTACAACGTCGTCTAAATTGATGCAGGCGTGTCACTAAGCGCCTTAGAGGCACCTTGCTCCATGCTGCTTCAACTAAACTCCTGTTTTTGCCGTAAATTGGTCAGCAAGTCATGTTCCAGTGGCGCAATCGGTCAGCGCGCAGTACTTATAAGACAGTATCTGAGAAATGCTGAGGTTGTGAGTTCGAGCCTCACCTGGAACACTGAAGTTTTAATGCTGGACGTGAGCAATAGCAGACGCTTCTATAAGCCACTAGCAACAAATGTAGCCACTTAATTCTTTTAACCGCGTCGGAGCATCACTTAGCTTTGCAACTCAGTTGTTTTAGAATTCTTTAAAAAAGGGTATCTCTGCCTTTGAAATGAAATAACCATCTTGTTCTGTTGAAAATGCACCATGACTCTTCCAAAACACTACAACGTCGTCTAAATTGATGCAGGCGTGTCCCTAAGCGCCTTAGAGGCACCTTGCTCCATGCTGCTTCAACTAAACTCCTGTTTTTGCCGTAAATTGGTCAGCAAGTCATGTTCCAGTGGCGCAATCGGTCAGCGCGCAGTACTTATAAGACAGTATCTGAGAAATGCTGAGGTTGTGAGTTCGAGCCTCACCTGGAACACTGAAGTTTTAATGCTGGACGTGAGCAATAGCAGACGCTTCTATAAGCCACTAGCAACAAATGTAGCCACTTAATTCTTTTAACCGCGTCGGAGCATCACTTAGCTTTGCAAGTCAGTTGTTTTAGAATTCTTTAAAAAAGGGTATCTCTGCCTTTGAAATGAAATAACCATCTTGTTCTGTTGAAAATGCACCATGACTCTTCCAAAACACTACAACGTCGTCTAAATTGATGCAGGCGTGTCCCTAAGCGCCTTAGAGGCACCTTGCTCCATGCTGCTTCAACTAAACTCCTGTTTTTGCACCACTCCAAGGCTCCAGTGGCGCAATTGGTCAGCGCGCGGTACTTATATGACAGTAACCTGCGAAGCAATGCCGAGGTTGTGAGTTCTAGCCTCACCTGGAGCACAGATGCTTTAAAGTTTGTGCAGAGTACAGATTATTGTTGTTATCACTTTGTACTAAAAGACTACTAATACTCCAATCGTCACAATTTGTACTAGCTTCTGACGGGATGGAGAGTTGAATTGTTTGAGCCTTCCTTCTTATGGCTCCCTCTGATTTTGTAGCTACCTTGATTGATCCACCTGTCTCCCTCAGTTCATTCAGGTGTGTTTTTGTGTCTGACTGGAAGGAACAGTCGGCAAAATCCTGACGCCATCCTTTGGTCTTGGAGATGTTTTTTTGCCGTAAATTGGTCAGCAAGTCATGTTCCAGTGGCGCAATCGGTCAGCGCGCAGTACTTATAAGACAGTATCTGAGAAATGCTGAGGTTGTGAGTTCGAGCCTCACCTGGAACACTGAAGTTTTAATGCTGGACGTGAGCAATAGCAGACGCTTCTATAAGCCACTAGCAACAAATGTAGCCACTTAATTCTTTTAACCGCGTCGGAGCATCACTTAGCTTTGCAAGTCAGTTGTTTTAGAATTCTTTAAAAAAGGGTATCTCTGCCTTTGAAATGAAATAACCATCTTGTTCTGTTGAAAATGCACCATGACTCTTCCAAAACACTACAACGTCGTCTAAATTGATGCAGGCGTGTCCCTAAGCGCCTTAGAGGCACCTTGCTCCATGCTGCTTCAACTAAACTCCTGTTTTTGCCGTAAATTGGTCAGCAAGTCATGTTCCAGTGGCGCAATCGGTCAGCGCGCAGTACTTATAAGACAGTATCTGAGAAATGCTGAGGTTGTGAGTTCGAGCCTCACCTGGAACACTGAAGTTTTAATGCTGGACGTGAGCAATAGCAGACGCTTCTATAAGCCACTAGCAACAAATGTAGCCACTTAATTCTTTTAACCGCGTCGGAGCATCACTTAGCTTTGCAAGTCAGTTGTTTTAGAATTCTTTAAAAAAGGGTATCTCTGCCTTTGAAATGAAATAACCATCTTGTTCTGTTGAAAATGCACCATGACTCTTCCAAAACACTACAACGTCGTCTAAATTGATGCAGGCGTGTCACTAAGCGCCTTAGAGGCACCTTGCTCCATGCTGCTTCAACTAAACTCCTGTTTTTGCCGTAAATTGGTCAGCAAGTCATGTTCCAGTGGCGCAATCGGTCAGCGCGCAGTACTTATAAGACAGTATCTGAGAAATGCTGAGGTTGTGAGTTCGAGCCTCACCTGGAACACTGAAGTTTTAATGCTGGACGTGAGCAATAGCAGACGCTTCTATAAGCCACTAGCAACAAATGTAGCCACTTAATTCTTTTAACCGCGTCGGAGCATCACTTAGCTTTGCAAGTCAGTTGTTTTAGAATTCTTTAAAAAAGGGTATCTCTGCCTTTGAAATGAAATAACCATCTTGTTCTGTTGAAAATGCACCATGACTCTTCCAAAACACTACAACGTCGTCTAAATTGATGCAGGCGTGTCCCTAAGCGCCTTAGAGGCACCTTGCTCCATGCTGCTTCAACTAAACTCCTGTTTTTGCCGTAAATTGGTCAGCAAGTCATGTTCCAGTGGCGCAATCGGTCAGCGCGCAGTACTTATAAGACAGTATCTGAGAAATGCTGAGGTTGTGAGTTCGAGCCTCACCTGGAACACTGAAGTTTTAATGCTGGACGTGAGCAATAGCAGACGCTTCTATAAGCCACTAGCAACAAATGTAGCCACTTAATTCTTTTAACCGCGTCGGAGCATCACTTAGCTTTGCAAGTCAGTTGTTTTAGAATTCTTTAAAAAAGGGTATCTCTGCCTTTGAAATGAAATAACCATCTTGTTCTGTTGAAAATGCACCATGACTCTTCCAAAACACTACAACGTCGTCTAAATTGATGCAGGCGTGTCACTAAGCGCCTTAGAGGCACCTTGCTCCATGCTGCTTCAACTAAACTCCTGTTTTTGCCGTAAATTGGTCAGCAAGTCATGTTCCAGTGGCGCAATCGGTCAGCGCGCAGTACTTATAAGACAGTATCTGAGAAATGCTGAGGTTGTGAGTTCGAGCCTCACCTGGAACACTGAAGTTTTAATGCTGGACGTGAGCAATAGCAGACGCTTCTATAAGCCACTAGCAACAAATGTAGCCACTTAATTCTTTTAACCGCGTCGGAGCATCACTTAGCTTTGCAAGTCAGTTGTTTTAGAATTCTTTAAAAAAGGGTATCTCTGCCTTTGAAATGAAATAACCATCTTGTTCTGTTGAAAATGCACCATGACTCTTCCAAAACACTACAACGTCGTCTAAATTGATGCAGGCGTGTCACTAAGCGCCTTAGAGGCACCTTGCTCCATGCTGCTTCAACTAAACTCCTGTTTTTGCCGTAAATTGGTCAGCAAGTCATGTTCCAGTGGCGCAATCGGTCAGCGCGCAGTACTTATAAGACAGTATCTGAGAAATGCTGAGGTTGTGAGTTCGAGCCTCACCTGGAACACTGAAGTTTTAATGCTGGACGTGAGCAATAGCAGACGCTTCTATAAGCCACTAGCAACAAATGTAGCCACTTAATTCTTTTAACCGCGTCGGAGCATCACTTAGCTTTGCAAGTCAGTTGTTTTAGAATTCTTTAAAAAAGGGTATCTCTGCCTTTGAAATGAAATAACCATCTTGTTCTGTTGAAAATGCACCATGACTCTTCCAAAACACTACAACGTCGTCTAAATTGATGCAGGCGTGTCCCTAAGCGCCTTAGAGGCACCTTGCTCCATGCTGCTTCAACTAAACTCCTGTTTTTGCACCACTCCAAGGCTCCAGTGGCGCAATTGGTCAGCGCGCGGTACTTATATGACAGTAACCTGCGAAGCAATGCCGAGGTTGTGAGTTCTAGCCTCACCTGGAGCACAGATGCTTTAAAGTTTGTGCAGAGTACAGATTATTGTTGTTATCACTTTGTACTAAAAGACTACTAATACTCCAATCGTCACAATTTGTACTAGCTGCTGACGGGATGGAGAGTTGAATTGTTTGAGCCTTCCTTCTTATGGCTCCCTCTGATTTTGTAGCTACCTTGATTGATCCACCTGTCTCCCTCAGTTCATTCAGGTGTGTTTTTGTGTCTGACTGGAAGGAACAGTCGGCAAAATCCTGACGCCATCCTTTGGTCTTGGAGATGTTTTTTTGCCGTAAATTGTTCAGCAAGTCATGTTCCAGTGGCGCAATCGGTCAGCGCGCAGTACTTATAAGACAGTATCTGAGAAATGCTGAGGTTGTGAGTTCGAGCCTCACCTGGAACACTGAAGTTTTAATGCTGGACGTGAGCAATAGCAGACGCTTCTATAAGCCACTAGCAACAAATGTAGCCACTTAATTCTTTTAACCGCGTCGGAGCATCACTTAGCTTTGCAAGTCAGTTGTTTTAGAATTCTTTAAAAAAGGGTATCTCTGCCTTTGAAATGAAATAACCATCTTGTTCTGTTGAAAATGCACCATGACTCTTCCAAAACACTACAACGTCGTCTAAATTGATGCAGGCGTGTCCCTAAGCGCCTTAGAGGCACCTTGCTCCATGCTGCTTCAACTAAACTCCTGTTTTTGCCGTAAATTGGTCAGCAAGTCATGTTCCAGTGGCGCAATCGGTCAGCGCGCAGTACTTATAAGACAGTATCTGAGAAATGCTGAGGTTGTGAGTTCGAGCCTCACCTGGAACACTGAAGTTTTAATGCTGGACGTGAGCAATAGCAGACGCTTCTATAAGCCACTAGCAACAAATGTAGCCACTTAATTCTTTTAACCGCGTCGGAGCATCACTTAGCTTTGCAAGTCAGTTGTTTTAGAATTCTTTAAAAAAGGGTATCTCTGCCTTTGAAATGAAATAACCATCTTGTTCTGTTGAAAATGCACCATGACTCTTCCAAAACACTACAACGTCGTCTAAATTGATGCAGGCGTGTCCCTAAGCGCCTTAGAGGCACCTTGCTCCATGCTGCTTCAACTAAACTCCTGTTTTTGCCGTAAATTGGTCAGCAAGTCATGTTCCAGTGGCGCAATCGGTCAGCGCGCAGTACTTATAAGACAGTATCTGAGAAATGCTGAGGTTGTGAGTTCGAGCCTCACCTGGAACACTGAAGTTTTAATGCTGGACGTGAGCAATAGCAGACGCTTCTATAAGCCACTAGCAACAAATGTAGCCACTTAATTCTTTTAACCGCGTCGGAGCATCACTTAGCTTTGCAAGTCAGTTGTTTTAGAATTCTTTAAAAAAGGGTATCTCTGCCTTTGAAATGAAATAACCATCTTGTTCTGTTGAAAATGCACCATGACTCTTCCAAAACACTACAACGTCGTCTAAATTGATGCAGGCGTGTCCCTAAGCGCCTTAGAGGCACCTTGCTCCATGCTGCTTCAACTAAACTCCTGTTTTTGCCGTAAATTGGTCAGCAAGTCATGTTCCAGTGGCGCAATCGGTCAGCGCGCAGTACTTATAAGACAGTATCTGAGAAATGCTGAGGTTGTGAGTTCGAGCCTCACCTGGAACACTGAAGTTTTAATGCTGGACGTGAGCAATAGCAGACGCTTCTATAAGCCACTAGCAACAAATGTAGCCACTTAATTCTTTTAACCGCGTCGGAGCATCACTTAGCTTTGCAAGTCAGTTGTTTTAGAATTCTTTAAAAAAGGGTATCTCTGCCTTTGAAATGAAATAACCATCTTGTTCTGTTGAAAATGCACCATGACTCTTCCAAAACACTACAACGTCGTCTAAATTGATGCAGGCGTGTCACTAAGCGCCTTAGAGGCACCTTGCTCCATGCTGCTTCAACTAAACTCCTGTTTTTGCCGTAAATTGGTCAGCAAGTCATGTTCCAGTGGCGCAATCGGTCAGCGCGCAGTACTTATAAGACAGTATCTGAGAAATGCTGAGGTTGTGAGTTCGAGCCTCACCTGGAACACTGAAGTTTTAATGCTGGACGTGAGCAATAGCAGACGCTTCTATAAGCCACTAGCAACAAATGTAGCCACTTAATTCTTTTAACCGCGTCGGAGCATCACTTAGCTTTGCAAGTCAGTTGTTTTAGAATTCTTTAAAAAAGGGTATCTCTGCCTTTGAAATGAAATAACCATCTTGTTCTGTTGAAAATGCACCATGACTCTTCCAAAACACTACAACGTCGTCTAAATTGATGCAGGCGTGTCACTAAGCGCCTTAGAGGCACCTTGCTCCATGCTGCTTCAACTAAACTCCTGTTTTTGCCGTAAATTGGTCAGCAAGTCATGTTCCAGTGGCGCAATCGGTCAGCGCGCAGTACTTATAAGACAGTATCTGAGAAATGCTGAGGTTGTGAGTTCGAGCCTCACCTGGAACACTGAAGTTTTAATGCTGGACGTGAGCAATAGCAGACGCTTCTATAAGCCACTAGCAACAAATGTAGCCACTTAATTCTTTTAACCGCGTCGGAGCATCACTTAGCTTTGCAAGTCAGTTGTTTTAGAATTCTTTAAAAAAGGGTATCTCTGCCTTTGAAATGAAATAACCATCTTGTTCTGTTGAAAATGCACCATGACTCTTCCAAAACACTACAACGTCGTCTAAATTGATGCAGGCGTGTCACTAAGCGCCTTAGAGGCACCTTGCTCCATGCTGCTTCAACTAAACTCCTGTTTTTGTCCGTAAATTGGTCAGCAAGTCATGTTCCAGTGGCGCAATCGGTCAGCGCGCAGTACTTATAAGACAGTATCTGAGAAATGCTGAGGTTGTGAGTTCGAGCCTCACCTGGAACACTGAAGTTTTAATGCTGGACGTGAGCAATAGCAGACGCTTCTATAAGCCACTAGCAACAAATGTAGCCACTTAATTCTTTTAACCGCGTCGGAGCATCACTTAGCTTTGCAAGTCAGTTGTTTTAGAATTCTTTAAAAAAGGGTATCTCTGCCTTTGAAATGAAATAACCATCTTGTTCTGTTGAAAATGCACCATGACTCTTCCAAAACACTACAACGTCGTCTAAATTGATGCAGGCGTGTCACTAAGCGCCTTAGAGGCACCTTGCTCCATGCTGCTTCAACTAAACTCCTGTTTTTGCCGTAAATTGGTCAGCAAGTCATGTTCCAGTGGCGCAATCGGTCAGCGCGCAGTACTTATAAGACAGTATCTGAGAAATGCTGAGGTTGTGAGTTCGAGCCTCACCTGGAACACTGAAGTTTTAATGCTGGACGTGAGCAATAGCAGACGCTTCTATAAGCCACTAGCAACAAATGTAGCCACTTAATTCTTTTAACCGCGTCGGAGCATCACTTAGCTTTGCAAGTCAGTTGTTTTAGAATTCTTTAAAAAAGGGTATCTCTGCCTTTGAAATGAAATAACCATCTTGTTCTGTTGAAAATGCACCATGACTCTTCCAAAACACTACAACGTCGTCTAAATTGATGCAGGCGTGTCCCTAAGCGCCTTAGAGGCACCTTGCTCCATGCTGCTTCAACTAAACTCCTGTTTTTGCCGTAAATTGGTCAGCAAGTCATGTTCCAGTGGCGCAATCGGTCAGCGCGCAGTACTTATAAGACAGTATCTGAGAAATGCTGAGGTTGTGAGTTCGAGCCTCACCTGGAACACTGAAGTTTTAATGCTGGACGTGAGCAATAGCAGACGCTTCTATAAGCCACTAGCAACAAATGTAGCCACTTAATTCTTTTAACCGCGTCGGAGCATCACTTAGCTTTGCAAGTCAGTTGTTTTAGAATTCTTTAAAAAAGGGTATCTCTGCCTTTGAAATGAAATAACCATCTTGTTCTGTTGAAAATGCACCATGACTCTTCCAAAACACTACAACGTCGTCTAAATTGATGCAGGCGTGTCCCTAAGCGCCTTAGAGGCACCTTGCTCCATGCTGCTTCAACTAAACTCCTGTTTTTGCACCACTCCAAGGCTCCAGTGGCGCAATTGGTCAGCGCGCGGTACTTATATGACAGTAACCTGCGAAGCAATGCCGAGGTTGTGAGTTCTAGCCTCACCTGGAGCACAGATGCTTTAAAGTTTGTGCAGAGTACAGATTATTGTTGTTATCACTTTGTACTAAAAGACTACTAATACTCCAATCGTCACAATTTGTACTAGCTGCTGACGGGATGGAGAGTTGAATTGTTTGAGCCTTCCTTCTTATGGCTCCCTCTGATTTTGTAGCTACCTTGATTGATCCACCTGTCTCCCTCAGTTCATTCAGGTGTGTTTTTGTGTCTGACTGGAAGGAACAGTCGGCAAAATCCTGACGCCATCCTTTGGTCTTGGAGATGTTTTTTTGCCGTAAATTGTTCAGCAAGTCATGTTCCAGTGGCGCAATCGGTCAGCGCGCAGTACTTATAAGACAGTATCTGAGAAATGCTGAGGTTGTGAGTTCGAGCCTCACCTGGAACACTGAAGTTTTAATGCTGGACGTGAGCAATAGCAGACGCTTCTATAAGCCACTAGCAACAAATGTAGCCACTTAATTCTTTTAACCGCGTCGGAGCATCACTTAGCTTTGCAAGTCAGTTGTTTTAGAATTCTTTAAAAAAGGGTATCTCTGCCTTTGAAATGAAATAACCATCTTGTTCTGTTGAAAATGCACCATGACTCTTCCAAAACACTACAACGTCGTCTAAATTGATGCAGGCGTGTCCCTAAGCGCCTTAGAGGCACCTTTCTCCATGCTGCTTCAACTAAACTCCTGTTTTTGCCGTAAATTGGTCAGCAAGTCATGTTCCAGTGGCGCAATCGGTCAGCGCGCAGTACTTATAAGACAGTATCTGAGAAATGCTGAGGTTGTGAGTTCGAGCCTCACCTGGAACACTGAAGTTTTAATGCTGGACGTGAGCAATAGCAGACGCTTCTATAAGCCACTAGCAACAAATGTAGCCACTTAATTCTTTTAACCGCGTCGGAGCATCACTTAGCTTTGCAAGTCAGTTGTTTTAGAATTCTTTAAAAAAGGGTATCTCTGCCTTTGAAATGAAATAACCATCTTGTTCTGTTGAAAATGCACCATGACTCTTGCAAAACACTACAACGTCGTCTAAATTGATGCAGGCGTGTCCCTAAGCGCCTTAGAGGCACCTTGCTCCATGCTGCTTCAACTAAACTCCTGTTTTTGCACCACTCCAAGGCTCCAGTGGCGCAATTGGTCAGCGCGCGGTACTTATATGACAGTAACCTGCGAAGCAATGCCGAGGTTGTGAGTTCTAGCCTCACCTGGAGCACAGATGCTTTAAAGTTTGTGCAGAGTACAGATTATTGTTGTTATCACTTTGTACTAAAAGACTACTAATACTCCAATCGTCACAATTTGTACTAGCTGCTGACGGGATGGAGAGTTGAATTGTTTGAGCCTTCCTTCTTATGGCTCCCTCTGATTTTGTAGCTACCTTGATTGATCCACCTGTCTCCCTCAGTTCATTCAGGTGTGTTTTTGTGTCTGACTGGAAGGAACAGTCGGCAAAATCCTGACGCCATCCTTTGGTCTTGGAGATGTTTTTTTGCCGTAAATTGGTCAGCAAGTCATGTTCCAGTGGCGCAATCGGTCAGCGCGCAGTACTTATAAGACAGTATCTGAGAAATGCTGAGGTTGTGAGTTCGAGCCTCACCTGGAACACTGAAGTTTTAATGCTGGACAGTGAGCAATAGCAGACGCTTCTATAAGCCACTAGCAACAAATGTAGCCACTTAATTCTTTTAACCGCGTCGGAGCATCACTTAGCTTTGCAAGTCAGTTGTTTTAGAATTCTTTAAAAAAGGGTATCTCTGCCTTTGAAATGAAATAACCATCTTGTTCTGTTGAAAATGCACCATGACTCTTCCAAAACACTACAACGTCGTCTAAATTGATGCAGGCGTGTCCCTAAGCGCCTTAGAGGCACCTTGCTCCATGCTGCTTCAACTAAACTCCTGTTTTTGCGCCACTCCAAGGCTCCAGTGGCGCAATTGGTCAGCGCGCGGTACTTATATGACAGTAACCTGCGAAGCAATGCCGAGGTTGTGAGTTCTAGCCTCACCTGGAGCACAGATGCTTTAAAGTTTGTGCAGAGTACAGATTATTGTTGTTATCACTTTGTACTAAAAGACTACTAATACTCCAATCGTCACAATTTGTACTAGCTGCTGACGGGATGGAGAGTTGAATTGTTTGAGCCTTCCTTCTTATGGCTCCCTCTGATTTTGTAGCTACCTTGATTGATCCACCTGTCTCCCTCAGTTCATTCAGGTGTGTTTTTGTGTCTGACTGGAAGGAACAGTCGGCAAAATCCTGACGCCATCCTTTGGTCTTGGAGATGTTTTTTTGCCGTAAATTGTTCAGCAAGTCATGTTCCAGTGGCGCAATCGGTCAGCGCGCAGTACTTATAAGACAGTATCTGAGAAATGCTGAGGTTGTGAGTTCGAGCCTCACCTGGAACACTGAAGTTTTAATGCTGGACGTGAGCAATAGCAGACGCTTCTATAAGCCACTAGCAACAAATGTAGCCACTTAATTCTTTTAACCGCGTCGGAGCATCACTTAGCTTTGCAAGTCAGTTGTTTTAGAATTCTTTAAAAAAGGGTATCTCTGCCTTTGAAATGAAATAACCATCTTGTTCTGTTGAAAATGCACCATGACTCTTCCAAAACACTACAACGTCGTCTAAATTGATGCAGGCGTGTCCCTAAGCGCCTTAGAGGCACCTTTCTCCATGCTGCTTCAACTAAACTCCTGTTTTTGCCGTAAATTGGTCAGCAAGTCATGTTCCAGTGGCGCAATCGGTCAGCGCGCAGTACTTATAAGACAGTATCTGAGAAATGCTGAGGTTGTGAGTTCGAGCCTCACCTGGAACACTGAAGTTTTAATGCTGGACGTGAGCAATAGCAGACGCTTCTATAAGCCACTAGCAACAAATGTAGCCACTTAATTCTTTTAACCGCGTCGGAGCATCACTTAGCTTTGCAAGTCAGTTGTTTTAGAATTCTTTAAAAAAGGGTATCTCTGCCTTTGAAATGAAATAACCATCTTGTTCTGTTGAAAATGCACCATGACTCTTCCAAAACACTACAACGTCGTCTAAATTGATGCAGGCGTGTCCCTAAGCGCCTTAGAGGCACCTTGCTCCATGCTGCTTCAACTAAACTCCTGTTTTTGCACCACTCCAAGGCTCCAGTGGCGCAATTGGTCAGCGCGCGGTACTTATATGACAGTAACCTGCGAAGCAATGCCGAGGTTGTGAGTTCTAGCCTCACCTGGAGCACAGATGCTTTAAAGTTTGTGCAGAGTACAGATTATTGTTGTTATCACTTTGTACTAAAAGACTACTAATACTCCAATCGTCACAATTTGTACTAGCTGCTGACGGGATGGAGAGTTGAATTGTTTGAGCCTTCCTTCTTATGGCTCCCTCTGATTTTGTAGCTACCTTGATTGATCCACCTGTCTCCCTCAGTTCATTCAGGTGTGTTTTTGTGTCTGACTGGAAGGAACAGTCGGCAAAATCCTGACGCCATCCTTTGGTCTTGGAGATGTTTTTTTGCCGTAAATTGTTCAGCAAGTCATGTTCCAGTGGCGCAATCGGTCAGCGCGCAGTACTTATAAGACAGTATCTGAGAAATGCTGAGGTTGTGAGTTCGAGCCTCACCTGGAACACTGAAGTTTTAATGCTGGACGTGAGCAATAGCAGACGCTTCTATAAGCCACTAGCAACAAATGTAGCCACTTAATTCTTTTAACCGCGTCGGAGCATCACTTAGCTTTGCAAGTCAGTTGTTTTAGAATTCTTTAAAAAAGGGTATCTCTGCCTTTGAAATGAAATAACCATCTTGTTCTGTTGAAAATGCACCATGACTCTTCCAAAACACTACAACGTCGTCTAAATTGATGCAGGCGTGTCCCTAAGCGCCTTAGAGGCACCTTTCTCCATGCTGCTTCAACTAAACTCCTGTTTTTGCCGTAAATTGGTCAGCAAGTCATGTTCCAGTGGCGCAATCGGTCAGCGCGCAGTACTTATAAGACAGTATCTGAGAAATGCTGAGGTTGTGAGTTCGAGCCTCACCTGGAACACTGAAGTTTTAATGCTGGACGTGAGCAATAGCAGACGCTTCTATAAGCCACTAGCAACAAATGTAGCCACTTAATTCTTTTAACCGCGTCGGAGCATCACTTAGCTTATCAAGTCAGTTGTTTTAGAATTCTTTAAAAAAGGGTATCTCTGCCTTTGAAATGAAATAACCATCTTGTTCTGTTGAAAATGCACCATGACTCTTCCAAAACACTACAACGTCGTCTAAATTGATGCAGGCGTGTCACTAAGCGCCTTAGAGGCACCTTGCTCCATGCTGCTTCAACTAAACTCCTGTTTTTGCCGTAAATTGGTCAGCAAGTCATGTTCCAGTGGCGCAATCGGTCAGCGCGCAGTACTTATAAGACAGTATCTGAGAAATGCTGAGGTTGTGAGTTCGAGCCTCACCTGGAACACTGAAGTTTTAATGCTGGACGTGAGCAATAGCAGACGCTTCTATAAGCCACTAGCAACAAATGTAGCCACTTAATTCTTTTAACCGCGTCGGAGCATCACTTAGCTTTGCAAGTCAGTTGTTTTAGAATTCTTTAAAAAAGGGTATCTCTGCCTTTGAAATGAAATAACCATCTTGTTCTGTTGAAAATGCACCATGACTCTTCCAAAACACTACAACGTCGTCTAAATTGATGCAGGCGTGTCCCTAAGCGCCTTAGAGGCACCTTGCTCCATGCTGCTTCAACTAAACTCCTGTTTTTGCACCACTCCAAGGCTCCAGTGGCGCAATTGGTCAGCGCGCGGTACTTATATGACAGTAACCTGCGAAGCAATGCCGAGGTTGTGAGTTCTAGCCTCACCTGGAGCACAGATGCTTTAAAGTTTGTGCAGAGTACAGATTATTGTTGTTATCACTTTGTACTAAAAGACTACTAATACTCCAATCGTCACAATTTGTACTAGCTTCTGACGGGATGGAGAGTTGAATTGTTTGAGCCTTCCTTCTTATGGCTCCCTCTGATTTTGTAGCTACCTTGATTGATCCACCTGTCTCCCTCAGTTCATTCAGGTGTGTTTTTGTGTCTGACTGGAAGGAACAGTCGGCAAAATCCTGACGCCATCCTTTGGTCTTGGAGATGTTTTTTTGCCGTAAATTGTTCAGCAAGTCATGTTCCAGTGGCGCAATCGGTCAGCGCGCAGTACTTATAAGACAGTATCTGAGAAATGCTGAGGTTGTGAGTTCGAGCCTCACCTGGAACACTGAAGTTTTAATGCTGGACGTGAGCAATAGCAGACGCTTCTATAAGCCACTAGCAACAAATGTAGCCACTTAATTCTTTTAACCGCGTCGGAGCATCACTTAGCTTTGCAAGTCAGTTGTTTTAGAATTCTTTAAAAAAGGGTATCTCTCCCTTTGAAATGAAATAACCATCTTGTTCTGTTGAAAATGCACCATGACTCTTCCAAAACACTACAAAGTCGTCTAAATTGATGCAGGCGTGTCCCTAAGCGCCTTAGAGGCACCTTGCTCCATGCTGCTTCAACTAAACTCCTGTTTTTGCCGTAAATTGGTCAGCAAGTCATGTTCCAGTGGCGCAATCGGTCAGCGCGCAGTACTTATAAGACAGTATCTGAGAAATGCTGAGGTTGTGAGTTCGAGCCTCACCTGGAACACTGAAGTTTTAATGCTGGACGTGAGCAATAGCAGACGCTTCTATAAGCCACTAGCAACAAATGTAGCCCCTTAATTCTTTTAACCGCGTCAGAGCATCATTTAGCTTTGAAAGTCAGTTGTTTTAGAATTCTTTAAAAAAGGGTATCTCTGCCTTTGAAATGAAATAACCATCTTGTTCTGTTGAAAATGCACCATGACTCTTCCAAAACACTACAACGTCGTCTAAATTGATGCAGGCGTGTCCCTAAGCGCCTTAGAGGCACCTTGCTCCATGCTGCTTCAACTAAACTCCTGTTTTTGCACCACTCCAAGGCTCCAGTGGCGCAATTGGTCAGCGCGCGGTACTTATATGACAGTAACCTGCGAAGGAATGCTGAGGCTGACGGGATGGAGAGTTGACTTGTTTGAGCCTTCCTTTTTATGGCTCCCTCTGATTTTGTAGCTACCTTGATCGATCCACCTGTCTCCCTCAGTTCATTCAGGTGTGTTTTTGTGTCTGACTGGAAGGAACAGTCGGCGAAATCCTGACGCCATCCTTTGGTCTTGGAGATGTTTTTTTGCCGTAAATTGGTCAGCAAGTCATGTTCCAGTGGCGCAATCGGTCAGAGTGCAGTACTTATAAGACAGTATCTGAGAAATGCTGAGGTTGTGAGTTCAAGCGTCACCTGGAACACGGAGGTTTTAATGCTGGACGTGAGCAATAGCAGACGCTGATCATCAGTTTAAGATTACTCAACGCTAATTTAACCTGTAATGTAACATTTTTATCCGTTTTTTTCACTCAATTCTTCTTTTATGATAAACCATTTTTTTCTTACCGTGTTTTCCAGCAGCCGGGCGTAGGGGGAAGGCTAGAGAGCATGGATGAGCCAGGAAGCGGGAACGGTAGCAGCCAGAGGAAAAAGCCACCATGGCTCAATCTGGACATTCCCACCATCCGACTGACGGCGTGCGACACGCCTACACTCCCACAGGTAAAACCAAGCCAGAGCAGTGGCGGTAGATTTAGATTTAGAGTAGTTGAGACGAGTAGGGGAGACTGGTCAAAAAAACTTTAAAAAGCATTTAAATCTGAATTTAATTTCTGTTAAGTTAGGTTTGACGTAACGTGGAATGCACTCAAAGAGTTCATCTTTGGATGTGTTTGCCTGTGTGTGTTGCAGCCGGTGAGGCGGCTGCGCAGTGTCAGCATTCCAGGGGAAAACCCTCAGATGTGCGTCGCTGCCTTGGAAACCTCCAACAACTACCTCAGACCTCCTATGGAAAGACTGCCCTCCTTCACACAGTCCATTAAGAGGTTAGAAACACAAACACAGACACCCACGCAAACATACACACATACTGTGTTCTTGCCACTCTGCTGATTTCCTTAGACTGCTAATTTCGTTCTTCTTCACTTTAGATAAAATCTTTAACTAAACTAATTGCAGCTGCAACCTCCATTCTGACTCAACACTAATTAACAATTCTCTCTTTTCTTCTCTTTTGTCCTCTTTTTATTCGTATTTTTCTTTCTTCCTTCCTCCTTAATGCTTCGGCTTCCCTCCATGCCTCCCCGTCCATACACGTTAAGCGGGAAAAGGGTGCGCTTTGAGCGGGTAAACACGGTACCACCAAAGGGTCAGAGGGAGCACAGGAGGGAGTCAACCACCCGTAGGCGGTCCTGCATCCCCAAGATACTGACCCGACGGCGTTCATCTATACCCAAACAGATCATCAGGTACAGGAAAAGTGAAGCAGGGAAGGAGCACTTTTTAAATTTAGCAAGTTTCTAATTATAACAGTATATTGGCTGGCCGCGTTGACCAAATGGTTTGAGGGAGAGTGAGCGATATGCCCCGCGTTTCAAGCCCTCAGTACTGTTATCTAATTTTTAGTAAGAGGCCAAAAGTTTCCAAAAAAAGAAATGTGTATGAAAGTTGTACACAGGCAATCTATATTAGTTTAATTACATGAAATGAATGGTGCACAACGAAATAATGATTTTATATTTCATTGTAACCAGTATACTGCTTAGAGAGGAGATCAAACAATGATATATACATAATGATAATAATATATACATAATATACATAAAATTGTAAGAGAAGATATTTTTTTAACCTTAAAGCTAAGTATGGTCTTGAAATTACTAAAACTGTATTGCAACCATCAATATGCAACCGCAATAAGAATACCCATAAAACAAGGGATACAATTTACATAAGCACTTTTAACACCGCTAATTAAATGTAGATTAAATGTTTAGAAGCATACCTCTCTACATTTTCCTTTGTGTGGTAGTATTTAGAGCTGGTAAAAATATTTGGTTTCTCTGCCTTTTCTTTATTCAGTGTTTCTGCTTTCATGGTTTGAGTTTAGGCAGCACGTGTCATTTATGCTACATGCTCTGTACCAGAATGCAGGCTGTTAGCAACCAGCTGGTGAACAAAGTTGAGCATTTAGCAGCTGAGGAGTCCGGCAACATTTGGCGAAAGAGTAACTGGGAAGACACCCTGATGTTTGTTCATCTGGCCCCCACAAAAACTGTTCATGAGTATTCTTTCATCTTTGGGAGCCATTTGTTTTGACAGATATTCTAGAGTTAATCATTGATCTGAGTCACACCGACGTTCCACTGCTGACACGAATATGCTGGTGGGTTTAAAGCTCAACCTTTGCGCCGCTGCCGCTCTGGTGTGTGAGTGCCGATGTTTGCATGTGTCAAGTCCAGGCATGTCCCCCGTGTCCTCCCTGCCGTTCCCACTACTTTCTCGCTCCTTCAAACCTCCCATTTCCGGTGGAGTGCTGGTATGGAAATAGTGTTTATGCACACTCCTGCAAAACAAGGCTGAGGAAGAGAGAGGAGGACCTTACCGATAGCGGTCGTCCTGGGCTCCGAATAGGGAAGGGCGGGAGATATTCAGCCTGACGAGGACCAAAGCCCGCTGTCAGCTCTGCCCACTGGGTCACATCCTTCAGCGGAAGGCCTGCCAGCCACCGACACGTCCACACACTGTCTCCCACACGCACACTACATACTGTGTTGCGTTTCTGGGGACACGAGGTCAGAAGATTTAGGATCCTCCCGCTCATCATTGCGCCAAGGGAGCGAGTCCAGCTGGGGGAAGACTGGAAGTCCTCTATAGGACACTCAAAGGGATCAACGCAGGCTTTCCCTTAACCTTTGATTAACCAGGAACTCGCTGAGGGATATGGATGTCGCCCGGAATCTGGACATGGACATGGACATGTGCTGATCATCCTCTCTTTGCGTAACAGCGAGTGGTACAAGGCACCGCTTGGCCTGAATATTAGGAAATCCCCTCAGCAACGTTGTATTTGTGATTAGTGGATCGGTGGGTCAGTTTGCATCCAACGGATTAGGGATTAATGCGTGCTCGCGGGCAAGGGGGGACCCTACGTTAGGGATGCTGGCGATGGAGGATCTGCAGCTCCACAGTCTCTGACCCTCCCAGGTATGACTCAGGCCTTGAAACCCTCATGGAGCTCTCTGGACAGGTGAGTGCGCAGTGCTTTGAGGCACTTTCAATGGGAATGTTTAACACAGTCTATTTCATTCATTGCGGAGGATTGCGGTTTTCTTTAAATAGAATATGATGAACATCGAAAACGCCTTCACATCACCGCATCTGTCCAATCTGAAAAGGCAATAAATATTCTCAACGTTAATGTTCATCCTTTCTATTCGCTCTGCTCTGGTCTAACCGTTCAATAATGTTTTTGTATTGATGGCTTCAAGCTTTCTCCCTCTTCCTTTTCAACCTGATGAAATGAATGCTGTCTAGAATATAGGCGCTAGCAGTTGATGCTTTATTTGCACCAGCCTTACCCTGAGGAGATGAAAACTAATGGATGCCGTTTAACATGAGATGTCAACGACTTTATTTTTTATTTCAGTCAGTGGGACTTCAGTCCTTCTACAACATTCCACTCAAGGAGGACAAAAATCCCCCCCGCCCGCCCCTGTGCAGCCTTAAAAGGCTTCCCCAGCTGGCGTCCTTCTTGACGATGAGGCCCGAGTGTTTATTGCTGAGTGTTCTCCAAACAGTTTCCCCTGTGTGCCCCCCCCATCTCAACTCCCACCTTCACCGTCTGTCACGCAAGCACTGTTTCTCGAGGGAGAAAAAAGGGACCTGGATGCACATTTATTCGTATTACTAAATGAGAAACAAACAGCCAAGTGAGTTCATGAACTGCAGGGATGTTGGGCAACATCTTCAGCGCTCACTAGGCAGAGAGGACAAAGTCGTGTGAGAACTGTTTCATTCAGGCTCTCTAAGATAGGACAGGAAGCGTCCATTGTAACCAAACATGCACATGTACACAAAGACAGAGAGAAGGTTTGTAGCGAAATACTAGAAGGGAGTCAATGAGTAACTTGTTCCTCTGAGACGTATCTCAAGAGACCAAAAGTTTAGAAGCTGACCTGCTGATCTCTTTGCTCACTATGTGCTGTTGATGGTGGCCCAAAATGTACTTGATTTGTCAGCCCACCACTTAACTGTCATCAAGCTTGTATGCTGTATGTTTGTTTAGTTCAAGGTTCCAAATAAAAACTGCAAGGTCGCACATCTAGAGAGGTAACTCCATAGTTACCCACAAGACAGCAATCAACAAATGAACCAATTAAGCCGTCAAACCAATCAAGCAATGATTACATTGTTCTGCTAATCAGGAGGGATTTACGGCTCCATCTGTCAAAGATTATTTTGTGTGTGTGTGTGGACAGAATATACTAAATGTGAAAAGTACAGAACTTTGGCTCAGCACGTCGTCGTGATTTGCTACAATATTATTTCAAGCTCTTTTGTAGCTTTCGAGAAGTAAAATGATACATTGATACAGTGATACAACATTTTATTATCATTAATATCTGAATTATATAAAACAGCTCCAGTGAAAGTCCCAACATTTTTGCTCATTTTCTCACAGGGCCATCTCCTAAATCAAACTGCCGCATCACAACATTAGGTGTTCACCCACGTGCTCACCAGACCCCCTCTTCTCCCGCAGGGGCACGGCCGACTGGTTCGGGGTGAGCAAAGACAGCGACAGCACCCAGCGATGGAGGAGGAAGAGCCTGCAGCACTGCAGCCACCTGTACGGCGGCCTGAAGCCACAGGTGATGAGGGAAAGGGAGTTGCTCAGCCAGGACAACATCTCCCTGGCCAGCACTGAGACCCCTCCCCCCCTCTACCTCCCACCCTACCGCCATGGCATGCAGAGGGTAGGGCAGCGCCGGGGGCACGGTAGAGGCACGAAAGAAGGGACGGGGCTGCCGCACACCTTTTGCTGCCTCCCTTTCTTTTCTAGATCTTCGGCGCTTGCTTTACCTCTTTGCTTTGCACTGTTGCCTTGGGTTCAATTGATGGCGTTTTCACATGTGGCACATGTGTTAGTATGCAGGCATTTTCAAATATTGCATGTAGAATAATCACCTATTCACACACTATTCCCCAGAATAGGCAATTAATACCTTGTGTTGCACTGGTATTAACAGTGATATCTGTAATCTAATTTAAGCAAAAACAAGAGACTTTCATTCTGTGTTTATTTAGGGGACTGTGTAGATGAAAGCCGTAGTGTTATAAAAGTACCTCTGTCTTGATTTGCCTTTATTTTAATCATTAATATCAGGTCTCTTTTACTAAAATCTAGTGATTAAGTCATTTTCCCTTTCGGAATAAAAAGCTTCAATTATCCCTGCTTTTCACTTATTTGTCGCTGTTTGTTTTTTATTATTGTTTGTGGCACGACAATTGAGTGCAAAAAAACAGCTTTGATGAACCAACACAGTGTGTCTGTGTCTGTGTGTGTGCGTGCTCGCAGATCGTCGACCCCCTGGCCCGGGGTCGAGCCTTCCGCATGGTGGAAGAGGTAGACGGCTTCAATGTGCCGCAAACTCCCATCACGCCCGGCACCGCCTCCCTCTGCTCCTTTTCCAGCTCCCGCTCCGCCCTCAACTGGTTGCCACAACGACGCAAACGGGAGTCTGTCGCAGTCATGAGCCTGAAGGCCGCAGCAGCTCTGATGAAGGTGTTTGCTCACGTTTTGTTCGTCGGCGGTTTATGTGAAGTCATCGAGTAGTATGTGCTTCGCAAGCTTCCCCTTCCCCTTGTCTGATAGATGTTGATAACAGTATAAGCACATATGGTATATAGGGCTGAATGGATGTGAGGGTCCAGAGAGTTACTGGGTCCGGCAGATGGTCCGCGATAACACACAACACAAATGCTCAGCTTTCCGCTGGGTCAGAATACTCGGGAAGTGCAGAGCTCATCCACTGTGACCTGATCATCAGATTCCATCGCTAAGAGGCACGTGCGCCCAGTCGAGGGATCCCCCGGATAAAGTGTCAGGCCTCATTGCCCGTCTGTCTGTGGATAGTAATGTGTGTGTGTGATTCTGTTTGTCAGGGTCGTTCTTCAGCCGACAACACCTCCGGCCGTTCTCGCCGGCGGAGTTTCATGCCCTCTAGCTTTCTGGAAGACGACACTGTAGACTTCACCGATGATCTGGACACTTCCTTCTTCACCAGGGTGAGCAGTGGAAAACACTTCCTCCCAAAGTAATAATAATCCTATAACCCCAATCCTATGATTTAACATAGAAAATAAAAAACAATTGCAAACAATCATCCAGCACTCGTTTTTAGTTTTTCTTCATAACATCATTGCGTTGGTTTTTTAAGCACGTTCTTCTGCTGAACATTATATTCTAAACGCATTGTCTTCTGTCGGAGGACGGCTTTAAATTCCCAACTTATTTATTTTTATCGTCACAGGAAGGCTTGCAGGACGAGCTGTACAGCTTTGTTGACGAAGTTTTCGAGACACCATCGGAGGCCGAGCTCAAACAGCTGGATGAGAGCGAGCTCACAGGCGGTGCGTTGGATAGGATCGAACTGGAGAGGACTCACCTCATGCTGTGGGTTTATTTTTCCACAGTCTGATTTATATGCTGACCTCCTGCCGGGTGAGACAAACGTAACTTCTCCTCCCTGCTAACCCAGGCCCTTAGAGCGGGGATGGCGAAAGGCAAAAGATGTCTCTCTGATCCAGCCGAGGCTGCGTCTGAAACAGGAAGTGGTCAGCGTCAACGGCCATCAGCAGCGGGGACAAAGGATCGGGGTTCCCGTCAAGAAGCTGTTTGCCAGAGAGAAGAGGCCCTACGGGCTGGGCATGGTTGGCCGTCTCACCAACCGCACGTACCGCAAACGCATTGACAGCTACGTCAAGAGGCAGATTGAGGACATGGACGATCACAGGTGAGACAGCTGAACAAGTCGTCCTATGATGCTGTCCTATGATGTGATGTGATATGGGATACAGTTGCCGCCGACGTCCCGGATAACGGTTGTATCGTCCTGCGTAGGCCGTTTTTCTCCTACTGGATCTCGTGTGTCCATTTGTTCGTCACCATTCTGTCTGTCGCTGTCTACGGCATCGCCCCTGTGGGCTTCTCCCAACATGAAACTGTGGACTCTGTGAGTATGTTGCACAGCGTTTATTATGACTAGATCGGTATACTATCGTGAATACATGTCTGGAATTTCCAGTCGAAATGAAAGAATGTGAAATTTTAGTTTATTTTTTTTACATATTCTTCTTTTTAAGGTGTTGAGGAACAAGGGAGTTTATGAAAACGTCAAGTTTGTGCAGCAGCAAAACTTCTGGGTGGGTCCAAGCTCGGTAAGCGTGTTCATCTTATTTTCTCTGATTGGGCAACACAAAGATTGCTCTTGTCTATTAACCTCAAGAAGGTGTGTGATCCTGATCCTGTACTTACCCAAGGGGGCCTGGAAAGAAAACTCCTGAATAAAATGCTGAATAACTGATTAACATACATAGCTAGGTTAATGGTAACGGTGGAGCAATTGAGCTTCTTAATATAGCAAATTAATTTCAAGTTGTTCACTAGTCACTCAAATGAATATTGCAACAGTATCATACGAGCGCGCCTCCTCCTCCCCCCACGCAGGAGGCGCTGATCCACCTGGGAGCCAAGTTTTCTCCGTGTATGCGGCGAGACCCAGAGATCCAGAAACTGATCCAGGAGAAGAGAGCGAGCGAGAGGGAGTCGGGCTGCTGTGTGAGGAACGATCGCTCCGGCTGCCTGCAGACGTTACAGGAGGAGTGTTCGGTCAGTGACAACGAAGATGAGCAGAATAACAGACCCTCGCCTTGTGAGGTCAGTTGGGATTTCACTGCACCCTGTTGAGAGGTTTGACCGTCCGTCTGCTCGTCTCCTACCGTAGAGCACCATGGCAGTGTTTGTGAAGTGGCCTCAGCACCCCGGCGCTCCGTCTCTGAATGGCACTCTACGCCGACACGGTGCCGTCTGCCATCAGGACCCCAGGTAAACCCCCCCAAAAGCCTCTCTGATCCATGTGTTTTAATGAAGGACACATTCAGTAACAGACATGGTTGTGCTCCACATGTGGACTCAAGGTTCTCTGTTATTTATTCCTCCTTAACTTTTCTCTTGATTTTGTAGAATTTGTCTGGAGCCAGCCTCAGTTTCACCCCATGAGTGGCCCGATGACATCACCAAGTGGCCAGTGAGTACATTCACCAAGTTTCTAATTTCCTCATGGGCCTTTGTCTGAAGAGCAAAAGTGAGTGAAAATCACACACTGAATGCAGCCCTTAACGTCTTCAACGTGTAATGTTTCCTGGACCTGATGTGATCTGTAGGTTTGTACGCGGTACAACTCTGGGAATCACACCAACCTCCCCCACATCGACTGCACCATCACAGGCCGGCCCTGCTGCATCGGAACCAAAGGCCGGTGAGGATCCGCATCACAGACGCCACGGGACAAGCATAGATTGTGATTTTAAATGATCAGTCGTTTAGTATTTAAGTTGCTGCACATGTGTCAGGAATAACTATGTATAAAGTCGAGTGTTTTTATGCTTTTTATGTCAAATATTTAAAAACTCTAATCTCACGTTTGACCTTTTCAACTGACAGCATCGTATTAACTTTTTAAGAATATGACATAAGTACACTGTGAATAGAAAATAAGTAACGGATATTTCAGTATTGTTATGAAGCCAGGTTGAAAACACTGGATATTTGAACATGTGTAATTGGAACGAGAATGTATAGATTTAATTTGAAACTCCTAATAACTCCTAATATATTTTGTAGATTGCGAGTGATTTTCTGATGACGCTGATGTTTTATGCTGCAGATGTGAAATCACTTCGAGAGAGTATTGTGACTTCATGCACGGCTACTTCCACGAGGAGGCTACTCTCTGCTCACAGGTAGGGCAAACAAATGCTCATTTTCATTCACCAAACCTCCTGGAGTTACAAAGGATTATACATGAAAGGCACTACATAAAAGGCTCACAGACATCAACCTGTGGTCCAGGTGAGGCTCAGACTCACAGCCTCAGCATTGCTCAGATACTGTCCTTAAAGCACCGAATGTAAAGCACCTTGGTTTGATTCTACCCTCATGTTCCTCCACATGGCGGCGGTGGATCTTCAGGCTGAACGATAGCACTTTCCAATCCTAACAGTTTTTTTTTTTACTGTCTCCTCCAGGTGTCTTGCATGGACGACGTGTGTGGTTTGCTGCCTTTCCTCAACCCTGACATTCCAGACCAGTTCTCTCGACTCTGGCTCTCTCTCTTTCTTCACGCTGGGTGAGTATTATAAATAACCAGTCCTCAAGATATTAAATAGTATTATATATATACAGCCAGTGACTCTATAGCTGTCATAGCACACTGTGTTTATACCGCACAGGATTTAAGTGTTTCAAGTGTCATCTTACTCGGCCTCGTCTCTTTCTGTAGGATCCTGCACTGCCTGGTGTCCGTGTTGTTCCAGATGTCCGTGTTGAGGGACATAGAGAAGCTGGCTGGCTGGCTCAGGATCTCCATCATCTACATGCTCAGCGGCGTCACCGGCAACTTGGCCTCCGCCATCTTCCTGCCCTACAGAGCCGAGGTACGTTGTCACGCCAACGGGAGGCCGCCCCCTGTGGACCACGATGTGTTTGGAAGGAGAAAAAAAGAAAAACGTTGTCACCGACCCTGTTTCCTCGACGCCAGGTGGGTCCTGCAGGCAGCCAGTTCGGCATCCTGGCCTGTCTGTTCGTGGAGCTGTTTCAGAGCTGGCAGATCCTCGAGCGACCGTGGCGAGCTTTCGCCAAGCTGCTGGCCATCTCGGCCTTCTTCTTCTCCTTCGGTCTGCTTCCATGGATCGACAACTTTGCCCACGTCAGCGGTTTCGTGTCGGGATTCTTCTTGTCCTTCGCCTTCCTGCCGTACATCAGGTCGGTGAAGAGAGGGTCCCTATATGATCCCAGAGAAAGAGTCAGGGAGATTAACGGCTGTGTAATATTTGTGCAGTAACAATGAATGTTGAGCCTGCAGCAGGAAGCAGCTAGCCTGGCTGCGTCCAGAGAAATATTAAACTGTAAAGTGTTTTCCCTTTTTTTGTGGCAGTTTACTTCCTCCGGTATTTCTGCTAAGTTAAGCTCATGGCCGTAGCTTTCGATGTTATGTACATATGAGAATGGCATAGTTATTCTCAGGACAAGCACAAACAAGACGTTTTTCCATGTAGAGTCAGCGTAATTAGACCTGGGGTCGGTAATGCTAACGCAAAGGTACTGATTATAGAATCAATTGAAAAATGGGACTATTCCACATTGTATTACTATGCTAGTATAATAAGCGCATCACTGCAATGATTCATCAGCAATGTAATCCATTTCAAGACCGTTCTCAAAGTTATTTTAGTCCAAGTTAGTGGATAAAGTCTGATACAAATATCAACTCTATCGAATATCAAATCTCCGTCATGTGGCAAATAACGGCGGTTTCTTCCCTTCAGCTTTGGGCAAAGCGACATGTACCGGAAGCGGGTCCAGATCTGCGCCTTCCTGCTGGTCTTCCTCGGTCTGCTCTCCACCCTGGCGGTCCTCTTCTACGTCTACCATGTGAAGTGTGACTGGTGCGAGTTCCTGACCTGCATCCCGATAACGGACAAGTTCTGCGAGACGTACGACCTAAACGCTCACCTCCTCTGAACACGAACCCGAGAGGGGGAATGTTTCTCGATGTGGTGACGACATCGCTGAATGCTCGATGTTTTACAAAGCTCGACGTCGGATATCGAGCTGCTGTATAATGTATTATGAGCAGCCTTTCAGGATTTCACATGAACGCACGTGTTTCGCTGTTGGGGAAGGTGCAACTGAGCCATGATGGAGAAAGGTTAAGCGTGACAGCCTGAGGAGGACCACAAGCCTGCTCGTCAACAATGCACGAGGAAAACGTATGAAGGTGAAGTGATGATTTCATGTGTCATTGATCTCTAGCTGGGCTAATTGATGAACAGTCAGCTGCAGAGAAAACTACTCCAGACAAAATATTCACTTCTCTTCTTTGGGGAAGATGGACTGGGGAAAAAGAAAAACGTCACAACGGCAGTGCATGAGTGGAGGATCTTTGTTTTGTACTTTTATAGTGATTCGACAGTGTTGACCATTTACTTGATGTGCTTGGTTTTAAAACTCGCAGAGTTGAGAAATGAGATTAGTAAATGTGCCTTAGTGACACAAAACCACACACGGTGTCTATGTGTGCCATGTATCAGTTTGTGTCAGCAGTCACTTAATCTGACATTATATAACTATAACTATTACAAACTAATGTGTGTTTTTACTTCAGTATTTGGTGGCTGAATTGTTTTCTACCACTTTCATTTCCGCTACAGCCTTTAATATACTTCATTCACGCGAGTTGTGTCCTTTTTATACTCATCGTGTTTCATCTGTAAATAGTTGACTTGTATGTTATTCAAGGTGGTGACGTTCTAGTCACCTGACAATAAACACAACAGAATACCAGTGTTGAGTTTCTTTCTTTTTGACTGTTGTCTTCATGGTAGATTATTGATTAATAAAGCTAAACGTTCCTGCACTCACAACCTCCACACGACTTTGCATGATACTTATCTTGTCTGTTTTGTGCCGCACGCAGCCTGCGCTGTGATTCTCACGGCATCAATGCATTATTGTGTTATTTATGTGTGTGTTTGGATATGAGCCGGCTTTTGCAGCCGACATCCCTCTGTTGAGCAGGAAGGACGCAGTTTTGTGCACGTTCAAACCTGTATGTTTAATAATCATCACTCCTCAGGCCTGGAACCTAAAAACAATCCTCGATCAGTTCAAAGCGTCTTTGAATTGCGTACCAAGGCCTGAAAATCGAAAGTGACAATTAAACTACAAATTTGAGTCATTCTACAGGTTGCAACAAAATCACTGCTGAAAGCATTCGAAATGTGGTTTAAGGTTGAATATGAACAAACTATGAGTCAATAAAAACAGAAGTATGGAGCGACTCTTTTGGTTTGTTTTATGACCCAATGAAAGAAAAACATAATGCTTAGAAATGAGCTAACACTGTACACACAGTTTAGATGAACATTTCTGTGTGACAAACCAAATGTGCTTTCATATCATCATGACTCAGGCTGAACCATTCGTCTCCTCCTTGATGCGACAACAGCTGCTGACAACTTGTGTGTGTGATGAGCTTCCCCCAAAACCCAACAGCACAGAAGAAGCAGATGGAGACAAACCAGGTCTTCTGTGCAGGTGGGGACGGGTCCGTCCTCGCCTTGTCCTCGGACCAAACTGTTTCTCATGCATATAGAAAAATGGCCTGTTGATATGTAGTTGAAAGAATAGAAGTTGTCTTATGAAGAATATCTACACTGCAGAAGTCACGTGAAGTATAACTGGAACAAAAACAAAAGTATCCCATGTTCAGGAACATACCATCAGCTCTGGAAACTGAGAAATCTGATCCAAGCTGGTTGCTGTGTGAGCTCGGGGAAACTGAGAATAAGGTGCACCGTCTTGATTTGCTGTTGTATACTACTGAATATAATTAAAGGACCATTTATTGGTTCATTACTCATTTTGGGCTGGATGAATACAACAATTCTACTTGCCTGTGAGAGGGTATTATTATGTTATTTTGTTTGTGGTCAATTGGTGAAGTACGCTCACATTTTATAATTGAATGACTCTAATTGTGTGTCCACCGCGTCGCGCTTTTGTGAGCAGCCACTAGGTGGCGACACAAGACCAATAACCGACAGTTTGGACCTCAACATGACTGCTGCTTGGGCCTTCAGGCTGGAATTACTGCGACATCGCTGGGCTTTGGGCTTTGGGATCGCTGTCATTAATTCAAGTAGGCGTTTTATTAGCGTGCAGAACTCTTTTCGGCGCTCGCCATGTGCTGCACCATTGCATCATTGGGCACGCGCGCACCCCATTGCTTTGGCGTTCATTAAGTCGCGTCTGTAATTGAGTCTGGTTAAGTCGGTACTCGTGTTGGAGAGTAGCTCCGGGAGCACAGACAACATGATCTGCATCCATAATACAACAGCAGAACGTGTTCTACGTGCACAGAGCGCTGCATTGAAATGTGCTAACGATGTCTCGAAAAGGCCACATGTGCCCTTATGCCTTCTTAGAACACAGAGCAGAGGGAATACGCTTAGTAAGAACACAGTAGGTAAAGAAACACTGCATCCGTCTAGGCTGGTTAGCATCATAGCTAAGCTGTAGCCAATCCAGGGCAGCGTAGAGGACGCTCGTGGACATGTGCGGAACGGATGGAGGGCTCCACCGTGTTTACCAGCTGCTGGTTAACTGTGTCCGGCTGATGCTCATTGGAGCACTTAGTCTGCATTGTCCTCCCTCCCTTCTTCAGCTGGCAAAGTCACAAGAGCAGTGAGAGTGAACAGAAACGTGAAAGTCCCCACCTTGCTCTGCACAGCTGAGAGGACGTGCAGTCGGGTGAATGTTCTCTGTGGGTTCATCACCTCGACGGACCCGTTTCTCGTCCTCACTAGATACAGTGAACCAGATGAAAAATCAATAGCGGCGTGGAGACGGATCGATGCGCCGTGGATCACACATGCAACGCGGCTGTGTGTGCTCTAATACTCTAACGTCGCCATCCCCTTTTTTTTCGTCACGGTAAAAGCTGGCGGAGCAGTTAATAGTGACAAATTAATGACCGTGCCAACGTGCCGACCCTGACAAATCATCTCAGGGCTGCTTATTGTGTCGTCTACTGGGTGCTCGGCCTAATAGAGGCAGCACCCGAAGCCATTAGACCCCCTCCCCCGCTCACAGCCAGCCACATCTGCAGCCTCCTCATAGGAAATGATCTCTTCGCTCTACTCCCACCTTACCCCCCCCTGGCTCCCCCCGGCACACACACACACACACACACACACACACACTTGTCCCGTCTCCGTCTTACTCCATTCTGTCAGGTCCTCCTCCTGTCCGTGTCATGCCTCCCAATTTCCATCACTCATTCATCATTTGTTTTTTCTAATTTCCCCCCCTCCCCCCCGCTCGACCCTCCATCACGGCTCCTATAGAGATGTTAATGTGACATGAAGAGGATGGTATCTACGGGCCATTGATCAGCATCAAACGAGACACGCTGAGATACTCCACCGACCCCCCCTCACGCCCGTTCTCCTCATCGCCTCCTTTCACAGACGCTTGTTGTTGTTGTTGTTGTTGTTTATTTGGAGACGATTAAACTCTTGCTTCAGTGGCAGGCAAAAGGACGAAAGCAGCGAGTGATCATTGTGCAGAGGGATGGATCACGGATGGATGTAGCTGCTGTGCTGTCAGCAGGGAAAGGCGACCCTGAAATGGGACCCTGACAGCTGGCCAACAGGTGGCCACTGACAGACCCTTCTCTCCTCATTGTGCCTGGAACAACCAAGACACACACACACACACACACACACAAAGTCCTCAGACTCAGCACCCAGGCCATCAGGTGAAGGAGGCCGAGCCAGACAGGGGAGGGGTGTTTGAGTGAAAACGAGGGGGAGGGGGGAGGCAGGCCTAGCACGCACCTGTCTGTCGATGATCCCACCTATGGCAGAGTTGATGGAGAGTAATGTTATAGGCCCCCTGAAACCACATGACCCCCATTCACCACCTGGACTGACGCTGACAAACTGTGTGTGTAGGTGTGTGTGTCCATTGAACTGTTTAAAGCTCACGTTTTTATTACAGGTATTTAGTTGTTAAAGCGTTATACATAATACTTTCAGTATTCATGCTTTTTTGTCAACAAAAAATACTACAATACACAAAAGCAACAAAAGAGATCAACGTGGCAACACATTTCGGCTTGTTGTGATGCCATCACAGAGTTTATTTAGACAATCATATAAATACAGGAGCACACCCCCTTGAGACCGTCTTGATGGGAGTTTGACACAGAGCAGGTATTATGGAGTTTGACATGAGCAACACCAACATCAGCTTGCACTGGACTCTTTGGGGATTTGTGGCAGCCGGGGGGGCCGGTGGGGGGGGGGGGAGCACAAGGGACTTCTTCTGCCGTACTGTCATCTGACTTACTTCCTGAGTCCCCCCGCCCCCTCCAAACAAACACTTTTCCCTGTCACCTCCAGAGGACAATACTTTTCTTACTTGCCATGTGTCCTCCAGCCGTCCTTAAAATCTGCTCTTATCCGCCACTCACAGGCTCCCGGTCGCTAATTACACACACACACACACACACACACAGGTGCACCTACATGCACACGCCTCATTAGTGATCACTCCAACAATCTTCTTCCTCCCGTGCCCTCGCAGAACTCTCTGATGGTTAATAATTCCCTCTTTCTCTCTCTCTCTCTCTCTCACTGTCGCACTGCATTCATTTTTATGAAACTCTTATGTGATATTCACAAGGCACATTTGCGATAAAGTACAGAGAGGAAAACATAACGTCAACAAAATAACACAATAAGAAAAGACAAGGTGAGAGAATAATAAACAAATGCACACTGAGCACGTATGTCAAACCATGGGTGTACCTCAAGGATTAATGTAAGGCCCAAAAAACTTACTGCACTGCTGGTTGACTCTAAACCTACCAAAACCATTTAAAAGGCATGTATTTTTGCAGTGAAATAAAATTCAGCTTAACGATTGGAGCTTGTTAACATAAGTCAGTACAGTCATCGGTGGAACGTGTGCTTCTCTCATCATTCTTTAAGAAACGCTCTGGTTCCTCCTCTTATTCTAACAATGAGTTAGCAGGTCAGTAGTGATGCATCGCCATGAGCAGGTGTGTCCGGTGGAAGACAACCAGGACTAATCATTGCACAAGGCAAGTCCAGGCCTGTCTGAATTTTTGTTTTGTCTTGTTTTGATCTGCCCCCAAAAGGCAACTGCGATGTGTGTAATGTACAACTTTGTCTACCTGTCATCTCATGTGACAGTTCCATCTCAATCAACTAAAACAGCAAAAGGGCCATATGAATGCACCAGTAATAATAACACCATGCTGTAACATAATGTTAATTATGAGGTTCGTGATGCGTACTTATGACAGAATGAATAGCGCGAATAGAGACAAGCTGTGTAACACATATCACAGCAGGAGATGGTGTTCCACTTCCCTGAGCATCACTGAGGGACATTTCTTGCTGGTCAATCATCAGCTTCTTTTTGTAATAAGACATCCATGAAATAGGATCAGATTATTTATATGTATGCAAAGTTAAAGCATTCATACTCCCCTTTTGTGCTGCTCAATATGTAAATCAACCTCAATTTCAATTCTCAAAACATCCCATCCCTCTCTTTCCTTCTTCAATACTTCATAGCTACAAACCTCCTCTATCCAAAATCCAATTTGAACACCGAATCAATGTGTCGTGCATTTTCATGTGTCGTGCAGCCAAAAACACTGTCATCATGTAATCTTCAAAGCTCCACAAAAAAGTGCAATTTTCGTTCAGACTTTCAATTTCTGAAACTTAGTTGAATATTGTGGTGTTGATGGGCCACACTATGGATTGGTCGCCGTTTTGTAAAAAAGCCTTTTCGCCCGGGAGTTTGATGCATTCATCTTGAACTTCAATCCGCTAATCATCCTCTGATAAGTCGGGAAGCGGTCTGAAGCCTCTAACCTCATAGAAGAACATGGTAACAGCGGAAAAATCTAGTGTCCGCTGTGTGAAACCAGTGGAAAATTCCACCAGTGACCCGACGCCTCCAATAGTTCGCTCCCTCTGCGACAGCTTCTGTCAATACGTTTAAAGGGATGAAGGTTAAATCAACAGGAGAAGCTGTCCTCTCATTGCTTTTGCTTATGTAAACTCCACTTTGGTTTGTTGTTTAATTATTCCTCTTTTAAAGTAGTTTTTCCTGTGTGAGGTAAACGGAACACACACAGCGCTGCATACATAATGTGTACTATGGTGTATTATGTGTATATGTGTATTATTCTGTTGTGGGTTTCCTGTGTCAATGAAAGTCAGACGCAGCTCTTCCTCAAGATAAGAACCCTGCTCTCTGTTCCCTCATCTCCCTCTAAACGGGGCGATAAAAGGTCCGGTTTTGTAACAGACGAATTCCAATAAGCGTGGCTGCATCATATATAAGCTTTTGTGTGACGGTTGGGTGTGTGTGCGTTTGTCCACACAGTCACAGGTGAACATCCTCCTTCGCTGTTTGGCTCTCTTCATCTTTCATTTCTGACAGGCTTTGTGGTGTTGCAGGGGCAAGCTCAGGCTTGCTCAGCCTGCCCTCCCAAGGTCTGAGGCATGCACACACACACACACACACACACACACACACACACACACACACACACACACACACACACACACAACAGAACCTCTCCTCCAATCACATCAAGGCCTTGTGAATGCCCCATAACAAAATCGCTGATTTTGGAGAGAACGCAACTCTTCAGATGAGGCCAATCATGTGTGTCTTCTGCTAAAGAGGCGACAATCGGCTGCTAACCCGCCTGACCTCCAGCCATCGTCAAGGAGAAGGGGCAACGCTTTGTCGAGGTTTCGTTTTTTTCTCCCCCAATTTGGCAATCATTGGCATAAGACAGAATCCACTCCATATTCTGTGCAACGCGCCGTAGCATCGTACAGTCTACCGAAGCACTTTTATGACAGGCTCACATAGCTTGAGTGAGTGTGATGACACCAACATTTATTAAAAAAGTGGGTGAGTCAGTGTCCACCCAAACTGATATTGATTAAATGAAATCACCAGTGGCCTGAAAAAGCAAAAAACGTGACGCTTTCACTGTGGTAAAAATGAAAAAGAATCTTCTTTAGGCGTATTCAGACCGCATATGTCCAGAACACAAAGGCTATTTGAAGTAGACAGATTTCTTGTTCCACACTTCGAGGAAAAAAACTAATACAATTGTTAGATGCAGAGACGTCGCACTCAGGCCGCTGTAACGTCCGTGATGTCTGGCCTTGAAACAATCGGGTCCTCCACCATTTCCTTTATTCTCCCTCCCGAGTTAAACGCCGAACAATTTGTCCTTAATAGTTTCCCTGTCCATTCAAAGTGCGGGTCTGTCCTACTGGGTACATAAAACCGGACCCCTCCTCTTTCACCCCCAACAGCTCCACCACCCTGCCTCCATCCCCGGTGGTGCAGACAGCAGACACAACAAGTGTGGTGTTGGCTGTTTACAGGGGGGCCTCGCCAGGTCCTGCCAGGCTCTTTATGGTCCAGGGGTGGGTTGCAGCAGTGAATGGGCCCCTGCCAGTAGCCGGCGGTGGTCAGAGCTACACACGGGAGAGCGTCTCTGCAGGCAGCTATTGTCATGGTAAACGGGGGGGCTGAATGAAAGAGGATGGGCAGGACACACACATAAAACAGAGGGATACATGAGATGGGGAGAGAATAACACCCGACCACCTCAGAGATGGCACACACGCGAGCTAGCAGAGATGTAGAACCAACATGTTATTATCACCAAGGAATATAAAAGCGTGTCTTGGGAGATCTTTTGAATAGCAACCAACCTAACGGGGGGCACTACTCGCAGTGTTATCACTGCTGATGCGGAGGCCATTTGTAAAAATGGACTAAAATATACATAACGATCATCTGAAATGGAATAGTATTGCTTCAGGAGTTCCAAAAGTTTGTAACAATACGGAAGCAGGGAATAATATGCAATTAGATGCTGCTACATTCATATTTAGGAGAGTCACCCATAGATTTGTTATTGTTAGCTTTATAGAACCGCATGCGTCAAATCCACACTTAAATCATTTCTATAAATGGTTTAATTTAAAAATATGTAAATTTCAATTTCCAGATTGTGTAAAGGAGGAGCTACTTTTTCTCAGGCGTTGCATGTTGCTGCCCTCATGTCCCTGGATGGAGACATGAGGGCAGAGAAAGGGTTAAAAGGCTCCGGCTGCCACATAATCCTCCTCCGTTAAAAGCTCTCCAGAAAGACTGTGTGTGAGGTAATCAGTAAAAGATTCAAGTGTACACACACACACACACACACACACACACACACACGTGCACGCACGTGAACGCACACAGGACCCAGACACTACTGAATGGACGAAAAGGGAGGGAAAAGGCTCAGAAGAGGAGGGAAGGAAAAGAGAATAAACACTCCTCCTCTCGCTCCTTTTCTCCTTCTCTTTTTCCGCTCAGCCTGCTGTGTCAACACGATGTGACAGAACTGTTCACAAGAGTTCCCTCTCAATAACGCAAACACACACTGCTATGACCTTTTTCATTCTTCCCAGGCTTGTGTCCGATCCGTTTTCTGTTTGCGCTTCGCCCTGTTTACTGCACAGCTCTCAAGTTGTAGTGTTGACGGGGAAAGCTACGGCAACTGTCAGGTACTCCGATATCGCACTAAACATTCAGTTGAATGTTTAGTGCGATATCACCATCATTCACCCCCCCCCGACCCCCCTCTCCCCCTCGGGCTCGGACAGGCCAATCAGTCGGTGGCCAACGATCTCCAATTGCCCTCTGTGTCACAGCATCAAGCATTCACAATTTGGCATTTAGGTGTTTAATTGACTGTCACCGATAATGGGATTTCTACGAGGGAGGGAGGGACACGGCGGTCAAAAGAGACACGCCGACCCTCCGTCCTGAACACGTGCCGAAGGTATCTGAGGAAGCGCTAGTGAACGGACACATGTGAGAGACAAGCAGAGAGTTTGTGCTCATCGGGGTTATTCCTCCTGTCCGTGTACAGCAGCACGCTATGAGAATGAGGACAAAGGTCCACAGTCGTTCTATCTACATAATGCGCTCTGAAGTTCAACCAAGGCAGTGACTGCAGGGAAATTGATCAAAAATGAGGGATGGTTACGTACGTTTCTTCCTTTTCTGCTGTACAACTGCAAAATGTTGTGAGAGAATGACAGGAGCTTTTTCTTGGTTTCTTCCCTGAATCACATTTATTTCATTCATTCCAAAAAAGGTTGAAAAAGCTTGAATAGTTAAATAGTACACAAAGGGTTTTGCAACGTAGCGGAGACAAACACATTATCCCTGTATGACCAAATGGAAGGACGCCAGGGATTCTTCGTCCTGCCAACCTGGTTCCTGCTCAGACGATCCAGAAGCAACGCTGTTCTACCGTTGCACACACCCATAAAACGCAAATGTAACGTAAGTAAACGTTAAAGCAGTTGGTAGGTTTCAGACTCCTGTTGTCGTTCCAACATTTTTTTCTTTCAGCCTTAACAGCCGGACAACAAAAGAGAAGAAGAGAAGCCCTATTTAACTGTTTTACCCCTGCAGGGAGGGCAGTTTATGCGTTGCTGGCCAATCTCTATTGAGGTCCGGCTGATGTGGGCAGACGTACGGTTTGCAGCATTCCTCCGTTTCTCTGCCTCTCCAATAAGGACATGTAGCCGGGCCATTGTGCGCCTGTGTGTCTGCCTGGCATGGGATGGGCAAAAGAGACGTGTGGGCCGAATGCTAACTCCGTCTGATTGTTAGGTGGTATCAAGGCGTGCGGAGGTGTATGTGCATGTGAAAGACTGTAGCCCCTTCTGAGGAACACCCAAAGTCAAGATCGCGATGCTTTCTTTGAGAGAAAAAAAGGTCTCTAAAATTGCTGCCAAAGCTTTGCGGCAAATTCCTTCTTTAACTCGGCGAGAGGCCTCGCTGTGCTCGTCTCGCTGCGGCTTGTCTGGAAGCATAGTCTGTGCTCGGTGGATAAAAGAAGCAAACACAAGTGAGTCAACGACAAACAAATCCCTCTCAAGCTTTTTTCGGGAAGACGTGAAAGGATGATGTCAGTCGGTTAAACCAGAGAATCTTTTGAGGGTGGGGAGGAGGGGAGGAGAGGGAGGCAGACCATCTTGATGGAGATGAGCGAGATTAAAAGAGATGGACAATCACGAGTGACGCTGCGAACACGTCTGGGGAAAAGAGAGGTCTTTATCCCAGCTGTGGTGAGAAGAGTTCATCTCTAACATGTAACCACAAACGTGTTGTCTGAAAACTGAGGCTTCCATGTGATTCAGAGATCACAAAACGTCTCGCAGAACTCTCCACCCCTCGTGAGCAGAAAGGCCAGCGGTGCATTTACCTGGTGAAACGTTTCATTTACTCCATATCCTGTCAGCAAACAAAGGGGGGAAAGTCTTTTGTCGAAGCTCCGATTCCTCCGCTGCGCCCCTTCTGTGCTTCCCTGTGATTAGGAACCGAGCACATCATGGGGGTGAGGGCCGTGAAATCATTTGTGGTTGTAATTATGGGCTCCCCCTCTCCAGAGTAATCACGAGCTATTAAAAACCACCCTCACCTCAGACCCTCCTACCGCCCCCAACAAAGCCTGTTAACATCCATGTTCCTCTGGGAGGCTGCGGGGAAGAAGCCATCTACGCGCACACCGCACTGTGTGTGTGTGTGTGCGTGTGTGTGCGTGCAGCGTGTCGTTTGGAGGGACGTGAGGTTCTGCAGAACGTCGAGCTGAAACACTAAATACGTTTCGAAAAACAGGGCAGCCTCTGTGTCTGGACATAACTTATTGTTTTTGACCGTGTGGACTATTACGACCACCATCTTTAAAGTCCCCTAAAACCTGGAAGCACTAGACAGGACAAAATAATGAATTCACTTCTGCAGCTTATCTGGGACGGGATCCCATGACTGTCACAAATGGTTCACTGATAAAAACATTAGTCACTCACATGACAATGTGCTTTAAGGTGGTCTTAAAAATCAAATTGCCAAATCTAATTGTTTACAGTACATTCATATTCAATTAGACCTTTGTTTCTTTATAATTTATATAATATTTGTCCCCGCAAGGATGGCAAAAAAGAAGTCAATGAGTCATGAGTTTACAGATTTGTACCATTCAATGGGCATGTCTGCGGGTCACACTCGTTGTCTTTTTTAGTCTTCGCAGTTCATTTTGTTTGGACGCACAAGCGTGAGTGTAAACAAAGCTTGACAGATGTCGTACACATGTCACGGCTTGACTTACTATCTGAGGAAATTAGTTTTCGAACGTGTCATAGAAAACAGCCTTTTCTGTCGTAACTCCTCCGACCTCCGCAGCTCAAAGAAAAAACCTGTACATCTGCAGACGAAGGCTAAAAACCCACCTCTGTACCTGGGCTAGGTAGCACTTTAGCAGCACTTAAGATGGCACTGGCTTGTTGCACTGAGTAGTTTGGCTTTCTTGAAGAAATTGCACAGCCCTGATTCTTCTGGGTCCGTGCTCTCTTCGGTTGGATGCTCTTATGGGAAGTCACCTTGGATAAAAACGTCAGCTAAATGATAAACGTAATGTATCGCTGGGTAATATTAGAGCGACATCATTTCGTTTTCCCTCCAATTAAACCCCCCAAAAAGTCTCCCGTTTACCTCGTTAACATTTCCCACGATGCCGCTGTGTGCCCCGGCCGTCTCCTTCGGTGGAAGAGCAAACAAGCTGAGAGCTCTCTGCTCTGCAGCCGCTGACACAGGTCGCCGCTTCTAATTGAGCGTCGGCCAGAGGACAAACCTTTTGCACATCCCTCTCTTTCATTTTCGCCTCACTTCATCTTCTCCCCTCGTCTGTTTGCTGTCCCTCTCTGCCGAGGGTCCGTGGGTGTCAGGCTGGCTCATCACACAGAACGCCCGGGTTGAATTTAATAGTCAGTTGTACAATGGTCAGTGAATGTAACCAAGGACAAAGAGATAAAGGGACACAATCAGACGGTTATTTTTAGAATGTCTTTTTTTCTACAAAGTGTCTAACCGTGCATGGAGGGCTTTGATAGAGACTGAGAAACAACTCTTCCCAGTCTCACAGCGGACTTTGTAGGACTTCTGTGTCATGGTAAATAGGCCGTCCAGTACAATTGCAACGTGACTCCTTCTTCAATCACAACTGTTGAACCCTGACTGTTGGCATGTCGCTTTTAAGTCCGGCAGGGTTGCGTCTCATCTTTGTATTTGCATCATTTTAGACTTAAAAAAGTATCTTATAACAGTACAACACCAAAGGCCCAATGTGTGTTTCACACTTGACCAGGAAGAGGAAGAATATGCCATAATATGCCAAGAATATGCATGAATCAGCAGGTATTTACTGCAACAAGTCAATCTGTGACCTCATCCGGGGGCGACTTGTGGTTGCAGAGAGCAGTGGGATTGTAAAAAGGTTTACAATGCTCTCCAATGCCTGCCCTCATGATTAAAGCTTAAAGTTAAAAGAACAATAAGTCTGAATTGCAGTAACAGTCACTTACAGTGAGATAATTGATTGCTCTCGGGAACGTAAGCTTATTGTTTTCAGTAAGGTGACATTTTTAAGAATGAACACTGATGCATGTTATAAAGTACAATGGTTGACCCAAGGGTTCATTTCAGTGTCGCATCACACCAAGGTTACATTTGGTTGGGCCACTAATTGGTCTTGAAGGGCACGTTGGACCATTTGGGAACACTTGTTTACCCTCACATTGTTATTTTTGTATTACTGATGATGGCTGAGGACATTCTCTTGGATATCTGACACAATGAATTCCATTGTGTGGAATATCTAATGATACTGGATCTGCGTCATCTTTTACCTGATTTCTATTCTACATTTGCTAAACGCTCCACCAGGTTATATTGTTAAGTAAAATGTTCTTACTTAACGTCAGGTAAATTGAATCATAAATCATCATAAATAAAAAATAAAAATCCTAAATCATCTCTGTGCTGTGTTTTGTGTGTATAGTGTCACAATGCACACCTCCCCTTGTTATATCACCATCAGCCCCCTGCTCATCCTCTCTCAAGTAACTCCACTACGTCTCTCATTCCCCCCTCTTACTCTTTTCAGACTCTCTTACCACGCTGCTGTGTCTTCTCCTCACCGTGCTGCCTCTCATCTTCCTTTGCTTTTCTCATGTCCTTGCTGTTCTTCACCTCTTCCACCATCTCCAACTCCCTCTTTCGCTCTCCTCTTCTATCGCTTTTTCCCCCTTCACCTTTTCCCAGGAGATTTTCTGCATCGGTTTGTTCTCCAGTGGCTAATTTGACTGTTCTACTTGCCAACCATAGCAGCGGGATTTCTTTGTGTGTGTGTGTGTGTGGGTCCATGCCGCACCTCTTCCCCTGCCAGCTGCTGTTATACAACACCGGTTCTTGCCTCTACACACAAACACCTCAATTGCCAGCAAGTATGCACACACACGGACACACACCGCCGTAATGTGGGCCGCCTTGTTTAACTGTACGTCACCATTTCAATCGTGCATGTGACCGTCTACATGTTCTGCTCCTATCAGCACACGTGTGGAATGCAATGCGATGCAATGACACCCTTACCGGACGCCGCTTGATGTTGTGTTTGTGATCCCAACGGCGGCGGAGATGGTGATCTGAGCTTTAAACTGTACGTCTCCTCCTTCAGTGGCTCTCAGCGTGACAGACAGGCAGACGGGCAGACAGGCGTGAACTTAAAGCAGAGCCGCGATTGGTTCCAGCCAGCAGAGTCTAATCAGTGCATCAAGCGTGAGAGCCTTAAGTGGCTCACCGAAGAAGGGACTCACACAAACGGAATGCATACGTGTTTCCCGACACGAATCACATGTAAATTCAGAGCTAAACGCTGGGGGCTGCACGCAGATGCATATGTCTAAACCGTCTAAACCGACACACACACACACGCACACACTGGCTGATGGCATCGGGCTCTGATGGGACCGATTTGAACCCCGAGCAGCAGAGCACAAGATGTGCTAACAGACTGATGTGCTAAGCACATATCACCCGCATACACAGGTACACGCGGCTCACACGAGCCCGATACCGTACCTGTCAGAGGCAGGTGTAGTCCCACAGGGCCCAATCAGTTTTAATTAACCCCTCGTGGGCTACGGGGCGGGGGGGTGGGGTGGGGGGGGCAAGAGGCAGAAAGACAGGAGTACTGGATTAGAGACCAAGAAATGAAATGTCTTCATGGAAATAGGGAAAGACTGAGAAAAAACCCTGAACAAATGAGAAAAGAAAATAAGATGCTTCCACGCCATACACAAGAGGTCACTGATGCCTCGTCGAGTATGAGAAGCATGTGAAACACAACAGTCAAAAACATCCACCCAATTAAACACCCATACGAGAGCCTGGATATGTTGGTGGTGCACATCAAAAATGCCATTTTCGATAGACTGCAACCTATTGGACTGTAGCTGCCTTGCACAGGCGGACGTCCACACCCAGCGGAAACACTTCTCATTGGTTTCCTTTAGTCTTTCACCTCGTGTGCATCTTCCCCCGAGGAACGAGCACAAAGGCTCAGGGAGTCTGACATTCACACAAAGGCTGTGCGTGCTGTGTCACAGAAACACACCGATCTGCCATTCATTATTGAAGGAGATAGTTAGCGCGACTAAGGCCCGGTAGATAGGGTGTCGCTCTGCAGCCATCCTTATGCAATCACAGGTGATTTCCCCCAGAAGGCCGCAGTGAGTTCACAGCCAGTAAACAGATGTTGGCCGCTGTCACAGTGACGGCTGTGAGGACTCTCTTTTTGGTTCATTTCTTGCTGCGATTTTCTGGATATATTCCTTTGTCAAGCTCACGTACATAATTGCATGTTTCTGCTCCTTTATTTATGCGCATGTATCCCGAATGTGTCTCTTTGTGTGTGTTTTGTCTGAGAACCCCCGCGCGCGTCGGGGAAAGTGTATTTGTGGCGTGTACTGCTCCCCCAGTGAGCCAAACGCTCCACTGGTTCACAAAGCAAATCGCAGCTAATCAAATAAGAGCCCTCAGCAGTGTGCTGAGGGCTCTTATTGGATGGGAGAACCGTGTGTGTGTGTGTGTGTGTGTGTGTGTGTGTGTGTGTGTGTGTGTGTGTCTGGAAGAAGGGATGGTGGAGGCTGTCAAGTGGCTTGAAGAGGTCCTGGATATGAGGCGGGGGTGGAGAAGGACGCACACACGCACCTGCACAACCTTGGACGCCTGTCAAAGACGCACAAGCGTTGATGAAAGCACACACTCACGGACAGACGTACAGCAGATACACGGAGGAGGCGTTTGAGTGCAAAGACGTATCAAGAATCTTTCTTGATTTTTCTGTCTGGTCTCGGTCTTGTTCCTCCTAAAGGAACATCCCTGCGTGTCTCTGTCTTATGTTAGAAAAAGGGAATTTTAATGGTGGAAGCTCTGACAGCTGACTTTGAATAGCGTGTTGATTTATTCCAGCGTTGCAGATAACAGGGTACATGCACACAGCGGGATGCTTCTGCAGTTGCAGTTCAATTACTTTAAAAAAATAAATATTTGATTCTGATATTTGCTCACGTGTAGGAAGGAAATTGTTGTGATGCTTATCATTTGTAAATACTGTCTAAATGATTGCTAAAATAAGCGCTGGTGGAACCACCGCACAGCACACAACTCCACCCAGCCTCCATCAGCTGCACCTGAGACGCATGTTACCACGGAGGTGACATGAGAACTGCTGAGAATTGAATAAAGACTAATGAATAAATAGTCTAAATGGTTATCCTAAAAAAATGGTCAAACAGAGTATTGTTGACTTAAAGAACATACACCCGAGCGGGATTGTTCTGGCAGGCGCAGTCGGGCAGAGAGTTGGGGGCCAGATTGAGGAGGTTGGTTGAGGGTTGTTGTTTTCCGCCCTCTCTCCTTGGCACAGGCGCCGGCGCCGTGTGAGTGGCCGGGCTCTCGGCGGCGTCCTGGCTCGCTCTCGACACTCTCGTCCACGCTCGCTCTCCTGACACGCTGCCCTCTGGCCGGCCCTCTCGTGTGTGGCCGTGCAGTTGCATCTGAGGGCCTTAGTAATCTGTGACCTGGCTTAAGTCTGTGTGTGCGATTGTTTGTATGTTATGTGTGTGTGTGTGTGTGTGTGTGTGTGTGTGTGTGTGTGTGTGGCAGCTGTGTGCCCTCCTCCTGCGGGACAATCAGCCGCTCCCTGCGACCACAGAGACCGAAGGCACGGGGCAAGAATGTCTTTCAGTGACCAAGGGTGGATGCCAAAAATGCACACAAAACATGCGCACACGCTTGGGTGTGCAACCAAACGCACACACACACACAAGCTGATGCACACAGGTTGCTCTTTTATTTATTTGTCACAGGTAGCGACTGTCTAAGAAAAGTGATATATTTGTACACACACCACGTAATAAACTACATCCAATTGTCACATGTTACGTGTTGATTGGAGACGGGGGGGGGGGGACATTTGACACGGTCTCGCAGGTGGAACCTCAGTCCACAAAAGCAACCCCGTCGCTGACGGTGGAACGATCCCAACGCCGCGACGCCTGAGCGATGCCGGCAGAGGAGATGTGCAGAGTGCTCTGCGGCGGACACTGAGTGTGTTTACTACAAGGTTGACCTAATAGGAGTCCCTTATCTTAACCAGCAGAAGCACTGTTCCTGAGATGTAATCATTGAAAGTCTACTCAGTGGGGTACGAAAGAAATGTAAAGGTCAAGGCCCTCGTGGGAAAAGGCACTCTGAGTACTTAGGACCATAGCAGATGTATTGGAAATGGTTTGTGATGTTTTTCCCCTCAGGCAGCGAGTGGCTAATCCTGAGTGTGTGTGCCACAAGTCACACAACCGTGGAGAGCATGTTCCATAAAAGCCCTGAAAACTTCTATAACTTAATAACTTTTCCTTCAAATAACCTCCACACCTGCTGCCGTCCGTGTGCAGTTGTGCTAACGCTCGTTGGTACACTTGCATTTGTCTTCACTACAGGGCCCGAATAAACGAATTAGCACATCAAAACCAAATCGCTGTGTTTCTGTGTGGGTTCACGTGGAATTGGCAAATTGGCAATCCAGCCCTCATTAGTCGTCGCTACAGCCTAAAGGCTCTCCTGGACAAAAAAAAACTCCACCAAGAAGGCTTTTGTGGAAGGTAATGCGAGGAAACATTCAGCTCTTGGAGTAATGATCCTGTCTTTATTTTATGTAAACATGGCCATGTGCACACTTTCCAATTTCATTTTCAAAAAGGTAAAACCCCTCATCTCAGTGAATGAAAGAAGAAAACCTCACCATGCTGCACTGTAGTCCTTTTGTTCTAATCAACCATCCACAATTTCTTTCAAAATGGAACAGGGAATCTAAATGGATACCTCATTAGCATCTTATGCATAAACAACAGCCTGTTGGAAAGACTATTTAGGTGTGTTTCCTGCTCAGGTCGCTCCTCTGGTGTCGTACCAGCCCGGAGAGGAAATAACGGACGGTCGGACCGTCATATATCATCCCAATGTGTTTCCCTCATCAATATGTGATGAGGGCTTGGAAACAAGAGATGTACGTCAATTTCCCGCCAGGTCAGAAAAGGTTACCGTAACTCCCGCTGAAGGTTCCCTCCTGACACGTGTGTGATCCTTTGCCGTGGCTCTGGAGGAAATTGCGTTTATCCGTGTGATCTGACCATTATTTGTGCATGTAATCGTCCACTCGCAGGGGTTCCTCAGGGGCCATGAGACGGCGTTAGGGAGTTTTCCCGCTGCCACTGTTGCTTTGTGCCACAGTGACGGATCTAATTAGCGAGGGACTCCCACCGCGTCCTGCATTGTTTCCCCCCCCGCTTAAAGAATAGCTCCGTGGCCATCCCTAATAAACGAAGAGTTGAACCCTCTGTCTGTGTCACGCTAGGAGGGCCCCTTCTTCAGCAAAGCCGCTTGACCCTGTTCATGCTCGACTCTAATCAGGAGCGGTCCAGAGGCTGCCGCGATGGCAATAAAACACGGAACACACCCTCTGCTTGTCTCTCACCCTTCTCTGCGCGACCCCTCCCGAGCTCGCACACAAGCGCACGCACGATGCAGAGCCCCCCCCCCTCCCCGCCCCGAGGAGGAGGTTATAAACCATTGTGGGTCAGGTTGGCCTACGGTGACAGTCCGGCTTGTTCCCCCTTCTTTGAGCGTGTCCGCGTGCTGGGCCGTCCCAGCCTCTCATCCCGCCCGGCTGAATAGACCCGCGGGGCTCTGGCTCCACAGAGATAGTGTTATCTGGGCCGCCACGGGGCGCCGTGTACACACACGCTCAGCGGGCAGCGCACACATCAGCGTGAGTCCAGACAAAGAGGTCTGTGGACCAACACGGACGTTATGGGCATGTACCCGCGCACGCGGTCGCGGCCCGAACACAAAGGACGGCTCTCGAGCGTTGTTGTGTGTCGTGTCGACAGCGACGATGCTTTTTCAACTTTCCTCACGTTTCTTCAGAAAGTCACCTCCTGACCTGCGGCGGTCACATGACCAGCCCCCTCTATACCAGCTGGCGGAGCGGTCACGCGTCTCAGACCTCGAATCAGGCCGTAGCCCCCTGCTGTTTTTAGGAATCTGAGTTATTCCACCCATTCCTGGAGATCTACACACATGACCCGTCGCCGCCGGGAGCCCAGAGCCGGAGGGACAGGGATAAGCCGCATTTCTGCCCATTTTCCCGCCATGATTTCAATTAAAAAGAGATTTGAGGTGGAAAAGCGTTTTTCCAATGGGGCATGCTCTAAAAACTCTAAAAAAAAAAAAAGGGTGAGATGAGGTGTGGTAACCAGTTTTATGGGTGTTTTAGAAGGTGAAGGGGTCAACACATGTAGTGAGAAAGAGATGGAATTACTTGCACAGAAGTGTTGATCCTGTCATTCACCTTATTTGATTCTTCAGCACAAATTCATGAGGTTTAACAAGCCGCAGTAAAGAATGTGAACTCAGTCGCATGGTTCTACGTCGTCGGGCTGAGTTAACCTTTTTCTCCTCCTCATTTAATCCCCATTGAGGGTTTCTTTTGCAGGGTTAGGAGTTCGCGATCGGAGGATGACTTCAGACTATATAAAATGAGTTAAATATTATGCTTATGATGCTATAAAATAGGATGATGTAGGAGATGTTATGATTAGAGTGTGTAATAGTGACATATTACATATGTTTATTTCGAAGACGCTTTAGGCCAAAGGTGTAATCAGTGAATTTATTGAGGTAGGTATTGTCGATGAGGTTAGGGTCTGGTTAGGTGAGAGAACTGATGGCCGTGCAGCCAACCGCATAGGACTGTAAAATACTGAACACACCCTGCGTCATGCAAAAAGGTACAGCCTGGTGGAGCAAAGGCAGAATTTGTTTTTGGTCATACAGAGGGAAGGAGATTCTCTATTTCGCAAAATATCACACTATTCTCAGCGTCTCAACCTCACACATGAGGATGAATCTTAATGACCATGTAGATCCTGATTGTTCCTCCATTGACACAAGAAGGTTGACCGTTGGAGCAATGTCAGTATGCTAACACAGCAAACAGCCTCTCAAAGCTGCTAGCGTGTCTTTAGAGTCTTAGTTAGGTCTTTTTGTATTCCACTGTTGCATACGGCACATGTTTAGATTTTTGTACAGAAATCGTCGCGCTGTAGTGCTATTGTATGCTAGTATACGCACATGCAAGACAACAGGGTGTTAGCATTGATGTTGGAATTTAGCTCAAAGAAATGTTTTTTTTTTTTGCTGTGTGTAAGACCAGGTCGCTTACAGAAGCCAAATATTGGCTGCGTATTAATTTACTTAATTATGGCTTCAAACGTTTTCACTCATATGTTCCCTGCTTCACTGAAGCCACTCTGACCTCAGAAACTCATCAACGTGAGTTTGTGTCTTCGGTGCAATTCTAACTATCGTTGTCCCAACAGTGGTCAGACACACTTTTCTCTAAAACATTGTCAACGTTCAAAGCTTGTGTGTATCAGATTGCATTACATTGTAGTACGATTTTACGTCAACCTGCTGTGCGTTTCAAATACTAAGCGAGTCCTGACTTGTCGGCGCTGACGAGTCCGATTATCGCTTGATTGCACTCACACTTACACGCACGCACACACTCACACAAAGAGAAATAGAGAGCTTTGTACTGCACTCCATTGTGTTTTAATCTCTCAAGTTTCACAATGACAAGTAAACAAGGTATGTTTTAGTTATTGTTCTTTCTTTAATTGACACCATTTATTGCATCAAGGCATGATTGCATTTTTAAACAGTTTAAAAAAGTACAAATTAAAATAACATGGTGAGATTAAAGAGCTCGTATCAAACGTGATCAATATGATAGAATAAGAAAATCTGGCCTTTAGGTGTTGAGTTAACCTATCTGTTCATTATTTGTCCCCTCAAAGAAACCAAGTGAATATATATTCTCAAACACATTTGGAAATACAAATTAAAAAAGGACATCTAATTTGATACAAAGTATCAAATTAGGACAGATCCATCACCCAGTGACAGAAAACAAAACCCTATTCATCAATACAGAGACACCAACGAACTGCATATTCCTTATCATCAAATTTGGCGAAATATAATCAACAAATTCCCAGTTTGTATATAATTGAGAAAAAAACTATATTTAAGCAAAAACCAACTTGTTGCCCAGTTGACTTATTGCAAAGTTAAGTGTTAAGCATGTTGGAAAAACAAACTGATACGGAAAATTACAGCATATGAATCACGTTCGTAATGGTCAGTAAACTTTTAGAAAACAGCATTTTAATACGCTAAAAAATCAAAACCAACACATATTTGCTGAAATAATCGCTGTCTAGCTTTCCTCAAACTGCTGCCTATCAAAGTGCATAATGTTTTCATGACCGTCGAGAAGGGGGTCGGTTTTCCCGTCTGCTCCTCTCATGTAGACAAATGGCAAATATTCCTGCCTAGCTTCATGCTATATACTTTAGTAAATATATATTAAATTGATTACATAAGAAAGTCGTAGATGACTGATTTCTCATCTCGGAACTACGGATTCAACGGCTTCAATATTCTGCTCCCATAACTTGATGAATGGCGGAATTTGTTAGTAAAAAAAAAGAATGAGAAAGAAGTTGAATTAATGCTAATGTAGCAAAATAGAATCCAGCGTGTTGTTTCAGGCCTGTGGTGACGTGCTCGTTTGGGATGAGGTACTTTGAAGGAGGGTGGTTGGCTTGTCTTCACTCTGCCTCTGTCAGGATCAGAAGGACCGCAGTTCAGCACTCACTTGAACACACATGTCTTTTTACCAACTGCCAACATTTGAGGTGTTCCAGTTCCACAAAATCCTATTTAAAGAATCCGTTTCTCCCGTTTTCTGCACGCTGACTCTCCAAAAATCCAGTTCACGTGAAACTTGCTTCATAAAAGTTCCTCCACTTTCATATCTTTGTGCCTCATAGGTGAGTGCTGTGTCGTGTTACGCACTGCTGTCCGTCACCTGACACCCTGGAGATGGGAGTCTGTGTCCCAGATTGAAGGGGAATCTTCGATAACTGTTCATAGTTCAAGTTTGTATTGTAAGAAAACTAAAAATGTTACAAAAAATAAGTTACAGACGCACGGCAGCACGACTGGAGGGGATGCACACGTAGCTGGCCTGTATATCTAACCGTTGTTGTCCTTTAGGTGGTGATATTTGACCAGTAATCAAACAGGCTGAGGACATTGATGGAAGATAATTAGGAGTCAGTGAGGTTTCGGGTCAAAGGTCACAGATAAGCCTCCACTCGCTCCCACGGCGGCATCTCTGAGAAGAAGCCCTCGCACAGGCCGAAGCCCTGATCCAGAGTGAGAGGAATCGCCTGCTCCTCCTCTTTGATCTCCTCCCAGGGCTGCAGCGCCGCCTCCCCCGCCTGCTCCGGGAACAGGGCGGAGGGCTCGTCGAACTGCTGCAGGTGGTGGTGACTGTGGAGCAGCAGATCCTGGTCCAGCTGCTGCTGCTGCTGCTGCTGCTGCTGCGGCACGTGGAGCTCGCCCACATTAGCCGCGCAGTCCGCGGAGGCGACGCTCAGCTCCATGTAGCCGTAGGACTGGAGGTGGTTCAGGTGCTGGCTCTGGCCCGGGACATCCGCGCACCACCGCCCCAGCCCGGCCGCATGCTGCCTCCCCTGCATGGAGACCTCCAACTCGCAGCCCAGAGAGCTCAGCGCCGTGTTGATGTCCAAATCCTCGAAGGTGCTACAGTTGCCGCCGAGGACGTCGTCGAACACGGACGCCAGGTCAAAGTCCCCCCTCAGGATGTCGGCCTTGTGGGCCTCCGTCGCCAAAAGAGGCGACTGGGTGGCCCTCAACGCCTTGCCGTTGTTCTTAGAGGGCGGGTGCTTCCGTTTCCCGCCAACCCCTTGGTAAGGGCAGCCATTTTGTGTGCCGTGATAACCCAGGACCAGTTTGCTCTGCCTGCTGGTGATGCCGCTGCTGGTGCCGTTGTAGCTGTTGGCAGAAATCCTCCTGCGTTTGAAAATGCCGTCGACGAACATGTCTGCATACTGCGGATCGATCTGCCAGAAGCCCCCCTTCCCGGGCTCGTCCTTCTGTCTGGGGACCTTCTTGAAACACTTGTTGAGGGACAGGTTGTGACGGATCGAGTTCTGTGAAAAATACAACAAAAAAACAAGCATATGCAACATGACCTCATTGCTTTGAAAATAGGAGTTTAAAAAACACAATTTGTCAGACTGTCTTTTAAAGGGAGATGAGAAGGAGGGAGGTGGAGTGTGGGTGGAGGGGGGGTGGGGGGAGGTATTGTTGTTGTTTGTATAGGAAAGCAAATGTACCTAATGAGGCTTTCTAGTAACAGGCAGCTCTGTGAATTTCAAACATGATCAGCTGTGCTTAGCTTCCATCTCTCTCAGGAGCCCTCATTAACACACACGCGCGCGCACACACACATGCACGCACACACACATGCACACATTTAGAGTGCTTTCTCCACCCCATCACCATTCCCCTCAGACAAAAACCCATATGAGTACTCTCATACAAGATGGAAATTTCTGAGACTCTTACATGAAGAAACACTTATTTAAATCATCAAAGGAAGAAATTAGACTTTGTGTAATAGAATAAAGTGCACTACATCTCTTTTGGTTTCTCCACATTGCTAAAAGCAGGACCTTGTCTGATGTCCTGCAGGGTAACATGTGGTGTCTGATGGTGACACTGGGATCAATTGCCCAACATTCTTCCCTGCCTGGCCATTTATCTGACTCATCAATAATAGAAGGGGACGTTTGCCAGTCTCGGTTACCTGCCAGCTGGGCTCTGCGTGTTTGTAGTAGCAGAAATTCTCCGTTATCCAGTTATAGATGGTGGACAGAGTCACTTTGGGCTGTTTGCTGGCCTGCATGGCCATGCAGATGAGCGAAGCGTAGGAATAGGGCGGTTTGACCTTAGGGTTGGTTTTGTAATCGACCTCCGCGGGAGGGCGCGCCTGGACGGGGATCTGTGGGTAGCTGCTCCCTGGGTGTGCGTAATCGGCAAAACGCGGTGCCGCGGTGCAGTCGCTGCCGGAGGTCACGGGGCTCCCGAGGTACAGAGGCATCCCGGTGGCGGCGGTGTCGCCGGCCGGCGGGCTGGACGGAGAGTCGGAGCCGCCTCTGGGGAAGCCGAGCCGCTTCAGAAACAGGCTCTGCTGGGAGGAGGCGCAGCCAGGTCCGGATCCGCTCGGTCGCTCCGGGTCCGCGTTGACGATGGAGAAATTCTGGAGCCAGTGGAGGCTGGTGAGGCTGTCGTCCAGGGGGGCGCAGTCGGACCCGGGGACCGGATCCTCCTGGTACACCGCTAGCCATTTGTCCTGAAACTTGTTGGCCATGTCGGGGCTCGTGAGAACCGGCATCGTGGCTTTGTGCGCGTGACGGGCGATGAAGGTGGTCGCAGGGTCTTCAAATCGGCATTTAAAGTTTGTTTTTTGATCTTGAACTTAGTGAAAGGGAAAAAGAAAGCACATATTGAATACAATAAATCTAAATCACACTTAAGTAATTTATGAAAATATCTAGTCTAAATATATGTAAATGAACAACCTATTTAATTGCCCAATGATGGTAATCTCCTTACCCTGTGTGCGGTCTTTATCTGGGGGATTGTCTGCGTGCACCTGTTGCAGTCCGTCTCTGCCTCTCAGGACTCACTGGCGCATCCAGTTTTTACGCAACAAGTGCTGCATGAAGAGGAGGAGGAGGAGGAGGAGTAGCATCCAGTAGCAGCTCGTGTGGAGAAAAAGGGGATGGAAGAGGACAGATCCCCGCCGAGTCAAGCGAACATGCGAGTCCAAACGCGCAGCTCCGCTGGAGCGTCTGTCGGGAGGTCGAGAAGTGAGAATGTGTGGAGGAGGTTGTGGAACAGAGTCGCTCATAAAGCCCGAGAGACGCCCCCCCTCCCCCCCCCCCCCCCCCTCTCTCTCCCCCCCCGTGGCGGCGCTGGAAGAGGCGCGCCACAGGTCCCGCCTGGAGCGATCTTTTGCACCTGCAAAGCAAACTGACCCCTTTAACTGATCTGCACTCACACCGTTGGTGATTATAGTTTATTTGCAGACGTGATTGAATTCCATCTTTGAGCCATTTAATGATACTCCCCTCGTTAAACGGATCCTTTGAATAGCAAACCAGATGTTTTAGTACAGGTATGATATAGTTCCAGTTCAACTTTAAGCAAGTTGTGGATCATGATGTACATTTTCGGTTGGAGGATATAATCTGGCAATGAGGGATGTGTCAGGTGAGGGATATTTTGAGGTAATGTCGAACGAATAATATATAAAGAGCAGAGCAAAGATGGGATACAATCATACATTACGATGATTTCTCACCTTGCGCATGTGTGTTATTTAAAGTACATCAAGCATGTCTCAAAGGCTGTCATACAAGAATGCTCACTATTTCCAATATTACATGTGAAGTAAACTACCAGTGAGCGGAGCCTGTCATCGAAAACGACTGCAGATACTTTAAGAGCCCCATCGATCATCGGATGTTTTTCTGTTTTCTGCTGAAGATAGTTAGTCGAATTAATGACCGTATGAGATGTTTTTTTCATGTCGCAAACAAATGCAACATAATTACTATTATTATTTGAGATTGTTAAAAAAAAAAGGGTTTGGTAATACACAATGAAAAAGTATTGACTAAATTTCAGTGTCAGGTTCTACAAATGGTCAAAGTAAACGGCAAACATCGGCCAATACTGCTTGTGTGACTGAATGGAAAGAGGCAATATGAAGGATGGGGACACACTGCCACCCAGCGGATAGATACTGCATTGCACCTTCACCAGAGTTCCGTTCCAAACCAGGAATACGGCATTGATGATATACTGGCAAAATAATTCATGTCATGGAGGCTTTGATAGGGAGGCAGAATTCCATGCATCTCTATGAACAAGATAACCTCCTCCAGTGACATACATTCTAGTCACTGGCCAATTGATATAGACGAAGAAAGACTTTACAGAAGTAATTGTACACGAGTTGTGGACCATGATGATGCTATTGATGCCTCTTTCTCCTCATGCCTGATGATAACTTCTACAGTATTCAGTGCATACCAATTCTCGTCTTCCCCAAACGAGGGCGAGGCCTGGCATTGAGCCTGGGTGGTCCATGCTGAAGAACTTGAAGAACCTGGATTATTCGTGCCAGCTGGGAGGCTTGGTTTTTTAAAATGTCTCCAGGTTTGTTGAGGTTCTTGACAAAGGGTTGGCGGTGAGGCAGCCAAATGTTTGGACAGCTGTTCTCATTGTTGCCGAGCTTCCTGCTGTGCATCGTGAGCTGCAACTAAAGAGATGAAGGAGGTTTGCTAAAGACTTAAGGCTACGTATCTCTTGTTAATTAATTGTTCAAACTAAGAGTGTCTTTGGTTAAGGCTTTTTACAGTTTATATCTGGCTTAAGATAGATTTTGAAAAGTGCCAAAAAATGACGCCAAGGAGCTGTTGGTAAGAAGTTTGCATTGTTAACCAGTGCTAGCCCATCAAAAGACACTCATAACTACCAACAAGTAAAATTCTTCCGTTGCCTCTTTCAATCAGCAGATGGCGCTACGCCCATAATCTTCCTCCTACGGCAAGCATTGTAGAAGAAAATCATGTTTACAGTTTTGAGATACCCACAATCCTAAACGGGGTGTGTTGATATCGGATAACTAATTTTACACACAACCTGCACTGAGACTGCAGCCAAAGAAGGCGAGGTACGCCGATCCACATGAGCACGTGTAAATGGAAAAGACTGTTGTGCAGCTGTTGGATGCTGGATGGCGCCTTGCAATGCAGCTGCAAACAAAAGATCTGCGTGCTGCTAAAAGCCCAAATACTGCGAGCGTTTCATAATGTAATGAGACGAGTGAGTTTAAATTACATAATTTTACGATAAAGTGCTATATTTTTGCCTTCATCGATATCATTCACCTCTCTTCTTAAAATAAAATATGCCACTGACTCCGATTGAAACTCATGACTAACCCTATTTTTGAAAGACAAAATATAGTGTGCTCTATCATTTCAATCATGTACATTAAGCGTGCAATCAAAGTCATCTGGATGAGGATGGAGTTTAAAAACATCCCACCCGCTGTAGTATCTATGAGGAAGCGCAGAGCGAAGGGAATGAAACGCCTCCATGTGATCCCGACACAAAGGACAATGGGGATGCGACAATGTTGCAACACCGCGCATGCCGGACCGAAGTGTGCACACTAGAGGGGCGCAGAGCAGACACGACGCTTCACGGCGAAGCAGCCATGACTGTCCTCCATCGCCGCGCGATGTAATTGGGGCTCGTGGACTTGTTTACCATATTTGGCCAGATAGTGACACAGCGCGCCCGGGAATTGGACGAGAGCGGCCGTCATTCACAAAAGTCTGCCTTCTCCGAGTTTTACAAACAAAGCGGGTGCTCATGGGAGTTGTAGTCCAAAACAAAGCTGAGCCCTGAGATTACTCGCAGGGGGTCTACCCCCCTGCGGTAATTTAATCACCTCCCATGTTCCCGAAGTCTTAAATGTAACCACCGAGATCAACTCCTTCCCGTTTACGTACATTTGAAGCACTAAACAAACTCCGCATCCGCCCGTTAATCGCACGCGGATCCCGACACATCCGTTTTGCGGCATTACAAACACCCACTCGGCGGCTGCTCTCATTTCATTGGCTGCGGCGTCCTGTCAATCACGTATCGCTTCCAACGCCACCACCGCTCCTACAGTAAATATTTGTGTTTGCTCGAGCGGCTGTAATGGTGGACGACTGAGGCGGAGAGACGGAACACAACCAGAGTGAAGGGAAACGAGAAGAACGAGGTCGGAAGTCTGTTTCGTAAAGCCAGCCGCCGCGAGTAGGACACGGGCTTCGTCGTTAAAATGGATGAACTCAAACATCAAGTCATGATTAACCAGTTCGTCCTGACGGCCGGCTGTGCGGCGGACCAAGCGAAGCAGCTCCTGCAAGCGGCGCATTGGCAGTTCGAGGTAAAACGAAAACAACGAAAAAGAAGGAATAGGACGATAAACGACGTTAGAGTCTGCGGGAGCCCGTTAGCCGCAATGCTAATGTTTATGTCCGACCGGACACGAGTTACCAGCGGAGCGTCGCCCCGTCTGCCTCTCGCCACTTCCCGGTGCTCTCGAAATGCAAAACAAAGCGTCAGTGTTCGCGATGTGTCCCCCTTTTTCAATTCAACGTCAGCCGCACAGAAGTCGGCCCGCTACGCGGCCACAACTTTTGGCCGCATATAAAGTGAATGTACCGCGGCGGAGCGAGTACATCCGAGTACATCCAATTATAGACTCCAGATTAAATACTATATAATCCGACACGTGACAGCAGTGTTCAGGCGAGGCCGGTGTTACGCAACACGCATGACTGTCGTGTGGTATCGACCGGCCCGCGGAGTTGTTTGGTCTGCGGGTGACGTGAACACGGCTCGTCGTCCGCCGCACGCGCTCTGTATTGTTTATTTTTAAAATGCAATGTCAACACAGAAATGAAGAGATTTTTTTTTTGTTGGACGAACGGATTGTTCACATGAATGCGTTGATCTGTAGGAGAAAAGCATACAATGTCACTGATGTCCTGTGTTTTTTCGTTGTAGACCGCCCTCAGTGCCTTTTTCCAAGAAACAAATATTCCATATGGCCATCATCATCAAATGGTGAGTGTCGGGGAGGAGGTGACAACTGCTCTTTGTTGTCCTGTTTATGTAACTGCAACCAATAACTTGGAGCGTGTACATCTTTAAGGCTGCCTTGTGGTTCTGGGTGGGATGGGTGAGGATAAACGGCCCCCATAGGCCAAGCGGGATGATGTTTTGCTAACAATAACAAAGCACATGTCGGCCATGTTGTGAGCTTCCAGAAATAAACACTCACGGCCATGCATGCATGCATGCATGCCGCCACTTGATTACATATGCAAGACAGAAGGAGGGGGCAACGGTAGATGTATGAAATCCATAAGCCTTCATTGTTTTTGACTGAGGTGCGTAAAGGAAGGAAGGGACCCTCCGTTTCTGTGAAAAACAGAAAAAAATAGCTCTTCCAGGAAGCAGACAGCTGCGTCTCACAAATAGATCCTGGTGAAATTGCGTTGGCCTCGGGGGGATATTCGTCGGTTTGCACTGATGGCCGTGGCTTCCCACCACACGGATCATATGGTTTTAAGGGCTTTTGGGGGAGTGGGGGGGTGCTACGACATCTGCATAGGCACCCACACTCCCTGCAGGCGGACATTATGAAACGCTCGCAGTATTTGGGCTTTTAGCAGCACGCAGATCTTTTGTTTGCAGCTGCATTGCAAGGCGCCATCCAGCATCCAACAGCTGCACCCTGGAACGGCCCGACAGAGATGTGTGTGTGTGGATGTTTTGGGGGACGCAACAATTGATCATTTTTCTTTTGCGCTTAAAGCGCTTCGGCTTTCATTTCATTGTTTATTTGGTGAATTGAGAGCGGGATTGGGATAAAGGAGGATTTGCCTTTGCTTGCATTGAGTAGATATAAAGCCCTGCGAGTTGTGCAACTGTTTTTTTTTTTTTTACAACGAGGGAAGCCGATCTTTCTTCGCCCCGTGATCTGTAAACTGGAGCATATCGCCCCTCCATTTAGCTCACAAAATGTACCTTTTCAATTCAGAGAGCAAACAATCCGCATACACCTGTTCTACTCGCTGTGCAGAATGAGGCTGGGCTTGACTGCTGCAGACGGTGAACAATGAAAGTCAAAGAGCAGAGCACCTACGGGTGCCTCTGCTGTTATTGTTACAGACGCGTTCTTGCGTAATCCGGTGTTCTCGTTCCGCTTATTTGCACACACCACTCGCATGTGCAGGCGTCACCGCGGTACTTGGCATCCATTTGTGTTTTGTGCGCACACAGACACAGACTCAGAGGGAGACTGGGTGTGTTGGTGCATGTGTGAGTCACAACTGTACTACAGCAGGGCAGCGTGTCCAACCGTCCTGCAGCTTCATCGGGCCACAGTGTCCGGTGATATCTGCTGACTCTCCTTCTTTATCCGTCGCTTTCATTAAAAAAACAAACAAAAAAAACCAACAAGTTACATTTCTGTCGCACACGCAGTAGCCACTAACAGGCAGCCTGCAGCCGCATTACTTGGCAGCATTGCAGGTTATGACGTCACGTGGGTCACTTAGTTTAAAGCCACTGTTCAATCAGCTGGTTCACACTATTGTTTTCAAACTCTGATACAAAAGCGCTGTTGTCTAAATGGAGTCCTCTCAACACAGTCTGTGGATCTTTGTCAGTAGGATGGCGGTAAAACACGTTGAGTCTGATTTTGTTTACCTTTTTTGTTTTTGCTAATGCAGCAGTTGTGCGTTTTACATTAGAGGTTTACATTGTGTATGAAACAGTGAGGTGGGCGCGCCTCTTGTATAATACTGTGCAGGGCGGAGGATTTAGATAAAGCTCCTGTCATTATTTCCTTTTAGAGGCAGAGCCGGGGGAAGCGCCTGTGCTTTGTCTCATGATCTAAGCGAGCCACAATCTCTGCACTGACATGCAGTAACTGCTGCCGTTTGTTGTCCTCTCCATCGGTGTGTGTGCGTGTATAGAGTATGAGCGAGCCGTCCCGTGATGCATCGTGAACAGATCTTCCCTCTTTGATGGACACACAGACACCGAACCTCCATCCAACTCGCGTTGTGTGTGTCTGTGTCTTTTCTTTCCTTTTTTGTCCAACCCTTCCCCGTCTGCTCCCAGTTTCCTCTTCCACACACGCACACACACTGCCTTTACTAACAGGGCAACCACAACACATTCCTGGAGGACGCAAAGCTCTCACCGGTCCCAAAATGGACCCCTTCACAGCGGAGTGTCCCGACGTAACCCAAAGCCTTTCTGTGCGGCGCACACTCACTCCTCCTGGTCTCCTTGCTTGTACTCTTGTACACACACCCTCTTGTACAAGCACTCTTGTGTGTCTGTTTAGAGAACACACAAGAGAACTGTATTCTGTTTTGCCTTTTGGAGGCTAATCTCATGGCAAATGTTATGCATATATTCTTGTATACTTCCCTTCTATTATTTCTATAAAGGCAATAATAGCAAGCAACAGTTTGCTATGTAGAAATACGTTTTGTGGAGTAATATGTACCTCTGTGTTGTTATCTGAGCGACGCGGTTGTCACGGAAACGTAGCGGCCAACCTCCCAGTCCCAGAGGTAAACATTGTTCGCTCTGTCGGGACATTTTCCGTATTATATATTTTCCGACTGTTCGCTCAGTTGGCTGCGAGCGACCGGTTCAGGCGTCGCCATGTTGAGAACTGACCGGAGGCCATTTCCATATCCTTGGTCTCATATTGTGACACCTTTTAAGTATATTTCTGATGTTTGTACAAAGGTTCTACACAATCTGTGAAAACGGCTCTATCATATTTTTCGGTCATTGAAGAATACAAGCAAAGAGAATTAAAGGTGCAACTATTTAATATGTTTTATCATATTTCAATTTTCATCAGGCTATAAAATGGTAAACAACAATTAGTGTTTTCCAAAGCCTGAGATGAGAGATATTTTATCTTAACGGAGAACTGTCACGAGGAGTGAAGAAACCACAAATATATTCATTTATTTGAGACGAACCATCGTTCTTTGGTTTTATTCTAAAATGGTTTCCGGTGTGTGAGAGAAGAACTTCCCTGGAACGCACGTTGGTAATGTTGACGGAAAACAAAAAGCAAACACCAATCTGTGACACTAATATCAGTGTTTCCATGATAAAGATCTCTCCCTGCTGGCCACGCACAGCCACAATAAGGTTAATTAATTCTCACGTGACCACACCGGAGGAAGTCTCCTCGCTCCACGGAAACACGAGACCCCGTCATGTGACGGCCGCTCTGAGCCACAGAGCTTGCTTCACATGCGTGTCATTTCCGCTAGGGTTATGGCTGTTTATCTATCATATATATATATATATATATATATATATTAAATAAATTATTGAGAGCCGCTCACGCGGGCAGCCCTGCAGTAAAGTCAGGACATTGCTTTCAGGACCCTGACCTACTAAGAACAATCTCCTCTAGAAAATATGACATTGTCCTCTTCTTGAATCATATCTGCACATTCTAACAGTTTACCACCTCGTGTGCTCACTTGGTTTTCATATGGATTTAGAAAAGAACACTTGTAGTTTTTGTCGTTGCTCCCTGTTTCCTTTTCTTCTCTTAGTAATGTCTTGCAAAATCCCATTAAACCAAATATTAGCTTCTGTGGATATGGTATTCCCCCGTGTAATACTTAAAATAAGCATATTAGCTAAATAGAAGCAGTAGGTAATCTCAAACTGTATCCATTTAAATACTTGAATCTTTCTCCTCTTTGGCCTACATACTGCGAGCCTCAGAGTAATGAAAACAAACCGCTCCGTGGTTTCAACGATGACACGCTTTTTAAAATTTTCCCTTGTAATTGCTGTTAGTCACTGGACGCTCAAGGTGAATCAAACAATGATTTCATAAAGGTCAACGCTCAGTGACTTAGTGGGTGATGTAGGGCACTAAACGCTGTTTCCTGGCAATATAAACACCCAGTACAAGAAAGTGTGTGTGTGTGTGTTTGAGGGGGTGTTTCTGGTGACTACAAACGGTTCTGGAGTCCGGGTGTGGCTTTAAAACAAGTATTTTTCAAAATCCTAACCGTTCTCATTCATGTAAGGTCTCACAGACATTTAAAGTGCGTGTTGCGCCCACGCGGAAGAGCAGAGGTGTATTTACCCCCACAAATCTAGATGTGACAACACTCTTTATTTATCACCGCACGACAAGAGAAGCAGGGAGGCTGGGATCAAGACAGACAAGCGAGGAAGCCGGTTTGGCCAGTACCTAAGGTGAAATGGGCTTTTTGAAATATAGGCACGCGGTGCTGCTTTGAGACACAAAGGTGCTCTGTGTCCCGCTGCCACTGCTCACAGGAGTTGATTCAGTGCAGAAATGGGTGAAAGGCAGTGTTTTCTTCCATTGTTTTTATGTCCACGCAGGTATTGGTTGACGGGATGGAGCAGGATAGCTGCCCCACCTTAAGCGCCTGAGCGGTGGCTAACGCCCTTCACTTAATCCGAGGCAATTAAAACCAAGGCTTAGGCACGTCTTGAGTCGCGGTGGAGGTTATCTTCTCAATAATTGCCAACGTCTAATTGTCACCAGTGAATTAGGCCACGATGACGCCCTCCGTGAAAGGAGCCAGTCCTCCGTAACGATCACTGATCGTTGCACCACACATAGTGGGTGCTGAGGCCGACCAAGCACCAGTGTGCTGAACACAGACGGTAGGCGAGTGGCGGTGGCAGACTGGCAGTCGGCTAAAATCATGTGGCCAAAAAGTACTTTTTTTTAAAGCTTTGAAGAAGACCAAACTCAAAGCACTCGGGGCGCCATCTTTCCGAGCTCGGCTGCCTGTTGCACCGTCACGGTGCAACAGGCATTCAACGCCGTCATTCAACGCCAACGTCTGCTTTAATCCCGGTGTCGTACACCAACCCGTCAGGATTTGTAAATACTCTGGTTACCGCGATGCCGCCTCAGCCTCAGCCGTGCCCGTGTGTCCTCCGGCCGCGCCAAGCGGTTACCCACATCTGAAAGGGGGTTGGCCTGCGCCCTGCATGTCGCAGCGCGTTGCTCTGCATGTTTCCGAGAATACGGCTTCCCAGAACCATAACCGCACACACACACACACACACACACACAGAGACACATGTGTGTGCGTAGACACACAGGAACTTTGGCTCGAGGGACTCTGGGAATGGGAATCCAAGTGGGACGGCTGCAAGGACCAGATGTGTTTGAGTTCTCGAGTTGGATTGAGTTGCACAGCGACTGCTGCTCTCCCGACTCACATTCACGACCTTTAGCTTCTCACCAGCTCCTATGTGACCCTTCACTCTCCTGACCTCTTCGACTGCTACGTAAGATCTGTACAGTCTGATTTGAGTGTTCAAAAAGTAGGAGCTGACACTGACAGGAAGCCTGAAATATGGCCGGCATGTGAAGTGGAAGAGGCAGTCGATCTACAGCGCACGCGCATCCTCGAGACGCGTATCTCTTGTGTTTACGTAGTCGCCGTGTTTTGTTCTAGCTCACTGATGACCTTTGGCCTGATAGTTGTATGGCCTACCAGAGTTTCTTCTTCTCATTCTCTTTCCTACAGTATACAGTGTGACTATGCGTTCACGCCTGGCTAATGATCAACCCTGTGTGTTCATCATATTCACTCAGTTATAGACGAACTCCGCCGCGTGGCTCAGCTGCTGGGAAGTGGGTGAGGTCGACGGAGTGAAGGGTCATTGGGGGAGGGGGACGCAAATGTTCTGCAGCACCTGTCAACCTCCTTTATTTAGTTTGGGAAAGACACGTCTGGTTCTGACGTCCAGCCGCTCCCATAAGAACCTAAATGTCTCCTCCCGTGAAAGTCCAACCAGGAGCTCAGGCAGTGGCTTGTCCACGGTGCGTTGTTTAAGTGACCCTTAACTGTATCATCAAAAGGGGGTCGACCGCAGCGGGGAATCGACAGAGAGGCACCATCAATACGCAGCGTGGGTTTCAACTCATTGTTATGCTTTGCTGCAGGTTCAAGCATCTTTGATTTTATTTCACTTCATTTCCGGTTGTTTAAAAAGTCTCATAAAAATTCCAGGGCTGCATTGGGATCAAACTGCCAGAATAAAAACACTCCCTATTTAAACATTAAACATGCAGGCATGCCAGGTTCCAATGACATTGTTCTCACTCGCCCAAAGAAACCAAACAAAAGGACGGAATATTTCAGAGTGCTCTTAAAACACGCGTGACGTGAATGCGCCCGAGAAGACGAGCCCAGGCGTGATGGCGGTGAACCGTCGGCAGCCTCGAACGGACCCGGCACTTAACGCCAGTTAAAAGGGGTGCAGTCATAGTTTGTGTCGAGCTGCTCTAATCGAATTTTAGACGCGGCCCCACGGTCTCCCTCTTCAGTGTTGTAACAGCTTCACACCCCACAGCTGCCCATAAATGAGTCGACGAGGCTCTTGCTCCATTACTGCGAGGTCTGTTGTTCCAATAAGGTCAGACAGGGAGACCTCGGAGGCGATGCTGAGAACAACATGTCATGCAGCAAGTAGAATGCTGTGATTAATGTGCAGCACGTTGTGGAGCCGTGAGCGGCGGATTGAGGATAACCCAGTCATCACATCTAATAAATCGGTTCACCAGACTGTGTGCCCACAGAACGAATGATATTGTATTGAGGTCTGGTGGACCAGTTTGGGGATTTTAAACGTTGTATAAAAATGAAAACAACAGTTAGAAAAAGACCTTGTCTCTCAACTCCTGTGAACGAGGGAGCGAAACATCCTGAGAGACGAAAGTGAGACGAGTACAGACGTGCAAGGAGCACCAGGTGAAACTTAGACGGGGGGGTGGGTGGGAGGAGGTGAGTCAAGGTCACGGGACGTAACTGGAGCCTCTGCACAAGTATGCAAGCGGATGAAGGCTGCACTCCGTGTTGTGAGGAATAGTCGGTTGGACTTGAAATACCAGCAGCTCATCTGTGTTTGTGTACAAACACACACGTATGTACACGAGCGGAGGCGTGTTTGAGGTTTGTGGAGCCTCGCTGCAGGCCCCCGTGACCACAGAGCGAGTGGATCTGCACTGCTCCCTCATAACAACAGTCGCCATGGCGATGCCTCTCAGATGGCTCTACTTGCTTTTACTCCCCGCGGTGTCTCCATCTAGACCTTCCTACTGCCCTTCCATACATGAACGCACACAACACACCCACACGCACTCTTGTGTGTCCGTCAGAAGGTCCGTTTGCTCAACGTCTTTTTCTCGAAATGATCACGCTGGATCTTTAATTAGCTGCAGTCGTTTGTTTCTGTTACCGAGCCAAGGCTTCTCAGATTACAACTCAAAGTATTTTGGAAACAATCTACTGTGTCAGGGTGCCCTTTATTTAAAAAACGAGTTCACCTCAGCAGACCTCTGGTCGTTTCCTAACACTCAGAATAAACAGTAGATACAGTGACTGCTTGTTTTTTCTTTCTTGCACAATCACTGTATATTCAGCCAACGTTGCACAAATGTAATTCATTGTTTATTGTTCCTGGTGGAGTCAGACTTGATTTCATGCAACATTTCATGTTTTATAGTTTTATTACTAATACGAACTACACAAGCTAATTAGTTAAAAGGTCGGTAGAACATAAAATAAAACATATCACTTATTTCATGTAGACAAATGGGACAAATGCCCGTTCCTTTAATCATCCCAAATAAAAATCTCCTCCATGTTTCTTTAAGTGTGAGCTACACGTGCCTCTTCGTGAACCTCACATTCACGACACACATTCTTGGCAGTTGAGTGACTCCGCGTTACACCTTCTGTACACACACACACATGTTAATGTGCACACAGGAAAAGTTTATTCTCATGGTAAATATGAAATATGACTGCCAAGCTCCCAGTAAGAGCCCTGGGCTTTGGAGCAAATTTGAAGTAGTGGCCAAACCAAGGAAATGATTCTTTCTGGGTCCTTCACATGATAATAGGGTACTTAAAAAGGACGCCGGGACTTTTCTGTGGGAATGATTGTGAATGCATGTAAATCCGATTTAAAATGTTTCGGGTAATAAGTAACGAGAACCCTTGTAAATCTCTTATTTTAATCACTAAGTTGAAAAATGTCCCTCCAGCTGAATCCACAGTTATGTCTCCTCACCAGTGTGGAAAATCACAAGCACATCCGGCTTTATTTTAATCTTTTACCAGGAAGTTGATTTATTTTGCTTCATGCACCGTTGAGCAACTTTCATAGAAAGTCCAGGGGCCCCGCCTCGCACACCATTTCCACTTCTCTTTATAAATCCACGGTTGCTTCAGTTGGACTTGAGCTGCATTTCTCTATGCACCTCAGCTGATCTGCTACTAGTCTGCTTAATACACACACAGTAAACTGCTTCCTGGCTTTAGTCTCTCTGCAGACAACCACAAGGTGTGACTTGCAACGCGACACGCAGGTCGCGTGCTTTGATTTTTTTTAAATGGGGCAGAAGAGGGTGTTTCTCTGCATACACGTGGATCATCGTTAAACACACGCCGGGAGGTCGCAGGTCACTCAGCTTTTTATCAGCGACCTGGTGTCTGATAAGATCCAAACCCAGACAGTATTGTCTTTGGACCAGATCCTCTTCCCTTTGAGTCGATACTGTCTGTGACTCTGTCCAAGGTCCCCTACGCACACACACTCACACTCACACTCACATACATTGCATGCTGACACTTGGAGGTGTGTTATTTAATAACTAGAGGAGTGTGAGACGAGAAACCCGGTGTTCAAAGTTTGCTCTGTGATCAGCGTCGTTCCTGTTTGAGTCACTGGTGATTGTGAAGCCCAAAAAGGAACATGTACGCGTGAAATGTCTTGGCAGAGCGCAGGTGTGTGTATGTTCATACTTGCAGTTCGTCTACGGTTTTCTGCCCTCAACTGGTCGTCAGGTTTGGGAAACCCAAACGTCTTCCACCGCCGCTCGCCAAGAGCATTCACAGAGGTCGCCTCGGCCGCAGAGCACCTCTTCGCAGCAGGAAGCGGCTTCGGTAACGTGAGTCGGCGTTTCCTGTCGCCGTGCAGAGTTGCGCGCTCAACTTTCACAACACCAAAGAGCTCTTACTCGGCCCGACCCCCCCCCCCCCCCCCCCCCTCCCCCAGCGAACCCGGCTCCGCACTGTGCTGTGAACTCGGAGTACCGATCGCGCGCCGCAGCACTTTTAGGGGGCTCCGCGGTCCGGTTACACCCTCCTCAGGGGGAGGAGTGGCGTTCCTGCCACGCTGGGGATTTGCTCCAGGCGGGTTCTGTACCACTCGGGCTGCGTTTCGCAATCTGCGCATCCAGGGGCATTGGAGCCCAAAGGGCACATCGTGCCGGAGTTTCTCCTGAGGGGGCACGGCTCTACTCATCCACACTCCCCCCAGTTTTACAGAACCTGGTACCCAAAGGGAGTCTGGGTGAGCAGCGCGGTGGAAATGAGGCAATGGAGTCCTGGTAGTCGGTCAGGAAAATGTAGTTTTGCTTTTGCACATCGCGGCATGTTGACATGTTGTCCAGTAGTACTGGTGTGTGGCTGCAGCTGCTGTTCCCCCGTACTTGAGTCATGCAGCCTATGAGTCCCGCTTCCAGGAAATGGCCCCCTGAAAGAAAGCATCTCTCATTCACCCTGTATCTGTCCGACCTGCCGTGGAGGTTTGGCCGGTCAGGCAGCACAATAGGTGCGTAATCGATTGGATTCGGGGTGGGATCCTGTCACGCCAGTCGTTTGTCTCCCGTAACCCGGGGAGTTTTTGTGGCCTGCTGATTTCAGGTCGTTGTCATGTAACGGCCTCCCCTGTTAACCTCTCAGCCCCGGCAGTTTAATTTACATGACCAGCTGTGTGTGTTGTTTGTTGAACTTCATATAACCGTTGAAACGGGAAGTGGGTGTAAACAAAGGACTGTTGTGTCAATATCAAGACCGGCTGGGGAAGCAGAGACAACCTGGTATCCCCCTAAACTCCCAGCCTGTTATACAAAACTGCTTTTTAATGTGCTTCAAAACCTCCTTTCTCTCATGATGCATATTGTTGAACTAATAGTTTGTGGCCTCTGGCACATTTTCCCATTTTTCTTTGTCGACCAGACAGTTTTTCAGTTTTTACAGTTGTATCATCCAGGGTCTGGTGTTACTCTGCTGTAAAAGAGCCAAACGTTGTCTCAAAATGTCTCAACTGATAAGAGTCTGGGTGAAACGTTACACACAGTTCACTAAAACCCACGGCTCCCCACACGTTGGCTGTAAAAAGTCATTCTCCCAGCTAATTATTATTTTCATTATTGACTAGTCTGTGGATTGATCACACAGGGAATTAGTTAGTTAGTTCACAAGAGTCTATTGCTTGTTTTGGGCCAAAACATGAAGATTTTCAAGATATTGTCATTGATTTTAAAACCTGTATCCGATTAATACAGGGGCGATGGTGGCGCATGGAGTAGAGCGGGTGTGCTGGGAGGTTGGTGGTTTGAATCCCGGCTGCCCCATGTGCCATGTCGAAATGTCCTTGAGCAAGATACTTAACCCCTAATTGCTCCCCATGCAAAGTGTATAAGGGTTAGAAATGCAGTCGCTTTGGATAAAAGCGTCACATGTAATGATTAATCAATGGTCTCCATCATCATCTATGCATTTCTGTTGATTTGATTGTCTAATATTCTCCCTCCTCGCGCTTCCCAGATGTGCACCCCAGCCAACACACCAGCGACGCCCCCCAACTTCCCCGACGCGTTGACCATGTTCTCCAGGCTGAAGGCGTCCGAGAGCTTCAACAGCGGCAGCGGCGGCAGCCCCATGGCCGCCTCCATGGCCACCTCACCCCCGCACCCCCAGGTCTGCGGCTGGGGGGTCTCACCAAACCTACCTAATGTGCCGCAGCCTCCTCAGGGACTCTGGACTCACGGGCAGCCCCCCACGCAGCCCTGCCCCGCGTGGCCGATGGGCGTGAACCCCCACGCAGCCACCGAACAAAAGGCCAGCGTAGCGATGGAGGCCGAGAGATGAAGGGCCAGCACGGGACTGGGAAGCCCCGCCCTCCCGCCCCTCCAACCCCCCTCCAACCAGGGAGGGGCGGCTGGGGGAGTTAATGCCGGGCGTGGGGCTTATGGTGGGAGATGGTAGTGGGTTGGAAGGGGTTTTGGTCTTCTCCCCAGAAGACGGATGGAGATGGAAAAGAGATGGAAACTACGTAAACCAAGAAAACGCAACGAGGACAGATTAAGAAGAGGAGAAAACCAATGCAAATGTTGATACAAATATATATTAAAGAAAGGATACGCACACACATAGTAATAAGAGAGCAACTGAAATATTAGTTAGCGTTTCCTAAGTCAATGCATAGAAAATATTATTAAACAACAACAGGAACAAAAATGAAAAAGAAGAAAAAAATAATTTGTCCCGCCCAAGGATTCTATGTGATGTTCAAGGACATTCAAGGCAGCAAACTTAATTTTCTCTTTTTGTGTTTAGTTACGCCCCCCCCACCCCCTTCCCTCCCCCTCCATCTGTTTAGCCAGTGTTTTTTGCCACTGGTGTTCTGTGTTTTTGCAACTGTCTTTCTGCATGAGGAGAGAGGAACCTGCAATGTAGTGTTTTAAGATTTGACTCCAAAATCAACACGCACTTCAGTGTGCGTGTACGCATGTGAGCGGGTGATTAGTTTGTAATAAAACATGCCTACATTTTATATTATATATGTGTGTTTATATGCATACATATCTGTATATACACACGCTCACGCAGACCCAAATACCCACACATTGGTGTTTAGAGGGAACACCTCTATGTCGTCATTCCCATCGTCACGGTTGGGACTTTTCTTACCTCACCTGGTGGTCACCTGACTTTTTTCAGGGATTCTTCTAAAACCAACTGTTGCTGCCACAGGACATGTTTTTTCTTAAAGGCAGCAGCCACTCTGGTTTGTGCTCACTGGTCTTAGCAGCAACGGCCTCCTGATACAGTTTTAATCCTGGACTCGGACAACAAATCCACTGTACACTTTTTTTATATTCAGGTTATCACAAGAAAAATGAGCAATCATGGTTTGTATGATATTGTTTGTAATGCTAATTGTTCTGTTTTTGTTGAAAGGTTAAGGGCGGCGGCTTTGAAAATGGGTGGGACTTCAGGTTGATCTTTTTGCTTTTTTGTAAAGTGAATCAAAAGCAGCTAAAAATGCTGTAGATTTAAAAGAAAAAAAACACGACTACTCCATCTTTGTAACCAGAATTGCCACTCCGCATGATGTGTTCATAGCCTGTAACTTCTTTTGTAGAAAACATACATGAGGCAGAGACATGTTTGTTTGGGTTGGGTCGGAGGTCTTTCTCATTGCTAATATAGATGATAAACAAATCAGCAGTTTCTCAATGGACGAAAAATGAAGAAAAAAAATGAAGCGTCTTGTTGGAAGAAGCAGAAATGTGTGAGGGGCCACTTTGGGAAGCCCCATGTGGGCTGTTTGGTGAAACTTTTAGATACTTTACTGTAGAGGGTCTTTTTCAACAATTAGGAATAAACCTGATGTATGGCAATATTTTTAATACACGGTCCGCCCCTTTTTTAGTTGGTCCTGTTTGGATGCTTTTTTCGTTTGATACAAGAAGTGTAAGAAGAGATATTTTGAACAGCCTTTCTTTAACTGAAACTAGCAAGTCGGTAATTAACAATGAACAAGCAACTTCCTTTTTATTATTTAGACTAAACTAATGTTCGAGTTCACCCTTTTTCATGCTTCATACTTTATTTGGTTAAATCACGCGTTTCTGGGTGGGCCTGTTCCTAAATGGATTCTCATGTATGTTTCCCCACTTGTATGACTGTATGAGACCATTCCCACAATATTTGTGGACTACCTGATAATTAACTTATCATTTTTGTGAACCTTAATAAATATTGTATGTCAACCTAAACAACATGGTTTGCTGGGTGTGTCTATGTGTGTGTGGTTCTCTCTCTCTATATATTTAAAACAGTGATTGCTAACACATTTCAATGTTCAAGGTCAATATATTGTAATATAACACGCGGCTACACAGCAAAATACAGTTGTGCAGTTTGCTACAAAATAAGAAACATTGCCTTTTATTATCCTTTCGACCCTTTGCAGGCGCCTCCCCTCACCACTACCAAAGATACCAGGTAGATGTTTTTGGCGTTTTCATTCCACTGCTGCAGAGCCCTGCATTAAGCATGCATGTCCAGTCACGATGCTTTCTATTGCTCCAAGGACAGATTCCAGGGAGCGTAACGCTGCTCACCTGCGCCACTTCACCCTTATTCATGAAGACGGTGACATCGCCTCCTTTTCTCTGAAACCAACAGCCGGCTCTTTGGCTTCGCGTTAGTTAAGCAGTAGATTTTGTTCTCTGAGCAACACGCTGTCTTCCTGTAAACTTCTCTCCATGTCGGGGGGGGTTGCAGTAGTGGGTGTGCAGCATGAACGTGAGGGGGCTCAGCGCACTGCCCTGAGGGGCTCCAGTGGAAGAGGGGCGGCCTTGGGTCTGTTGCGCGTGGTTCCCGTTTTCACCAATCCGATTCATCGGGGAGATTCTGATGCAGTTGCTGCCCTGTCAACTTCAAATGGTGATAATATGCCGACATGTTGTGTTAACAGCTTGTTCCTCAATCTGCCCTCAATTCATCAAAAATCAGAGCAGCTCCACCCGTCATTGAATTGAGTTTGTTTCCAGTAATTATATTAATGTCTAATGAAGAAATGGCAATTATTCATGTTGAACAGTGTGGCAATTGGTGCGGTGTGTGCCGGTGGCAGCAGCTCTGTTTGTGTGTGTGTGTGTGTGTGTGTGTGTGTGCGTGCGTGCGTGTCCGCAGTGAACCTGGAACAATGGCTGGGTGCCATTTCAGCCCCTCTGTAGCCAAGATCCCGAGTTGGGCACAAAGCCGGCTTTTCTTTGCTCTCACTGTTGTATCAGTGCTGCCTGGCTGGACGCATTAGCACCAGACTTAGCAGCCATCTCAGGCACACACACACACACACACACACACACACACACTCACAGCAGTACTAAAACAATACGTTACACATAAACTGGGAGGAGGGGAAGCTACGTGTGTTTGTGTGTGCAGGCGTGAATCTGTGACCATAAAGAGACCACCAGGGGAAGTTACAGAGACAGACGTGTGCTGTTTCAGTTTCCCATGTTATTGGGAAGAAAGTAATAGAAGTAACATGGTCTGCTGTGTGTGTGCATGTCAATATAACTCACTGAGGCCATAGGTGTGTGTGTGTGTGTGTGTGTGTGTGTGTGTGGGAGCCTGAACAGGTCAGACTGGACTCATGGAAACATTACGAATCAATGGGTTGCTCTCTATCTTTCTTTTTCACTTCCCCCCTCCAGCATCCTTCGCTGACAGGCACATGATCTTTTTGTTCTCACTTTCTGTTTGTCGCTAACACATTCCCGCCCTCACAGACAGAATGTGGAGAAAAGAGATGTTCAAAAGACGCAGAGGCTAATAAAACACGCTTACAGGAGAATTAGCATGTTGTTACACTGCAGGACGTTGCAGGCACAGGAGGAGAATGTGGCTGTTAACGCTTTGTGTGTGTGAAGCATCTGGAAATCCCTTAAAGTTAGCCATGAGAGCTGGTTGGCAAATGGACACATTGGCACATTTCCATTCTCCTCCCTTAAAATTCACACGCATCTGTATGACTCCGTATGAGCTTATATCGCTGCTTTACTTCAAACATGATTTTCTGTGTCTTGACTGTGAGGCGGCTCTGTGGTGACAGCGGAAGTTCGATTAGATCAAATGAAACATTAATGATCTCTGTGGGGAATCAGGCCATCGCCGCAAGCAAGCGCTCAGAGTACACATCCAAGGAAAACACGACGCAAAGACAGAGACAAAGATGCAGCTAACAACATGTAAGGATGTAAGGATGTGAATAGCAATGCATGAATCAGCAGCAGAAGAAAGAGACTAGCTTTCATGATAAATATATCAATATAAATATATATATATAAAAATCTGAGCTGACGTTACGTTAATGTCCACGATTACGATGCTTAAATTCGGACTGGATAATGGCAGTGATCACTGTTCTTACAATAATGCACGCATGTTCAAATCCTCCATCTGGTTCATCAGTGGCCTTTAACAGGTGATCATGCGAGCTGATGTGAGTGCAGGTCTGTTGACAACTCGATCCACCTGAGATGACCGGGTCCGCCCCCTGCGCGGAGGAAACTCCCTGCGATTCGTCTTTGTCGTGCTGACGGACGAGGTGCCGTGTACATCTCTGAATTAGACTTATACTTATAAAACATAAGTCGTGTGCAGATAGACGCCTGCGGGGAAAAGTGATGTAGTGTCTCTGATGCAGAGCTGGATCCATCCTCTCTCTCTGTCTCTCTCTCTCGCCGCTGCGGCTGCAGGCATCGTTTTTCATATTAGACCTGCATGCTGGCATCGTGCCTGACACCCTCTCTCCTCCTCTCCCTCCTTGCATCTGATCAGCCTGAATGCTGCAGTGATCTCGCCTGTTCTGCCGAGCCCCCCAAAAAAACGTCCCAGTTTGATGACATCATTGTTGCCACTCACGTTCAGCAAGTTAAACCAACTGCTGTGTGTGTGTGTGTGTGTGTGTGTGTGTGTGTGTGTGTTTGTGTGTTCAAATTCTCCTCCCATTAGTCACAATGGGAGTCCAGCTGCTGTGCAGGAAGTGGTTCTAACAAAGGTTTTGTTCAGACAAGAGGACACACAAGCTGTCATACCACTCTTTGTTTGAGGGACCCTTATCTAAACCTGATGCTAATCTCGAGCCTAAGCAGAGTCATGATATTAAATAAATGTGCTACTGCAATGAAACAGACAGTATGTGTCCTTGTGTAGACATGGCCATTGTTGTGAATATGTTTAAAGCATGACATTTGAAAGACATAAAAGTTTTTGTTTGGTGATTGTAAGAATAGGAATACATCAACACACACAGAAACACACTAATCCAGGCATGACGCAATCTTCTCAGTAACTGTATGTCATCATCAGCGAGACGTCCTCTGGGAGGAAGCAACGCAGTACTAGATGTTGCCTAATGGACACGCGGGATCTGCATTGTCCACTCGGCAGTCAAACACACACCGGCCTGTGTCAGTGCAGCGAGGACTGATCCAACACTCTGCACTGTGCTTCATCAGGGTTCTGTCATTTACTCATTTACAGTATTGGACCGTGCTCATTTCAAACTGCAGCTTTCCTTTTTGCAAGCTCAGCACGACAGCAGCTTGATGCTGTTTACATGTCAACTCAGCCAGTTAGCTCGACCATCCTCTGTTCCCTGTTTGCGTTTTAAAGCCAGCTCAACAAGCCGAGAGCCCGACATTGATATATTTCACCATAGAAAGGTAAACATGTTAGCGTCACGTCATTTACGATGTCCAAGGTAAATGTAAAGCAGCACGAGTCAAAAATGAGCTGGCTGTTAGCTCGCTGTAGCAACACGTGCATAAACCAGCAATTAATTGCGCTATGGATTTGTTTAAATATAAAATACAGAAATACTTTTTAGCCTTGAAAATACAGTAATGTTTGTACAGGTTTCTGAGTGTTATCAAGTGTTGCATTAATGCATTAAATGTGTAATTGATGTGTAGCTCTCTCTATTTACTATATAACAGTAACACTTTTTTTGCCTCTGGCGGTTAATGTTCATAGTCTGCCCCATGTGACACCCTGACAGGTGGTGCTCACACACATACACTGCTGTCATTTGATCTATGTGCATCTAAAACACACACACACACACACACACACCAATACATAAGCAGCTGAATAATCATGTGTGTGTGTGTGTGTGTGTGTGTGTGTGTGTGTGTGTGTGTGTGTGTGTGTGTGTGTGTGTGTGTGTGTGTGTGTGTGTGTCAGTGCATGGGCTGGAGGTGTAGAGGTGAGTGGACAGAGAGACTGAAATAGAAGACGGCTCCTGAATATTTCAGGTGGGTGGAAGCAGTGAGGGATGAATGAAGGCATCGATGGCTCCGTGGCTGGATTGAGTTCTGCCACTAAAGACAAAATCCTCTCATGTCCCGACCTGCTGCTCCACTGTAGGAGACTGACATCTAGTGGTTGAAAGGTGGAGCAACACACACACACACACACACTTTTAGGTTTGCCTCCCCCTCCCACATAAACGCATTTGTATTCTCCAAAGTATGCGTCTGTTTGATCGCATAAGCCCAGGGCCCAAAAGAGAACATTGGGGAGGAATAGAGGTCACAGATAAGGCTCCTGAAATGAACCACTCATCTGTTTGGATGTCATTGTAGACTGTTGGTTTTCTCAAAGGCCGATAAATGTACGCAGCCGTGTGTGGAATGCAGGTCGGACATCATCGGCTCCGTGGACGTCGATGCCACGGTGGCCGCGACTCGCACATGGCGACAACTGCCGCATCTCACAGTTTAATAAGTCGGTTATGTCGCTTTTAGACTAATAATCGACTGCTACACGAGCCGCTACGCAGTGATTGGCTGTGACCTTTGAACCCAGCGTCATCAGCATAACACCCACATTCTCATCAAGGGTTTCTGATTGGGAAAGAAAGAGAATCCATTGTGTGTTTGTGTGGATATGTAATGAAGGGGTTTGGTCGTAGTGATGATCATGACCATCATGCGACTCATCACTTCCCCTCAGCTGTGCAGAGAATCGTGGCATATTTAAGCTTTTTGTTTCGGTTTTATAGCTCATAACTATTTTGTTTTGGTTTCAAAGCTCGAAATACATTTTTTCCCAAAAAACGTTTTTAAGATGAAGGTGCTGATTGACGAAAGTTGTGTTTGCTTTAATTCGGTTGCTCACTGAATGTATAATTAGGCATCAACTATCTTAACATTTCTGACACATTACATGTCATTTAGCTAACACTTTTTATCCAAAGCGACTTACAATAAGTGCATTTCAACCACAAGGATACAAACTCAAAGAACAACAAACAATGAAGTGCAATTTCATCAAAAATATGAATGTGACATTCATTCATTTGAATTAATTTAGCCACTGATAGTTAATATAACAGTTTGAATGCAGACACGCAGACTAATAATTACTTAACCAAAACTCCAGGTCTACTTAAGTTTAACTAAACTGGACTTTGACCCTTTGTTTAGGTCAACACTGCAGCGTTGTGTTATAATTTGTATAATAGTTAAAAGAAAAATATCTTGCCAATAAAAACATTGATCATCTGACCAAAAATATAAAATTTATCAAACTAAAATGGTTTTAAATTCTGCTTAAAAATGTTGTGCTCTTGCTACAGCAACAGAATAAGAGTAAATTGATGTTGGTTAACTTCTACTGTTCATTGTCCTGCTCTTGCTCCACCCTCACAACTTTTGCATGTTTTACAGCATCATGTGGTCACGCGTGAAGCCTTCTGACCTTTCCCCAGATGGACTCGAGCCTGCAGCACCTCTGGTTTCGATTCACTTGCTGGTGTGTTGCTTACCTTCACCTTCAGGAGTCAGAAAAGCCCTTGATCAGGTCTCTCAAGCAGGATGTACCACGGCGAGGAGCTGCAAAGCTCCAGGATCCACGCAGGCGCTGCTTCGGGGCCGATACTCGTGCAGCAGGTCGACCCTGAACCCGAAACCCCGACTGAGTCCAACCAGGGGACCTCGGGGCCATCGAACGGGCTCCAGACGCTGAAGGACATAGAGTTCCGCATTAAAGAGCTGTACAACAGGCGTTTCCTTCTGATGGAGATGGAGAGCTTCATGAAGAAGACGCAGGGGACCAGTGAGTCGCCGCCAGGGACCAGTGAGTCGCCGTCAGGGACCAGTGAGTCGCCGTCAGGGACCAGTGAGTCGCCGTCCAGGGACCAGTGAGTCGCCGCCAGGGACCAGTGAGTCGCCGCCAGGGACCAGTGAGTCGCCGCCAGGGACCAGTGAGTCGTCGCCAGGGACCAGTGAGTCGCCAGGGACCAGTGAGTCGCCGCCAGGGACCAGTGAGTCGTCGCCAGGGACCAGTGAGTCGCCGCCAGGGACCAGTGAGTCGCCGCCAGGGACCAGTGAGTCGTCGCCAGGGACCAGTGAGTCGCCCTCAGGGACCTGGGAGGACAGCGGCCAGCTGTGTGAGCTGGAGGCCATCCAGAAGGAGCTCGACAAGCTGCTGGCTAAAAGCAAAGAGTTGGAGAAACACGGATATTGCTCTCGACTAAGAGGTACCAAAGGCGTGTTTTATTTTTATATTAAACATCAGAGTTTAAAATTCAAACTTTCCATCTGTCAAGCATAGAGCAAATGTAGCTCGATAATGGCCACCCTGCATCCTATTAAAAACCCCCTTTTTAAAATGTGGCTTAATGCATCAATGATGTCACTGTTATAAATCAGGTCAACAGGGCCGATCCGATCCGGCTCTTTATAAAGCTGTGACACCCTACGGGGGGGTCTACACCCTTCCGCCTCTGCAGCCGGCTGCGGAGGAAGATGCACTGGAGCGCAGAGGGAACGTAAGGACTACAGCAGACGTCGTTCCAGGTAATTTACATGCAAGTACACGTGTGACGCTTCATATAGGTCATACAGGCCTGCAGTCAGCAGTGTGGGGGGATTGAAAACAGTTCTGTACAAAGGGACTTTTTCTACGGTGTGCTATAATACTATTTACATGAATATTTTATTCATGTAAATATTTTACGACATGACATTTTTACATTTTGCTATGACTTTTGAGACATTATTATTTTTCTACATGCTAGCATAAAATGTTTTTACTTTTCAAGACATACTTTTCTATTACCTTCAACACTAACAGTTCCCCATATGGGAAACAAATGAGACAGAGCCGGATCAGACCGAGCCAGAACTTTTTTGACTCACAATTCCATAAATCTTTTCAACTGAAGGTACTGGACCTATAAATTAATAAACTTCAGAATTATTGATAAATTGAAGGAGTGCTTCTATTTTAACCGGCACAGACTAAAAACTATCATGACATCAAAATGTAACATTACAGTATGACATAGAAAATCGTAGACGCCATAGTACATGACAAAATAATGATATGTCTTCAATGCCATGGAAAAGGTATGATGTCTCTCTGTCTCTTTCTCTCTCTTGGACAAGTGGACTGTCTCAGTCAAACAGCAGCAGTCACCAAGTGTCCGTCCTGTGACGAGGTCATCTTCACGGAACCCCGAAGCCGAGTCGGCGTGGGCAACTGGCTGATCTGCTTCCTGTGCATCGTGTCAGGGTGAGTCTGATGTGACTGATATTACAAAGTATGTGATGTAAGCTGATGTTTGTGTTTAACGATTAGTATTTAGGACAAACTAAGTTTTGAGGAGAGATCCATGACACTTTGCGCTTCCTTCCCCAGGTGTGTCGCAGGCTGCTGTTTGATCCCTTTCTGCATGAAGCGCCTGAGTTCGATCCAGCACCATTGCCCCAAGTGCCGCGCAAAGATACACACCCACAGGCCGCTTTGACATGGAGGGTTGCCATATCAACAGCCCAGGCTGGTGTAACTCAGTGACCATCGAGTGTCTCTGAGCTGGTCCAACCCGCACAAAGGCTCCGATGCCTGAAGGATCTACAGTGCAGGGCAGAGCGGCAGGGAGGCTGCAGACTGCAACCATCCAACTGAAACTCTTCCCATGAGCCGTACTTGTTATCATCTAAAAGCTTTACCGTTAATGAAAATCAACTGTTGTGACTGTAAATTCACAGTGAAAATCTGTGCGTAAGATGGATTTACTAAAAGATGATACAAACTGGACTGATTTAGATCGTGTAGAGGTTAGCTCACGTCTCTATACTTACAACTGGAGGGGATTCAGGCCTTTTTTCTGCTGAAATTAGGACACAGCTTTCTGGCCTTTCTTTCAACAACCTAATGGGCTTTATGACCACTGTCCTACGTATTAGGGGAATTTTTATTTGGATATATCCGGTACTTTGAGCGGTAAATGTAAATTCTTTGTTGACTATATGCAAATAGGAGCCAGTGTAAATACACGGTCAGACTAGGGATGAATATCGTTTTTTTTTCTTCTTCCAATACTGGTGATAAACCGTGCCTGAACCATTACTTCTTTCTTTTAAAGTCCAGAACAACGTTAAAGTGGCACGCAAGCGATCCTGTAACAGCTCGGAGGTGTTGTCAGGCGACCCTCAAACGGTTCCATTGTTGGACGATAAAGTTGTCGCCGTGTGAAAGTTTGCCTCGCTATCCAGCAGCGACTGCGGTGGGACACACGACCAGGACGTGGGTGAAAACAGAGACATTTTATCCAAAATTACTTCGATGTGTGTGTTTTGTGTGTTCTTTCCTCAACACACTGATTCAGTGTTTCACCAACAAACTATATATATACTGTATTTATACATGCTCTAATCGATTTTTATATAAATTACATTACATTTATATAGTAATATACTTATGATATTCATATTTATATTGTATATTTATAATAGTTACAATATGGTAGTTATATCATATACTAAATATTGTTTTGTATATATATACATTAATTAATGTAGTGAATTGTATGAATAAGATTTCCTTATTATGTCAAACGGTTGGAATAAATGTTAAATATATTTAAAAAAAATATCTATATATATAAATTAAATATGTAACTGCGTGTTTGATACCTTTTTTTTGCATTGAATCACACTGGGACGTTTTCTGAATCTGATTGGCTGACCCTACTAAAATAGAATCCCACCAGCCGCTAGTGGAACTCACCGGTCCCAGGTCAGGGGTCACCAGGTCAGAGCCAGGAAAGTTCGGCCTCCGGGTTTTACACTGAGAACGAATATCTTGGATAAAAGCGCTCTGGCTTCACTCATTCTTTGTATAATAACGTATTTTCTACAAGTAGACAAACCTGTACTATGAAGTACCTACCTTTTAGGAAATATGATGAGACGACTACGTGCCAAGGATTGTATGTCAATGGGAAGCTGAAAATGTGTGCTGTCCGTGTCAAGATGAAACAATTCAAATGCTGTTAAGCACAAGTAAAGATTCCAATGAGAAGTTTCTTGGTTTACAGAAGATCATTTTATTTCCTATTAACAATTGTGATACGAGCGGGCCTGCTGGCATTTAGAACAAAGGCAACATGGTATCCGATTGTTCGTCCCCGCCTCGAGCAACACGTCACTGGCTCCTTTATAGTTGTGACTCCCATCAGGCCACGCCCACTTCACCCGGCCATGTCCATACATGGGGAAATGAGACACACCTGGCCAACTCCTTGTTGCAAGTAAATCTGTAAAGCAAACAAGCTGCAAAGACAATCATTATGGCCACAACAAATGTGCTGCCTGCCGTCATACGTCTGACAATTTTCAAAAACTGTTTGTGATAATCTCAAATGAAATAAGTGTTATTCCGTCATTAACTGGAGAGGCGTTCACAGTACACCAGGTTTATTGACACAGAACGGCATACAGCACTTTATACATCTTTGAGTATTTACATTAAAGAGACCCCATGGATGTTACACATGTAGAAAAATATGCATTACATCTATATAAATATGTACACAATGTGCAAAACATGGCATACAAACCACAAGAGGCGTAGCGTGGGCGGTGAGGACAGGATGGAAAAGGATGGGAACGTCGGACCGTCAAACGTCTCGTCTGCTCTCCAGCTCAGCTTCTCAACCAACACGGTCAGCGTTTACATGACGATTCACTTTGCAGGCGAGTTGGGACCAGTTTTACTCCAACTACTTGGGTGGAGAAGCCGATGGACTGGGCCTCCACGAACGCCTGACTTCGGAGGGTTATTCGAACAAACGACTCAGACAGGAAGTGCTTTGGAAGTTTTAAAGTGTGTTACTCTGGAGTAAAGTCGGCTTGTCCATCAAGCTGTGCCTCGAGTCGCCCCCGTGTGGTGAAATGGAGGCGAAGGCGTTGACCTCGAATGAGTCAGGTTGCTGAGGTACGCACGCAGACGGGACCCCGTGTCACAGTAGAGCAGCTAGTGTTGCTTTAGGTCCAACATCGAGTGTCACATGATACACCGCAGCCAGAGAAGTCTGTGCAAGTCTGATATGGAACAAAGTGAAACGACTGTGCAGAACCAAAATATACAAACAAATTCCTCTTTTTACAGATTTTACAGGCATGAAAGCAAGATTACACCTTTTTCCTTTTCATTTTCACCCGGCAAAAAAAAAAAGGAGATAAAATGTTCCACCAATGTTTGGTCAACAAATTTTCTGATTTGTCAGCTTTAAAGTTGACTGGTGGAAAATAAAGTTTAAACACATGAATCCACTAGTGAGCCTCACCCTCGGGACCCTCTGGGTCGACGAAGCCCAGGTCCAATGGGCCCGGATTTGAGCCCATCAATCTGGTTGGGTAGTGAGAGCATGCTGGAAAACAAGAGGGGCAGCGCCCTCTAGTGCACATGGACGTAATGACACATTAATGCACAGTCACGCACCATTAATGTGACTTCACAGAATTTGACTGAATAAAAAGGAAAAAAAATTAAGAATCCTAAAATGTCATTTCAAAGTGCTATACAGTGAGACTGCATCAAAGCCAAAATAATATCTTCACTGAGACGCCGTATCATAGCTCAATATTTAGGATTGATATGACGCAATCTGTTAAAAATGATGATCTAGAATTGAAAGCTTTGAAAAGTAGCTAAGCCCTCTTCAATGTGTCACCTCGAAGGCGTCGGCGTGTTTTGGACTGCAGGACACAGAAACAGGAAACAGTCATCAGAAGCCGTGAGAAGAGTTTGCAATGTGTCCACAGAATGACTGGATTTCATAGCGAATAGGCCTCTTTCTTCAGACAAGATGTGTTGAAAGAGCTCGAGATGTTTACAAGAATACGATCGTGCACACAGAATCACAGGGGTACATGCAAAAGACTGGGAGACAAAATTGAGACACACACAGGAAGGGATGTGCCACTCAGGGCTCTACTGAATGGTTTTTTTTTGTCTTTTAAAGCCCTTTTCTTTAAGTTTTGGACTGCAGATTTAATGATCTGGTCGACGTATCTTTAAAAAAAAAGGAATAATAGATTTGTGTATAAATGTGCGTCTATAGTGTTGCAAGATTACTGCTACAATGCCCCAGTTGACAGTAGGCCACTTTAGATCGCAGTGAAAATGGATTTAGAAGAAACAAATAGGGCAACACGATATCTTGTTGGATTAAAACACGTCAATTTTGGAAACACTTGCCCCAAAAACTGTTCAATAAATATTTCATGTTCTTTGTAGCTGCTAGTGGAATAGAATTCTACTCATCAGCAGCAGTAATAATATCGTTTGTGCAGAAACACCAGATATTAAGAAAGGAATAACATGTGCAGCGTGTTGTTTGGAATGTGAACCCAAAAAAGAAAAAAGCTGCCAACTTTTTGTGTAAAGTTACATTTTTCTAAATTACATTCAGAACGAGATACTCGGACGCCCGAGGTATCTCCGGAGGAAATTGGCGACATGATCTCGATCACAGCGGTACGATGACGGCGACCAGTTTGCATTGTTCATTCTGAGGGTGAAGAAGACGCATCGCCACGCCTCTCTAGTGCATAGGTCTCACAGGCGGGGGGGGGGGGGGGCGCGGGGGGGGGGGTGGTGCCAGCTGTTTAAAGTTGTTTCTTTAAGTCAAAAGTCAAAATGAGGAGGGCTCACGAAAGGTCAGAAAGAAACCAGTGGCATCTAATACGCCGGGTGAGTTTGGTCGGCATACGCGTCATGTGCAGCATGCGGTCTCTCCTCGGTCAGGGAGACGGACTGAGCGCGTGCAGCTTCCAGGGTAAAAGGGAATAAACAGGTTTTGACCCCTGCGGCACCTCAGACTGCACAGACACCAGAACGAGCCTCAAGCCAGCCTTCATCGACAATATGAATCCCTATACATGTTTTTCTTTTAAATCACAACGGAAGTCTACATAGACATTTGTTGTGCTGCAATGACCCGCTCCTGTGAGAAAGGACGGCACAATATGCTCCAGTAGAGCACAAGTCACACCCCCTCTCCCCTTTTATAGCTAGTGGCCGGGCGGTGACGGTAAAGTACATGCTGGCTCTGCAGCCTTGGTTTCACTGTGGATCAGAAGAGAACCGTCCATGCTACCAGAATTCATTTGGCTCCGTCTCTCTGAGTGACCATGACATCAGACATTGTATTTTAGTGTGAGAATGGCTCCGTCACTGATACGATCGGCCCGTTGACGCCCTCCTGTAAAGCTGTGCAAAGTCCTGCTTTTAAAATCAACTTGTCTCACTGTAGTATAGTGGGAATCTTACAGATGGTTGGGCTATTTCACAAAATGACACTTCTTCTACCCTTTAACAATGTGTGGAAGCTTAACTTTGATCCTCTGTTCTTCATCCACCAACCTCTCACTCAGCTTCCCTCCCCATCAGTCCCAGTGCAGCTGCAGGTCTTGAGTATCCAGGAAGTCTGTCGGGATGCCGAGCGGTGTGAGCGCCCCTGCGGGACCTGGCGGCATGGTGAGGTCCAACCACTCCATATTGTCCAGGCCCGGGTCGGACAGGCCCATGTTGAGCGAGGAGGGCGAGGGCGAGTCGCAGAAGGACAAGTCCGAAGTGTCCATGGGCGAGTACGCTTGCTGCTCCATCAGCTGGGCCTGCAGCTCCTCCATCAGGCCCCGCGTGCGCGGGTCCGACACCGGCGCCGTGTCGGCCAGCGTGCGCTCCAGAAAGGCCTCCAGCTGGTTGTCCGTGGCCAGCGAGGAGAGGCCCATGAGGGGGCTGTGGGCGGCCGGGGGGGCCAGCTGGATCGGTGGAGGCGGCCTGGCGAGGGCCGTGATGACCGGCAGGGTGGAGACGTTTGCTGTGACCGGCAGGGTCTTATTGTAAGACACGTGAGGCTCCTGCTGGATAAACGGAGTGATTTCTGGGAGGAGAGGGGGGGGGGGGGAGAAAAACAACCACTGAGGCAACGGTTTTGAATCAAACCATACCGAAAACGTCTTGCTCGTACTAAAGCAACGTCCTGGCTGCGTGCTGTCGGTGTCCTCACCTCCGCTCTCTATGAGGATGTCGAACAAGTCATCCATCTGCTGGCTGGTTGCCGTGGGAACCTGTGAAGACAGTCAACAAAGTCAAGAGACTGAAGGCCGCTAAACCCAAAGCGATAGTTTGCACTGTGAGTCTCTCCAACCTGGGACACGCTGTGGACGTGCAGGTTGCGGCTCTGCCTGACGGCCTCCTCGTAGCCCGGAGGCTCTCTGGCTTTGGGCGGCTGGGTGACGAGGGAGGCGGGTTGAAGGATGAAAGTCGGCTGGGGGGAAGGAGACTGGAGGAATAAGAGAGAGACGGAGGAAACACGGGCGGAGTTAGGAAACGTCTGCACGAAAAAGAAGCTCCGGATTGGAAAATGGTTCCTCTTCTCGAGGGCGGGTGTAGGACAGGAACGTAGAACCCCGCTCAGCACGGTTACCTTATGGAGATGTTTGGGTGAAGCTCGTGGAGAGACCCGGTTCTCTGCGGTGTTTCTCAGGAAACCCTGTGGACTCGTCTCAGGCCGGGGAGTGTTGTTGCACATAGTCAGAGTCTGTCCGGACACAAGACAGAATCAGACACATCAGTGTTGTTTTAGAGAAGCAACTGGAACTCGAGCACATGGGAGGAGGGACGTACAGCGTCGTGCTCCTCACTGGGCAGATCAAATGAAATCTAAATGAAAATAGACCAAAATCATTTAGACTCGTTCATGATAAAATGAACTAAACACTACTTTGCAGATCACAAAAAGGACAAACAAGGAACACATATAAAATACTTTCCTAATCTGTAAGAGATATGATCATGACTAAAGCACAAGGTCAACAGACACTAGAAAGACTCCTGCTTGAGGTAAAAGAAAGCATGACGTACTGCTTAATAACCTTTACGACAATTCAATTGTCATCAATTGTCAAAAGTTATTAAGTTGTACTTGGAGCTTGAATGCTCAAATGATCAAATCATTTACATAATTTATGTTATTGTAGACAAATATTGTTGCGTTATTAGCCTTAATGTGCCTCAATCAATGTGAAGATTAAAAAACTGTTTATCTTCACTGCAATTACAAACTGTCCAAACACTGAATCAGATTGTAAAAAGTAATATTATTATATAATAATAATAATAATAATAATAATAATAATTATTATTATTATTATTATTAATAATAATAATAATAATAATGAGAAAAGGTGGCTCCGTGTCGTGGCTGACCTGCAGCAGTGGCGTGTGGTGGGTTAGCTGCTGGTTGGGGGCCGTCTCCTTCGTCGTGGTCTGCCGCTGAGAAACTGAGGAGCCTGGATTTGAGATGGTGGCCGGAGCAGCAGGCTGAGGAAAGAGCGCAAGAAGACAGAGAGTCTTTACATTCAGTTGTCCGACTAGTTAGCTCCTAAAAAGCAGCTAAGAAACCGCTAACAACACGGCTCTTCTATTTCCATCTCACCTGCAGGCTGGCGTTGGCGTTGGGCAGGGAGACCGGGAGGAGGAGGCTCCCAGCGTGGCCCGGGGTGGTCAACACGGTCTGAGGCTGACCGAGCACTTGGGACACGCCGCCTTGGTGGCTGATGAAGAACTGCTGCAGGCTCGGGGCGGCGGCAGCTTGCACCCGGAGCCGGGTTTGGAGTTTGGGACTTCTCTGTGACTGGGAGAGGAGGTGGGGGCTGTTGATTCTTTGGGGCTGGTTTGGGGGCTGGATCTGGGTGAGGATCTGAGTCTGGGTCTGGAGCTGGAGGGGCTTGCCAGAGGAAACGGTCACATCCTCCAACTTGACCACTGTTGGCAGGGAGGCGAGAGTCTGGGAGCCGAAAATAGATGTGGGGATTGTAGCGGCAGTAGATGAGCAGTTTGACAGGACTGCACCCTCCATTTTTACATCATTTGAGCTCAGGAGAGTAGGAACGGGGTTCATGACCGGTGCAGGATTGGATTTCGGAGACACAGCATCATCGTTGGAGCCCCCCTGACCCCTCTTCTCCACCTCCAACTGCATCTTGAGCTCCTCCACCAACCTCTGCTCCTGCTCCAACTTCTTCATCAACTCCACTATCTGCTGCTCCTTTTCATGGAGCCGCCGGTCCTTTTCCTCCGGGACTTGAAAGGAGGAGAGAGGGGAGGACTGCGGACCTGCCCAGCAAGAGCTGACTATTTGCACTTCGGAGAGAGCCTCGGACATGGGTGGATCCTGCTGGACGGTCGAGCGGTCAGTGGGAACGGGTGAGACCGGCGGTGTCGGGTTCATGTTCTCCGGAGCCCTCTGCTGGACTGGAAAGACTACAGCAGGGCTGCTGGTGGTGGTGGTGGGGGTGACCTCCATGGGCATGGAGGAGAGAGTGGTGATGGCCGGGCTGGGAACGGTGGGAGGAGCAGAGGTGCAGGGGTTGTCCTGGAAAGGCTTCAGTCTTTCTATCAGATCAGTCTTGGTTCCCGACACAGGGAGGCCACGCAGCTTCAGCTCCAGCTTCAGCTCGGCCACCTAGAAAGAGACAAATGTGATCAAATAAACTATTTTGGACAAGAGCTCCTGGAGGGATTCAGCTTATGCTGGTTAGCTTAGCAAAAAGGCTGGAAGCAGATCCAAAGTCAACAAGACAAGTCCCTGGTTATTAGTGGGCTTCACAGGGACTTGACTCCCCTCGGACGGAGCGGTGCCTGCCGTCTCTGCTGCTGTTTTACCACTGAGTCCCCCAATTTAAAATTTTAGAAAAGGAGAGTTGAAGTTGATAAATAAAGTCTGTGCCCTCAGGTTTTCCATCAAATGTCCTAAATGACCTTATTAGATCTCACAAGAGGCTCTCTGGTTTCTACAGAAACATTCCTACTACCGGCTGTCTGAAATCTCGCCGCTTCAATGTCAACAGCTGAGTCGGCCGAAATAAGGATAATTTCTACTTTTAGCCTACAATCATGACTACCATTTAAAAGCTGCTGGGGCAAAGAGTGTGCTGGTACCCCTGGTTTCATAAGTACCTTCATCTCCTCCATATTGGCAGGCAGGACGCCGGGCTTGCGGTTTGAGAGCGAGATGTTCGGACGAGCCGCAGCTGGAGTTTGGGGGGGAGGTGGAGGCGCGGTGGGCAGAGACACCATGATGGAGGTTGGCAGGCCTCCGGCGGCGCCGCTCTGACCCTCAGTCAGAGGCCTTCGGTGACAATGAGACACAAAAAAACGTGACGTCATCAGTCGTATCCCCGATAGGGATTTACCGTACACGACCATCACATTGACGGGAAACAGGAAAGGGCCAGGAGAGAATGACAGGAAGTCTGTTCAAAGTGTGAACAGACAATCCGACTGACAAAGCCAGTCAGCAAACCAAGGGGCCGGGGTTCAGAGGAGCTCGTCATGCCGCACTTTGAGAAAACAGCAGCTGGTGACGCAACATCCGGGTAGAGTTGTTATTGGAAACTAGCTGATGGCCGTCTGGGGCATTGAAAACAGGAGTACTCAGGCCAAACCGAAATAAAAAAACACAATGCAAATATTGCTCTTAGTAGTTCCGATGCTTCCATTTACGTACTTGAGGGGTGCCGGTAGTATGGTCTGGTAGTTGTAATGCTGCTGCTGCTGGCTCAGGATCTGCAGCTGGAGGAAGAGCTGCTGTTGCTGCAGCAGTCGGGCGTAGGAGGAGTCCATGAGGGCTTCACTGGCCTCCAGCTTCTGGTCCGGCGGAACATACTGGTGGTACTTGAGCTTCTTCACCCTGGACTTGGGCTCTTTGCCCTTCTTACTGCGGCTCTTCTCGGAGGGAGACTTCTGCTGACTTTGCTGAAAAAAAAAAAAAAAGACGTGCCATTTGTCCGGCGATATTAAAATATTTCATTTCGGGGTGGGGCCAAAGGAAAACGCTCTTACTTTCACCAGCGTCGGGCCTGGTTTTGAGGGAGCGGCGGGGATGACTGGCTGGGCGGGGGGGACAGCAGGGCGGCCGGCAGGCTGCTCAATCGGAGGGGCCGCTTTCACAAAGTGCGCTGGCGCTTGTGTAGCGACGGGGAAGACCTGAACAGATAACAGCGGAGCAAACGCTCAACTTCAGATAAAGCAGTGTGGTAAAGTTTGAGATGGCAGGCCCGGGTGCTTTACTGGTTCTGTATCTGACCTGCAGCGGTCTGTTGGGTGTCGGTGGCGCCGGGACCGGAGAAGACGTCTCTGCGGGAGAAGCTTTGCTCTCGGCGGGAGAGGGGACACAGCTCGGAGGGTCCTGCCCGGGCGGATGCTCCGGCGACGGCGCGTCGCAGCTGTCTTCGTCCAACACTTTGGGATAATTTACCTGACCCACTGAAGAGACAACGACAAAGTGCAGCGCACAGTCAGCCGCCGCGGGAAAGCAAGATGCCACTTTCCTCCTCATGCGTCTCAGGTTCCCTCCACCGCCGAGCCCACTTCTTCCAGGGCTCTAGAAAGCAATGGCTGTCTAATATGGCAACATGAATAGTTTTACCATCGCTGTCTCGCTGCCTCTCACCGATGATTGCCTGCTTGACGCTGGAATCCACAGGCAGGATGTTTTTCTCCACCAGCTCCAAAGGGCCGGGTCTCTGGGCGATCTTCTCGTTGAGGTCGTCGGCCAGCCGCGCCCTTTTCAGCCTCAACTGTGTGGCCTGTAAGGAGGGCTCTGCTCCGGTCTCTGGGGGGACAGACGAGAAGTCGCTGCAAAACGGCCGCTGGAAGCATTCTGGTTTCCGGCCAATGTGAATGTTATGATGCTTTGTAGGGAGAATTTGAGAATCGCCAGTACCTTGCAGGATGTGCATCCTGACCAGTTCTGCTCTCTCAGGACGACTGCGGATCTTGTGCTTGAGGAAATTTTCAGTCTAAAAGGGGAAGACAGACAGTCAGCTAATTCTTAAGTCTTAATTGAGTGCAGGAGTGTTAGCGCTCAAATTTCCAACCTACCCTGGCTCTCTCCAAGCTGCGAATCTGCCCGTGGAAAGCTGCCGGGCTCTTTAGAGCTGCAACACATTTTCATAAAAAGGGTCTAAATCACCGTTTTAAAAACACAAACAATCATGTTTATTGTCTCCGCGATCCGGATGCCAGCTTGTCCTTACGCATGCGCACTCACTACAGGAGCTGTAGGGTGCCGGGTGATGGACTGGCAGCTCTGCTGGTACTCACGTGGCATGATGCCCTGGTCCGCCAGCTGCTCGCGGGTTCGCCTCTGCTGAAGCCTCAACTGCAGGACTGCAAGCGAAACATTTTTATAATTATTTTAAAAGAGGGTGGGGTAAGGCTACTGGTCGGGCTAACTGTTCAGCCGACCGGGGAGAGGGGTAGTTTGCGGAATGGGGTAGTCACTCTGGTGCTCTCTGCTGCTGCGAGCGCCACACAGACTTATTAATGTCAGTGTGGAACTGCCGTGCGCGGAAAAATAACAAGAAATTAAACGGGGAACAAAATGATCTTGAGTCGAGAAATTACTCATTCTGTTCTTTAGTTATTTGGTTCAAAACGTACAATGACAGCATTTAGCACTCAACCAATCAACCCAATTGTTCCAAACGTCATCGGTGAACTCGAGCAGCTATTGTTTGGGCTTGTAACAGAAGTGGTCAGCAGCTGTTTGGGGACGCGATGGTGCTTCACTGCATTTAACGCCTCTCTTCACCAGGATATGACATTTCACATGCTGTTTACCGCTGCTAGCCCACAATGGAAACACCGGTAACAAGGCGATGCAACAGATTGTGCCTACCCGAGTTGAGAAATGACCTATGAAGTGCTCACCTGCTCTGAACCTAGTGCAGCGGTCACTCGGGGTCTCCACCTCAGAATAGGCCATCGTCTCAGGGTGCTGGCCTATAGGGCAGTCCAAAACACAACTGGGTCATCAAGCCATTTGAGTACTAGTCAGCCTAGTACGGTACTAGAAAGTTGTAACTTATAAACATCGCCTCAGCGGATCAGTCAAGAGTGTGAGGGAGGAGTGACTAACGAAAAAGGACAGAAACCACTTTGCGTGCAAGCCGAACAGATGGACTCGTGTGTGTGTGTGTGTGTGTGTTTTATAGCTGCGGTGTTATTCGTCAGACCTGTGACTGTGTCACATTCAGTGGGAGGAGTTGGAGATTTGCAAGAATGACGAGCCGACTACGAGTTCGGAGACTTGGGATGCGTCAAATCTTATGGGGAAATAATGGCTCTCGTGGAAGAAGGTGCCCTAAAGAACTTTTTTTTTTAACATGTTTAATCCCCCTCCACATTGGTGGCTATGTGAAACTGTCATGCATCAATATGTCGTAACTGTTCACATACATGGCGTGCTGCAGATTACATTCCAACTAGGGCCGTGGTTAAACAATTACAGAAAGCTTTGACAGAAAATAGACTTTGACTCTTCATACGGACAGTTGGAGGGCTGGTTGGAAAATGCTTTACACAATAATGAACAATTCACTCAAGAGTGGTGCAATTCATTCTGAACCGATTTTAGACGTCTTCGTTAAACAGTAAATAGTTGGGGAAAGATACGCGGAGGGGGACGTGTTTGCTTAAGGTGATAGACTTCCAGTCCACGGCATTTTTCCTAAATTCCTCAGGGAACTGCTGCTCCGTCTGACCAGCACATGCCGACCTGTGACCTTAGCAAACTGGGGTGAGTGGTGGACGATGTGATGACAGGCCGGCTCAATAGAGGACTCCCAGGCTAGCGTCAAAATGTGCCTGGTTTCAACTGGAGTTAACAGTTGTAGCATATTGAGGTAGACTTAAAAAGGGCTTATTATAATATATATAGATAAGATACAAAGCAAAACAGATGACGGCTAGCTATGACCAGACCGGTGAACCAATGTCACCATGACCGTGAGATTTTCCCCTTTTACCACAGTCCCTGAACACATCGCGTGTGAAAAGCTCTTAACCTCTACCAGATAACTAGAGCCAATTGAAGACAACGTTCACTATTTAACAAACTTCTCCAGGAGGCCGTGGACGCCAGTTGGCCTCCTACTTTGAGGAGAAGTGATCCATCATCATTTGGGGATTGTATCTTATTACAAAAATCCTTTTTGCGGCGCCGCTTCGTTGTCCTGTTCCAATATAAAATGATTGATTTCATATAATCTTCTACTGGGAAAACTCCATCACAACGAGCGTGTTGACGCCCCGCTCTGCTGACGCAGCACTTCTCCACTCTCCCTCTGAGCTCTCTGACCTGCGGCCTCCTAAGTGGTCGCAGACCGGTCACGCTGGCACACAGAATAACACCTGGCCGTTGGAACCAGTATGTGAAACGCACTCGGTGGGATGGAAATTATGAGGCGTCCCCTTTTCACTGCAGAGATGACGAGCGGGCGCTGCTACTGTAAACGTTCCAGCAGCCACAAATATCCACCGCAAAAAAGTGGGGAGTTTCACAGGAAGCCAAAGACGGAGGCTGGCTCGCACGGCAAACATCGTTTGTTGTTGTAATAATGTTGCACTGTAGAAGTTATTGTTACGTGCCGGTTTACAATGCATCATTACCGCGTAGGCCATGTAGCCATCGAGGCCGTAATGTTATTACTTGTAGCAAATTGATGTCGACACGTGACTGTAGAATTTGATTTCAGCGGAATTGCCTTTTGGTCACGCTTTCACACCGGGGGCCTGTTTGACACGCCTGCTTCTGCCTCAGCACGACCACGGGAAAGGGGCGTGCGGCGCCGCGTGCTCACCATTGTTGCGTTCATCGAGCGCAGGCAGAGGCTGCAGCGACAGCTCCTCCATCTCATGGGTGACCGCCTCGCTCTGCGGACTGGCCAGCAGCAGAGTCGACATCTCGCAATCCCCCTCTGCTCCGAGCTGCCCGCAAGAGGCCTGCAGCTCCATTGTGTGGGTGGGGGGGCTATGGGTCACTACAAGAAAACAAGAAGGGAGAGTGAAGAGTCGGAGTGAAGACCTCGATCAGGATTTTTTACGGGGCTCCTCGTCGGTATTCCAGGAATAACAGGCATCGTCCCGTTGGTGCGACTGCTACGGGTGGCGTTTCATTGGGGACATCTGGAACACCTCGGTTTTCAGTCAAAACTTTCATTTTTTTTTAAAAGCAGGCGTGTCGGCCATTACGCCGAACAACCGCTTCAGACCGCTGCTCGGGAGAAACAACGCCGGCTTGTCGGAGAGCGTTCCGTCCGATCAGACATAATCTGCAATGTGACGTCGCTTCGGTTTTGAAACGGGAGGAGGGGGGGTGGACGGAAAAATGTCGGGGTGCAACACCAACAGTTGGGTTTGCCAACGGCCTCTTTAGCAGCAGGACTGCGCGGTGTGGCCGTGCGTGCCATTTATCGCTCTTTACTAACCGCGCTGACGTGTTGCTCTTGGCCGAGGACCACTTTGTTCCTGCGGCGGCTTTTTATTCTGCCCGTAGGTCCTCAAAGTGCCAAAAACAGTAGACGGCGGAGGGGAGGCCGCGGACGCGTCTCCGTGTGCTCGCTGAAGGCTGATGTAATGTGTCCTGACACAACAAGCCCCACAGGCCATGTTTCATCCTCCCTTGGCCTGTAACACAGGTACTGAGGTTTTGCTGTTGGAAAGTTCTGACTTGTGGCGACTGCAGATTATGCCAAACATTCTCACGAGACATCTCTGTGGTAATACAAAGTGGGGAGGAAAGCATTCATTATTTTTACATGATAAGGTCACAAATAAGCACGTATATTTATAACTTTTCCTTTATAGCTGTAGTCCATCTTGTACAAAGCGTTGTTACAGTCGCCTCCACTTTATGGACGGCAGTAGCAGATCTTCAGTGACCAGGCAGCGACCTGCTCTGCAGCGTGGGCTTCCTTTAGATAACAATCACGGCACGCATCCTGTGCTCCGACTTTTCTAGGCCAAGCAGAGACCTTAGAAAGGCACTAGACATGGGCTGACCCAATATCATCCCCGCTGTCCTTCAGTGGAAGTCATTAAGTAAATTAACTTTAGCTGCTGGATTTCATTCTCCACTGTAAGGAAATCTTCCTTTGACTTCAGTTTCTCTTAACGAACAAGCGATGCGATTGAAAGGGCACTTGGCTTCCCTTTCTAAATATATGGACCGAACATCCTGAACTACATCATGTAGCTCAGGATCAGTCAAAATGTGTCATCCACAATTTGACTGTGATCCAAATTAAAGTCAACAGCTTGCATTTTTAATGGAATGGAATAAACCGACGCTGGCTTTATTACCATTTACAGATTTGGAAAAGCAGCATTCAAATGCAGAAAAAAAGAATGATGATGAGGGAATTAATAAGAACATATTTCAGATTTCATCAAAACCTGCTGAACGTGTTCGAGAGGCCCAACCAGGAGACGCTTGGCTGGCCTTCGTGCACCAGTTGAAACATTGATTAGTATCATCTTTGAGTGGATGAGTTCATTCCCACCTGGAGCAGCAGAGGACAGCAGGGGAGAGAGGAAACACACTTTCTGGGTGGTGGCTGCGGAGAGCCACACTAAGCCATGGAGGCGAACCTGGTGGGAGAGAGAGGATCACATGAATATCACAAGTGTGATCAGTCCTGTAAGGTCTTATCGTCCGTTTCCAAAGGGGGTTCAGCACTCCCATCAGGCTCAAACCGCCCATGCATTGTTTATCTCCCAAAAATAACCATCATTGGAAATTCTAGATGCATTTTTTTTGTTTTATGTCAAGATACAGAATTACGGAAAGCAAGATAACTCTTCTCTTCCTTCCCTCCCCCCACACACACAAAATAATCCTTCAACTACACTCATAACCAGACACCAATGTTGCCTGGATCAGATGAGTGGAGAATAAACAGATTCTTCCAGGTCTGACTACTGATGTTCCCAGGCTTCCAGGAAAATCTGCCGTGGTCTCGATTACGATGGAAGTGGATCGAGCACCCAGACAGCGAAACCTCTCCTCTCCTCGCGGACGACTCGAGACCCCTAATGCAGCATCGCGCTGCAGTGAGAGACTCTTGGAATAGCAATCACACAGAGGCGCTCGGGACTCTCAAACATGTGCTTCGTATGAATACATTAATGGTTTATTCACCAGTCAATTTACTCAGAAATCACATGTCTGATATTTGCCAGCCTACTGAATCGTGGGTGGACGAGCTAGGGAAAGTAGGCTGCAAATGAGAAGAGAGGAGGACGAGGTGTCACGGCTGATGGGTAAAAACAGCAGAATCAAAGCGCCGGTCCAGATGGCGGGCGCTGCCTGCTGCTGTGCTCCTTTAAAGGCACGGGGCAACAAGCACCATGTGTTTCATCAAAGGGGTGAAGTCCGTGAAGGTAGAGGGTCTGCGTGGCGCGGCACCAAAACATCCAGAAAAGGTGGGGTTGAGGGGGGGGTGCTGCGGTCTTTGGGCCCCTCGGTGGGTTTGGGATTCCTCACAGAGGTGATGTGTCGGGTCATTGCAGTGGGCCACACATTTGGTGAATGATCAAACCAAAGAAAACAACACACACATCTCGGGCGGCACGAGGTCGGCTTTCTTGCACACAGATCATCATTATTATTATTATTATTATTAAAAAAAGACAACAGGAGTTAATCTTCAAATCGGTATTTGAACCATGACGAGGCTGGAGTGTCTAGCGCCGGTCAGAGTCGCTACAACCAGTGAACCTGAACGCGCCTGATAAGTCAAAGAGGCCGGATACACACTCAACTGATAGTGGCAACAAACTGACCACCTGCGTCTGCGACCTCTCCGCAACAACTATAAATACTTTCTGGTCAATGCTGCCACTAAGCAGATTGCGGCTTTGAGGTATTCCTGCACATTTCCGATCATTATTGTGGAGCCCAGTGAAAGGTTGGCATTTCGGACTGTGCCAAATCAACCAGGCTGCATTCCATGACTGACTGGAAGCAAAAACCGGTCGGGGTTTCATCTGGGCCGTATTTTCCGCGGCACTAGACGATCAGAGTCCAGCGAGGTAATCGCTCGAGTCAACATTTAAGCAGTGCAACGATGGTATCTGGGCGTTTCTACACCCTGAGGCTGTTCTTTCTCCCTGAACCCTCACAGAAGGCTTCTTGGCCGAGACATATGCAGTGCAGGTGAGAGGCTTTGGGACTTTCCACTGCAGGGAAAGCATCCGTCTGAAGGGCTTATACACAACAACAAAAAACAGGAGCACGGTGTGGAGTCAGGATGTGAAATAATGTTCAAAAACCCAAACTGTATTTCACAATCCTGATTTCACCAAAACAAAATCAGTGAATAATTCTGAAGCCATTTCAATGGAAGAGACACAAGGAGATGCCGCCCCATTTATACCACCAATAGGCAAATCCTTCACGTGACCAAGTAGCCACAAGCACTAGGGCTGCACAATTCAATTCAATATTGATCGGAATCACGCTTTCGGCGTCCCGCAATAAAAATCAATGGAATCACAGCATAACTTTTAATTCCAGCACTTCAGAAACGAACAGGCAGCAACAAGTTCAGTCGACATGTTTTGGCTTAACATTTGGGGAGCCAGCTGTGCGCGCACCCTTCTGATGAGCCCGGGAACACCGTTCCCAAAAGACGCGACTACAGAGTTGTAGATGATATAATCCGTTTTATTCCTAATGAAACTGGACTAACGGTGTGTGCCTTCAGTCTCGAAGCAAAGACTTGTTTAATTAGCAGGAATAGAGATCAAAGTGACATCAGCGCTCTGCGTTGATTCAGTTCCTGGTTGCTGTTTGTTGTTAATGTTATTCTTCTTCTGGGAGATGCACTCTGAATGACAGCTTGAGATAACTGCAGCCTTGTTCGAAGAGCTAATGAATCAGAATCTGTCACACGGTCTAGGATCGGTTAAAAGAAGAAAAAAAAAAACCACTGTCAAGTTTGTTTTTTTTAACAGCACGATTGTGATGAAACCCTGTAGTCAGCACATTCGCTACAGACAAACAGGCGTAGAATCTTTAAGCTGAAGCTTTGACGAGTAGGATGTAGTTAAAGACCGTGCATGTCCCCTTACGCAACAACATCTTTACATGACAAAAAGGCTCAAAGTCCGAATATTTCCAAATAAATCACATTTTGGATTACCAACATCACAAAACAATTAACTATTCCTGTAAACCATTCGTTCTGCAATTGACTTACTTAGACTTTGACTTAGATATACACACCACATGCACACGCACAAAAAAAGCACACAGCGTGAGAACCACTCCATGCCAAACTACAGCTCGAGCCATTCTGGGCCTCAAATAGACCACGTCTGGTTCCAACAAAAACCTCTTCTTTTATCCAGACATAAGGCAGAAAAGACGTTGTGCTCTTCTCACACAGACACACACGCGTTGTCCTTCACTTGCCGGCCGTCTTCGTGGACCATTGTAAAGATCAACGGCTGGAAGCCAAACCCGTCAAGCGACGAATAAGCGACACAGCCAAGCGAGCGCAGCCTGAAATGAAGACTTGTTAAGGCTGGTGATGCAAAGTAGTCTCTGAGGAACATAAACAAATGAGACTGGACTGCTCCGGATGGCCGGCTTTCCTGAGGGAGTGGAACTGTTGCACGGCAGGGTGTCAAATTCACCAGGAAACCTCTGATCCATTGTAAAAATGATTGTACTGCAACATGCAAACACGCATTGTAATATGGTTTAATTGTTATTTCCCTCGCTATGGGGTCAGATAAGGAAACTAGTCTGAGGTGAGGACAACCGTCCTGCTACCCAATATTTGAACGGCTCAGACATGATGACTCCGTGTTTCATTTAAAGCTGATGATTCACTTTTAACAGGGAGACTTTGACCGGACGGGGGCCGCATCCCAGCCGTCTGCATGACACACACCACTGTACCTGACGCCAATCATTTCACGCCATCGGGCGGTATGTGCTCTCGTGATGCCGCAGCATCCAGCGAGCATCCCGGACTCGAGAGCAAATGGCTGAACGAGACACGCAGCACACAGACACCGCGCTCACATTGTAAGACCTTGACAACTAAATGGCCAATAACGCATTTCCCATGGGAGGAAAAGTTACCATCGGCTGCAGCGTGAGTATCGAAAGGTGGTTGTGGGACAAGCTAACGTCGGTTAGCTAACGTCACTTCAAATCTGACAGGTGCGCGAGCGCTATAACAATCATCACGTTACGTTAAATGACGACGTGGACGTCGTTTCTCTTACTGAAACAAAATGAACGACTCTCAGGATTTGTCACGGTGAAACCGTCCACGCCTCCCGTGCGCGTTGACTGAACGCTTCTGCCGTCTCCGTCCGCATATCACCAACAATTCTCCACAGCAGCGCCTCTCAACTAGTTAGCTGGGTTTAGCTAACGCGGGCTAACATGCTAAAAACAAGAGAGCGGCGCGCGGGGACCGCGGTCTCACCTATTTGCGGAGACTTGGAAGTCCAAATCTGTCCGAGCTCCGGTTCACATTGAGACAGCCATCGGTGTCGGCGGAATGGTCTTCAGTGTGTTGTCTCTCTCTCTCGCTCTCTCTCTCTCTCTCTCCCCCCTCTCCCCTGGCTGGGAGGTTGAAGTTTGTTTCGCGGAGTAAAATGGCTGCGAACACTTTCGGATGCAGAGTGACGTAATGACGCTGTACTTTAGGACGCCTGGGAGGGGTCATTGTCCTCTCACACCAACCTCATTCAAGCTCCTACGGGGATTTATATTTAAAAGTGATGTTCTCTCAAGCAACCCCGTCTGAAATTATTTGATTTGGTAACTTTAGTATTACATCACTTCCTGCCATGAACGTGGAGGGCATCCACACCGTTATCCCATAGCTAAAATGCATACACATGGGTGTAACTACAGCATCCCCAGCAAAACAAAACTACAAGTTGGCATTCTGAAATAGATGCACAAAGTTAGTACGAGGCAAAGCCAGATTATTGGCAGTACTTCAGTTACTGATCATTTGCTGCCGGCAAAGTACTTGCTTCTGGTGAAACTAGACAAAAATGTCCATTAAAGCAGCGTTTCTAAAACAAACTCCACTACAATTATGAACCACTGCTTTGTGTGGTTCCTTTTAGCAAGACAGTTGAGACTTCAGGTGTCAAAGGCAATCTGTCCTCTGAATAACACAAACAAAGTACCGTCCGCCAAGACAAGCTTCACATTCACCTTTGTACTCCTTACGAGTTAAAAAACAAAATACAAATAAAGAAATGAAAACAGAAATTATAAATGTTACAGAAAGCTTTATTTTGAAACAAATGTTAATAAAAAACAATTTATTTATTCCATGTTATAAAAAATTGAATAAAAAATATTTCAGAGTAGTTTACAAAAGACAATGGAATGAAACTATTATTTCAGTTCCTTCTAAATATTATTATAAAACACCTTTTACTTTTGATGACAAAGGCTCATGCGATACAGATGTCAGATGTGAATTACAGAACTTCATGTCCGTTTGGCTTTCTTCACAGGAGCAGGAACATCCGCAACATTATGCAGGAACTCATATAGCAGCCTGGCGTTGTTGGCGTTCCTGAGTATTTCTGCTAGCTTGTCCTGGCTCAGTTTGCATACATCTGCCAGGTTGTCTGCATTTTTCACAACAGCCCTGTAGTTTTTTATGTTGACCCCGGGCATTTTCAACAGGAAGTCATAAGGTCCGGGGTTGTAGAGCTCTGCCGATTCAGCCACCATGTCCGACTCGGCGGTGACCGCCTGAGCGGCCGCGGCGTCGGGTTCACAGCGACCCTGCTTCAGGTCGAGGAAAAGCTCCGCCGTGGCGTGCGGGGAGGGGCACCACAGTATACGCAGCCGAGGGAAGTGCAAGGTGAGCAAGGTGAGTTTGGAAGAAACGTCATTCGACGAGATCTCATGACGGAAATCGGAGCGGGCCATCAAGGAGAAGGGTTTTGCCGGGTCGAACTCGATGAGGAGCACCGGTTTCTTGTAGTACCGGGTCATGGAGAGGCACTGGGTATAAAGGCGGCCGCTCTGCAGCGAGCCGATCAGATCGCTGACGCTCTTGCGTTCCACGCACGTCTCCGGCGTCAGGATGTAGTCCCCCACCTCCAAGGTGACGGGCTCAATGTCCAGCCCCCGGCGGTGCAACAGGGAGGGCAACTCGCTGCGGAACTCTCGCATGTCCACAATGATTCGGGAGGGCTCTTTGGGCTGCTCCTGGCCTCCTGGTGATTGGTCAAAATACAGTGAGACACTTAACAAGCAAACGAAATTGACCGGGAAATTCAAAGAGGATGAAAATTAAAAAATAGACATGCCTGCTTTGCGGGTGTTGGTGGTGGCATTGGCTGGCTCCAAGTTTCTAGCGAGGTCTAGGTTGGTGTCTCCTCGCCCCTCCCTCTCTTCGGGAATGACCATGGTAGCTTTTTCTCTGCAGAGAAACACACGCATAGGCCCTCAGGGGAAACAAAACACTCATCGATAGATACTCCCAATGGGTCCGGGGAAGAAAGAAAAAGCTTCTGACCTGATCAGGTGTTCAAAGGCTCTCTTTTCCTTGGACAGCGCCGTCAGGTACTTCTGTTCTTCTGTCGAGCCTCCGTAGATGAGGAAATACACCCTCAACGTCTTCCCAGGCCGGCTGGCTTTGTAGATCTCCAGCTGTCGGACAAAACCGATTTCGGCATCGTAGAGCACCACGAAACTGGGCTCCACCTCGTGCAGCACCCGCGTCAAGCTGTGGGGGTCCGTGAGACCTTTGAGCGGGTGGAGGACGGTCAGCGGCTCCTTCAGGACACCGTAGTAGGCGTCCGACGACAAATCCAGCTTCAGCTCCTCCTCTTCGTCCTCCTCCATCGGGTCCCCCTCGTCTCCACTGCTGCCTGTCCCCGCCGCTTTGTCCAGATCGTCTTTTCCCATCATCTGGGTCAGGGTCAAGGACGGCCTTTTCTTACTCTTGGTGGACTTTTTCTTCTGTGCTGGCTCCTTCCCCTTGGCTCCATTCTTGGGCCAGCCGTGGCCCCTTTTGTGCGATTCAAGATTCATTGACGCCGTCGCTGAAGGGTCCCGTTTACCGATTGTGCGGGCGTATAGTCGGTTGAGCATCCAGTCAGAGCCGTGCCTGATGTACTGCTGGAGCTGGGCACACGTCCGGTCATCGCTGGCACAGATCAGCACTCGACCTGAGGGACAGCACGTTAGGGAGTCAAACAGATGCACTCTGCCTCTGGGCCTGAATCACTGGCACACCGGAATGGAATGGAGCCATCATTATTATTATTATTTAAACCTCAATGTGCTGCTTATGACCAAGAATGTCTACTCCTCCATTCCACATTTAGGGGGACTTGTTTGCCTTCACTGTGAAAACTGCAAGCCCATTAGCTTGTGTAACGTGAGCATGAAGCAGTGAATCAAGACAAACCAGCACACCAAGAAGATGACTTCACTAAGTGTCAGCTGTGTGTGGGCGGGCCCTCTGGCTGGTTCTTCCTTTCAAAGTGTATTCAATTAGGAGATTCAATGTTTTTCCTATATACCCTTTTGAAACCCAAAAGAGCGTTTTGATGAGGTTCATTAAATACAAATCCACGAGGGGCCCGTAGACGCTCTGACAGAACGGAGCTCTGACCTGGTTCCTGTTGAGAGCTCTTGTTCTCCCTCTCCATCTCCTGCAGGACCTCAGTCAGGGCCTCCCACTTGGGGCTGTTTTCCAGCACCAGTTCCCGCTTCACCCCTGAGACACGCACATACACTCAGCCTTTAGTCATCACCCGGTCGAGCACACAACGTGGTGGATATCTACTCTGAAAAACACGTTGACGCGTCTGTTGGGAAGTTACCTGAGGCAGAGGATGACTTCGGTTTTTCCTCCTCCGCTCCCACTTTGAGTTTCTTCTTGCTCTCGGGGATGCGGTACACTCTGGCCCTGGCATTCATAAACATGGAGGTACTGGAGTCGAGGAACAACCACCCTGATGGTTACAACAACAACAACAACAGGGGCATGCAATCAAACATGGATAAAAAAAGATTAGGTATTAGAACTCAAGAGTTAGTTCTCGTGTACCTGAATTGGATCCAAAGTTCTTTTGACTCGAGCGCAGCGACTCGAGCAGATTAAGGAAGGTGACGCAGTCGTACTGTGTGAGGTAGAGCAGGAGGACCCTCAGCACTTTCAGGTCCTGGACCAAGGCCTTGGTCTTTGCTCCCAGCTGGTGCCACAGGGGGTCCAGGTAGTGACGGATGGTCTGGACGGGAGCAAGAAAAATACAACCTTAAAAATTGAATACACAAGAAGTGTATTGTTGTTGTTTGTCTGATTTAGCACAAGGGTTTCCTGTTATTTGTAATGATTGAAAAAAATATATATTTTTAATTTAAACATCAAAACCTCACCAAAGCCTCTAAATCTATGTAATTAGTGACAAACCTTTTCAAAGGCGTTGCCTAGCGTGTTCTCCACTGAGAGGTCCTCCGCCTCCAGAGTGGGGTTGTAACGTTTCAGCTCCTTCAGACAGGCGCTCATGATATCCAGGATGGAGCTCTGGATGGCCCTCATAGCGGGCGTCAGTGACACGTGCAGCTCCACCACCTCTGGCTTGTGGCGGTCCAGTGCCGTGTTCACTGATGCTTGAAACCTGAAATCAAAAAGGTGATCAGGGAAGAGAAAAGAATCCCAGTCTTCATTTAATGACATGTGAGCAATTCCTGCACATGTCTAAATGTCTGTTGTGTTTACACCGTGCGGTTATACCGAGGCCACAGGTAGAGTTTCTTGACAAAGAGGTTTCTCATAACACGCTCCACCTGGCAGAAGCCCGAGGAGAAGGACGTGGCTTTGTCAGTGAAGGCCTTAATGAAGCCTGTCTTATTCTTCTGCCTGTAAAGACGAAGGATAAAGGCCTCCTGAAACGACTCGATGATTTTATGAGCCCGATACACCAGGATGCCTGTGGAATGGAAAGACAGCCGGGGTTACAGCTCGGTACTGAAATTGTAATGCAGTGCAACAGCCATCAATAAATACTACATCACATCTAAGTAAATTCGTTTTAATAACTTGGATACGCTAAATGCTTTCCAATTAGTACATTTTTTAGAAGTAATTTGTATATTCAAATTTACAACCAAGTAGTCAGAGACTTTTAGATTAAAAAAGGTAATAACGTGAATATTAACTAAAAGAAGTTCCGCGCATTGGTTCTGATGGCAAATTCAGAAAACGTATAAAGTTGTCTCGCTTGTTAGTCCCCATATTTAAGATTATTATTACTCCTGCACTTTGTGATTAAATCCCCTTAATCAGGCCAAACCTCATAAGTTAAAAGCTCATTATTTAAGCTTCAATATTTAAAACAATATTAGTAAGCGGGTATATACAAATAAGGATGCAAATACAAAGTAACCAAACATATCAATGTGTGAAAATCAAACATTGGCTCCCATCAGTCCGACCTGATATGAGATGAGCAGGGATGCGGTCGGTGAGGAAGTCAACCACCAGGATCCTGCTGGTGACGAACAGCACCCCTCCCTCGGTGTAAACGTTGTGGCGCTCAGCGCTGTTGACCTCGCTGGTCACTGTCCTGGGCAGGTGGGTCACACCCTCCACTCGCAACTGCTCCGTGAAATACTCCTGAGAGGAGGTGAGCAGGTAAAGCCCAGCATAATAATATTAACTAAAACTTTATTACGTAACGCAGGTCATGATCACTTTTAAGTGTGAAGTAGCGGTTTATTTACACCAAATGTCGTGACGTCACTAGCGACGGGACAGGCTACGAGGCCTCTCATCACAGACGCGAGAGCGTATTCTTCACCTGTTCCGGTGTGGTGGTGTTGAGCAGCAGGACCAGGCTGCCCTGCTCCGAGTAAACCCGCATGAACTGCAGCAGGATGCGGTCTATGCCCAAGCCCTCCGCGACCACCAGCAGCCCGTCGCATTCAAACAGACTCAGAAACATCTCGGTCTCAAACTCCAGCAGCGGCGCCGCCATGTCGGCGGGGTGCGAGATCCAGAGCACCACCTGCACGTTACTTCCCTCACTCCCACTTATAACAGTTAGTTTTAAAAAAAGAGAGAGAAGAGAGAAATGGCACACGAAGCAAGGGCGGATAGCACCTGTTTTTAGACCTTTGTTTTGAAGTTGCACATCCGGTCACGTGACACAAAAACCCAAGCTAGCAAGTTATAGCGAGCGTGACATTTAGGATCATCAGCGCCGCCTGGCGACATGGAGGACCGCAGAAAGAGGCGAATTAAATACAACACTTATAGCTCTTGTGTATCAGGCTGCTGATGGTTTATTCAACATTCAAACAATGAAGAAGTGCTACACGTATCTTTAGCTAGGCCATGTTTTTGACATCTGCTGTCAAATGTGTTCAAAAATGTATGATAATGTCACAATATTTTCAAAAAAGTAAAATAACCAATATAGAAAGCCTTCATTACTCTGCTGTAAGAGAGGGGAAGGGAAGGCTCATGAGCGAGGAGCAGAGGAGCAGGAGGATTCTGAGCACAACACTACCACCCCTCTCCACACTACACACACACACACACACACACACACACACACACACACACACACACACACACACACACACACATATATATATATGTATATATATATAAAAGAGAAGATATATATCATAAGATATATACAGACTCACACCGATAATTGACTTGTCAAGACTTGAGGCTTGAATTGAACCACGTTGCTGTTTATGTCCGTCACTCGTTCACTCAGATGTATGGATTATGTAAAACAACACCCCAAGGTGGGACTTATTTTAATGAGTTATCTGGACGAGACGTTCTATCGTCGTTCTCTCCATTCTGTCCTATTCTGCAAAGTTAGTTCAAGTTATCCTTGAAGTGTCAGTGGAGATTCTGTTAGAAAAAAAATCTTTCAGTATCCTAAAGTTGAATAAATGAGGGGTGAAGGACTATATTAATTATCACTCACATTGCAGTGACTCTTCCGTCTCTAATGAGCTTCATCAATGTTGTCAACTGGTGAAGTAGGACTAATATGGAAAATCTTATTTAATGAATATACCATGGCAAAAGATGCCCCTCCCTTCAACCCCATTGACCACCTTTAATCCAGAAGTAATCAACACAATTAGATTTACAGACATCATGGACATAATTAGATTTCAGGTACCGTCCTTGTACTTTTTTTCAAAGTATGTCCAAGATATTTGAATCCACTAAAACTTCAGATGGAAATATTTTACTTTTACTACATGTGACCAAAAAGATTATAAAATACAAAGCTTAAACCAGTTGTTTCCAGACCATGACGGCTCACAATCCCCTTCGAGAGAAAGCACTAAGACCCGTGTCTGACTTCTATTGTTACTTTCTGTCTCAACTGCATTAAAGTGTTTCACAAACAAAGCAAACAAAACGTATATTTAAGGCAAACACTCCTTGTACAAATGAATGAATTGGGTCCTCGTGCTTTGGCCACGCAGAGGACTCTAATCGTCACACGCCAGTCATCACACATGATTAAAACTGCAGGCTGAGGCAGCGGCCTGCAGTCAACCAAGACTGAGGTGTTAAAATATCCAAGACGTCGCCGTGGCTCGCCTGCACAATGATACTGGGGGAGTTTACAGGCGCCTCTAACTGCATCTTGACGGACAGAGGAAAGCCGCAAACCCAGAATGAATAGAATAACGAGACTATACCTGCGGTATGAAAGGGTTGGACGAGGTAAACGCCTGGAAACCTGCGAATAGAATCGGTCAAGAGTGAAATCCCCTGAAAAGGCAGTAAAATGTACGCAGCCGGGGGTACATTTTACTCGGGGTTACCTTGACAACCATGTGTCTGATTCACCCCGGTTGGCTTTTGAAAGCGATGAATTACAAAACTGTCGGACAGTTGAGTGCACCGACTCGCGAGTGTCTCCTGGAGGCTTGAAGTGATGCACCGTCATGAGCGGACCTTTAGAGAGCAGTGGAGCGCTGCGTTCCACACGCGTCCCCCCCTCCCCCTCCGGCCGTTTACCTCTGGGACCCTCTGCGCGTGACAGAATGTGTGCGTTTGGGATGAAATATGAGAAGAAAAAAAAATGTCATTGATTTTGTTACATTACAGTTTTATGGTACATAAAATTGAATCAAACGATGCACGATGGTCCTCGGAGGAAGATGCATGTTTCCCAGAGAAGGAACGCCGGGTTGTTCGGCACAGGTGACAAGCTGCGAGGAAAACTCTGCTTTTCTGTGCAACATGCAAGATGAATGAAACCATATCACGGAGGATGTGGCGTCGTTTCAAATGAAAGCAGCAACAGCTTGAAATAGAAGACATTTCCTGCCTGACTGCGTTGCAGGAGGGAAATAGAGAGAGAGAGAGGGAGGAGATAGAATAGCTGAAGGCCGGACACATCCCTCAAGCCCTCATTAGAAAACGAGGGAAGCAGGAGGCTCTTGTTGTAAATGGAGGGCTGAGCCCGAAGGGCAACGGGGCTCTAAGGGCCTCTGGAGGTTAACACACCAACACACGCTCGTGAATGTGTGTTGAAAATACACCAGCACCCCTTAAGATTGCTAATTAACATTTGTATCAAATTACCTGGGTGGTCAGATGGAGTATTTACTCCACCGGTAAGCCGTCCAGTCAGTAAATAAGTCCACCATGTCACTTTCTGTAAAACCAGACCATACCGCCAATACTCAGTTCTCTCAATAAGAGCAAGAAAGGTAATTACCAAAAAGAACAAACCATAGACGAATCCACCTGCTGATGTATGTGTTTTGCACACACACACACACACACACACACACACACACACACACACACACACACACACACACACACTTTACTCCCAGTAATGAGGAGAAATTGTTGTTACTAGCCATATTAAATTGATTATAGTCAAACTGATATTATGATTATAAATCAACTTGTTCCCTGTGATTTATTGCTTGTAATTGCTTAAAAAGAAACAGAAACAAGTGGAATTGCAGCCCGTTGTCGGCATGCCGCCTGGAATGCAAACACGAGGACTTAATGTAGATGAATTCAGGAGCACGCCGTTTCATATTGCACAGACTCGCTCTGCAGGGAAAAGTAGAAAAATTATATATATATTATATTTGAAAATGAACTTGGATTTTCAAATTAATTTAGTTTATATTAATTTTAGTAATTTTTTTGTGTACACACATTCGGCATGTCAAACACTAAAGCGCCGTCTGGTCGATTTACCAGCGTGACGCCTCCACAGTAAGCGCAGCGCGCTTCTGCCCTCGGCACAGAGTAGTACATCTCCTCAAGGTTGAACCGACCGACTCAAGGTCACGTTCCGGGAAAGTACGGCTCACTGAAAGCCTTTTACAGATAAGAGCAGTCGCAAATTCAGGGAACTGTGTGAGCGGAGGTAAGTTCCAGTGGAAATAGAAGGACTCCAGCAGCACAGGAGGCGGCTGCTGCAGGCGCCACACGTAGAGCATTTTCGGGTCGTCACGACCCTTGTTGCTGCGGCACCGGAGCCCAATGCGACCGCAGATTGCAGTGCTTGGAAACGGCAGAGTGGTGCCTGCACTGTTCAGAAATTGGGATTATTACCGAGCACCATCGGTGGCCTGAAATATAGATGAGAGAGAGGAGCATTTTGGCTCTTAGAACCGGGTCAAGCAGCACCAGTCAGACTCTGCCATGCTTAAACCGTAATGACTCACACAAGTCATTTCATTGTTTATGTAACGGTGGCAGCTGATTACTAAAAGCAAAGAGACCTTTTTTTTCCAGGGCTTCAATTTGCATATATTATAAGTGGCAAAAACAAGGGATGAACATCAAATCAGTGAGAAAAAAAAACAGCCCACTCTCCCATTGCAACACAACTTACAAAAAGAGACAAAATGCATGGAGAAGACTGTCACATGCACTCCAGCAGATGACTGTGAGACCGGACGCCAATGAGCGGGAGGGGAGTGTGGCATTTGTGAGGAAAGAGGAGGAGGAGGAACAGAGGAAAGGACAATAAAAGGAAAAAACATCTTGCTTTGTCAAACGGGCAAATGAGATGAATGATGCAGACGGGTTCAGAGGGTGGTGTGTGCAGGTGACAGCGGACGCACACGTTCCTCATGGACTGGACGCCGGTGACGCGTTAGTGGGAAGGCGACAGTGTTTGGTTGAGAACCTGAGAGGAGAATACAAAGCGAAGAAAGGAGACGGAGAAACATCCACACTGCAGAGGGAGTCGCACGCAGAGTTTCCCGGACCATTAGCATATCTCCCTCGGTCCCTCTGACGAGCTGCAAACATGGTGTTTCTCCCCAGCACAGACCGAGGCTGTTTCATGTCGCACACACACACACACACACACACACACACACACACACACACACACACACACATCAAACCAATAAACCCTGAATCCCCCGTTATCAACCAGCAGGCCTCAAATTCACGATGCTGCACTTCCTGGACCGGCGCTGGATCAAGTCAGAACCAAAGCAGAAGAGCGGAGATCAAGGCGGCTCAGAGGCTGATTTGATCCCCACCAGCGACGTCCTGGAGAGGCGAACCCAGAAGCTCTCGTGGTGCAGAGGAGAGGAGAGGAGATGGGGGGGGGCGGGGGGCTGCACAGCGCTTGTGTGGAGTTGTTTCACATTGACAGCATTTCTTTCTGATGTATGCTGGACAATTCTCTAATTGGAATGGATTTTAGTGTAGTATATAAGTGCAAACATGTACCCCAGATACGCTACATACATATCCACAGTGAGAGCAGCTCCGTTGACTCCTGAACCGTCTCTCTTTCTTGTTATTAGCTCAGACGTTGCTAATCGACATATTAGTTATTACATCAGCACATGTGACTGCAGCATGCGTCCTATTTGAATTCAGGTGAAAACGTCTGCAGTGTTTTTGGGGGGATTAAGACTCCAGATTAATTCCCCTAAAGGAGATGAAAGCCTTTGTCAAAGTGCACATAACATCTTGGGGATCTTTTGCTCTCCAATGGACCCACCTCGGCTAAGCAGCATGAAAAGAAGACGCCAGCGCGTCTATCAGCAGGAGTCAGTGGAGGTGTCAGCACGTGGCGCAGGTTCAGCTATCGCGTTCTGCCAGCACAAACACTAATTCACTTGCGCACACACAAAGAAGCAGACGCCTCTCCGCAGGAAAGCCGCGTTGCTGTCGAGCGTCGGATGCAGTGAGTCAAAGGCAAAGGAGGATTTCAAACATTAGCATTCCGCCATAATTCCTCCTAATAAAAACAGTAACACAACAGTGGGAAGTTCAATCTAATTGAGGAGGGGATGAAAGCCGAGGAAATCCTGTGTGGGAAACGATATCTGGATGAATTAGTATTGTTGCAGCAGCATATGTGTGCGATTGGTTGTGCAGCTGCTTGAAACTGTGATGGTGCGTGGATGTGTGTGCGTTTGACAGTTTTTGATGGTGTAATTGTTACTGTATTACATCCTGTGTGTGGAGTCGGCACCTCATCAGCGAACGTGCGCTGACATAAGAAGCATGTGTGATTGGATTTCCGCGTTTTAATCGCTCTGCCTCTATTTTTGCTTATGTTGTGGGGGCTCGTCTAATTACGACGACGGATTAAATTTGAATGTCAACATGGTAAAAGCATGCAATCACTGTGGTGAACACACGGGAGGCAATCTGGAGGCATGAGGCTAAATGAATCAATCGCAGGTGCGCGCGTGTGTGTTTGGAAAGGTGCAGGGGCTTCAGATGCCGTCTGACTCTTCAAACCGGAAGCCGAAACTTCTTCTGGTTCTTCAGGAGTAGTGGAACAAGTGAAGACGTGGTCTCTGCCTCCTGACGGTGGTGTTTTCTCAGGCAGAGCTAAACGGCTTCAGTTGAGTGACCCTAACCGGGCCTCACGAAACACTCATAATGAAAAGTGTCGTTATCTTACTTCATCCTACTTCACTGTGACTGAGTGGTTAAGTAAGAGTCCAGGTGCACTTAAATTCCAATAATACGGCGACCTTGATTATGTTGGGTACAACATAATTACTATATGTAGCTGAAACAACCCAGAGTAGTTAATTTGACCCTGCATTTGGGTAGAATATTTAACTCATCCGTTGGGTTAAAACAGAGAGTATTTATTTAGGAGACATTCCACTTCCTCAATCCTCAATACAACTCCTGTAGGAAAACCCGTAACGGCAAAGATGGCGGTTGTATGCGCATGTCCCGCCCCTCCCGCTGGAAAGCCAATCATCTGCTTTTTAACAGTCAAGCCAGGTAAACATTTAAGCCTATCGTCTGGTTCCACTGACGCATGCGCACAGTTGAGGTTTTGCGACAGCGGAGACGATAGCACAACACCGGCATTCTGGGTAGAGACGTAAATGAAGTTGGTGTCGTGAAGCCTTGCGCATGCGCAGTAACAGTAACCTGTAGGGGAAAAAGGCGTTTTAAACCTTCTTTTGGGGAAAAGTCATCAAAACTTTTTCAGCGATTTTTAACACATTCTACTGCTGTTTCTATACATGTAGTTTTTATGTCCTGATGACCCGTGAAAGTGCAGTTCTGACTATCTGCCCATTGATTGAGATAGGAGGCTGGTCTTGTTAGAGCAAAAATAGCTGCCCGGAGGCGTTGCCAAGATGGCGGCGAGTGGCATGACTTGCCTAAAAGGACTAAAATGACCGACCCATTGTGCTGGGTCAAATTAACTACTGCTGGGTTGGCGCAATAGTGACCCAGCGCCCGAGTTATAAAACAACCCAACTGTTTTTAGCGTGTACCTTCAAATAAAAATGTAATTACTTCAATGTGTTTGAGCACAGACAGCGTTCTCCTGTTTGTAGACGTTCCTTTTGAGTAATGTTCCACTTTAGGGGGGATTGCGATTGACTGAGGTCCACATATGAACATTAAGCCGGGGCTCTCCTCCTCGTCTTTTCATCCTTCTCTGAGAAACTAAAGGCTATTAATATTAAGAACCGTTGCTGCATCGGCTCGCCCCGCAGGCGCTTTCAGGGATGCGCAGCACTTCAGCACCCGTCAGTTTAGTGCGATGTTAGACTGCATCTTGGGGGCTAATGTTCCCCTGCATCTTATTGCTTGGTAAAATGGCTCCATTAGCGTCCAAACGCACAGTAATGTCAGGCGCTACAGCAAGTTGTGTGAGCGAAGAAGAGACTTCCCACTTCCTTTACACTGTGTTGTGTGTGTGTGTGTGTGTGTGTGTACATGCATGTGAGGGAGAAAATGTGTGTTATCGTGGTTAAAGCATTACTATTAATAACAACCATCATCTACGTAAAAAATACATTCTCAGACAAATAAAACCTTCATTAAAACGGTTTTATAATACAAATAGTAATTTGATGACATATCTGTCATGAAAAGCATTTTTTTTTGCCAATGGCTTCTGTCTTCAGAATTTTTCACAATGAGCACTTGGTAAAAATACCCCTGAGAAAGCTTCATTTGTTCATGTTATATCGAACGCTGTTTTGCGTGAAATACTAACGTCTTTAACATAGCTCTTCAGTAGGTGTTCTCCACGGCAAATGAGCTAACGTTAACACATAACTGTGGTGTTGTGATCACAGGAATCGCAGGAGACAATGTCAGGTTTACACTTCAGATCGGCCCCAATTACGCAAAACTGCTCCATACTGGTGCAGCGTTAAGATTCACTGAGCCAACCGAAACATTTCCGGCCTAGTGGCTGGATTTCTGTGGTTCAATTTAAAAATGGGGAAAAAGATATTTGAGCACAGCCGGCAATATGCAGAAATGATTATACTTCTCGATTTAAGGCAGCCATCCAGCAACATGTACAGGTGCAATTTAGGCACACTTTTCCTCTCCGCTTTGCCACAAACGTGCCTTTCGTCTGCACACACATGCAGTGAAACACACACACACACACATACACACACACACAGTGCAGTGTTGTGTAGCTATAGGTGGGCGCAGGTGCTCTTGTTGTCCCGATGAACCCCTCCTGCTTCTCAGCCACTACAATCACATCCTCTGTGCGGGTGAATAACAGCATTCGGCCATTTTTAGTCAGCAGGTGGCTTGTTGATGGGGAGGTTGTGTTCTACGTCCACACAAACTGTTGAAACGATCTTCCATCTTCACATTGAGCGAGTGGGAGTCCAGTTGGTGGTGGTGTGAAGAACAGTATTGTGGGTAAATGTCACAGAGAGCCTTCTGTTCCATGTTTGACTAAGTGAACAAGGGAAAGAAAAACAATTCATGGGAAAATCCGTCACTTTGCCTGCTCTGATAACAAACAGCAAGAACAGTAGCATTTCTGTATTCTGATTCTGTAATGAATGTGGCGGAAATATTTTTAGTACAAAGACACATATGCAACTACGATGCAACTAATACAATTATTTTCTAAATGTTACATGAAAAAGAAAAAAAGAAAAAAATGTATACACTGTGCACTATGTCTCTAGCTTTAGCTGGCACACTGTCAAATTAATTATTATTATGGTCTGTTAATGCTCCCTTCTGGAGTTACACGTGATCTTTTTAGAAATGGAAACATTCCAATATCTGTGACTTCACAAGCGTTTGGAAGACACAGCAGCTTATAAATAACCATGAAGCACTATATAAATTACAAATGGGTTGAATCGCATTAAAAATGTCAATTCGGAGCCTCCAAAAGCAAAGTTACACTTAAGCATGTAAGGCGACATGAGCGTCCACAATTCTGATGACATGGACAAGACAGCCTCACGGTATCAGCTGCTGAGTAACAAGGGACAATGTGCTTTTGACAAAACTGCTGGTTGACATTTTAAAGAGACTTGTCCTCCTCCAAGACCCTCAAGGCGTGTGAGTGACGTGAATGCTAACGTTAGCATGCTCACAGGCTCAGCAGCTACCTGTGAGCATGCTAACGTCAGCATGCTCACAGGCTCAGCAGCTACCTGTTAGCATGCTAACGTCAGCATGCTCACAGGCTCAGCAGCTACCTGTTAGCATGCTAACGTCAGCATGCTCACAGGCTCAGCAGCTACCTGTTAGCATGCTAACGTCAGCATGCTAACAGGCTCAGCAGCTACATGTTAGCCAGGATTTGCCCATCAGCACCAAACACAAAACAGGTGCGGAGCTGAGAAAGCGTCTCAAACAGCGGCGCAGGGTGACGCCGTGAATACTTACGCCTCGGGGACGTTCCGCTCGCTGCATGAAGCGGGACATTTTTAGCTGAAACTTTTTTTACTCTGCAGTTGAAAGGAAAAGAAGAAAACTTCTACTTGATGCGGAAAGACAATTATCATTTTAATTGTCTCATCTCGCCCGGCCCCCACCTCCCAATCATCATCCAGTGAACTCGATAAGCTTCTCGGCGGCACCTTTCTGTCAGACACGGTGAACCCAGCCGAAGCACACTTGAACTCTCTCACGTGTCGCGCCTCCTTTCTGTTGTTGCCGCCTCACCGCCCCTCCAATTGATTGTAGCCGACAATCACAGCAATCGACGTGTTGGAGAACGTAAAAGAAAAGACCAAGCATGACTACTGGATATCCTTTGGTAATTGAAAGTGACAAAAAAAACAAGACATATTTATACAAAAATAGGACGGATTATTTACAGGCTTAAAGCAACAGTTGGGACGCATCTGTGACTGGTCAGACTACCGGGCGGAATCCCATCCGTCACGTTAAATAAAGTGACTCATGCGTATTTCTGAACCCAGCCGAATGGTAGAATCATCAAAACATGCTTCGTCTTGGCAAGCGGGTGCCGATTCTCCCGCCAGCTCTCTCCTGGGCTGCCTCGCTGGCTGGAGGCCCCCGAGGGCGGGGCCCCGGGGACGGGCGGGGGGGGCATGCTGCCGGCTCTCTGTGGCCCAGATGGCTCGCTGTGTCAGCGGGCTCGCCACCAGGAGGCGCGGTAACCTGACGTCAGGCCGTGGTCGGATATGCCAAGTCCCCACCCCCCCCCGACCCCTCTCCCCCAAACACCTGTGGACTGCGTGGAGATATGAAGGGGTGGTTGGATTTACAGAAGCAAAGTTGACAACACAAAACCCAAAGTATTACTGTTGATGATTACTTGCATCAAGCAGCAGTTATTCCAAGACCTTTGGAATAATTACAGGAAGCGGTTCTTCGGTACACAATGTAACAAAACAGCAAACCTCGTTTGGGACCTTCAGGTATGAAAGGTTAAATAGTGGACAAGCTAAAAGGAGAGAAAACACTGGTTCTTGTTTGACAAGTACAACTCCATGATAAATAACGTTGAACTTTGAGAGGATTGTAGGTCAGAACTGTGTTTACACTTTGTTTGTGATCCCGCAAAAGTAGCCAAGAAGAAATCACCAGAGGCAAGACCCTTTGTCATGACATTGTTTTGTTAATAACTGCAGTTTTCAAAGCCTGTGCGGTATTACATCTCAGTGGGTGTTTGAGTGTTGATATTTGGAACAAGTCCCCAGATAGACATTCGCTCTAAGGGGCCCATTGCAGACCTGATACCTGGTATGAAGACAAGTTATTGGCACAACTCAGTGCATGTAAATTCAGGGTGCGTCACATAAGACACGATCACCATCAATGTTTTTGAAAATAATGTCAAAGAAGGACTATCTTGGGTGACGAAGTTTTGAATTAAAACCATTTTTGTGCACAGCGATCATCTCAAAGAAAACACAAATTAAATCACCAAGTCAATGCAGAGATTGTCAGCAAAGCCATCAAAATTGCACAATAGGACGGTGGCCTGCAGATGTTTGGACACCAGAGTGACATTAACAATTCAGCAGTAACAGGCTCTGCAGTAAATGTGAGGTTTGTGCCGTGAAGAGTAAGAACCTAATCAACATGTATTCCCAAACATCAAATTGCTTTTTATTATGACATAATTCCTTAAAACTCTGTGCTATGATTAATCAGCTTATGTAGAGGGGTTTACATTAATTGAATACATGTTGAAGGCTGCTCTGGTTATAAACAGGGAAATAGCTGGGTAAGAGCCTTTATATATTTATATATGTATGTATGTCAACATAACGTTTAATATATATAAAAGCTTTCTTTTTATGTTATTTTTTTCCCTTTTTCATATGCAAAGCTCTTTGAATGATCTTGTTGTTGAAAGGTTTAATACAGATAAACCTGTCCAGGCAGAAGGTGTGTGTGATGAAGTTCTCTAATGTCTCGTCTTTAAGACCAAGTTGAAAAACCTTGATTAACCCTGTGTGAACAGTGCACTGCATCAAAGAGATCTTTGCTTTTAAACGTCACCCACAGTGCTTCTTGTAAGTGTTCTCAAACACTAACAGCACAGAGCCACGAATATCTGAAGGACAAATTGGTCCAGCAACCGTGTAATGAGATCTGCTTGGATTCCATTAGGAACCAAAACACAAGCTCCTGTTTTCGTGTCTCCGGTTGAAAACGTTCCCTCAAGAAGTCATTCTAAGCTGCTCACGTATGTTCAAAAGCAGGTGACGAATGACCTGGTACCCCTGCAGGCACTAGTGAAAAAACGTGGTTTTTGTGTTGTATCTGTGCATGTAGTGTGTTTATGGAAGGTCTGTGCACTGGGGAACACTGCATCGGCACTTAAATCAATAATCAATAATGAGACAGTGAGGATGAACCCCCCCCTCTCTTCAGACAGACAGATTAGACCCACGTTAATACGTAGGCCCCCTGCTGTGTTTGCTTTTCTTAATGTATTTTTGTCTAGTTAGAAATCACTTGTTCATTCAATCTCTTCGGTAGTGTTCACCAAAAGCCATTTATTCGACTGCAGAGACCTCCACACCCCCCCCTCACCGGCTGCGCTGTAGTCAGCTAATCTCGGATTTAACACAGGGAGTGGAAAAAGATGTGAATACAATATGCAGCGTGAGAGTGGGGTTTAGTCTCAGAACGAAGGTGTTGATTTTCTTCATCTTAGCTGCATCCTCAGAGTTTCTCAGAGATATTATTCGGAGTCGACGGAGGAAAAGTTGGGAGCTTGAAATGTTCGTTGCTGTAAGGATCATCATCACACATTAAGGAGGCAAAATCAATGAGGCATTTTTCCCCTTTTTTAAGCGACATACGTTTCTGCATTCTGAGGATGATGCACACGCTTTCTCACAAATACTAAAATATATATTAGGTGTACATCTGACTCCCAAAACAGGGATTGCTTGTGGTTCATCTTGATGGGTGTTTCATACAGGAGGCTCAGGAAAGCAGGGCTGTCCAATAGAAGTCATTGATCAAACAAAAGAGAAAAGCATAGGTCTATAAGTTTGATGGATTTCGCCTAGTAACTGTCAAATGGATGATGAATTTGACATACTGCCGATTACTTACCGTTTCACAAGGCATTGGTAGACATGAAAAATAATAGTAATACGTTTGGGTTCTTCAGTCTATGGTCACTGGTAATATTTTGGGGTTACGTTAGTATGAGCTTTGCACATGGGAGTTTTACTTGGTTGCAATCTGCATCATCACCAGTGGATGGCGCCGAGTGCTACACACTGCACCTCTGAGCGTAACAGACATGACAGCAACAGGTTGAGGATTATAAGGCGAATTGTGGTAATGAGAGACAGTATGAGTTATGACTCACAAGTGTTTAGAAGTGCACGCCAAAAGATTTGTATACAAGTTCAGCTTTTATAAGAGGAATCAACACATGTACACAAAAAATATCAACACCCTGTGGTCATTTGATAAAATGTATATTTATAGATATTCATTTACAAAAATACAACCAATCAGGTTACATTTATGTTGTGCACTATGGTCATTCATTACAATCGGACGAGCCAAGCCAAAGTGCGAGCTGTTCCCCCGATGCATCCGTGCAAAAAAACAAACGAGAAAGGATGAGGAGCAGCGCGGTTGAGCTCGGCTACCATCAGGATATAAAAATAGATAAGGACATAAGGCTCCTTCTCAGACAGGAAATGAAGGAGGAGATGGACTGAGTCGTCTTTCACACATCACACTCATCATCCATCCCTCTCGGATGCCCTCCACCTCCCTCCAGCGCAGGCCGGCTTAGAGGAGGAGAGGCGGGATCCGTCAGCGTGAGATGAGGTCATCGATGGCGGTGCTGATGGGAAAGCAGCCACAGTAACCTGCCCACCACGCACGCACACGCAGCTGGTAATAAGTACCCTTTCTCTCTCACACACACACAGATGTGTTGCTCAAGGGTTGCCATGACAGCACCCTTACATTCTGAGTCACTCAGAGCAAGTGTGTGTGTATGTGTGTGTGTGTGTGTGTGTGGAAGAAGCGTAATTGAATAGAGTCATTTAGGGCTCACAGACAAAGTCGTTTTGTTACACAAATGTCCATTTTAAAGACCATTTCGAAGCGGTGAGCCCGCGGCTAGTGGGCCGTGACACTGCGAGGTTGTTTCAGCCGTGACTAAACGGGCCGAAAACACCGTGCTTCTCCTGCCATTGATCACGTCACGATCACACTGCCCGTTAGCGGGCTGACACCGGTCCGTGCAAGCGCACAATCCCGTCCTCATTCATGTTATTTACCCAGTTCACAGCAGCTACGCTAAACACATTCAAGGGTCAAGTCCATCGTGGAATAAAGCCTGCTGTCCAACAAAGGATCATGTTTTTCCGTACACAAAATCTAAAAGGTTTTAAATGATCCCCGTATCCATTTTCTTCTCTTCGTTTTAATAGTTTGTTAGTGGGGGGGGGGTCCGCCTTTAACGTGTCCTCTCCCACACGGGGGGATTTACATGAAATCCAGTTATTTAATTCAGCCTCAGTGTTTTCTCTGATATCAGCCCTCTGTTTAGTGTCCTCACTCGTCTCTTTTAGTAATGTGGCAAAAGAAAGGGGTGGATGTTTTTCAAATATCACAAAAGTCAGGAAAGATCTCAGTAACAAAAAAAGAACAACATCTCAAACCAACATAAACTAAAATACTCTATAGCTTTGTTCTGGCTCGACAGAATATAATGGGGAAAGTCTTCTCAGTTACCATCTTTCACCTGCAAAGGCAGTATATGGGGCTTTAAACAGACCGCTCAGTCTGATCAGGGGTCAGCTTAACGACGTACCACACGATACCTTTAATACACACGTGTTGCATAGGATAGCCAACGAGCCATTTGACTGAAACAACAACGAACACAGTGAAAACGGCTACTACAGGATCATTAAAGAGGAGAACTCACACTGTTAGAAATCAACCTGCAGCTTTCAGTGCACACTAATAATTGTTGGATGGATGTATTTCTTGAAAAGTCTGAATGTATTTTTGTTATTTCCTTCACCTCCCATTGGCCCACTGGTCAACTTCAACAACACTGGTGAGACTGGCCTAGTCACTCGATTTGAGCTAAATCATATATCTACTAGGAATGAAGGAGCACTTGTAATATCTCAATCTTATCTGCTGACATGACCAACGTCCCACTCTCCAAAAAACTGGGTAAAAAAAAAAAAAAACAATTAACAAACTGCCCCTTTTCCCCCCCTCCTTCCCTTTGGCCTTCAGACCTGCAGCAGCTTCCGGAGGTCGCCGGCCATGCCCTCCTCCCTCAGCTGCTCCAGGCTGTGGTAGCGGTGGACGACGGCGTCGGCGGTCACCACCACCACCCGGAGGCCGTGGGTGTCCTCGCCCAGCTGGCACCCGATGGCCGAGCTCACCACCATGTCCAGGCCGTCGTGGCAGCCGCCGGCGTTTCGGTGATAGTGGCCGGAGAACACGGCTTTCACCCCTGTGGCAATGAGACGAATACGATGATGCTTTGTAGAGCCTGAAACTGCGTATCACAAATAAGAGGTACCGTAGGGGCAGTTGTAAATAAAGAGACGAGAGGAAGGAAAGCAAGAAAGAGTGGAATCTGGAGGACATGAACACAGCCATGAGTAAGGCGAAGGATGACCGGGACAAAGGGAGGAAGAAAGCAAGAGGTGAAGACAAAGCAAGACGCCAAAAAAGTGGGAAATGAGGAAAAGTGGGAGGGAAATAAGAGGAACAAAGGAAGAAGGAAGGAAATAGAGAAAGTGAAGGACATGAAGTGAAGCGTATGCTTTGGAGCCCTCCACTTGTAACACACTGTGAAAACCTTTGGGAATTGTCCCAAAGGGAGCCACGTTTTTCCATTTATTTTCAATTATGCACAACGTCGTTAATAGAATGGTCTGCCTCGGCCCTGCGGCACTGATGCGGCCGTCACTGCAGATGAATTGACTGCGTCGCTTTGAATGAGCGGTGGGAAATGACTTGTTTTTGCTGTGTGTGAAGGTGGCACTTGTCTGAACCAATTTGAATTTCTAGCCGGTTGGTAATTTGTGGCCAATTTTCCCTTGAACAGAAACAGGCAAACAATGTTTTTGGATTAGAGAAGAAGATGAAGTCTTTTTATGCTTTAAGATTAGAACAGATGAATGTCACAATAAAGGGTACAGTTCCATTTGTAAAGTAAAATTAGAAGATATATGTGCGTATGTTACCTACGTGGGAGCTTGCGGGCTCCAATGTGCATGAATGTGTAGGTGATGGGCTTTCAGCAGACAATATGAGCCACTCTATTTTAGCAGCAAGTGTTTCTGAGGATGGAAGTCCTGCTGCTCGCTGCCTCGTCTCGAGAGAAAGTCATGAAAAGCTGGCAACAAAAGGAGGATAAATTGCAGTCTGCTGTGCACAAGAAAGACGGCGGTCTGTCCCAGAAATGTACGCGACAAAAGACGAGGAATACCCCCCTCTGTACACGCCGCTGATACCGATTGGATGGCGACGCAGTGGAATCGCCCCAAGTTGTCAGGTCAGCCGCCCTGGAATACAAATGTGACCGTAATCTGTATTAATATTCAGACCATTAAATAACGAATCCAAACGTCCTCTGGCACGACGCATGTGCTCATTATACTGTATGACTCTGTGTGTGTGTGTGTGTGTGTGTGTGTGTAGGCATGATATGAGCACTCTCTTTTATCTTTTATCCATCCCTACGGCTCATCTACAATTATTCAAAGTGGAAAGTTGGACGGGACCACCCGTCGACTGAAACAAATGTTGGATTTGCCGCGCTTTGACTTTTTCATCACCTCGGAGAGAGAAAGACAACGCGGTGGGAGGAAGACTGAAAGTCAGCAATAGCAGAGAGAAAATAGACAGGAACTCATCCCGTATTATTATTAATGACAACTAACCCGGCAAAACAGCTGAAACGGTCTTTTGCTTTCTTAACCTCCTCTCCATGACCATGATGGCCATGATGAGTCACGCAGTGTGGGAGCTCGCATGTGTGCATACGTATACATGTGCGAACGCGTCGCCGATGGTCCACGTCCCTCGCAGTCGCCACATGAGACCCCCCCCCGTATGCGTGCGACACGTTTGTGAGCCATCCATCCGTGTAGGGGGCGAGGCGGTTGCTTATAGCCTGCGATAGGAAGAGACGTCCTCCTGTGCAGCACTTTTAGAACACTCGCAGACGGAGGTGCCGTTGGACGTGAATTACGTATTTAGGGGTGAAATTTGGGGGTTTGAAGATCGACAGCCGGCAGCCGGAAATCTGGTGGCTAACTATGAAGCTACGAGCAGCTGGTTAGCTTAGCACGCACGTGGGCGTCAGTGAGCTCAGGGAGGGGATGCTGCTTCCGTGTTGGAATTGCAAAAACGGTGACGGATCAAAAAAGGTATCCTGAATGTAAGCACAGGTTACTTGCACAAAAAAAGTAGTCTAGTATAAAATGATGCGTATGGGTCTCATCACTTGGCTAACCTTTTAGTTCGGCACTGCGAGCTTCGCCTCGAGTCCTGAAGCACAGCCGACGCTTGAAGTGGACTCGAGCAATAGACAATTGTGTGCAGAGGGAATGAGCGGAGCCTCTCCGCCGGCTCTTACCGAGCGAAACCGATTTCATAGAAACAATTTAGCCGGAGCCCAGAGATAACGGGCTGACCTGAATTCATTAGAGCGGGTCCCCTTTCCACGACGCCATCATTACGCCGGCTTCGGGAGTCAGGCCACTCCACCTGGGCTCGTGTCGGTTTTAATAAAATAAAAAAAAGGTGGCCTTTTGGAGAAAGAAAAACCTTTTCAATCTCCAGAAGATTTTCCGCATGAATAAAAGATAAACACATGGAGAAAAGAGAGAATAGAACAAAGTAGTTGAAAAAGGCATTTTGCAACGCCGGCAGAAGATGAAGCCGACCTCTGAAATCCTCTGCCAGAAAATGACTGTTGGGAAGCTCTTTTTTTTTTTTGTTTAAAGCGAGGGGATGAGTCAAGTAAGATTGCCTGCATGAAACCAAAAACATACACAAAATAAATAACACACAATTTGCGACCCCAAAACACCCCAGCATTGGATCTGACTTGACGTACTATGCATTCACTGTTGGTTGCCATTGATCCGTGTCAGCAGGACAGTGATGATCGGCAACGACGCTCCCCGACCGCAGGGCGTCGGTGCGTTAACGAGGTCGCACGCCAACACGGACGCATTTAGGTCTCGCTTACCCGAAATGACATCTGCGTGAGGCCCTCTCCTCACCTGAGCCCAGCGCGGTGAACATGCACTGCAGCCGAGCGCGGGTACCAAACACTATTTGCACGCCTTTGCTCTACTTTGTTGTCCTAGCTTAATAGTGGCCGGTTATCTTTTTTTTTTCCAGCTGTATGTCGTTAAGAGCAACAGAAAAAAACAGACTCCTCCGGCTAAAAAAGTGGATTCGGATTCTGCGGGTCAAACCCATCCGATGGTCGTTGAGCTGTTGACGCGGCGCGCCATCACTGCCTGCGTGACGATCGCAACCAGCTTGCATCCCACTCGCCTCGCTCCTCGTTATCCAAAGTGGAGCCGCGTCAGGCACCAAATCCCCATTACGGAGAGGGGACCATGGAAGCGTGCTAAGGGGCGAGTGTCGGGTCTCGAGTCTGGACGGGAATCCCATTTGCTCGTCTGCCTTGAAACAGTCCTCGCTCCTTTGGGATAAAGATTCCCCATCTGGGGAACCGGCCTCTGCTGTGACAGGCGGTGGTGGGAGAAAATGCCCAGAGTAAGCAGTCGCAGTGATGAAAAAATATGGAATGCTAGCAGAAGAAAATTACCCAGAGTCAAATTGAATTCTGGCAGTTGCAGAATAAAAAAAAAAATGCACAGAAAGGAAGCGAGTCGCCTCCTCGATGTCTGTTTTCTTGTGGTCGTGTGGACGAGCCGTGCTGCCCCTGATCGCTGCGTTTGAATACCCTGAAACACCTGCGCCGCTGAAAGGCTAATACCGGCCGCTGAAATTAAAGGAATATAAATAAAAAAAAAAAAGGAGGAGAGAAACATCGGTACCCATCAAAAGATGTTTGATGTTTGTGCTCCCTCCAGCCACCTGCCCTCCCCTCCTCTCCCCGCCTTTCATCTCGTGGTCAGTGATTTGGCCGGCCACAGGATTGGCTTTGCCAGCTAAGTTCCCATTTCTGCCGCTAAATCTCTGCCCATCGGGGATTACCTCCAGAAGAAGTCGCCCCCCCCCCCTCCCTCCTCACCCCGCCTCCCACACTCGTCGCTGTCATCGGCACATCTGCGGCAGCAGGCCTGTGCAGGAGTCGACGCGGCGCGCTCCCCCTCGGAGGGCGGTTGTCAATAAAGTGCAGGTCTTGGGAAATAATTCATCACCAAATGGGGCCTGTTGATAATTTGCATGACAGAAGGATACAAAATGATGCGGCGCAGCGAGGCGCCTGGCAGCCCCGGCGCCTCGTAAATCACTCTCAGCCATCAGTCAAAACGCGGCATCGCCTTCCTGTGTCCTCCAGTTAGACACACGCACGCCCACGCGCGCAATTACAAAAGGGAGCGGGGAAATGAAAGGAGTCTGCATGTAATGCATCCCACTGAGAGCGCGCATGCCTTTTGGCTATTAGGTACCGACGTGGTACCTAATGGCCCCGTGTTCTCCCAGCGAAAGGCCTTATGATTCCGTAGGAGCGACGGTACTGAGGGGAACAGAGGAAGTGAGCCGCGAGGGGCCCGACCCGGGGACGCCACATTCCACTTTGTTTTTTAATGCAAATTTGATGGCATTAGCATATTGTGTAAACTATTACGGTGCTGCCGCAGCTCCAAAAAGGAGGCGTTCAGGAACGTCGGCAGGCGTAGGTCAACCAGGTACCGGCACGACTCGCCGCTCCGAGCGAGGCAAGCGCAGGGGAGCGAGACAATGGAGGAGTTTTAGACACTTGTATTTCCAACGCAGTTATTTTCGAATGCACGGAAGGATGCAAGTTTTGAAAGTGTGAAAAAAGAATATCTGAAAAGTGAAGACCGATTATCAAAATATATAGAAAAGTTACATTAAGTTACATAAATTAAATGAATTTCATTCAAAACTTATAACTAACCAAACAATTTCTACAAACTTTCTACACTCTAAAATCATTTTTGCTCTTTTGTTTGTTTAGTCTAAATGTAATTCACTTGCATTGAGTAAATCTGGAAAAGCATGCAAATATTTTATTTTATATAATCTTATTTAAAAACTCCTAAAATCTGTTGGTGCTTTAATTCAAACAGATGGGAGATACTAACCCAAAAGCAGAAAATACAACACAAAACTCTGATCAGGCTCTTTCTGCTGCATAGTAAGTACACAAACAAAAAGCGATGTGAGAGTTGCATCTATGGATCCCCATCGCATCCTGATGACTTTCAACGTGCGGAGGAGGAGAAGAGCGCCGCAATCAAGCAGAAACAAGGCGGATGAACATAAAGCGGGGAGGACGGCGCCGTGGGTGTCGTCCGCCGTGGCAGTCGGCATGCAGAGGTGATGGATGTGCACATGCGGACGCTGCTCAGAGACTTTTAAAACCGTGTGTGGAGAAAAAAAAAAAAAAGAGCGAGACAAAAGGCAGAGAATATTAAGACAAAGCATTCTTCAGCCTCATCAGTAAAACAATGGGGTTAAAGGCTTAACCGTGGCCTCTTATCGAGTCCCCATTGGCTGAGAAATGAGCCTTCACTTTTGAACAGAGTAGGACCCTTGCTGATAAAGACAACCAGCGGCAAGAAGAGAGAGAGAGAGGAGAGGGTTATCTTTGCCGCTAATTAGCTGCTGTATGTACAACTCCATAGCCGCCAGCCGTTGGGAATTCCAAAGAGTTTATCAGCTGCAATCATGTTTTTTTTTTTTTTTTTTTATACATAGCGTTTGGAGGCAGAGTGGACGTTTATTTCTGTCTGTTTATCTGTGTGTGCGCTGGTTTGGTCTTGTTTGTATGCGTGCTGAAGGTAGTCCCGAGTGGAGAATATCCACCTCAGAGGAGGAGGAGGAGGAGGAGGAGGAGCAGGGGGGAGAGAGAGAAATGGGATTACAGTACTCCAGCTGAGAGGAGAGGAGAGGCACAGAGCGTTTCTGCTCCTCTCGAGAGGAGGCGCCGGTCTCCTGCGACGGCTAAATTCGACCTGCTCTCAGGAGATTCTGGGGTAAAACCGGCACTCCCCAAATTCAACATCTGCAACGAGCAGGCAAACTGCACGCTGGTCCTCCTCTGCTTACGGTAACTAACCGCCAGATGCAGCCATGCAGGGAGGAATAGGCCCAGGTAGGGGGCAAGGAGAGCGTTATCTGCTACGATTACGGATACGACAGTGACGAGGTAGCACAGACGCAAGAGCAGAGAACGTCCTGCGGGGCGTTTGGAGCGCCGTGTGATCGCTACCAATAAAAACTGACGGACGTCTCAACGTCTCAGGTTATCTGAGGGTTTTGAAACTGGCGCTTTGCTTATAAAATGAGCTTGGTTTCCCCTTAAAAGAGAAACGCACAGTACACGTGCACACTTGAAACCAATACGTAACATCAACCACATCACGCTCAGATCCCAACCCGTGGTAATTGCCCCTGCAATTAAGAAAGGGAAAGCCTAATGCGATAGTTGCCCGAGGGAGTGGAGGGGAGGGGGGGGGGGGGGGGGGGTCATGGGGCCGAGTGCGTCGTTGATCGGAGCTGGAATGCGCTCAGGAGTTCCCTGGGTCGGTGCGCTCGCTCTGATGAGCCAGACTAATTGGTGTCGCACCTTTCTCCAGGAGCGGCGGCGCTGCCGATATAACAAAGAAAATACTCGCTGTGCAATAAGTTATGCTTTAAAAAAGGAGGACGGGAAAAGTGCACCGATGCACGGCGATTGATGTGCAAAATGCAGAGAAATAAACATAATTAGCCAAACATCTCCTATGAGGAGGACTAGGGAGGGATGAGATGGAAATGTACCGTAGGCAGGCTGCCTGCGGGAAGCAGCCAAAACAAACCCCAGCGACGCCGAGCCAAATCCTCAGCTGCTGGAAGTCAACAGACAGCACAGAGACCCGACGTCACTCAGTCATGAGCGATCCGGCTTCAAGGAAGAAGGAAAGAAAGCCTTCCAATTCCACATATTTGTTCTTGCTGGTGTGCTGGTTTCGCTTCTGCTCCAACAAGAACCATAAAAACTTTGAAGCTGATTAAAAACAAATTTAACCGCCTTATCGGTGGAGAGAAGTGTTGTGAAGAGCTTTCCAGCGTTCCTTTAAGGGTCCTTAAAACCAAATTATTTTCTACTCAATAACATAATCCTTCAGCTGCTGATACCACTGCGTTTGTCTTCCAAGCAGGTTATGTCAGAGCGGGCAGCACAAACAGAGAGTCTTACTTCATGAGAGTCATCCGTAAAGCTTACATTAAGTTATTTGCGCTCCTGGAACCGTTTGTATTTTTAAGACGCCGCGATGGTCACCGACCTGTTAAGTCGGCATGCCATAGACGTGATGGTAGCACCATTTATAGGACAATGAATGCCACCGCCCTTGGAGTCCGGGGGCAATTTCCTTCACTTTGGTTCCGCACGAAGGGCAGTTGGTTCTGAATTCCCCCTCGGAGGTCCACGAAGCGACCACGGCCCGAAAAATCCCTGATGTGCAACAGCGGCTCCATCCCGAGCTGCCGAACGGCACACACGTGACCGCGGCCCGAGCGCGCCTCCAAGACTACTAAAGACGATTCACAGCCCGGGCGTTACAGAGACGCTCGAGGAGGACGAGGAGAGCAGAAGGAGCATGAAAGAGACACGAGTGCGCAGCAGAAAGAACAAAGAGACAAAGGGTGGATAATTCAGCAACTACTGCTTTGGTTCCTGTGGTCATGTGCAGTCACATCTTTTGCTTTACAATTACATCTCTAATTACGTCTCTTGTTATTCTCACTATGGTCTTAAACTGGACTGCCCTTTATGGCGTCAATCAATTGTAAAGGGAGCGGGTCTTTAGAACAACATGGTGACTTACACGCTGGATGATGAAATTAATACCAAGACGGTCACCTTGATGCCTGACACCTGTTCACATGAGTGGTCCTGTCAGTGCGGAGTGCACAAGTGGCGACATAGTGTAATGTGTGTGTGTGTGTGTGTGTGTGTGTGTGTGTCTTCTTGAGCACGTATCGTCCTTGTGATTCTCCCGGCCAGATACCCTTGTATCAGACTCTTATAAGCCGATAACAATGGATTTGATTAGAAAATTATTATTCTTATAGGGAGCCAGTGCGTTAATCCGTTCAATTACTCCCGATGTGTGTGTGTGTGTGTGTGTGTGTGTGCGCGCGCACCAGGAACTCCTCCCACGACTCTGGCTGATAGCATATAATTAAAAGGAGGCAAACGGGGTTATTCGCTCAGAGGTATTAAAAAACAAAACTTTAAGACCGCTTCACGTCACCGGTGATGCAGACAGACCTGGATGGACAGGAGTATTTAGAAGAGACATGTTGCGTCAAAACCGCAGCAGACGGAAAGAAAAAAGGCGGGAAAGGGAGGCGTGCTGTCCTACCGGCCTTCTTGAACCGAGCCAGCAGGTCCTGGCGGACGGCCTTGCGCAGGTTGAAGTAGTCGTCCTCCTCGTCGGGGCTCTTCAGGTACAGAGGGATGTGCTGGAACACCAGGACGTGTTTGGGTCTGGGTTCCTGAGCAGAGACACGTGTGAGGGGGGGGTTGGGTTCAAAAGGGGAGAGACATCGTCTATGAGCGATGCACCGGTCTACCGTTGAGGAGGAGGCTCTGCTCAGCTGCTCCTCCAGCCACGCCTCCTGGGCGTCCTTCAGCTGAGGGCAGGCCGAGGCGTCGTAGAACAACTGGGAGTTGAGCACCAGGCAGAGGACTCCGCCCACCTGAGACAACGGGGCATGAATGAATGAAAGAATGAGCATGCGAGCAGGGCCTTTCAGTGAGGAAGGGGAATATGGCCTAAGAGGATAATTTGTGGGCTAATCATTCCAATCAGTCCAGGTGTTTGTGTGTTCTAGAGACATTCGCTCGCGGCCTTCTCGAGACGACGCGCTTCCCGTGACAGGATTGTGCTTCAGCCTCGGCGACGGTGCTCCTACTTACCCTCTGCTAGTATCAATCAAACACTGACGCTAATTCCCTGCTCACCCAGAAGCTGAAATAGTCGTTGCCCCACGCGCTGCAGTACTGCTCCACCGTCCCGGGGGTGGGGGTGTTGCCCAGGTCGTGGTTGCCGCTGACAAACACCAGCGGGATGGAGGCATCCGTCCCCTTCAAGGCCTCCTTCAGGTCTCGCTCCTGACCTTCTCTGAACGGAGTGTCTGTCCATAAAAAAAAAACCAACAGATTAATGACAACATGTGACCTGGACAAGAGAAATGGAGTGAGAGAGAAAGAAATTGATCCGAGTGTCGGATGGAGAGCTGGAAGCGGGAGACATGTGGGAGTCGCCTAAGGGCAGGAGGATTATTCAGATATTAACGATGACAGCCACGAGAATGATCTCTAGTCTAGTACAGCGAGATTTCGTATCACCATGGTGACTGCCGTGACAAGAAGTCTCAACTTCCACGCTGAGCAGAGCGCTCTGCAGTTCAGATTCGCGGCGTTCAGGACACACGGGCCTATCGGTGTGTTTACCTACGGGGGGAAAAACCAGGAGCTGAACCGCAGCACAGGTAGAAGACAGAGAGTCCAGGCCATTTGTAATTTAGAATGAATATCAGCCATTCCTCCCTTCGCCTCGCTCTTCTCAGGTGCCATTACTTTCTATCCATCGGAGTCATTATTTCACCGGCCCGCTCCGGGAGCAAACGTTTCCTGGGATGTTTGGATAAGGATCATTACACAAGAGCCTCTCCCAACAGAACGGCGTGTTCATGGCAGAGCGAGAGAACGCAGAGTTTTAAAAACGTGTAACCGGTGAATTCCGCTCCACACATTTCAAGATGAACGGGTTAGTGACATAGAAGGTTCACAGCTTACCTCCAGCGAGCCTCTTGGTCGATATGTACTACTGGAAAATTAAATATGTAGGGGATCAGCGCTGCTCAAATACAGAGATGGGTTTCTTTTTACTTTGCATTCAGGCACAGGCTGCAGTCAAATTCACTTCTGTGTCATGGAAAATAAAACTGAAACTATCAGACCAGTATATAGTCAGTATATAGTATATACAAATGTAATACATTGTTTTATGACACGGACGGAAACCATCCTTCTGACCATTCAACGGCTGAGTGACGTTTAAGAATATTATATTATTATATTAATAAGATATTGACATTTTGAGACCATTTTCAACTAATATAATGATAATGGAATAATGATGCAAATACACCCTTCAAAGATCAATAAACTTTACTTTAAGAACATTTGACACAGGAACTGCAAGACAACCAAAAACAATAGGCAGGTAGTGTGGCGTACTTAGCAAGGACTTGTAACACTTAAAAATCAAACAACCAAAACAATAAATAAAACGGGAGCGAGAGGGAGAGAGAGAGAGCGAGAGAGAGACAAGGAAAACAAACAAGCATGCAAATAGACATTATCGCGGCCGAAAAAGTTATTGAGCTCATTAAAAGTTATCGTCCGATTAATTGATTTTTTTGACTATCGTTCCAGGCCCATCTGACGGACCGAATCTCGATGCCAACAATGAAACGATGTGGAGTCGTTATTCCACAACCACAATATCTGGCCGCTGCCACGATGATATTCAGGACAAACGGAAGGGAAAAGGCAGATTAAACTGGAGCGGAGGTTGTCAATTGGAACTCAACGGATTTCTATTTATTTATTTACAAGAGGAATGTCTTGCTTTTATTTTGAAGGTCAGCCTCTCAAGCTTGGATGACTTCCAGGAGGGACCTTGTCACCTGCTCCGGTGGAGCTTGTTGGTGGCTAAAAAACAGAAGAAATGTTAGAAGCTCGACACCATTCGAGTGTGAAGGTGCGTAATCCAGTTGGGGGAAGGGGTTGGGCTCAACGACACCGTGTAGCCAGTTTTAACTTTTGTTTTATGCGCCTCCTCACACAGACGCCCGCTAACAAGGAATCCTCCTTCAGCGCTGCGCCACGTAAACCATCAATCTGTATTTAAGGCGCCGCGCTTTGGATTAATGGGGAGGTGTCACGTGCACAGCCATCATGTCAGTTTAATATTTGCAGGGTGTTTAGTTTAAAAAAAACTAGGGTTAGGATTTGGGATAAGAAGCCTTACCATGGGAACAAGGAAGGTTCATGATGCATTTGAAAAACGTTTTCATGTACAGGTTTTCTCGCCCTGATTTCATCTTCTGGGTTTAAGCGCCACACGTACCGAGCACGGCACACGGAAATAAAAAAACAACGTCCATTTCTCTCGCTCACTGTAAGGGCTCGCTGATTTAAAATCGACAAACCTCGGCGGGATACATTTCCTACAATTAAAACAACTGTTTTTGAAGGTGTAAATTTGTGACTAACAGGAGCGCGTGCAGACACTGGCCCACGGCTTGGGACAAGATGGCCAAGTCAGATCAAAAGTGTCCCTCAAACTTTTAGTCCTGATGAAACTCACGTACTGTGAAGCAGGATGTCAACGTGAGCCGTCTCCATGAGAGTAGAGATGCCACCAGCTGATTGGAGGATCTGTACCATGTGGACATGTTCTTTATACGCACATACATTTCCTTTCTTTATCTACAGGCAGTAATATTAATGCAACTGCATGGTGAACCAGGATCATTTTAAATGGTCCAATAGACATTTTAAAATCAAAATGTGATCATTATACATATTTGATCAGGATCAAAATTGTCAGATACCTCTAAATTACAGAACTTTGATCCGGATTGGGTGAAAAATAAAAAATGAATGTGATAAAAATCCTCACCAAGCACACCGCTTTCATAAAGCACATTTTTAACACACGTACTTTTCACCATGGACATGGACTCCTTGAGACAACCATGCACTCGCACTCCCAGTGGCAAGTGACTGGTTGTCTAACGAGGGTCTAAGGGAGCGTCTCCTCACCCTCTGAGCAGCTGGCCAATCACAGCTCTTACTGCCAGGTGGTCTGTTTTCAGAACATTCCAGACATCAACCGTCCAACAAGCACTTCTGACGAAAGAGACCAGTGTCTGAATAATGTCTCCCCTGTGAGGACTTGGGAGGACATGGCTGTGAACTACCTCATTTACACTGATCTCTGTGACAGAGAAAGATCTCTCCATTACTGCACGAGCTGCTGGACGATCCCATTAGATAATCACACGGAGGACCTCCCCTGACCCCTGACCACCCGCCGACCTCCAAAAGAACAATTCAAAAAGATTATCCGTGAATTAAAAAAAAAAATTAAAAAGGTTTCCGCGGCTGCAGAGAGGCGACGCAGAAGTCCCAAGGTCACCTCCACTTCAGCGTCACGAGGTTGACTCGCATGCAGATGCGCACACACACACACACACACACACACGCACACACACACACGTGCCGTATCACGTTGTAACAATACCTCCTCCTGAAAACCCCAGAGACGGAGCTCGGATCCTTTGTAGTGCTCATTAGGAGGGTGTTAAGTCCAGCATGTTTCCCTAATCTAATCAGCTCTCCATCTCGCCCCCCCCCCCCCCCCCCTCTCCCATCCTCCTCTTTATCCTCTTCAATTGTCAGCTTTGAAAATAAGTGAATGGGGAGATTGAAGGAAGTCCGTGAGATGATAAAGCGCCTCCTGGGAGTTGTCGTGGTTGTTGGCAGAGGAAACGGGGAACGGGAAGGAGGAGTAAGTTGAGGTCACGCAGGGCGGACGGCTACGGAAGCCCAGACGCTCACGAGGCGTTGATCGGGTCCAGGTTGAGGCAGTTGTGGTTGTAAAGAAACGCTTTTATCATTTGCTGCATGACGTGCAGTCTGCTGAGATCACGTAGGGAAGCATGCACTGTACGCTTACTCCTTTATCCGTTACACTGCCAGCACTGATTAACTGTGTGACGCAAGAGCACAAGAAACAGATTGTTGCAATAAATTATGAAAAGAATGAAACGCATGAAACAAATCCTTTTAAGTAAATAGCTGTAGAACTGGATTCCCGTCACTCACTGTTAAAAAGGAAGATATTACTGCATGCTTATTAATGCCAGCAACAATAAGTGCAATCCTAACAATAGTTATGAGTACTACTACTGAGACTCTAACTACTGAAGTGCTGTAATCCACTGGAACTGAACACATCCCTCTCGCCTCTTAAAGCCACAGATTCTTGAGGCTTGAGGGAATGTGATGAGCTGACCGCTGTCACGGAGTTTAAACAAAAGCCTCCGAGTCCACCAGGGATCGTGTGAGTCCGCCACATTAAGTGGAATTCACATGAACGCTTCCAATAGATTCATCGGGGGCCAAGAATAAACGCACGTTCAGACTTGCCGAATGAAGGATGTGGGAATGAGGCCGCGGCGGTTTGCTGAGGGGAGCAGACAGGCGACGGAGACGAGCGATAGCGAGCGAAATCCGTGGGAACAGAAAATACAGTTGCCAATTTCCTGTCGCCGACAGGCAGCAGTGTTGACAATGCCGGTTGACAGCCAGCTTCCTCTGGCCGCCACCCATTCACTCTGTACGGTAAATAAACAGTTTAAGGGCGAATGTCAGCCGGGAGACGGAAGCGGCGGCTCTGGCTGTAATATCTCTTCCCCTTCCTCGCTGCTGATACGGCGGCCCGGTTGCCAGGCGAGTGACGGACGTGGCGAGTAATGAGGGTGGCACGCGCCACCTGTCGCGCCGCGGCTAGACAGTAACAAGGCCCGACGCCGCGGCACTTAAAGGGTCCCCGGGGGCCTCGCCGTTTAAAACCCACTGGAAGGCGGCCATGTTGTGGTCTAAACGGTGCAGCCATGGAGATGATGAGGACACTTGGACGCCGACAGCGGCGCTCTAGGATGAGAGCGGGAGACCGTGTGAGTGTTCAGGGTTACGGTTTTGACCCCCCCCCCCCCCCCCCCCCCAAAAAAAAACAACAGAGGAGCGGGAGGCGAGAGTCGCCCTGTGACTAAGCTGAGCTAGATGCGAATAGTTCGCCTGGAGTGAAAGTTCAGCCGAGGACGATTAAGGAGGACGTGGTCCACCACATACCGCAACATGTTCCACGACAGAATCGAGTCATGGTTTTTTTTCTCCCCCAAACACAAGCCACTCAAACACGTAGACAGACGCTGATGTGAAGGGGGGGGGCGAGAGCCCGCTGGACTCCTCTTCTGTCTCTGTGCCCATTCTACAAGGTCAGGCCCCTCACGCTATCCCCCAATTGTCATGCAAAGGTCGTCTGCATCAGCTGGCGGCATGTGGTTCTTTTTGGCTAAAAGATGGAACTGTGCCGTGGGTCCCGCCCCTTCCTCCTGTCCTGCTATTAAGTGAGACAGCTGGACACGGGAGAAACACGGGGGCGGCGCTGCAGTCACTTCATTACAGCTGCTCGAATGAAAGCATCCGCTTGCCACCAACGTCTGCCGAGGTACCCAGAGAACGCATCCTACTGACAAACCCAGGCCGTTGCGCCCGGCTCGACACGAGGCTTCGTTCGTGGGCGGAATCGCCATCGCGTCTCCCCGCCGAGACACGGACAGCGGAGCGCCGATTGAACACAGCGTGTCCGCTCCCAACAAAGCGGGAAACGAGCAGCAACATCACGTTTTGCTTTACTCGACCGGCGCATTTCTGAGAGGTAACCGACGGCGTCCAGACGCCCCGCTGTCCTCTGGAAAGCATCTGGTGAATCGATGGGGCGAAAGACAACGGCGCGCTCGCCGTCACCAATTACTGGGGACAGCCTCGTGTGACAGCTAGGTGCTCTGGGCCGACTGTCACAAGAGGTCGGGCATTGACGAGGCAGACTTCCCACAGTGCATTAATGAGATTAGGACTCTCTCAAGAGGGCAGCAGAACCTCGACGTGAAGAGTTTTGAGTGTTCTTGGCTGCATTCTGTGTAAAGCCAGATGTGTAAATAGGAATCGGGCAGAAGCAGAAATAACGGATCCCTTTCTGACAAGTGTGTTTCGGTCCAATGACCTCTTCTGCTCCCAGAGGTGCCGGCACGCATTCGTTCTGCGTGCCATCACTTAAAAAAAAAAAAAAAAAAAGGAGGACCAGCTGCACCGGGGTCACAAATAAACGATTCTGCCCGTGGGGGCGAAAGATAAATAAATAAATAAATAAATAATGACAGCCTCCTCGCACAATGAGCGTCGGATTACACCGCTCGCCTGTGTGACAGAGAAACGGTGACATTTGAATGGTTTCAGTCAGAAACATTCCTGTCACATTCGGCCATTATGCCAAACGCACTTTGCATTTACATAACAGCGGGCAGGTGAAACCTCCAATACGAATATCAGTCTAACACGGAATAATATTCCACCGCAATATTCTGCGCGGTCGGCTGTGCGTTCTGCAGCTCGCGGTGCACCAGTGATCCCAGAGAGCATCGGTTTAGTGGATTTACAGCTCTGTGTTGCGGTGCGATGGAACAGCGTGTCTGGAGCGCGGCGATACGGGGGACACGGCGCAGAGCAAACGATGCTCAGCCCGGCCTGCAGCGCGTGGGATTCCCATTAGACGAAACCATCCCACCATGTCCACGTTGGTGCAGGTCCGGATCACGCCGCTTCTGCCTGCAGATCCAACCAACCGTTCCTTTAATGTTCGTGACTTGATCTACGTTAAAATTCTCCAGATAAAGTTTAACTTTATGTTCACAGCAGACCGACTGATCAAAGCTCACGCTTGTATTAAAAAGCTGTGTTGTGTGTATGATGGCAGGACGCGGCCTCATTAACTGAGTAAGAACAACTCTTATGTTCGCCAGACACGCTCACCTCGGAAAGTCAGCCGGTGTGAGAGAGAAAAAGACATTTGGTTTGAAGGCTGATGGAATCAATCACTTTAAAAGGGTTCGGCTGGTGGTTGTTGATCATTTGGAATGTTGCGCTGAACCATCCTTTGATCTGCCTGATGGAAAAACCACACCTCAATCTGTCTACGCGCAGCTTTTTGGAAGTGCTGAACACAAAGGAGGCGGTCGGTGGGAGGCGGCCTGACGTGCCGGCTCGCTTGCGATTCGGGAGAGTCACGCGGAAGCTGGCGCGACGCACCGGATGCTGTGCGACGGCGCCCGCGTGACCGCTGCGCCGTCATTTGGGATGGTGGCGATGCCCCTTTAGGAGCTTCTTGAAAACCAGAACACTTTGAGTGATTTTTAGAGTGAGCACTTAAAATGATGAAGGCACTTGAAAAATCACCCGGTAGTGCAACATGCATGCGTGTATGCGCTGCAGCCCCACCTGGCATGGCGTGGACCAGGTCTCCACAGAGCACCAGGAACCTGGGCCTGGGCCTCAGCCGATTGCAGGCCTCCACGGCCTGCCGGGTGAGCTCGATCTCCTCGGCCCACTCGTCCCCTCCGCCGTCGCAGTCGCCGTCCCTCCAGGCCTTCATCAGCCCCAGCTGGGGGTCGGCGGCCTGGATGAAGCAAAAGGGGCCCTTCCACTCCCGCTCCGCATCTGGAGGGAGAGGCAAGAATACGTTCAGCCGTCGCCTCGCCAGTGACAGCAGTCACTGCGTTCAGATGCTTCCTGCTGTTTTAAATGAGCAAACTAAAACACGAGAGGATCGCTGTGGATGTGTCTCGGTCTTTGTAGGTAGAGCACTTTGTGTGAGAGGAAGTGACATTAAGACATTTAAAGACATTCCCCTCAGAAACTGGGATGAACACGTAGGGCCTTTTGTTAAACATGCACAGGCTCACTCCATCGGGAACCTATGCTGAATAATTAACCAAGCTACATGTTGGAGCGAGAACGCCGTGGAACAAGTGTTTTACATAACCCCAGACTCGCGAAACAGGACGTCCCCACGATCCGATCAAATATTCATTAAAAAAGGAAAAGCGTTCCCCGGCTCTCCGCGTACAGAAGGCAAGCAGACGGTAAGGACGAGGTTTGACACAAAGGACACGTGAGGAAAAGACTGGTCCAAGTGACATAGAGGTGGAGTCTCTTTGTTTGTCTACTGAGACCCCGTCACTCCCACTGAGCCGGGACGAGGAGGCGCTCAGCATCCTCCCTGCGTCTCTCGCTCAGGCGAGTAAAACAACGATCGACATTCTACTGCAGCGATCGTCGTTGTCATTATCTCGTCAGCGCGGTTACTCGCTGGCATTTCAGATAAAACTCGCCTGGCCTCGATCTTTAGTGATACCCGTGCAGCGAGGACTGAGGATACGGCTGCTGTGACCACTGAGGCACAAAGATACAATTGCTGCTTCATCTCAGACGTCCGCGACGGTCAGTCAGCAGCTACTTGTCCAGGGAACGCAGACCAGATCCCTGTTTTTTTAGGGACGGCGAAACCTCTCGTCACCCATTCAGTCACACGAATACACAATCTACACGCCACGCGCTTGTACACCACAGTGGGTGGGCCGTGTGTCCTGAACAACGGACCATCGGCAAAAATCCTACCGGCCTTTTGTCAGATGGGCGTGCTTTACAGCACAACGCCTCTCTCTCTCCATCTCTCTCTCTGAAGTCTGCTGTGTGAAATATTTCACAGACAAATGAGAAACCCGGACATGCAGCCGCCGCCGAGGCTCCCATGACAGGAGAAGAGAGGCAGGTTGAGCACAACTTCAAACAGAACATTGCTCAGATTTCTCAGGTGGCAGATTGTGCACTCCAAACAAAATGAATCATGATACGAGATGAAAGCCCGCAGGGCCTGGCTTTCGCAGAGAATAATACAATTGTGAACATTTTAAATGTCTTCCCCGGAGTTCCTTTAACCGAACTGGTTTCCTCCTGCAGGTGCTGAAGAAATATTAACTGGCGGCAAAGGCTGAAAGCACGTAAATGAACATGTTGGTGGGATTACTGTTGACTGCAGGGATGAACCACTTTAGTAATGACGCATTTTTACACTAATTCAATCGACTCAAATGAGGTCAGGCCCTTTTAACAAGTTTAACCACAACTTCTTCGGTAAAAAAAAAAAAAAAAAAAAAAGGTGGACGACGACAGGTCTTCATTAGAGACCGAGCAGCGTGGACCAAGAAGACGTGTCGTATTTTCTCAAGAGTTTGACATATAGCCCACTCCAAGTACACCACTAACTCTCAATGTTTCATATGACAACAAGCTAAACTTCTAGCGAACGACTCTAAACAACACCAAAACGGAGCCATGTCGTCCTGCTCGGATTTAATTAAATTAATGGATCCTGCTTAAACAGGCAACGGTACTAATACGCTGTGTTTCAAAGAAGAAAAAAAGAAAGCTAGCATGCTAGCCTCGCTACGGTATAGACACCGTGTCCCGGTTACCGAGCCCTGCTCCGCAGCGGCCCACCAGCGGCTGCCATTGCTCCGCCGTAACGGCGCCCAACAGCGCGCGACAACAACTTGTGGAGCGGCCGAGTCGGAGGCGGCGTTAGCCGGCTAACCGGCGGGCTACCTTCGGTCAGTCCGCTGAAGGTCCGATGTTTGGCTCTGAGAAAGAGATCCTCGCTCTTGGCCATGACATCCAAAGGCTAAAGAGTCGTCTGAGCAAAGCGGTTCGCTACTTGTGAGGCCGTACGTCGGCGAGCCCGCGGAGACGGACGGCGTGAGGTCTTGTGACTGATCGGTCGCCCCGGCTGTCGCTCTACGGCCCGATCCCTCCGGTGACTATCGGTGATCGACTACTCATGCCTGCTGCGCGTGTGTGTGAGACTTTTCGCTGCAGCGGCCTCCAGTGTGGCTGCAACGGTCTTAACACAGTATAAAGAGCGTGTGTCCGCTCGAACAATTACCCGTACGATAATAAACATCTAGGCTCAGCCTTTTTTTTGTTTTCTTCTCTTCAGCTGAAACTACACTCAACGTTTGAAGTCTTTTTTTGTACTTAGAGCGGAAGGTTTCGGGGACCCCCGTGGGCGCCCACAGCACCTTTTTAACGCAAAGAGAGGGACCTTGGACAGAGGAAGGGGTCTTTCAGCACCATGGACAGAGGTGGTTCTACAGCCTGCAGGATACACCTATCAGTCTTTTTCATGGTTACTTAATTATTGCTTAAACATTTGAATGAGAGTTAATTGCTGGGTTTCGATTAAACCCGAAGCATCCAAATAACAAAATGTTTTCTTATTAATAGCAACTTCAACAAGTACATATGATTTGCAGGAGAAAAAAATTATGCTCTTCAGTCGATTTGGAAAGCCCAACATGTTTCTCTCACAAATGCATCTGAATGTGCGAAAAACGAACATGTTTAACCCGTCTTCGGTCTATTGGGTTTGCTGAGAAGCAATAATGTTTTCGGAAATATTAGGAAATATAGAGAGGCGCTCACACATTTGGCAAAGTTTCTCTTTTTCATCTTAAAAACAATGTCAGGCACTCTGACAATGTGTATTACATCACATTAAGCCACTCATGAAAACAATGGCAACACACTAAAATTAAATAAAATGGATCAAACAAAGGGGGGAAATGCACGCCTTTCCTCGACGGCAGACTTGAAGCTAAGCGCGTATACCCGAGCTTTTATCTTCATTATATTTCCAGTCTCCCTCTCTCTGTCTGTATATCTCTCTCCACCTCTCTCTCTCTCTCTCTCTCTCTCTCTCTCTCTCTCTCTCCGTGTCTCTCTCCCTACAGTCTCACTCCCTCCCCATGTTCTCCTCCTCCTCTCCTTTTGCGCACCAGACTCTCTCGCCTCTTCCATTCGCTCACTGCGCTCCCGTCCTCCGCGCGGCTTGTGTCTCTGCCTACTCCCGTGCGTAAGAGCGCACCCGAAGGATATGCAAAGCGATGCACTCCTAAGAAAAACGCCAAATCTGCGCCTGCAAACGCCTCAGTGAAGGACCAACAAACGCGCGGCAGAAAGCGCGCGTCGGGGTGCTTTAGTTAGATCAAGTTCATTTCACGAAGACTGATTTTATTGTGTCCGTTTTTCGTCTCCCTTTTGGAGGATGCTATGGTAATAAAAATGTTCGCCGGCGCGGATGACGGTGCGTTGCTTTTTGGATGCGTGTTTCTGGACTTTTCCGCGTATCATGACAGCGCGCCTTTCCCCCTCTCTCCAAGTCTTTTTGTGTCTGCGTGAAGTTGAACGGCGGAGGAAGCACAATGAAAGGGAAATACTTTCTGCTCGGCTTCTTGTTACTCAAACTTATGGCTCTCGTGTGCAAGGCGGACGGGGAGCCGGGACTGCTCGGCGGATTCGTCATGATCGCCACCTCCAACGGCTCCAGGGAGGAGGAGAGCGTGTCCGAGGAGACCCCGCACACGCAGGACAAGTGCCGGGGTTACTACGACGTGATGGGCCAGTGGGACCCGCCGTTCATCTGCGAGACGGGCAACTATCTGTACTGCTGCGGCACCTGTGGCTTCCGATTCTGCTGCTCCTACAAGCACTCGCGGCTGGACCAGAGCACCTGTAAGAATTATGCCACCCCAGAGTGGATGAAGACCTTGCAGACGCCCTACAAAAAAATCAACAATATCGCCGACAGCACAAAGGACAAGACGAACTTAATTGTTTACATCATATGTGGAGTAGTGGCGATCATGGCCCTCGTGGGGATTTTCACCAAATTAGGGCTGGAGAAGGCGCACCGGCCTCAGAGAGAGAACATGTCCAGGTAAACCTCTCTCTCCCTCTCCCTCTCTCTCTTTTTCTCTCTCAGTGCGCTTGTTTACAAAGAGACTTGCGGTATAGTAGCCTACGCACGCAGAGATCAGGAGCGCGCAACGTCTCGCTCGTTTCCTCATCTGCCCATGTGCACATCACAACTATAAGAATCGATTATGAAATAATGCATCATGCATTGAATGTCTCTCACACAGGCTGTGGTTGCATGGCAACCAAAGCATCTCAGGACATGTTCTGTATTCATTTTCATTAAGTGTGTGTGTGTGTGTGTGTGTGTGTGTGTGTGTGTGTGTGTGTGTGTGTGTGTGTGTGTCCACTGTGGTATATAGAATAACATTACGTGAGCTGCCTACTCTTCTCTCATCAGACGGGGGCGGTTTTCTCTCACTACAGTGAAGGCGGCATCGCGCTCCTTTGTGTGACTGTAGATAAGTGAAAACACTTTTCTACACTTTCACGGTGCCATTTAATACAGGCCAGAGTGTCACATGCTCCAGAAACCGACTCAGTGACACTAGATATTTCTCATTCATCCCAGGGAATCACTTTTTTGGGGGGTTATAAATCTTTTTGTTCTGTGAAGCCGGACTGAATAATCAAATGAGCCATGTTATGTCTGCGTGCCTCACAGCCTCTCTGTCTCTCTCCCTCTCTCTCTCTCTCTCTCTCTCTCATGTCTGACAGGGCCGTAGCCAGCGTGCTGCAGGGCGGGTGTCCAGGTGAACAGTATCGCGGGGAGGAGGCCCTTGGGATGCACACGCAGCACTATGTTTCCAGGGCCACAAACCTGCGTGAGTGTTTTTGTTGTTGTTTTCCCTTTGGACAGATCATTAATGAGTTTTGTGAGCCGCGTGGAGGTGTGTTTGGGCAGGTTGTGTGTGTGTGTGTGTGTGTGTCCGGGTTGGTGTCAGAGGCCCCAATGAAGTCATCTGGGTCATGTAAGGATGGAAGAGTCACTCATGGCTCGATTGTTTCCGAACCACGCTCATATCTCATATTGAAATCCTCAAATATACAGTACACACACACCCCCGCAAGCGTGTTCCTATTTTGTTTCAAATGACAGCATTGGGTTTTGTTTTAATCTCGCATCGGCCAGATACCAATTTCACAACATGCTAGAAAGAGAATATCTGCCTGCCTTATTCACCGTTTTATTTTGGTTCATGCCCACATGATATAATGAGAGAGAGAGAGAGAAAGGGAAGTGGGAGTGTGTGTGTGTGAGTCGGCGAGGAAGTAAGTGGTGGTGATGGATGTGTGTTCGCGTGTAGGGGTTTTTGGGGGGGCCGGGAGTTTGAAGGGTAGCGCTGGTGGTAGAATACAGAGCGCATTAATGCCATCTATTTCTGCTGCGTCCCGTGGGCTGCCATACAGTACAGAGCTTCTTTGTGTTTTAACATCGAAGATCAAACAGATGCATCCACACAGAAACACACACGCTCAAATATGTGCAGACCCGAGCATACAGTCCACATGCGTCATAAACACGTGGAATGAAGTCAGCGCAGAGCATTCAAATCCTCTCAACGTTGCATCATATTTCTTTTGCCAAAACAAAAGGCAGATCTGAGATGAAAGTGTTGGAGATAAATAGCAACTGCTCCTTTAGAGGACTGTCTTTCTTAGCAGTTCCTTCTAACTGCTGATGAAATTGCAGCCAAAATCTTCCAAAACAGAACGTGCCTTTCCTTTTTTGACTGCAAGCCTTTGCCGCCCAGCAAATATACACATCCATTTGACCCAGTCATGTAGTATGGGTGGGAGAAGTGAAAGAATATGCCAGTCGCATCAGAGCATACTGAGCATTTGTATTGGGAGAAGAAATATTGGGCATATGTATGGAGAGCTATGATGGACAGGAAGACAGGAAGTGGTGGTGGGGGAGGGGGAGGGGTCGAGTAAGAGAATAAGATAAACATGTAATCCCGTACAGCTCCCCGGGCTAACCACAAGGTGACATAACCCTACTCAGCGTGAAGCACTCCGCCCACAGACACCATCAGCATCATGATGAGAGCCCCTCTCATTGAAAAGGTTGCACTTATTAAAATGCTTTGGTATCAGGGAGGGGGGGGGGGTCTCAGTCTCACAACTCGGCTGCCACGAAAAGAGATGAATAACCCTTTCGCTAGGCGCTGGGGTCCACGGGAGTCTTCTTTTCCCCTCCCTCTGTCCCTGTGGGAGAGATGAGATAGCGTGGACGAACACTGCTGTGAAGCGGTGATTGTTGTTTGCAGCGTGGAACCCGCCCCCCCACCCCGCCCCCCCTCCCCCCATCTCCCCCCGGGGTTGTGGGTAATCGTGTGGAATGTTATTAACCTCTAGGATCCCACCCTACGGACACCTGATCGGTCTACGTGTGACTCCGAGGAGGGCAATTCATCACTGAGGAGGGGGGTGGGGGGGGGGGGGGGGGGGATTGAATATGGATTTGCTGGATGTGACCATGTTATTCTTCTTTTAAGTAATGTGTGGAAGATAAATAGACTAAAAAGGGCAAGGCGATTATTCATTGAGAGAGCCGCTGTGGATGTGCGGACTGACTGGAGAGAGGGGGGGTTCAACAGGCCCCTATGTGTCTGCAAAGGAAGTTTGTCCGAATATAGTGCATGATTGTGCCGGAAAATGCATTTCTGCCTATTGATTACAGCTTACGGCTGGATTCCTCTGCCCCACAATCCCCCCTTCATACATTCCCAATCATTACCACGCGAGTGAGACAGTATCTATTAGTATCTATATGCGGCGGGACGGGGGGCCCCCTCAAACGACTCCGTCATGAGAACGGACACTTTGGTTGCTACTCGAACAGAACCAGCCCGAACCACCAACACCCCCCCCCCCCCTCCTCCCCTTCCCCTAGGTGGGGCGCGGCCAGCAGCACTTTCATCTCTCCTCTAAACTCAGAGACTTTGTTTGAATCTTCAAAAAGGCTGAAAACCCGGCGTCTCTTGGCTTGCAGCATCAAAGAGAGCCGAGGGTGGGTTAAGGGAGGAAGGGTGGGGGGGGGGCCCGGTGGAAGGAGAGTCAACAGCAAGTCGAGAGATCTCAGAGGCTGCCCTTCTTGAAACTCTGAAGGACGGGGCCTTTGTCTCCGTATCTGTCTGCAAAAAGGCGCTGCTCCTGTTTGGATTGACGCTCAAAATACAGTCTGACAACATCTTGAGCCGAGCGCCGAGTTCACGGTGACTTTGGCTGCAGTTTAAGGCACCAGAAAGCCCTTTAAGTGTAATCGACGAGCGGCAGGCGCTACGCTCACTGTACGATCGCAGTTACGGTAGAAATGTAATTGTAAAACTGTATTCGCCTTCTTTAGTCCTGCAATTGTAATTTTGGGTATTGCAAGAGCTTTAAGATGGGCCGAACACACACACACACCCACACACACACATACAAACACACACACACACACACACACACATACAAACACACACACACAGAGCACTCTGTATTCACAACTCAATTACCTCCCCGGCAGTTATAATCTTTCCCTAAACATTCTGAGACGGAAAGGATGACATCTTAATAAATAATTGCTTCTGCGATTGCACAGGCACAAGGAAAGACACCGTCTGCAAAATGCTCCCACCCCGCCTTCCGACTGTGTGCACAAGTGTGTGTTTGTGTGTGTGTTTATGCGTGCGCCCTATGCAGGCCTGTCAAAAGGAGCTGTGCAGACCCTTCGTTAAAAGTAGGTGACTGTGTGACCTTCTCTTCCCAGCTGTCACCTGAGTCCCTCAGTGCGTCAGAACTGATTGCAGAGTGTCGGAGCTGAAAGGGGAGTGAACCCGCAGACCGCCATGCGGGGCGTGGAAACAAGCGCCACGGAGAAAAACGACAGGGCTGGAGGAAGTTGTCTGGTGGCGGTTAGGTTTTTCAAGCTCGGCTTCTCTTCTCGCGTTCTAACAGGAAAGAAAGCGGGACAAGTCAAGTTTGCCACATATTTGTGAAAAATGAATTCTTAATACTCACCAAAAAAGTCAGCTAGGCAGAATTTTATTTGGGGGTCCAACTCCCATCACGCACAGTCACCTGTGCTAGAAGATTATTGGCACAAATGTCACGCTATAATGTTATAGCGAAAATTATAAACGAATACAGTGAGGTTATAATACAAAACTAGGGCTGCTTGCAGCATAAGCGACATAAACTGCCACCAATTACCTTGAAAAGAAGCTGGCTCTTGAGAAGCCAAATGCAAATGGACTTTATAAACACACATCTTACAAGCTGACAGTAGAATGTCAGTGCACACATAGCATCTCAATGTATTTTTGCATGCACTCTTTGGCACGATTGACCATTTCTTTGGTCCGAATGTGTTGCTTCTCCTTGGTGCAGTTATTTGACGCCAAACAGCTATAGACCCGACAATAAAAATACACTAAAGGTGCAAATCAGGCTACAGTGAGCAACAAGGAAAAAAAGTCATTAAGTCACAGACTCAGATCCTCTGAAAGTGCAGAGGTGGCTCCTCCTCCTCCTCTCGGGGGCCTCATTTCTGCACCATCTCTCTGCCTAGTTATTTTAATGTGAGGCCCCCTCAGCCGCCCAGGGACCCCATTAGATGCCTGTTTATTGGGTCTCGGAGGCCTTGCAGCCGGCAGGCATCGCCCCGACATCAGACATCCACTTAGTTTAGGCGCAGGGAGAGCGGCGGCCGGGGAGGTGTCAACGTAGCCGGGGGGCAGGGAGTCGAATGATTTCCGAAAAAAGATAATCTCAGCAAACCCCTGGCTGCGTCACACTCCCGCCACTAAGGAACAAACTCTCATTTCGTGGAGATTTAAAACCATTAAGAGCTTTCTCAAACGGGCAGCGCGAGCGCACCTTTCCCCTCCGATCTCCTGGCATGTCATTTGCCATCTTGTCATTGTGGTGCTGTAATAAAAGAAGCAATAGGGACAGGGAATATCTTAACATCTAATCAGCCAACTACCACCACCCCCCCCCCCCCCCCCCCCGCCCCACCACAACGCCCTCCCAAATATTAATCACTCCATTTGCTTCCAGGGAATCACGTCTTGCAGTTGACAGGTAATTACGTCTGCGGCTGTGCGCCCGTGTGAGTGTGCGTGCGCTCCGGTGTGTGTTCCCTGACGTCCTCACCCTTACAGGCCCGTTATGCACATGACCCGTGGTACGCCTCGGTGAAACCGGCAGCGGGATGAGCATCGTCCCGTCCGTCTATCCGCGCGGACTCATTTGCATTTGGATATGTGGAGTGGAGCACTCGCAGGCGGAGACGGGATAAGCAGACAGACGTCCCATCGATGTGTTTTGAACAGGTGGTTATCAGCACTGGTTTCTAATTAACTGCTACGCTGACTCCGCTTAATTGACTATTCAAATGAGGGAGTCAAGCCTCACAAATATTAGGATTTTCTCTCTGGATGAATGTGAATTCAAGTGCAAAAAAAAAATGGAATTAGTGGAAGATAAAGTTAAACATTTTTAACTGAGGGGTTTTATTTACAAGAGGCACATGGTTTGAAGGATGCATCCATTGTCCTTGCAGGATTAGAGTTACTGAGGAAACACTTTTGTCCCTTTTGTCTGTCAGACGTACACTGAAGGGAGCCGAGTGGAAGCATTGTGAATCTACTTATTCCCCCTCACATAGAGCCGTGTTACACCGCGTAGAATCCCCTGTAATCTACTGGAATTATGACACACAGTTCCTCTTGTAAAGGGGAAATAGTGCTCTCATCTTCTGTCGCGCTGACTACAATAGTATATACGTACATCCCTGCCACTTCCCACAGTGTTCTGAGATATTCACAGCAGAAACCTCCCTCTCATGGGGCACATTTGCAGTTGCCTGGGGAGCTTGTGGAAAGATTATGAAGTAGTCAAAATAGTAAAGTCAAGATTTAATGTGAAATGATATACACTATATATATCCACATGGTATTGCTCATACATCTGTATCGGCTCAATGTCTTTGGATGCTGAAAACTAGTTAACAAGCAAGCCGATTAGTAAGTAATAGAGCCACAGTGTCAATAGTTACTAAAGGTAACAGATGGTGAAATAGCTGGAAGTAAATGGTTAAAATGGATGGCTAATATAAAACATGTAATGAATAAATGGTTTAATTTTTGTATGGTTCAAACAGAGAGCCAACAAAACATACAGTCGATGGTTAAAATGGTTGGCTGAGACTTTTTGTTAATGATGAATTATCAACAATTACTTAATTTTAATTGATTTCAATCAATGCACACACATCTCCATGTGTGTGCATTTCCAAAGTCTTGGCTTTGAAAGAGAGCAGTCTGTTTGGGATGAATTGGCCTCAGCAACGTATCACTTCTCATGTCCCAAAGGAGCCGAAGCCTCTTTACCCTCCATATGCACACACGTGCACACTCACACATATATGTGGAAACCAAAAGGCCCCCACACGTGTACAACCTCCGTGCACGCACGCTTATATTCTCCAGGCCTAAGTTTCACACAGCCCGCGGGCAAGCAGCAGATTTTGTTTGGCGAGCTGCCTCATGCCGCCAGCAATGTTAAGCCACAGGAAGTCTCATGCCCCCCTCCCCCCCCCACCGCATCCCGTTCCCATGTGCCATCCATGCCAGCCCTCCCCACACAGACACACACGCCACCTCTTCCTCCTCTCTGTTTTGGCCCGCGGGCCTCAGCATGGCCTGGCTCGCTCGCCACTCTGCCCCGAGGAGGTAGGGACACGTTGGCAGCCCTCCCGCCGCTAGCACGTACATATGGACACACACAAACACCGGGACGCACAAGCTCGTGGACAGGCTCACAGCCCCCCCGTCCCCCCCCGTCCCCTCGCCCACACCGCCCCCCGTCCTGCTGGGCCCTGGCCCATGGATAGGGGACATGTGGCTGGGCGAAATGCGTCACGGCGCTCTGACAGATCTACTGCCCGTCTGCACTGCCTGCAAATCACCAGCCTGCAACGAGTCGGGGGAAAAAACAGACAAGACGAGACGGGTTTTGTTTTTCCGCCCATCTGGGTGCAGCGTCGCCCTGCTCTCAGCTCCCCCTCGACTTCTGGCCACTTGAGGCCATTTCTTGCCCCTTTTGGCGGGAGGTTGCTACAGCATGTGCGGTTTTCTCAACTCCTGGTGCTGCTTTTGTTGCGGATTCTGTGTAACAGTCTCACCATTTTACCCCAGAGAGAAACAGAGGTGTGTTTCTTCTCTGTAGCCATTCACTGTATAAGGATACATCAGCTTCAGAAGGTCCAGGTTGCTACACAACATATATTTGGTGCTGTAATATTGGACGGGAGTCCAATCTCCTTCCTTGGAGGATTCAAACCAGGAAATCAACTTTTTTTTGTTGTCAGGAGCTTCTCCTTGAGGAAAGGTCATGCGGTTTGAATTTATTTGGCCACATATAACCTGACAGTGATGGTAGAAACACTCACAAAATACATCATCAGTTTGACTTTCAATTCTTGCTTTGAAGGTTTTTTTTCATTTTTCATTAGTTTTTTTTAGTGTGAAAGGTTGCTTTGAAATCTAGTTGCTAGTTGACCCTGAGGGAGGACTGTGGTCATTCAAGATTTGAAATTCAGGGACGCCTTTTTATCAAGTTGCTTTTAAGGAACAGCTTGAACCGGAACAAAATGAGCTCATTTGCTTTCTGTCTGACAGTTTAATGGCTGTCCGATTTAAAAACACATCTAGGAGGTAGTTAGCTAAGACCGGCATGAAGGGGAAAGAAGCTGGTGGTTGCCTGGCAACATAATGTTAAAGACATTGTCTAAGGATGTAACAGAGGTATGACCCCTCATGTTGGGTGAGAAGCAAAAAGGTTTCTAGTCTCAGCACTGATATTTCCTAACAGGCTTGTTATTCTTATCCTTGAAACATCCAAACAAAGTTTCCAGAGTTTATTTATATTTTCTACCTCTCCTCTGTAGGAGGGTTAGCATGTTCCAAATACAGAACAGTCCAAACCGTTTCCTGCCAACAGCCCACTCCGGATGGCTTGTTGAACCTATTGACTAAATATGACTCTATAAATGCAATCCTGCCCTTTCATTGGCCGCTGTTTGGCATCGTGTCTTATATTATATGCAAATATATACGCGTTTTCTCATCAGATCACAGGAAGCAGCTTGATGAACTATATTATACCAACGGGCTTTACCTTATTGGAGAAGCAGAGAGCACATTAATATAGGTGGCCACCTATAGTAATATTTAATCCAAAGTGCGCAGCCTGTGATAATGCGGCAGCTTTAATGCAGTAGAGCATCTGCATGCTGATTCAATACCTCCTTCAAGTGTCTAACCACAGCCTATAATCATGCAAATCTGCATCTCCAATCACACAAGGAAGCGACTTTTCCACTTTAGAGAGATAGCAATGGCAGGGATTGCTTCACCGATTAAAGAAATAGTAATTCTAGAGGAGCCTGAGACAGGCATCTAGAAGCAGAAGTACCTTTAGATGTCACTGTCAACTTTACCAGCAGGCAGCAATTGAATCAGCCGCCCTCAGGAACCCTCGGAAAGTGAAGCGGAGGGGATCTGAAAAGCGCCTTTTTCCCCTCCCATCCGGATACACAGAGACTACTTAAGAGTAGTCATACATGCCAAGTCTTAAAGACAGGGACTGAGGGGATAAATAGAGTACGGGAGAAGATATTCAAGGCAAGTAAGAGGGCAAGCAGAGGACCAGAGATGAGAAGAGAGAGATTGTGGAAAAAGAAAATCAGATCCCACTGCGGGAAGGCTAAGTGTGTTTGCCGAAAGATGGACCGAGGAGATCAATACTGAGACAATCCTGAGACAATCCGTCCTTCAGGCCTCTCCTGATGTGTATGTTGGGGGGACGTAAAGCAGGAAGGATTTTAGAGTTCACGGTGCGTTTCGCCTTCAAGCTCACAACGGCAGCATTGTGAAGATGTGCTTCTGTGGGCTTTTGGTGCTTTGGCCTTAATTCGTACTTGAATTGGTGAAAATCTCCAAGTCTCCATTTTCCGTAGAATCGGCACGTTTATTACATACAAGCATCAACCAACAGTTTGCCAGGTCTGTCGGTCTTGCCTAGTTAGTGGGGTGGAAGAGGTGAGACAGTTTTGTTTTTCTGTTGGGAGACAATGACAGGATTAGAAAAATGAGGTTTGGAGCGTGTGCAGAACTTTGTTTGTTCGCACAATTGAGTAGGAATTGTGTGCGTGGACAGGTAACCGGTGCACACGGGCTTGTAAGAAATCCCATTTCCAGCATTGGGACCGCCCAAAGCGCTGTCTGTTACTTTCCCACACACTATTATACACTGATGGCAGTGTATAATACCTGTTTAGCTGGATCCTCATTCACACCCCAATGCCACAGTATTTGGGAGCAATTGTGGGTTCAATATCCTGCAAAGTCAAATTTCTCTCACATATAACGTTTTTGTTTACTGCTGAGGTCTGGTTTGCTGTGGCTTTAATTAATTTGAGTTATAGCAACATTACACTAAACAAGACAAAAGACCTGCAAATATGTCAGAATTCAAAAGAAAGACCCTGGTTGATTTCACTCATCGGGAAATAAAAAGACAAAGATGTGCAACACAAAGTCAGTATGCGACTAAAAGTGTGCTGTTTACAACATTTTACTGACAATGCACAAATAAAACGGAGGATCTACTTAAAGCTGTGAAAAAAAAAATCAACAACAAACTTAGAGACGGTGATGAAACTCACCGTCACTACAGATCTGGAGTGCAGGGTTTAATATCTAATAAGTGGTTTACTTCTGATTCAGTTTGCAAACGGTTCTTAAAATGTATAGAACACTATTGGTTTGAATATCAAAATAAACTCATGAAGCTGCTTTTGCAAACCACCACTCTGGCCAGAACCACCATTACTCTACCCAGCATTATTTACTGTTCTCTGATTGCTAAACTGACATCTCAGGTTTCACGTACACACACCTACACTGTCTGCCAATCTGTGGCTGACGGTGCTCCAGAACCGCTTCATCCACGAGCAGGCAGGCGCTGCAGCATTTGTTTATAGCCGCGCTTATTTATTTTCTGGGTTGATTTGCTGACAGCAGGCGCAGGGCACACAGGTTGTTGAAGGTAATGAGTGTGGAAGAGAGAAAGGAAGGAGGAAACAAGAGAAAGGAGGGATGCTAGCGGAATAGTGTTTTTATGGAGGCTAATTTTACTCCCCCGAAGGCAGTGATTGGCATTAATTACCCAACAGGTGCTAACAGCGATGAATCTCATAATTAACCGGTTTACATTTTGTTCATTTGGGAAGACGTGAGTATTAGGCGACAAATGCAGAATTTGTGTTTGTGTACATGTAGAGGAGACAGAAGGAAGGGAAATGGATACTAGAGACATCATGCATGTACAGCAATTCCTGCAAATGTGGGTGTTTTTGTTTTTTGGGGAATTTATTTTAGCTGCGATTCTCCAGGCTTTTCCTTTTTCTTTGTCACGTTGTCCTCTCTTGAGGACAAGTTTTTTGCCGCCAGAGCTCGGGGTGTGTAAGTTTCTTGCAGTAGTTGTACTTGTTGTGAGGGAAACCTTTTTCAGCGTGCAGAAATGCTGAAGCTGAAGCTACAACAAAAGATTTCCCATGGATATTTACTGCACGGATCTGAGATAGCCGTGAGTTTGGATGCGATTTGCTTGGTTTCGGCCCGTCTTGTTTTACGAATGCTTTTATTCACATACAAGCTGCTATCTGTTATCTGCAGTATTTGCTGATAACATTCCCTTTTGCTTTTGGACGCATCCCAAAACAATAAATTTAGGGGAAGGTAGACTCATCAGGCCAATCACCAACGATATTGCCATACTTAAAACTATTACACTAACTGATTAAATGTTCGAAGCGCTGGTCATGTGACATGTGTTGAAGCAGATATGTCTCCTTATAAACTGGCACCTTCCTTGGTGTAGCTAGCAGTAGTGTTCTTCTTCCTCCAGGCTTCTCCCTCTGGGCACTGGGTTAGTTTCTGGTGAGCCGGCCCGGTAGGCTGTGGGGGTCATCCTCCATACGGGGATTTCCTTATGTTATGGCCCACTTCTTGTCCCCCACACCATGCTGTCGAGAAGAAACCACATTTTGCCTCCCAGTTCTGCAGCATTCGTTAAGCGGGAAAGGGGCACGGGGGGCTTCCCTCACACCCACTGTTGCCAAGACATTAGGCGGTGCAGGAGAAGAGCCGACAGTTACACTGGCACTCTGCGGGGCCATGGAGATGGAGTGCCGAATTCCCGCCACAGGGATGAACAATTCATCACTTTTCCGTTCACATTGTATCGCGATAGAACCTGCTTGCTTGTCACTGTGGATCCTGACCCCCAGTATGCCGAACATGTTACATTTGCTCCCATTAGTTTGTCCAAAGGCCATTTTTATGCAACTTATGCTGCACCAGAATGTGGATACATCAGAGTACCTCAGCTTACTAAAGTAACATTATCGTCCTAACATCTACTGTTTAGTTAATTGTCCCACAACGTTGTCCTTTATTTATTTAGGGTGCTAAAATAATCTTTTGACATGCTATGAAAAATAATTTTTAGCAAACTACAGGCATTTTGTTAGGGATTTAGCCTTTAGTTACACATCTCTTTGCGTCGTTGTTTTCACCTCCAACGGGCCCTGGTTTGTGATGAGTTGCGCAACAGACATCAAATGAATGGAAATAAATACTAACAAGGGCACATGAATGTAAAAAAAAACCTTTCCCTGGATAAGCAGCTGTAAGTGCTGTGTGTTGCTGCACAAACGGACAATATGTGCAGCCACCCATCTGAGAATGTGCACCCGCATGTGCAGTCATACAGTTCATACACTCACATTTCTCTTGTTCTTCTCCTTTGCAATTCTATTAGCTACTGTCACAGATACACAAGAACATCTACACACACACACACACACACACACACACACACAACAGAGGGCAAAACACTCATAGACTGTACACTTTGTACTCTGTGTTCTCCTGATTACAAATGGAGCGAGGTCTGTTTTTTGGTAACCTAGTTTTTCTTCTACCCCCCCCCCCACACGGCCCCCCGCTGGCATCCCGAACACTTTCAAGGGAGTATGGATGTCTCCCTTGAGTCGATTCCTGCAGCGCATGCCATCAATAAGCGCCACGTTTGGTTTATAGTGCTAATAATAGAACGTCACCGAGGCATCACTTGTGCGTGAGCAGACGGGTCCTGCAGCAGTGTGGGATTCACTCGCAAGGCTAATCTGTCTCTTAGTGCGAAGATCCCTCGAGGCCACTCCGAGCCTCCTGAAAGATTATTTGTCTCCCTTAAAAGGTGTTTGAATACACAACTCAGTGACAGTTAGCTGACCTGCCTCCTGTGCAGAGACAGATAAATGCAGCAGATGGACTGAGGAGACGGGGGATTGATTTAGTGGAGGAGGTACGGAAAAAGGTACACAAATACAGACGGATAAGACTGTGCTGCTCACCATGTGCTGATATCCGACGTGCATATGGTAGAAACGCAAAAGGCGCAGACCGAGGGAGAGGAGAGATTACCCAGAACAGCCTCTCAATCTGTTCCCTCGGTAGACTCGCTCCCCATTAGTAAAGCTTCTTCTGGACAGAAAGAGTAGGTTTTGTTTTATTAGCTGTTTGCTCTTTTAGCCGTAAGAGCCCCGTTAGCTATTAGCTTGTTCTGCTCGCACACCACAAGACGCCACTTAGTTCATTTGCTCAGCGATGGTTATACAGCATTCTAGAATAAAACAGTCAATGATATATGCTTTCAAAATGTGTGAATAACAACAACAACAACAACCACGAGAGCTCCTTGAGACTACGATCGTAAATGAGCACGAGACAATAGTTGGAAGCGTCGCCCTGGACAGTCAGACAAACTGACAAAAAACATAATCTCCTGGCTTTGATAAAGCACCTGATCGCAGTTAGTCCATAAAAAGAGAGAGAGAACAAAAAGACAGGATTGCGTTTAGAATGTTGTTCAAGGGAACTTGAGGCAAAAACAAATGACATCCGCAGATGATGATAAAGCCTCGTGTTATCGACCTGTTTTGCTTCGAGTCGATTCTAGAACGTAGGTAACAAAGGGTTATTTTTAGTGCGGATCGATAGACACGCACTCAAAAAAAACCGTTCTCTTTGTTCTCCAAACAAATGAAGGAAGTAAATTGCCATCTCGGATCGATTAGATTGTGTGAATCGCCGGCGGCTGAGGCCGTTAGTGCTCACGTTTAGCTCCTGGATTTCACTGGATTCAACAATTACTGTCGTACATTTCCTCTATCGCTGCAGGCCTGCTGGATGAGGAGGGATGAGCATGGGAAATCTGCACACTGCCCTGGTTTGCCTTAGCAGGCCAAGAAAAGCCCCTCACAGCTGTGGTCCAACACTTAAACCTGCCAGGGATTCAGCCTGGGGGGGCAGGTGCAGCCGGAGAAGCAGGACACTTTGGTCACAGACTACAGGGGAATGAATTCTTACCCTTACGTTTAATCAAACCTTATCAGCTGGCAGAATCCTGCCTCTGGCACTTCTGCTTTTTTAGAAAAGATGATGCTGGATTATATCAGTTGGACCTAATAAACCAAGTTCTGGTGTTAAATTATTATGTTTAGCGGGTGCAATGGTGCAAAAAAACATCACTCATAGTGTGTTAGCATGCTAACATTTCTTAATCAGTACAAGAAATAAAGGAATTTAATGCGCTTTGCAGGTAATTGGTCACCGTCGCGCCGTCGCAGCACACTACTGGACATAGTTCATTGCTGTTAAACAAATAAAGGCCGCTGCCTGGTACTGTTTGCCTTCAGTCCAAATCACATATGTTCTGCTTAATTGTGTCACCGCAGATACTTTACCTCGCCGACAGGTTCTCAGAAGCAGCCACTGGAACGCAGCGTCCCGCCCGCCTGCCTGTTTCTCCGCTGCTATCTGGGTCGGCCCTGCTGACATGTTGTCAGAGGCGTCAGCCCCCCACGGAGACGCACTTCATTATCATCACAATCTCCCACTGCCCCCCCTATGTCTGTCTCGCATAGTCTGTCACCCTCAGTTGATGCTACGGCAGCCCCGCTGCTGACTCATGACGCCGAGTGACGAGGGGAAAGGGTGCAGCCCAGAGAGGCAAACAGACAAAACATTTGAAAAAGTTAAAGAAAAAGGATTCCAAATAAGCCTCGTGGCCCAAATGTTGTTGCAGTTGTTCTGTTTGCTTCGAGTGGTGTTTCTTTATCCTGATGGATGAGGGCTTCTCTTTGTCAATCGTGGGGTTTAGTCGAGCAGGTGTTTATTTCTCTGTTCTCTCGTGGCCTGGGGGACTGATGAGCCCTGTCGAGGCCGAGGACCACCCAGTCTGCAGCCCCCGGAAATAATTACCGAGGCACTTATGTGATAAAACCCTGTGAAACTGATGAAATTTGTGATATTTTGAGGTACCAAAACAAAAGCATTCTTTGACACCTTATTGGGGTACGGTGAGTGTGAATGTGAGTTTGTGGTGGATGGAGATTAATGTTTGCTTTCAGTTTTGAAGTTGAACTCTCTTGGTAGAGTAAAACCAGTTGAACATTCGGGTTAGGCTTAGACCTAACCCTAACCCTAACCCTAAGTGCAGGTACCGGAGCTGTCTTCTTACTCGGCTTCCTATATTCTTGCCTTCTTAAGCAGATCGGACTTTCGCCTGGTTTGACTAATGCACATTGCATGCAGTTTTTTTTGGCAGTGTCATTTAACCACTCTGCAACACTGATTTCACAGTAACTTGACATACATATTATCCAAAGAAGTTCAATTGAGTGCAGTACACTGATGTTTTAGTCTACTACTACTACTAAAATTGGTTTGGTCTTTCATACAATTAATCTATTAATTAAGGAGTGTTCAATAGTCATCCTCCACACTACAAGATACAACGCCAATGTAGTGGGACTTCTTGTTGATATTTAATTGCGGTTATTAGACAGATTTGAGCAGCTTTTCTTTCCAAGCACTATTTAGCACGTTCTGTTTTCTACCTTTTGTTCTCCCACACATCTGTCAGCACTCAGCAGCGCAGAGAACTTATGGTTTTAAGCCTCTGATAAACAGGTCTTGTTATCCGGAGGTGTTATTTAGCATTTTGTTCTATCAAACGTCCTTCGCGCGTGAGCGGTTTCCATCCACTCGTACGGCGTAGATGTCACAAGGCTCTTTTTCCGCTACATATGAGTGTGAAGTCAGCTGCAACGACACATTATGATGCCGTTACAAATGGATGACCCCATCTGCTGCGCTTTAGGGGTCGGATAGAGATAATAAACTAAGGTAAGCATGTACCGCGTGTTTCAGAAGCAGTGGGGAAGGGAAATGATGCCATGTGTTCGGAGGAAGCGGCTCAAAGCACAGCAATGGTCGTAATTCAAACAAGCCTCTGTTGATATGAGAGCGATGTCGTGCTATCGATTCGGTCACTAACTTTAACAATGTCCCGTGAGACGCAACACATTGTCCTGTGACAAGGCAAGGCATGAAAGAAATGGTTGTCGAATCTGGTTGCAAAGGATCCTCTGAACAGGCAAGAGAGAAAAAAGATGAGGCAATAGAAATCGATAGCACTCCAAAATGAGGAAGGTATGATGTAAGGGTCTAATCACAAAAGGGTGCAATGTAAGTCATTGTGTTCTCAAAGGCTCAGGGAGAAACAATTAAGGGTAGATAAGCTATTCTCTCTCCTATCACTTCCCGCCACCATTTTCCATGACAGACATTTCAATTATACAGTTTCTCTGCATCACACTCCTATCTGTTTAATGGGAAACCCTCGTGAGAATCACTCAGAGATATGTGATCCCTTTTGGAGTGGAGTTGGCTGCACATACTGTATTTCCCTTTGGCCCATTTCTCTGCATCTCTCAAGCATTTCACGACACAATTTCCACCAACCCACTTCGTTTAAGTTCCATTTCCCTATCTCTTCCTAAATGGGAGTGTACTGATGCGCTAATGAGCTAACACGAGGCTAGCAGCACATAGATGATAATGAGAAGGACCAGGCTTGGAAAACAAGTCCCTTTGCAAGGCTTAGGATGTGACACGTTGCTACGTAGAAGACAGAGAGGGTTCTGAATGCCATGCGGCGGCCTTGAGGCTACGCTACACGATATTAGACGGAGAGTAACAATTTGTGAAATGGATGTTACTCAACACTACTAACCATATAACAGTGGATGCCGATGTCGTACTGCCTTCTTATAAATGGACTGTCAACTGCTGCCTTCATACTGCTAGTGACCGAAGCTATATGTTTAAATCATTTAACATATTCAGAACTTTTAGCTAACTATTTCAACCAAATATCCATTACTTTTAGCTGTTTATTGGTTATAGCTTTCTCTTTAGGGTGGTCACTGGCAACCGCAGAACGGCCCCCCTGGGGTTTCAAGTACCCATCATTGGGAATCCATCTAATGTAGGCCACTCTGTGACTCTGTTTTGAAGCCCCTCTAAAGGTTGTTACGCAGGTTGGCTTTCATGAAGTTGGCTTTCTTTCAGGCAGAAGGCATCGGTGTCAAATAGTTCCTCGCTGCGAGCTCTTTGGCCCTTGCACTTAAGACTCGCCCCCCCCCGCTGCTGACAGCGCCAGCAGGAAGCGAGACCCACGGAGCCACAGACCTCTGTTCTTTTCTCGCTGTCGGTCTCTCCCTCGTTGTAGAAAATGTTATCGTATATATATAAATAAATGAAGCCATGAACCATACAAAGAGGATTTTACACCCAAAATTCCGGCGAGCTCTGCGGCCGGACAGAGAGCTCTCTGGTCCTCGCGGTCCTCCGGGCTGCAGGAGAGAGATACGGGCCGAAGGGATGAGGTCAAGACACATAGCCGGGCTTCTTATGTGCTGTATACAGCTGCAGACGGACGGGGCGGGGTGCAAAGAGGGAGGGGTAAAAAAAGAGGAAGCTCCTGACTCCCGCCTCACACAGTCTCACGCATAACCTGCTTACCATTTTCAGTGTGACTAAATATGCATATGCATGCAGAAACAGAGAGGAGCCCATAGACTCCTACTCATGTGTGCGCACCGTTTCCTAAGGGTGAGTGACTTGGACACGTCCAGAGCCCCTTAGAGCTTCATTATAAATACAGACAGCTGCACACACAGGATGCTGCTCGCGGTCACATTTCTCGGGCACCAGGTAACACAACCAAAAGGTTTGCTGTTGCTTCCAGTTCCACAAAACATCACAGGCAGCACATTTAGACACACCTCGCGTTTCATTTCGGAGCTGTATTTACACAGGTTTTCATTGTCGATGTAGACCTTTGTGTCAACACCTGCTTCGCTGGGTAAAATGACTAATAAAAATGCCTTTCCAGGGGAAATATGCGAGAGTCATTCAGTGAAGACACGCAAGTTTTTGACAACGCTGTCAATTTGTTAAGAATAAGTGGAGGGAGATGAACAGACAGACCGACGGCGCAGCAGGCGGCACAACATAGGTTGCATAACAATGACTTTTTCAGTACAGTACAGCCGGCCTGCATGCTGATTCGTGGGCGTGGGTGACTGCGGGACAATGCGAACTTGCCTCGTGCTGCAGAGCAAATACTACACCAGCGAATACTGTTGCCATGACAAGAGGGAGAGATGGAGCGGCTTGAGCATGAAAGAGAGGCCGTTTTGCAGCTGAAGAAAAGAAGAGGGGTTTATTCATTTGCACGGGGAGGAGAAAGAGGGAATAATAGATGAGTCAGCTGCTCACAATCAAACACGCGGGGAAATTACACTTTAGAGCCATGCATGAGATAGAGGCGCTCTGGCTATTCTTTTGAGGCCCCTCTTGCGTTTTCCCATCTCCGCCTTGCTTTTGCACACACAGCTGAGTGTGTTGTCGACTCTATTTCCAGCGCTTCAGAGTGTGTAGCATAGGAGAATATATTCTTGTCTGCTGGGACCTGAGCAACGCACAGAAACCACGCGGCTCACCGCTCCACGCTGGATGTCCGGCCTCCCACGAGAGCGAAAGACAAGCGTGGCTTTGAAATGGTTCCGTGTGACTCGGCCTCCGCGGTGCCGCGTCACGCGCACTCGTGCCCTCGTCTGTTACCTGCCGGTCGTGAGCTCATCATCCACACGCAGTGTATCGCCGGTGCGGTCACGCTTAGAGTAATCCCGACAGCTCTGTGCCTTCGGCCCCCGCAGGGTGAATTCAAAGAATATCCCGTTCAACAGGAAACCATATGCATTATTAAATCCACTGATTTTACTGTAAATTCTTTGAGCATCATGGAAGTTAATTTGAGGTTTGCTCCTATCTGTGATTGATGGACATTTACAGCCACTTTTACAATGTGCTTTCCCGAGTCGGCAGTGTTGTGAAACCGGCTTACCAAGAAAATGATGAATGATGAATCTATCAGACTGAGCTGTAATCTTGCAGAGCCACACGTCCGTCTTGTCATCTCACACCTGTCTGAGCTAAATCACAGTAACTGACCTTTGATAGTCTTCTAGCATCCGTTCGGGCGGCTGTGAGACGGAAAAACACGCGTCCATGGAAACCTGGCGGATCTTGATTGACAGACCGGATTTTGCGGCAGTGGGTTCCCTGCTTCAGTGTGGAAATACAACAGAAACGGTTCTCTAATGGGCCTTTTCATCAAAATCGGTGTGACATTTTGGAACGAGATCCCCACACAAACCAGACACAAGAGCAAGGCACGGAGAGACTTGGCTAAACATGGCTGATCGACTTCGTGGGCCTTGATACCCTGTCTGCTTTTGCTCCCAAAGTCTAAATTTAACTTGACAATACATTTACTTTACTTCACACATATAACACTACAATCTTCTGCCATGTAGGTAGTTGTGTGTGCACGTTTTTTTGCAAAAATTCCGCCACATCAAAAAAAATGGGGAAGTTTTATCTCATTTTGAAGCCAATGAAGGAAAACCAGAGCAGCTTATCTTCTTGGTATTATGAATCCTTCATTTGAAGAGTCATGAAACAAATGAATGAAGGGTCATGAGGGTCCATATTTAGGACGAGGTACTTTGAAACGGTTGTACCTTGTTTAATCATAATGTTTAACAATAACACATTTTCTCATTAAGAATAAGAGAAGGGTGGTGGATTTTAAACTATCCTCACCACAGCCACACATTAACTGTTGTTATTCACAATCAGGGATCAAAGTTTGGTCTCCAGCTTCAATTTTTTTGACCCAACACTAAATACAAAAGTGTTTGTAATGTACCTAATGTGCCTTTTCTCAGTAGTTTGCTGCAGCCCTAATCTTGGGGAAACACTCCAGTCACAGGAGAGAGTTACAGGTCAGCGGTCGAGCATCCGTGTGTCTTGGTGCAGCTTAATGACGCACTGTGACCACGCAGGCAGACTGCCACGGCTTCTCCTTCCTCCTCCTGATGGCAGTCCTGCTGACAGCTGTCACTCATCCCGCTAAATGGGTTCATAGAGCGATGATGTCATCACGGCGCTGTGTTTGTTTCCGCTCTGTTGGTGATCCTTTTTTTCACGGGGATCAAAACGCAGGAGTCAGCGCTCAGGTCGCGGTGGAGGATTTGCAGAATTAACTTAATCTGTTTCTCTGGATTGCACGAGAGGCAAGGTCACCAAATTTGTGTATTTTGGCACAAACTCATCTTTGTCACCAATGTCAATGTTAGAGCTCAAACAGTGTTTCTATTGACTCAAATACCAGTGCTGTGTGTGCAAAGAGAACTGGAGGGGAAAGGTTGAAGCAGAGTAGAGGGAGGAGAGATCGGTGGGATCCACAGCGAGCAGCAGCACACAGCATCAATCCTTGTTGCTGATCTCATGAGCGATAGAGATACCGTACAGAGGCTGTCAGCGCTTCGTTGGAGAATATAAGCAGCAAGTTCTTTAGGCTGCATATTTTAAACTATTGTGGTGTATTGTGATAAACTGAAGGAAATGTGTTCTACATTCCCTTGAGGCAATTCCTTGTATGAATCATCATTCTTTCTTAAAATCTTCTTCAGAACTGCTTTTAAATTAGCTTCTTTTAAAGTTGGTTTACTATTAAAAATGGATAACGCCGATTATCTATCCAAAACAAAATTCTGGAATGGAACGCTTGTTTATACGCTCCTTTTATTGTCACTTCAATACACCACCATGGGAGCACAATGACGAGCGAAAAGATCATATTTTGGTCTCTGAATGTGGTTTACTTTGCATTTGTTCTCGTTTGCATTTAAAGTAATAGTTCCGCATTTTAGTTGATTTTTTTTTTCTCCAAGGGAAGAGTAAGTAGAAGTTTAGCACAAAACAACAATTAGCTTAGATTAGCTTTGCACGAAAGACTGGAAAGTCTAGTTGTATCTCCTTGAAACACTGAGTTTGTGCTAAATTAAGCTAACCTGTGTTTAGCTCGGGTATATAAATTATATATAGATTACATTTTCCCCATCCTGGGTGATTTGTTGTCCATTTGCTCCTTTCCAATTTCTTATACTTTTCCCCATTCTCTGTGGAAAAACTGGGTACTCATTGATTTAGGAAAATACAGTATAAATGTTTTCCAACCACACTGGTATTTATTATGAACATGAAGGAATTATATACAATAACAAATTAATAAATCGTTTAGGTGTAGTCTCCTTTTTGGTGGCGGCCATTCTGCGCACCGGTTCCGGGCTTTCAATATTAAACATGATCTTTTCCAGATGTTTAAAGCGACAGAGCTCGCACATGCAGGCGTGATCTACCTGCAGGATATCAAAAATGGACTAAAATAGTTATTCGTCCATCCTTTTCTTCTCACATCTACTCGTACATAAGTAGATCTCGTTGATCTTCGATAGATTTAACAGTGAGCGAGTTCCTTCCTCACTGTTAAATCCACACACATCAACACTCGTGGGGCCTTTTGTCCATTTGGAGACGAGAACACCGGTGACCTGATGCCATCATGCCAGAGAACCGTCTTTCATCACTAGTGACTGTTGTTGTTTTGCGGGTAGACGCACGAAAGAGACGGGCTTCAGCGCTAATGTTAACGAAAGCCCGTCCCATTCGCTTACACTCACGCAGCCTGTATTAAACCATTTGTCCAAATGAAATCACGTCACTCGTCTCATTTCCTTTTCACCGAGCAACACGGCGCATTTCATCGCACTGGCGGGTCTTGTCCCTTATTCTTTCCTTCACACAAACTGTCGCGCACTCTGGTGCTCTTTTTTAATTGTCTCTCTCTCTCTCTCTCTCTCTCTCTCTCTCCCTCCGTTGTCACCCAGCATCTGTGTGTGTGTGTGTGTGTGTGTGTGTGTGTGTGTGTGGGGTTTGAGTCCGTGCCAGGGCTAAATGATTCATTAGTGACAACACGGCCGGCTTTGCTTGACGGTTGGATTGTGCAGGTTTGAGGCCTGAGAGTGCACCTTGCGCACCGCTGACAGGCACAGAATGGAGGAGGAAATCAACGCTGTCAGGTTTTAGCCACATGACTTCCCTCGCCGTTTGCCGCGGAGCAACAAAAGGCCATCTGCACGAGCAGCTACGAGAGGGCTGAGAGGAGAAGGGGGGGGCGAGGGAGGATTTGTGTTTAAAGGACGCGTTTTGGGATTGCCCATCTTTTACTGTCCGTCTTTGTGTCCTTGACAAACTCACTTCATTATTTCTGCATCCTTCTGCTGCAAGATGATCAAGTGGCAGAACTTGAGGACGTTTTAACGGAATGGATTCACTTAGCGAGCGCACCTCCGCCTTCGGGATCGCAGATGAACAATCCTGAATGCCGCACATATTTTTAACATTTGCAGGTGGTTCTAAAATCAGGCTGGGCAGTTGTGAAACACAAGCCTACGTACCAAACCATCTGAGTCTTCAGCACGAGGGGCAGCTTCCGGTTCAATTCTTGAGGGCGGTTGATAGCGCTCGCTAATCAAATACGGCCAGAACACGGAGCTCTTGAATTTCTCATAAAGCATCACCTCAAGGTTTGCTGTGATTCTGAGGCGCCAGGAAAAGCCGCGCGTCCTGCGCAGATGCTAGAGTCTCACGTGGAAAAAAAACGTAGGAAAGTATATCAGCGCTTGAGGATTTAAGGGCTTTCAGAGTAAACTATTTTTAAACCCGCAACTTTACATACATATACAAAATGATCGTTAAAGAAATGTGGAAAGATGGTAGTTTAGCTCAACAACTTTGATAACAGGAAAAATGAACTGATTCAAAATGTATTGCGTTGTGTACTGTCACAATGTTTGATAGTGATACATTATAATTGAGATCCAGGTTTACAGTTTGAATATAAAAGGACAGATTAAACTAATTTGTTTTACATTAAAATTACAAAGACAATTGTTAAATTGTTAGTATGGACATGAACCGTTATATAATGAGCTAGATATTGTATTATAGATAATTATTGTTATTTTCCATAAATTTGTATGAGAAGAAAAATGTGTCTATTGACATAATACCTAAATTAACAGTTGGGTTTACAGATCATTTTTGTATAATTACAAAGTTTAAAAATAGAAAAACTACTGTTGTTGTAGTTAGAATGTTAGACGCTAGAAGGGTTTTTACAGCGTACTCTGCTCTAAATATGGTCGGACAGCAAAACTAGTCAAGTGGATGTGCTGAAAAACTAATCAAATAATCCCGTTGAGTTGGCGTTGTGACAGTTGTCTACTCTAAATGTCTTACACATACACACAAAAAACTAATCAGAAATTTCAATGTTATAATTGTAAACTGTTTTTAAAGTCAAACTGCTCTCATGCTGAGAAATGCTCTGCATAGTAACACCAGGATTAAGGATGAGTCGAGGAAGCACCGGAAATAAAGAGGACCGAAGCTCTTTGATAATCTTCAACTTCATTTTTAAGGAAAGATTTTTTCAGGCTCCAAGACTGAAATATTTGATACCAGTGGAGGGTCCAAAATACATAAAGAAACTCTGCATTCTGATATACGAGTATTCCAGCCAAGAAAAGGACATGAATGCATTTCCTGAGAATAGTGGAGCATTAACATAATTTCTAAAGAAACCCATCATACAGCACAAAACAAAAGAGGGCTGCTTTGTAAGTAAATGTACTTATAATGGCTCTTATTTATAGCAATCAGCTTGAAAATCAGCTTATTTGATTAAATTGCACTTTTTTTTCTTTCTTGTTCTTCTGCGTGTGTATCCTTGTAGTTGAAATGCACTTATTGTATAAAAGCATCAGCTAAATGACATGTAATGCAAATGCCTTACACTATCAACTCTCTAAACCGGATTCTGACCTTGTCCTGTCATGTGACCTCGCCCACAGAGGGTGCCCAGATCAACAACAACTTGGCACCGGGGTCCAACATGGCCCAGCAGCAGCCTTACCCTGCCCTCAGCCAGCTGGCACATGTCTACGAGCATCAGCAGCAGCAGCAACACCAGCAGCAGCAGCAGCAGCAGCAGCAGCAGCAAAACAAGGATCTCAACAAGTATGCCTCCCTGAAAGCTGTGGGTGAGTGTCTGTCAAGATGTCTGAACATCTTTCAATTCTCACACAAACCGAGGAACAGTTGCCGCCGAGCACGGGCAGCGTACCAGACGCTGCAGCATTGTGTGTGTGTGTGTGCGTGTGTGTGTTTTTTAACGTGCAGGTCGGTCGGTCGGTCGGTCGTTGCAGCCGGCTGTGGCGGGTTTACAAAGGGTGCATCGCCGTCACGGCGAATGTTGAGGCTTTTTCCTCTTTCTGTGACGGCGGATTCCACTTCTGAGGGATCTGGAGTTTGAATTGATCGAATCTCGAGGCTTTCATCAATGACTTGTTTGTTGTTTTGGAGGGAGGGGTGTTGTGATCCCAACACAAAATGTGATGTTTCCAGAGGCGTCTGAACGACAGCAGCCAGCAGGTGCTATTGATTGCAGGGCCAAACTAGACATGCTGTAAAACAGAAACAGGCTGCTCATTAAGCAGCTCGACAGCTTAATTAAAGGATGCCAGTGCAGCTGATTTGAATTGGCCTCACTATTTCAGAACCTGAATTCATTTAAAATGGACTTGTGAATACTTGCGGGTGTCTGTCATCCAGGCCCTCACTCCAATTCAGCCCACCCAGGGCCGATATCCTCCACAGACGCGTCGCAATGTCCGTATGAACAGCTGCAAAATGCCTACTGAGTTAATAGTAAAGATGCATTTTCTGAAGGTAATTTCGTTTTATTTATTTATTTTTAAGGCTTTAACTTTCATTTCAACAATGTAAATATTTTGAGCCAAAATGTCTCTCCTGGTTTCGTGTTGGACAATATTTTGCTGAATAAAAAAAACGCTTGGGTGACGCTTGGGAAATGTGCCAAGAGGGACCGGCGCATCTAATTGGGAAAGAATGCGGCCAATTTGAGTGGCCCACGGACTGCTACTGCTCCGGTGGTTGGAGTCCACTGCTGTGAGGCACTGAGAATAACTCGCAGCATTATTGAAAACAAAGAAACAGATGAATATTTAATCGTTTGTGGACGACTTTCTGCTTGAGCTTAAAGCAAAGCAACACTGCATGAACATCAATGAAAATGCTGATTAACACTGTCACTGTCCTCAGTGTTTGACCCTGGCGTCCGTTGTCATGTTGTTTGTTTTTCTGGTCATTGATAGATAACAGGCCAAAAATAGACATCACACAATAGATAGTTTCAGCTACAGCTGTGTTTGATTGCAGAAAATTGCCCAGTTATCTAAAATGCCAACAGAAGGCGTCTTGGTGTCAGTCCCTGAGGATCACGGAACAAAAGGATTATTTTTCGCAACTCAATATTCTTTTACCAATATTCAACCAGAGAATGAATGCATCCATCACAGGAGAGAGGCCAATTTATCCACTGACAGGAGCTTCAATAGACCAGAATGCACTGCCACCACAATTTCAGGAAAGGACGCAACCCTGCTGTTTCCGACTGGAAACCCTTTTTCTCTGATGTTAGACTACAGCTCTGCTCTCATCTTAACCGCACATGAAAGCAACAGATGGATGCAGCACGCCCGCTCCGGGGAGAGAGGAGGGCATTTTGGGAAATCTCTAACGGCGGGGAGCAAATAGATGAGGCAGGCGGGTGGAAAGGAAAGTACGAGGAGAAGGTACGAAGGTATTTTTTTTGCAGGAAATTCCAGCAAAAAATACACAAATTGGTTGATTAACGCAAATGGTACTTGATAAAGAAACACTATTCAGAAAATCAGTTTGCCATGTTTTGTTGTGGAAAGGAGTTCTTTGAAAACATATTGTATAGTTTCCAGGAAATAAACCTGAAACTGGCAACTGAACATCTACTACCTTCTCCCGTTTTCCAGGCTGCTCGTCTCAGACTCAGATTTGAGGTGAACTCACGGTGATGAACGTGATGCGGTAAACTCACACGCAGTGTCCATCCTTCTGCACAGGAGAATCCTTCTTTACATTATTTTAACAATGGCAGGGGACAGGGACATTGAAGGCTGTAAGCTTTGTCAAATAAAAAAGCTGCCTCCTCCCACACATTTTACTTGTCTTCTTTCTGTTCAGCAGTGACCTTCATCAAGAGCACTTAACTTAAATAACTGCCAGCTATTTCTTATATTGCCTTTCAGCGTACTAAAATCACAAGTGAATGGCTCAGCACGCAGTGCTCCGAGGGAAGTGCATGAGACGAACGCCCCTTTTTTCGATTTAAAAAAATAAATAAAAAACCTTTTTGAATAAAGAATTGATCCTGTCCCCAGGAAATGGAATCGAATCGAGAGATTTCCTGATTGTACCCCTGCTAGTCACAATTATTGATGTGAAGAACATTAAATACAACTGTCAAATTGTTCAACGTGAAAGCAAAGAAAACACTCAGAGAACTTATTTGACGAGACCAAATGTTCACCCAACCAAATGTGCAACATCACCAGCACGGTTCCAACATGCCCGAGGGGATTGAGACAAAGGCGCTCTGATTTTGGCAGGCGATAAATTATTACCTTTCAGCGAGTTCAGAATTCTCTTCAACTCCTTTCCGACCCACCTCTTCGCTCCCTGCTACTTTAAATTTAAAATGGCCCCCATCTTCCCATCACCGCTTCTCACGGACCATTTTCCTCCCGTCTGATCTTCTGACCTTTAATGCCCTGGCTTTTTTTCCCCCTTGTCCCTCACCTGGCTCCTCCACCTCTCTCGTTTCTCGTCCCCTTCATTTCCTCTCTCTTATTTCTCTCTGTTTCCCGTCTTGTCTTGTTCCTTCTTTCAGAGAGCCACCTTAATCATCTGTCCGGCACCCTGTTCTCTGCATTTTCCCTCAACCTTCCCGCCAAATAACCCCCCGCCCCACCCTCCCCACTCCATCGGGTCCCTGGGGCGCTGATGTTGATCCTCACTCCAAGCCACTCATATCTGATTCCATTTCGGTAATTGAAGGGAGGCCTCCCTCCCCACTTCAGGCTCACAATGGAATGACTTGAGACTTGAATGATTTTTCATTCCTCAAGTGGTGTTCAAAGAGGCTCCTGTGAAATGATTGGAAACCTACCCAGAGATGTGCAGCACACGGAGCCTGGGATTCCACGATGATGGCAATGATGGCAACGCTGCCCACGAGCTGTGGCGAGAAAGAGAGTGCAAGGAGGAACTAAAAGACAATGCCTGCGCCGGTTCTTTGTGATGTCCCGTTTGCGGGAGCTCCGCTAATCTCGAGCAACATAAATGGACTTTTCTTTTCATCTCCTTTGCCTCAAAGTCTGCTGCTCTCGCTGCCTGTTGACCCCTTGAGGAATGGAAGCACGGATAAACCTAACATCAGCACCATCTCCCAACTCCAACTCTAATTGCCTCTGCCTCTTTCCCAATGGTCCACCATCCAGCTGATAAGCCACACTTCAGTCAATCAATAGCACATCTCCACCGCCCCCCCTGTGCGTCCATATAAGGTCACTTTATCAAACCCTTAACTTCAGCCAGGATCAGAACCCACTAATAATAGTCCCTGAACACAGAGGACACAGACGGTTGAAGTAACAAACGACCAATCACGAGCCACGGCCCACGTCTAATGCGCAGGCCAAGTCGCACTGCCACACACCCAAGAGCGATTACAGATTCCTACATGCTTGTTAAAGCATTTTCACGGGTAGTCTAATTAAATTGTCAGTTTCTTAAAGTGGAAGTTGGCCAGTACAGCAAGTCTACACCTGAGAGCTACTGGGTAAATGTCTTAGCGCTGAAGAAAAACAAAAGTATCACACAACAAGCCGCCATCCTTCTTTTATGGACTTAACCCAACTTGCCACTGCAGTGTTTATAACAGGGTTTTATGTGCGAGACGTATAAAAAAAGATATCATTATCGTTGGGAAATATATGGAAAAATATAAAATACAAAGACATATCATCTTAGCCAGAATTGAATCCTTTTTAATCTCTTTACATGCAAATGAGTTTCAACATTGTAACAGTAAGTCATGACAACAGAGCTTAGTCAAAGCTAATGCCAGCCTGGAAACAGGCTCACAATGACAACATGCTGCTGTTTGCCAAGTATCTTACACTGGTCTTTGTTGGACTTTTGCAAAGTGCAACTAAATAAGCGTTGCATTCTGCTCACAATAATGGAACAAGGTCACATTTTGACAAAACTGCTGTTTTGAAAAAAGAGTGACTTTTACTAAATGAAGGTCTGTGCAAAATCCGTGGATACCAACCAATCACTGATGAGATATTTTACCTTAAACCAAAACAGACCTGATCAGAGAGACACTGTCCTTGTTAGAGCCGTGCTGCAACAGCTGCTACAATGTCAATTATCGTAAGATGTCACATCCTCTAGATTTGTATAACAAAAGCACAGGCGGTCTGCCATTGTGTCTTTGACAGCCCCATTTAATGAGCTGCAGTTGGCCCTGGTTCACCTTGTTCTTTTGACATCTCTGTACTTCCACAGCAGGGATAGCAGCTCATCTCCCATCCTGTGACGTTGAATGATTTTCCTGCCAAAAACAGTACTAACATTTGATAGTGTACTTTCATGAATAGAGAAGCCTCACAGACAGCATTAATTTCATCGTGAGAATATACGAGGCCCGGACCAATGCTTTTGGTCGGGTGACAGCCTTGCTTACCAATTTACACTGAATACGAAAACATTCAACAAATTCCTATTAATAAACTATATATAAAGGTCCTTGTGTTATTGGCCCTCCAGGGAGACCGTTTTGGATTTCCTCTGATGCACAATGCCTGTTGGTCTTTGTGGGGCGCTCGCCTTTCCCATGGAGAGGCATGACGAGCTCACACTGCGTAACAGCTGGGTTTTCCGTTTCCACTCACGTACGCCGGCTGGATGCGTGCTGCCGTCGAGCCGTCTGCCGCCGGATTGATTCACCTGTCGCCTGAGCAGGTTCGATCCCCGAGGGCGGTCTAGCGGCGACCTCGGCGCCGCTCTAACCAACCCCCCCCACCCCAATACCTCACAAACACCTCCGCTATGCCTCCACTCACGCCCCTAAGTGAATAATTTGTCACAACAACAGACTTTTATTCTGCAAGTTAAGCAGAGTTGTGTACTGTTGGGTGGTGGAACGCTGGACAGGCCGGAGGCTTGTGTCCCTTTTTTTATGCTCCCATTGACTGTCTTCATGAAAACAAATGACATGTACGGGTTGGTCACACATTTACATCCATACCGAGACCATGACAAAGCATGTTTATGCTAGCAAGTGGTCAATTGGCTCGTTTGCGTACTTCCATTGCATAACATCCACATGTCACACTGTGGCATCTTAAAAACCCCTCACCCACCTTTACATAAAAACAGAATCCTCTGTAGATTATTTCTATGTAGACAGGGAGTTGATGTTTTTTAACTGAGTTTGTAGCAGCAGGAACCGTAGTAGATTGGAGATACCAACGTCCCCTATTTCCAGTGACTGAGCTCATCATTACACTGCTTTTCAATGAGCACACGTTCAGTCACATGCATTTATGAAACCACCTTGAATATACTCTTACCTCTTTTGTCAACTACACCATCAGAAGTCACATATGTCAAACCGATCAATAACTGAATTGCACTACTCTTCAGGTTCTCCGCAGAAAGGGCAGTCTACATGGTCTCCTTGAAAGATTTGAGTTATTGTAGGCTAAGAGGAAAACACATTCACAATGCTCTTTTTATCCAGTGAACACCTTTTCACCTCATAGAAATGAGATGTTTTGCTTGGCTTAAAAAAGGAGGGAGATGCAGAGTAGTGCTTTCCTTTTTGATCTCACTCCCCCGGTGACACAACGGGCCTCTTTATGCACAGCGTATAAAGTAGCTTTGACCCAACCTGCTTCGCCAGGTGCAGTAGATGAGGGTGGGCTGACAAAAGGTAAGGTGAAGTAAATGGGGTTTGTTATAAGACCTTTTCAGATTGTGGGAGTAAAAAGCGTTGGGATGTTTTCTATCCAAACTTCTGCTTGTGTGTGTGCTCACATGTGCCAATGATTGCGGTGTATGTGCAAATTTATGTGCAAAATTCCACAAATGCGCCAGTCTGAAAAGATCTGACAAATTTAAAGGAAGAATATTCATTTGGATGTCAAAGATTTTATCTGCTCTATTAAGTTCACTTATGCCTCTTTCACTTTCCTTGTCTCAGCTGCCAAGTACAACGGTGAAGTCTACAACAAACGCCGGCTGATGGTGGAGCTGCCAACGAAGGGCGGGCTTCCTCTCCAGCCGATGGGCAACTCAAGACCCTCCATGGGCAACATGTCATCAATGACTCCTCCGATGACTACCAACCCCATGGCCTCCAACCAAATGGCCTCCAATCCCATGAACTCCAACATTACCCAGATGACCTCCATGACCTCCATGACATCAATGATGCCAATGACCTCCATGACCCCGATGACTTCCCTCGCCCAGATGACCTCCATGGCGCCAATGACGTCCATTACCCCTATGACCTCCCTGGGCCCACTGACTCCAGAGCCAGTGGCCACCTACGTCACTGAGATGTCCAATATCTCTTCAGTCTCGACCCTCCCGACAGAACGGCACATGGTCGGTGTCGGAGGAGGAGGAGGAGGAGGGGGGCTCAAGCTCAACGGCCAGAAACTCAAAGGCATCCATGGTCACGTGGGCCACAGCTCTCACAGCTCGCACAGCTCTCACACTCACAGTCATGGGCACAGCCACAGTAGCAAGCCGCCAGGACTTGGGGCTACCTCCCTCGCGCACATGGCAGGGACCATGCCAGGTGGCACGTCCCTCGGTATCTCCAGAGCCGCAGAGACCGCTATTGGCTCCAGCTCGGCCACAATGGGCCGTCCAATGGCGTACAGTTCCAACACAATCGCGGCTGGGCATTCAATGGGGCTCGGGCTGAAGGCCTGGGACGGGACTGAGACGGTGGGCCGGAGGAAGACCTACGGGCACAAGAGGCCTCAGTGCACCGTGCTTGAGCCCAACCAGCTTCACAGCACCAGAGGCCACAGCCACAGCCAACACTTCCTCCCCACACAGCCTTACTTTGTGACCAACAGCAAGACAGAGGTGACTGTGTGAGAGAGGACGACTGGGAGAAAAAAGAAGGCGGAAAGGATGCATGTGGAGTGACGGCACAAATAATCTCTGAGTGGAGACACCAACCCTGGCTGGGGCAACAGTGCAGATCTATGAATGTGTTTGTGTGGCTCGTTGGTATACTGGTGAATGTGGTTGGGACTGTGTTTCAGCGTGGTCCTCGTTTCACAAACGGAATTCACCAATCAAATCACTAAACAGACTTTTGTTGCCAAAAGGAAGGCGTCAAAGTTGGTGACATCTGTAACCATAACTTCAAAGAGCCTATGGAGCAGGGCTTGTGTACCCATGTGGGGATACTAGAGTATTATCTCACAGCTAATATTGACTGCCAGATGATAACAACAATCTGAGCATTAGAGTACAACACACAGATGATTTAGTGAGAAACTGCTGTCGGGAACAATTAAAAAAAAAGGATTTGCTTAAAGAATCCAAGCTGAAAAGCAATATAAGGGATTAAAGCACCGAAGTTGGTAAAGAACAGAGTAAGTTTACCCACAGACCTTGCAACGGTAGGGCGGCATCTGCCCAAAAGAGCGTTGAACGGCTTGGAAGAAACAACATTCCCTTATGATTCATACCCCCGAATCTCTCGAGGGCTGTGAAACTGGCACACATGATGATCACTGGGCTTCGGACTGCAGACCCCCACGGCTTTGTGCTGTGGCTATTCAGAAGGGCCTTCAAACGATCTGCCGCTGAAGGTCGCCCATTTTCCACCAGGCCTCGGCACACAGAGTGGAGGCTGTCACGTTGGCATTGTTCTGTTCTGATCTTGTCTGTGTGGTGACAGCCGGCCCAGAGGAGGGACGAGGAGGCATGTGGATGATGCTGCAGCTAGCAGAGGATTCTCCTGTACGCACATACATTCATTCACATGCAGAAACATATTATACTCCAACACAAAGAAACATATACTGTAGAAATGTCGCACCCCAGGGTACGACCAACATGGCTTCTTAAAGAACGGTACCATCTTTTTAGATTGCAATTACGGATGGCTGACATATTTGTCAACATTAAAAGGGACATTTTGCATTAAAAAAATTCTGTTCAATGTTTCAGCAAAGTCATGTTATGAGCAGTGAATTTGGATTCCATAGTTCCACAAATTTATCTTTCAGAAAATGCCGGCTTAGTCGGAATGACCCACCGTATCCAATTATGTCTACGTGCTCAACATGAAGCCAGAGCCAGTAATTTGTTAGCTTAGCGCGAAGACTAGAAACGGGGGGGTTGTGGTTCGTCTGCCAGACTAACTTCCTGGAGTCAGGCAAATAATAAAGCAATATTAATGTAGCGCTGGTCAGGAATGGTCTTCATTATATAATAAGTGGACAAAATAACCTATTACAGTTTAATTAAACCTGAACAGCACGCATAAAATATCGGTCAATGGAGGGCATATATGGTTTTGCCTTTTAATTCTTCACAGATTTTCGCACAGGGATGTTATACTTCTCTAATTTTAGACAAAAGCAAGAAACTACTTGGAAAAAGTCATTTAGATTGACTTGGAATGAAAAATCAGACTGACTGAATTTTTTAAGCTTGTGAAAAATAAAACTGCCACAAGAGAGGATTTATTAGATCCCTTACAGGCTCCTAGCTGAATAAAAATAAGCAGAAAAAAAAAGTTTGGGTGACATGAGTCCAAAATACATACAAATTGAAGTCTGACGAGCAGGCCAAATCCTTTTTTAGAGGTAATTTGGACTCTTTTTACGGGGTCAGATTTTAATCAGAAAACTCATTGCGACATTAAAATAGAATAAAAAGGAATGACTCATGTAAATTCTTACCGAAACCAGTCAGAGAACCATTTTGCTCTACAGTGTGCATCATGCTGTAGATGTGTGTGGGGGTCAAACCAACGCACAAGCAAGAAAAAAGGGTTCAAATAGTCACCGTTAAAGCAAGTACACGTAACACTGGATTTCAGTCACAATTGACTGCAAGCTCCAGCAGAGCTACACTTTGTTTTGGTTACACTGTGTAGCTTCATATGCAGATCTAAAATAAGAGCTTAAGATGGGGGGAGGGGGGTCAACAAGAGTTAGTAGGTTTTTGCTCCGGGCTGTGGAAACGCCTGCTGCCACCATGGTCACATGACTGGAAACCTGGGACCCAATTGAAAGCATGAAAGAGGATTTAAGAAGTCATCAGAGCATTAAAATGTGTCCCCCTTTACACCCACAACTCAAACATACACACACCGGAAAACATTCCAAGGTGGACTCTCCCACAGTGGCTTTCCCACAGTGCCGAGCGGCGGCCGTCATCGCAGCAGGGAGATGAAAGAGGCAGTGCTGTTGCTGCTCTCGATGTATATGACACTGTAAAACTCCAGACATGGCCCTTTGTAGCGATACCTTATTATGCTTTATACATAGCCTCCCTCTGAAATTCTTGCTTTCTTGTCCTTTTCTGCTTACTTGATTATCCCACTTTTTCTTCTTTGCTCCCTGGATGTCTGAACGGGGCTGTGACTAATCTTTTCATTGATAGTGGAGTACGCGTCATCATGAGACGGTGAATTAAGGAATTCACCCCAAACCTCGGCTTTCCCCCCCACGTGCTTTGTTTGATCAGTGATTGATTCTGTGTGCCAAAAAAGATGTAATTCAGTCTGCAGAACCATTGTGTGTCCTCTTGAACACGGGGCACATTTCACTCTTTATAACTTTTTCTGTGTATCTATGTGCGTGTGCATATGATTATTGTCCCTGATGAAATCAAAAGTCAAACAAACTAGCCAAACAAAAAGAAGCATATGTAATTACAGTTCACAATTTAATTTTCTTTTTTTCTCCACCCTGTGTTCATTTGCGCCTTTTCTTTCCAGCTGGTGTTTTTGAGTTCAGAATCCGGCCAACGTTTGCTGAGGATGTGTATTATCTGAACGGATTGACTTAATCAAGCGAAGCACAAGTGTGGAATATGATCCCTCCTTGCCATCACGTACCGCTGCGTCCTTTAAGGCCATTCGGCCCTGCAAGAGCAGCCGCTGGAGCGATTCGTACGCGGGATGGGCAAGGACAACAACAACAACAACAAAAAACACCTCATCCATTATGGTCCATCCCATATAAACCCTGTTAGAAAGTGGGGGATTGGATAAGCCTGCTGGCTCGCGGTTGATCGGGTCCGGGACACAGACGAGTGGGTTCAGGCGGCAGCAATGTCTGACATTTTTCATCAGACGAGTCTGTCAGACAAAAAACACAGCAAAGCAAAGACTAAAGGACACATGGTGAAAAAACTGCTGTGGAGCAGTGAGCATTCATCATTCATTTGGGAGAATCTGTGTTTTTTCCACAGGTTGGCAACACAATTTTGTGATTGATTTGGACATATTAAAAGGTACTGGCTACACATACTTTAATAATATGTACATTAAGTGTCTAATAAACAAATGTGAAACCTACCAATTTGAAAGAAATAGGGGAAAATGAGCAGAATGTATTATAAAAATCAATATAATATTGTTTAGGTGCAGGGTGTCCACTAATTAATGATAATGGAGACCTGCCCACGAAGTAAATCAGATTTTAAAAGAATAAATGAATAACTCATATTGTGCAATACTGAGTGAAATGTGAATTTGCGCTGCTGCTTCAACTGTTTTAGACAATTTAAGACAAGAGCTTTTTAGCATTATTTTAGCGTGCTAACAAACTTTTCTACCATAGTAACTCTTTATTGCACTCATGTATTATCTCCAAACAAACAAGATGAAACAAGCAAAAAAACCTTGACGGATTAGCGCTAGAATGTTTTGACTGGAACAGCCATACTAGCTCGCCCGCTAATGACTCCTAGAACACCTAGAACCAAAGTGATCAATTTCACTGTGGTTCATTCAGTCTTGTCAATGGAAAAATTCCCTACAGAAAGACGACATTTCTCACCTTCACCTCTTAGTGTCTTTCTACCGAGGCACCGCCAAACGATTTCCAAATTCAGTGGGAATTGAATTGCTCCGAACCGTTCAGGTCCTGACTGCGACATCTGCGGGGTCTTTCTGGAGCCAGAGTAGGGCCGGTGGAACACGCAGGCTGTTGAGTTGGTGTGGCGTTGACGTCGGGGCCCCCGACTCGCTTTGGCCTTGTGACCTGAGTTTACGACTATTGCGTTGTTTCAAGGATGCAATGTTTTGACTGTACACCCATCTTGGGTTTGCTTCCCTTAGTAAGTGACGGAGAGAAACACAAGCTGCAGTTCAGCCTCGGGGGATTTGTCTCCTTGATTTACTTCGTGAAGTGTGAAGCGTCGAAGATCAGCTATTTTGGGACAAAAACTTGCCAGCTGCGAGCAGTTTGTTGATTTCAAATGATTTGTTTTGCTATGTGTTTTTTCTTTGGCCTAGTCGGCACTGACTGCTGTCATATGTGTCCTCCAATACACTTGTTTTTACCCAAGAGCTTTACTGAGACATACTCCCCCCCCCCCGGATTCCACCCGTTTTCGCAAAGGGGCCCCAACTATGAAGTCAAAGTTTCTAGAGCAACAATAATGATCCGTGGCTGGCTTGCCGTCATTGCCTGAGCTCCCTGCCGCTCACTGCCATAAAGCCACCACTGTGCTCGTTTTATACACCCTCAACCTGTTGGATTTTGAGTATTTCTCGGTCTGGATTCTCTTTAAAAAGGAAACAGCAACGGTGGCCGATAAGGGAGAGAATTTATGGCTTTAATGAAAGGAGGGCAACGACCTGCCCAACTCACCCACCTTCCCTACAAAATGCACATTAACTGGCGGCAACAGGGCCGCCAATTACTCACCACGCGCTCCCCAAAAGACCACTCCAGCTTCATCGAGTGGCGGGTGAGATGTGAATGGGATGTGAAAACCTCTCCCCCGCTTGAACAAATAGCACAAGCAACCCGGCACTATTAGACTAGTGCGGATATTAAGCTTCATTTTAACTGTTAAAAAAACCACACCGTTGAATATCCACAGGGAATGTTCAATAAGAGAGAAGAAGGAAGTCGTACTGGGACCACTGGCCATCGGGGCTTTGCCAGCTCTCACTGTGGTCTTTAATCAGCGACATCCCAGAGGGTGGATCGCTTTAGCGCTTGGACGAGGACTCAACCCACAGTGGCACACAAAGACAGAAAAGGGACTTAATGTCAACACTTGGGTGGGGGCCTTTGAATTATTGATTTCGCCGCATTTGCATCGCTGTGAATCAGAGATGACTGCTGCATCTCTTGCTCTCCTTCTCACACACACACACACACACACGCACACACGCACACACTTTATGTTGCGACAGTATTGTTAGAAACTCTCATGCTTGTTTTGATTATTAATGCCGCGGCTCTCTAGATCCCCCAAAATAAACGTATTCCTCGAGACGGATCGGCCGTTACTAACGAGCACCGAAACGTGTATTTTTCAGCTCCCTTCGGGCTGAGTGTTTGTTTACACTGTGTATCTCTACCAAGACGAAGACGTGAAGGGCGGTTTGTTCCCAACGTCACACTGAACCAGGTCCAGGACGTAGTCTGTGAATATTCTTTTCTTGCTGTTGAAGAAAGTACTTTCTCCCCTTAGTCACAAGAGATGAAATGCAAAAACTCTAATACGTATACTTGTGTCTCTAAAGAAAGTAAGGAGCAAGTTCGGTATGTACAGCACATCTGGGGCGACACTAAAGGGCTCAAACACAAGTTACATTTTTCAACAGGTTCTCCTCCACTCTTTTCTTTCGTATCCTTTAAGTGTTGCTGTTTGCTGGCTGGCGGTGTGAACATGTACAGCCTACGAGGAGCACGGTCAGAGAAATCCATCCGTCGGTATGTTACAGAAAGGCTTCTCATCAGCTGCGTTTACCACTTTGTGAAGCATCGGCCTTTATGTTCTCAACGGTCCGGAGCTTCTGCACACAGAGACGGAGCAGATGCGGTGTTTGTTGTCCAGTGACGCTCGCCATCCGTTTTAAAAGGGTTTTGCTCCAATATGTACAATTATTTTCTATTCATATATTAATGAACCTATAGTAAATATACTTGCTGTTAGAATAAACAGAGGGATATCAATAATAACGGAAGTGAAAAAAACACTGGTTACCTTTGAAGAATCAATAAGCTATCTGCGATATAACTACTATCCATTAGCAAGCCTATCCTTTTATAACAACTCATTGATAAACTCATTTTGGTGATGATCATGCATTGCATACAAAGTTATACAAGATCCAATTTTCTATTTTTGATGTTCAGACCAGTTTGTGGTATTTATGCATATGTGTATATGGATACATATGGTCCCAACACTGCATTTATGCGTAAGTAGTAAGACATATTTTCTATGGTAGATTCCATCTCGCACTATTGTTTGCACACAGCTTATAATATGCACCGTGATGACCCATTGTCCTTTTACTGTTTACTGACTAATTTGTGACATTAAGTTCTGAAAAAGCTGTATTTTGGTACTATTCAGATATTGTTAGAAAAAAGAGATATAGAAGAGGTTTTGTCCCAGAAATATATTACCATAGTGTTTCTATGAATTTGTATGTTTCATTTATTTTGGGAAGGGATGACAGGTATATTTTTGATTTTCTTTTGTTGATACTTTGCCATCTGACAGTATATCACCATTGTTCTATATATGACTTTCTTACGTGGCAATAAAGATTACTTCTGTAAAAAAAAAGAAAATGTATCTCACCTTTGTATAATTTTGTGTCTCTTTAATTCCCTGTTGTCATTTCTCTTCATGAAGAGACAAGAGAGAGAGAGAGAGAGAGAGAGAGAGGAGAGAGAGAGAGAGAGAGTACCGTCATTCAGATTTTCTCTCTTTTCCGTCCCTTTTCTCTTCATTTCTTCCCTCCCACTTTCCTCCCCTCGGTTTCCCTTGGTGCTCTTCTACACAGCAAACATTTGATGTTAAATAAATTGTTAGAGCAGTTTACAGATACAGAACACATTTATATATAGAAGCGAAGCAGAAGTCAAAGCAACTTTCAAACTCCGCCGTCTCCTACTTGTCATTTTCTTCTTTTTGAGGTTGACGTCTGAATATCTCACAGATGTCCATTCAAACAAATTCCAAATGAAGTTAAATTGTATCCTCTTTATTTACTGTCTTCACAGTGAGCAAGAATGGGCACGAGCTACTAACTAACTACTACTAACTAATTCAAGATTATCAGAGGTTCTTAATAACTTTTCGGTTTTTCAGGTTTTCAGTAATAGCCAAATCAAATCTTGATAATTACACATTCCCACCACTAAAATCTTAATTTCCATGATGCTGGTGTCAGAGCTGAATTCAGTGACAGCGGCCTTACTGACACTACATTTCCCCAGTGGTGCTACTTGAGAGACTAGATGCTGCCCTTGGGACTGTACCATTCAGTGTATGACTCCAAATGATCCATCCGTGTACCAATTCACAAGTGTCAGCAGAATCGGGGGGGCGGTTCTCGGATGAAAAAGGGTGAGGAGGCTATTCCGGGTCTCCCTCACGACGCTTTCCAGAGCTTCTTGGGTCAAACCACATATTTTAGGACTTACGCTTGCATGAACATCCCCTCTTAACCCCTCAGAGATTATTTTGGCAGTATGTTGTTTATTAGAAAGAACTCTGGTGATAGAAGGTCCCAGGAAATGGGCTTCATAGTCAATATTCACCATGAATTATCTCCAGTGCTGCTGCTTTTCGTCATGCAGGCAGAGCTGGGAGCCAGAGAGTTAATGTGTCCTTGGGCTTCAAATGTTAGATCCTTGCCAGGCAAAATAAACCTGTTTCTGTTGTACTTTCTTTTTTTACCTTCAAATAAACCGTGCATGGCAAGGCGAGGCGAAAAAAAAAAAAAAGTAGACTACACACAAATGTTGCCTTCACACACGTCCAAATACAATCGCACACCACGGCAAACACACATATTCCCACAATGTGAGTTTACACTAATTACACAGGCTGCCAGTGGTATTGGCAGCGAGGAAACAGTCCAGGGAATTTAACTCCAAACAAAGCAAACCTGCTTTTGCCTCCAGTTCCCCTGCCAATCCCCCTCTACCTTCCCGAATGCCGCTCAGCAGAGCAGAGCTGCACAACAACAGATTTCTGTGCATTTTAAAGCCATCTGGCACTGAATTCTAATTCTAATGTCATGGGCATCGCACCCACCATCAACGCCATCCTTTAGTTGCATTACATATTACATATATGAAGTAGTTGAAATTAGCTACACCTAGCTGGGATAATATTATGTGAACAGACAATAATATATATAAAATATCGTAATAACATAATATAGGACGGCCTGCTATATATTTGAGCATTCCTGCCTTATGTGTACCGGTAATTGTGCTACCTAAAGTTTATTTTAGGCCAATGAAATGCAGCAATAGATGCTGTAAAGCTGAAATGGTAGAGTTCAAATTGAAATGCACCAGCTTTGACAGCTTTGTTGAATTATGAACAGGATCCTACCACCGACCAGCGGAGGAACGACCACCGCAACCTGCCGGTCTGGAAAAAGATCCGACCTCTTTTCACACTCTGACTTGTGTCACTTGCAGGCGCATCGCGGAGGAAACCAATAGGGTGTCGGAATGGTTCATGTTTACACTTCTCACACAACTACAATCAAACTCGTGATTTATTATCTGGAAAGGTTTTTTCGTGTGTGTTTTTGAACAATGACAAGCCGGAAAACAAGCCTAATGGAAGGGGAGTGACGAGGCTATTTTTAAAATGTAAGGAGAAGAAAGTACAGATATTTGCATGAAAATGTAAGGAGTAGAAGTAGAAAGTCGTCTACTTACCAAGTATTTGTACTTCGCTACTTGACACCTCTGTACATTTTACATTGAAACATTTTTATAATAAATCTGGTGAGGCATTGCATTTCATTTCACTGCACAGAACATCAATTATGCTGTAAAAACAGTACTCAGCTTTTCAGAAATTGCATCTGTTATTCTTATGGCCCACGGCAGTAAAATAATCTGCATCTGTGAAAATGAACCCCTCTCTTCCAAAGCCGTAGAGCGGGAGGAGTCGGACTATAATCTGTGCGGAGACAACAATGCTCCGCCTGGAGGGAAGCCACTGACTGGAATGCTGGGAATCACGGCGTCATTTCAAACCCTGTTTGTTTTGAACTCTCAGTTTCGATGCAAATTTGGCCTCATTACGTAGTAACGTCCGTTTTTCATCCAACGTACATCATCAAGAAAATTGCAAATTAAATGAAAAATGAAGACATTATGACAAATTGTGGGAGTCCTTTCTGGATCCGCTGTGTCTTACAGATGCCTCCAGGCAAATTCTGAATTAAGAAAGAAAAAAGAAAATGTATACATATGACGTCTGAAAGCCAGATATGGGAGGCTCTACAAACAGTATTAAGGATTCAAACATGGATGGATGAGAAGGAAAGGTAAACTTTGAAGAGGAAGACAGTTAAACAGTAATACAGGACATCACAGCAAATCACATGTTACAACAATTGTAAATCATCATCGCTGCCCGCTCTAACCTTCGACCTTTCGAGGGAGACTGAGAGTCCAATATAAAGCAAAGTAAAAGACTCACGTGGATCTCATACATGTCAGCGGGATGTCAAAGCTGAAGTCAAAGTTCTCATCGTGTCATAGTGCGCATGCCGCATCAAGGAGTGTTTGTTTGTTCTCCTGTCCAGAAGGCCTTGCATAATGGGACTACCCTCCACACAGAGTTCAAAGAGTCAGCGTGGCCGACCACCCAAGAAACGGTTGGCTCCCCTCCGCGGCCAAGGTAATACCGTACTCCAGCGCACACAGGGGGCCTGGAGTGGGCTCTGGGCTCTGAGGGATCAGCTGATCCTCCCCACACCCTTCTGAAGGGTATGTAATGTGGAGTAGTTGAATAAACAAGTTCCTCTTCTCATACCCTTCATTGTCAAGACTCTGCCCTTGTTCGGTGAAACGTCTTGCTGGTGTGAAAGAGTGTGTGTGTGTACGTATATATATATATATATATGCATGAGGTGGGAATAGAGAGAGTGAGAGTGTGTGTGTGTGTGTGTGTGTGTGACCTCTGGTTCCCTTTGTCATGTCATCTCTCCCCCCTCTGCCAACTTGGATTTTTACAGATACATAAGTAGAGCTGTAACAAGAGGTACAACGGAACATTTAAGCAAAGGCAGTGGTTGCATTACATCAAAATGGTGAACAACTTTAAAGGATGACAACATGTAAGCAAAACATCTATTCAATGATGTTTGTGTGGTTTCTATGATGCTGCAGATTCCACGTGTTAGTACAATGGCATTAACAAGACCAATAGAGACACGCTGCGATGGGCTATTTGACAATGAAATCAGTAGCCCTCAGTAGTGCCAATGGTTTACCCTGGGATTACTGTGTCGTTGGTCTGCTGAGCACAGCCTCATTTAGAGGAGCCCCAGTGCATCCAACAACCTCACACTGATCACATCCACCCCCGTCTATCAACGTCAACCAGCACATTTGTCTGCGGATGAAGAACTCTGTCTTTGGTTATAGAGACAAACAGAACAAAATGGACGGCAACAAGAACCGAGGCGCGACGAGAGCTTTAATCATTCCTCGCTGATGAGCTGGTTTCTTTACAAAGCAGGCGAGATTGAGGTGCCGCCGCAGGTCGGGCAGCTTCCCCGAGACAGGAGACAACGGGACACGTTCAGGAAGAGAGAGAGAGAGAGAGAGGACAGAGGACAGAGGTGAGGAAGATGCATCTGAGACCAGATGGTTTGTCAGCAGGTCTCTCTTTGTCCCCACCGACAGGAAACGAATCGCTGAGGGCCAGACTGCTACCTAATTACTACAGAAACACGCAAACACTCACACACACCGCAAACGGACACCCTAAAGTGTGGGTATATTTTAGGAAGAGACATAACAAAACGTCCCCGCTAACCACTATCTCCTAAAAGCTGGAGCCTCCCGGAGCTCCGGCAGCAGGACCAGGCCGCGCCGACCTTTCGTCCCCCCAAAGCAGCACAGCGCGTTCCTATTATCAACACGAGTTTCTGCCACTAACAGTCACTGACATTTTGCTGCTGCTACATATAATGTCATGCTAGTCGGGCCATGGTCGGGCCAGCAGCCCCTTTGCGTTTTTGTTGCCAGGTCTGTCGGCAGGGAGGTGTGGCCTTCTGCGGGTTCTCTGAGGGTGTGGCTGGAGCAGCTGTTGGCAGTCTACAATCAGGGCCTGCTCTACTTCAACCGGAGTTTTCCCGCCACTCATCGCCAGATCGTCCATTGTTCTAAGTGGTAGATACGGTCGCTGAGCATATTGTTATTTGTGGAGAATTAGACGCTGTCTTTTTTGCTCACCTTGTGCTCTCCTGTTTTCATAGTATTCCGGAACCCCGACTTGCCTGCTGGCTGGCTCCCCAAGGCCTTAACCACGCCGGACTCAACCCAGCCTCTGCACCTTTTGTGCGTTTGTGAAAATAAAGTCTATTTTTTCCCTAAAGAAATCCCTCCAGTGTGTGCTGCGCTTGGGTCCACGCTCACAGACTACAACATATAAACGTGTTTAAAGTTAGTGCAATCAGACCTGTCAATAAATAAAATGGCCTAACGAAGAGCGTAGTTGAACAGTGCAAACCGTTCCCTTTTGGGAACAAAGGATATTTTTTACGTTCCTAAGCAGAACCAAAAAAAAAGCCAACAACTGATCAGTTCAACAGGTGACGTGAGGACGGCTGATTGTCCCGCGTGTCTTTGAAACGTCGGGGAACGAGCTGCTTCCAGCTGAGAGATGCCGCTGTGTCATCGTTCGCTTTGCCAGGAGTCCCTGAACTGTGACAGGAGCGTTTTTCTTCTCACAGCCCGGATTACACGGTGACGCAGGGACATTACGCTGTACACGTGTGTACGTGTGTGTGTGCGTGTGTGCGTGTTGTGGGTGATGTGTAGCGGTGGAAGAATTTGAGGTTTGTCTCAAAGGAAGGAAAATCGCAGCAGTTCAACACGGAATGAGATTCTCCCGCGTCTGACGGATCTAAACCCAGTTGTCAGCGCCTTTGACTCTACTCACGATGTTTGTTTTTTTCAAATTTATCTCAAACGCTGGAACCGAAAACCCCCAATATCAACCATTGTAGGATAACACCTGTTATATAGTATGTGTGAGGAGGGTTCACGCTCAATGAGTCCACGTCATTCGCTGGGGACAAATTCTAGCAGCAGGCTGAGGTGTAAATAACAAGCACCTATGTCATCCAGCCTGGAGGGGACAGAGGGGGCGCGTTTGCTGTCAGGTTAATTCTTGATTTACGGATTTCTACTAGAACATTCTTATACAGCTTGAACACAGAACTTCTTTTTCTGTTTTTATTCCACGCATCAATCGACGTGATTGATGCTCTCACAATGAGGAGGAGGGGAGGAGAGTAATCGGTCCACACGGTACCTTGTGAAATCTCTCAAAACCCCTTGATGGGAAGAAGAGACAAAGTCATGCTTAACTTGACAAAAAAACGAAGGAGAAAAAATCACTGACAATCAAACAAAAGACTCCACAACAACAAAGCACGGGTAATCAGTTGTCGGAGGGTCGATGCCAGGTTTTGGACCAGGAAACGTAGAAAATCCCAACGCCTTCCAGAAGCATCCTGCCAAAACACAATCCCAATTAGTGTGACATCTCTAAAGTGCATTTTACTCATTGGCTCAATCCATGCAAAATGTCACGTCTCCTGGTGCTGTTGTAATAAGCCTATTAGTTGCCAACTGGCGGCTGCACCTTGCGAGTGGCGCGCAGATTCAGCACCAGCTGTGCAGCATTAGCGTTTGCAGCGATATCTGCGCTTCGCCAGCAGGGGTGTGGCGAGGAATTATGGGCCCCGCAAGGAAAGAAGTGACGCTCAGACATTTCCCTCTATCCTCAACATAGTAGAGTCCTGATGGATATTTCCACACATTTCTAACAAAAGTTCTGTTATCATCCCTAATACTTTATGCCTGTATGTCAATATACTTTCAGCATCGGGCAATTATCTGTTCAAAAGTGAATGTGCATGTAAGTGTTCAAAATCCAGGAAAATAACAACCAGGGCAGGATAATGTCTGAAACTTTGCATCATGCCTTTAATGCTTACTTAAAGAGGCATGAGTTCGCCTGACCTGCCAGATGGTTTGGTACATGGAACCATCTGAAAAGCTGTCATTGGGAACTGTGAGGAAAAGGGCAAGCCTTCCAAAAAGTACTTGGCAGGTGATGGGATGAACCATCTGTCAATCAAACTCTTGCCAAAGCCAGTCGAGAGAAGGGGGGGAAACGTGTTTTCTAAAATATATACTTAGAGATGGGGGAGCGGGGGGCCAAGGCCGTGAGAATGTCAAGGAAGCTGAGTCGCAGTCACTCAAGTATGACGTTTCTGACGCACAAGAACCATCACAAATCGCTGTTGTAGTTGTTTTTATGCCGGATACCCAAATTAACGTGTACAAGCACTAAAATTGTGGAATGTTCACAATATGTCCCTTTTAAAACTATAATGCCGCGTCTGTGTAAACGTGACCAGCAAACAAACGGAACTAAGAGCCGGTGCACAGGGACCAGCTAACCCGAGCTGTACTCCTCACACCACTTGAGAGGTGCTGGTGATTCACTGTAGCTGAAGCAGCTGCCCTGCAGACTCGTCAATAAGACATCCCTGGTATCCATTTTGATATTTCTTTCTTGGTTAAATTCAATATGGCCGGAATTAATCAACTACCAGCGGCATCGCCGCTTCCTCCCCAGTGACACTGTCTGCCGGCGGAGCGTGCAGCCGCTCCCGAGATCAGACCGACCTTCAGTTAGCAGTTCGCTTGGATTAAGCCAGAGATAATCCCTGCTCTGGGGGTTTGATCCCAGGGATTCCCACAAGTTCAGCAGACCCTTCGTTGCTGCCCCATGACTGTGTGCATGGGTTGTATGAACCCAGCTGTTGAGTAGTCTGCAATGTCAATGTTTCTTTGGACAACCTGGTCAAGTAGCTTTTGTTTAGTTTACATCACAAAGACTGGCTCCAGTTATTTCAACTTTGTTTCACAGAAGTCATGTTGTAATTTGTGATTCAATTGACTTTAATGCTTTCCTGTTTGTTTGGCTTCACCCACGAGGCATGCTGCTGTTGCTACGGAAAAGGATACTCACTACACTCGCATCAAAACAATGCATCTCCAGCAGTTCCAGCACCGCTGATCCTCTAACTTGGAGTTAGACTTATCTGACTCTCCTCCAGAGCCCCCGGCTGCTCCGGCGCTTGAGCAGTTCTCAGCCAATGGATGGCCTGGATCCGGCGGTGGTCAGCACCAGCCGGCTGGAGCGAACCAGAGGGCGGCGCGCTTCCAACAAGGGCCTGGAGGAAAGCCAAGCGTTGCCACGGTGACAGAGCTGCAAAGAAAACCTCTTTGTATTGTTACCAAGGCAACAACTGTACTGGGGACCAGGGGAAGTGTGGACTGACGGTTGAGAGGGGAGTATGAAAGAAAGAACGGGATGATCATTGAGAGGAAGGAGAAGGCATGATGAGTTGTTTAATATGCAGCGATGTGATGCTTTATTATACCCGTGTATCTCTTCCTCCGTCTCCCCACCTCTGATAACGCAGTCCTGCATTTCAGAGAGTTTTGAATTGTGGCATCAGGGGGTTTATCGGAGTCATTTTGACAACTTTAGCCGGGCTTTGCTTTGGGACCTGACTAATTCCCACTGTGTTTGAATTGATAGCTTACATCTAGCGGGGACAAATAACACAGCAGCCATTTTTCTTCTCTGCATTCCTGAATTTAGCACATGCAACTGCGAAGTGCCTGAGATGAAAAACTCTCTTCTCCGTTGCAGCTGTATGTACACCGCTACCTACACTTTAATGCACATAATGAATAATGTAGTCAATTTACTTTCTTGTGAGGCCATAAAACTGTAAGTTGACAGAAGCAGTTGAAAGGGAAGAGGATGAATGACTTTATTCCAATATGCTTTTGGTAACATTTGGGTTATGTATGTAGATTTATGCAACCCTCCGATTTTCCAGGCTGCTCGTTACTCAAAGCAACTGGAAATTTCTCATCAGTCTCCCCCAATTCTACACTTCACACGCAGCTCCACACATTATGATGTTCACGAGGCGGCGAGATTAGAGGGAAATTCAATCAACTCAAATCGCCCCGAAATTGCGGTTGCTCGGCAGAAAGGGGACTGATCCAAAAGGAAAGGTGTCAGTTATCTAACACCAGCGCGTCATCCTTCCTCATCGCCTGGAGACAATCAGCCACTTGGGGGAGGGAGACTGGAGCCGGAGCTCGGCACCAACCCGGTGAAACCTCCTCTGCTGGTGCAAATCCGGTCAGCCTTTGTCCGTGTGAGTTTATTTTTATTTTGCTTTCGACACAATCAGGACAGGAGTACGAAGAAAGGGAAAGCTGCGAGTGCCGCCACGGTCTTAATTGATATTCCGGCCAAGGATCCGGAATATTCAAATGTCGGTAAACTCTGTTATCTCTCCTGGGAGTCGGCAGAGATTAGGGGATCGGTGAATGAGGGGCAGCGGGAGGTGTCTCGCTGCTTAAACGTCTCGCACACAGGCACATGCAAATTTGCACGTGTGCGCCCATGCATACTCTATCAGAGAAAAGTGCAGCCGCACCCACACAGACAGACACACACACACACACACACAAGCACTCGTGTTGTCCAACTCCCACCCACAGAGATTTCCCTCTCAAAAACACCTCTCTGCACTCAAAAACAGATGCACACTCACACACACTTGTACGAGCTTCGCCTGTGTGTTCTCACTGCTCGCCCTTTGTTTGCAGGGAGGTTGCTGAGTGGCGGCTATTAGCTCAGCGGAGTCGCTCCTATTTTGAGCTCTGGCTCAACTACAAAGAGTGATCACTGTTTCCAATCAATATGGCCACAGACAGATGCTTTCTGTCACACGGAGAACAGTGTGAGTCAGCCCCGGACTGATAATAAGCCTTATTAGCCTCTTCCTGCTCCCTCCCACACTTGCTGGTTGTATCTGACCGGTCATGTTAGTGAGACATTGTTACCGTGTAAAGGTTTTTTTTAAAAGTCCAAAACTCAAATTGATTCTAATGAAGAAGGTTGTGCAAATCCACACACACACACACACACACACACACTTAGAGACCATTAGAGGCCGGTTTCTCTTTCTTTTGGAGGCCATGAAGCTGAAGAGCGACTGCGCGCCCTTTACATTGTTTTCCACAGAGAATTAATGGAAAGAAATAAAACACACGTGTACACGGATTCATACACACACTGAAGACACTTCAGACGTCCCGCTAGCACTGCAGCGCTCTACGGCTGGATGTCAACCGGCATCGTTTCCTCACGTTTCAGTTGAAAAGCATCTCGTGTAAACGTTAACTCTGAGTGGACCCATGCTGCGCGTGTAAATAGATGAATGGCTTCTATTCCTCACACTGTTAATAATTGCTGCTTGATATTAGAGAAGCAGTATTGAAGTATTACGTATACACAGTATATCATAGGGGGAAATACTGCCTCTACTACTTTATTCAACTTATTCCGGTTTAATTAGCGGGTAATAGCTTACGTTGGTAAAGAGAGTAAAACGGATGTATGGACTGGTAGTAGCTTCTCCAAATGACCTCCTTCCACCACAGCAGCGAGGATTTCTACAAGAATCTGGAAGACAGAAAGTAACACACAATGCATGTGATACTCTGGCAGAGAGAAGTTCACAACGTGACTCCATTGTTGGCTTGTTTTGATGAGCTTTGGCAGCAGCCTGGGGTAAAAGTGCACTGGCATCCAGTGATAATGAGAAGCATAATGCTGCTCCCGCTGCCTCTTCGTGCCCCTCCCCACGTCCCACCCCGTTAACATATGAACTGGGAGCTCGCTTCACTTGAAATGAGAGTTCAAGAAAACGGGGGGCTCGCAAGGGGACGGAATTAAAAATGGGGTCACAACAAACCGGGTTAGATGGCGCTACGTGGTTTTTGCAGGGAAGCAGCTCGTTTTTACAAGGTTGATCCTCACCAACGTTCAGGCAAAGCCATTGCACACCGGTTAGCATCCTGGATCCTTTTCAAATAGTCAACTGTGTTCAATTCTAACATCTTGCTCTTTGGTTTGAACGCAGGGGTTTTAGTCACTGCGCATCAGACGCTTCTCACTAATTAAACAGCGCGCTGACAGATGAATGACTTTTTACCCCGTGTGTCGTCAGTCAGCTGTCTTCTCCGGAGCACCAGTGTGTTTAAGCCATCGTGCTAGATCAATGCCCTTTCAGTCCCACACTGTTCGATGTGAATGTACTTCCTGCTCGCTTATTGAACTGCGAAAGGCCGCTAGCGCAGTGATGCCCCGGCAGGCCGCAGGGACGGCCAGGTGTGAGGGGGGGGAGGGGCTGGCCATAGGGGAGAGCCGATGCGGTTGGGCCGGTCCAATAGCGGCCCACCTCCATCCACAACCGGCCCGCCCTCTGACAGCGCTGGACACGATTATATTCTGAACTTCACAGCGCACTGTAAATTGACTCTAATACCAAAATCAATAGCTGGGATTTAGACAACTCCTCGCAATTTGTATTCACTCTCAGGGTTTCCAGCTTCTTCTAACCTCTCCCATCAGACTTTGTTTTAGGTGTTAATAAATGTCAATCACCGGTGCAGACTCAAGGTCCGCAATTACATCCGGCCTGCGAGTAAATATCATGTGTCTATCATGACTGGCCCGGCGGTCAATAGGACGCTGATACTTAAAGTCCCAGAAGGCACTGCAACAGCTACCAGCGAACAAAACTAGCAACTTCTCGAGCGGAGAAGGAGGCGGGCCGCTCAGCACGCGCTCTCAGCGAGGGACCGCAGGGGAGACGGGAAGATATTGAATTCTGGCATCGTAAGAGTTTTTGATTTAGTCCTCTCTGTGATTGAGTTTCACACCACTGTTGTTCTCCACTCAACACCGGCGTTACTCGCTCGCAGACATCAGCAAAACGTGAATCTTTTAAAGGTGAAACTAAAAATCCCAGGGAGAAAAAGAAGAGTTGTCTGGAGAAACATGCCACAAAAAAAAATTAAAAATCTCTGGATTATTTGAGAAACCACAGACTGGAGACTGTTTGTTTTGTACCTTCAACACCTCTACATACACACAATCACACACCCACCATGCAACACTACTAATACCACTGATAATATATAGTTCATACTAATTCTACCCTCTGGTCCTAGTGTCCTTGTTGTGTGGTCTTTCTCTGCTTAAGGCTATTCTCAATTATTATTTTGTTTCTTTTTATTATTATCTCCTTTTTCTGTGCTCATATTATCACCACTAAATATATTATATTGCTGACAATAATTAATTATGCTTATGTTACTATTTTGGACAATGTTGGTTATTACTGGTAAACACAAATTCACATCCCATCGCACACTTAAAAGCTCCCATTTACCTTGTAAGTATTAATCTATTGGCTTTGGGGGGTTATTCCCCCTGAGCACACTCATTACTGTAATTGCCATTATATTATTGATTTGATTGTGAGCAGCTGTGGTTCACTTTATGAACTGCGGTAATGACATGCGAGTGATGAATGACACACACGCACACACACAATATGAGAAAAGGAGGCTTATGGAAAAGGGGAGGATGTAGGCAGGTGACCATTGGTGAGGTTCACACTGCAATTTGTGCTCAGTTTGTTCTGTAACACTCAGCTCGCCACTTATGAGACAAAAACACGTCAATCTTTTTCACCTCACTGCTCCAAACTAATGCATTTTGGATTTTTTTTTTTAAAGATTTATTACATTTTCAGCTTCCACCACAAACTGCACAAAATGTTTTAGGGAAGAACATTACTGAGGTTGTTTTAGTGCCACCTGAGCTTAAAAAAAACTGCTGTGAAATATGAACATGTCCTCATAAAATCAACTGATTTACTTGCTTACAAATTTTCCACTCTCGCTCACACACACACACACAAACAGTGGGGGGGGCGGGGGGCTCATTGCCCGCCCGTCGGTCCTTCCTGCTCTGGGCGACGTGCCAGTGCCTGCAGATGGCATTAGTAGAAGATGAAGTGCAGCCAGTGAAATGTGAATGCCAGTTAGCACTCTAACTGCTCCACGATCAGCCTCGCTGAGTGTCAAGGACTTGTTGACTGGAAGAAAGAAGAGCCAAAGGTGCACTCTGTGGAACCTGTACGGCCCGTCTGCTTTCTCACAATACCTGACTGCCCTCTTTTGTTGAGCCCCAATAGCTGTCCTTGCAGGTCCACGATGATGTTAGGATTAGTAATACCACAATGTGCTGTTGGTGTACTATTGACTATTAGCTGCACACTGTTGTGAACAGTGAGTCCAGGCAGTTGGAGGCAATAAGTGACTGACAGCGCTAATCGGCGCTAGGCGGCGCTTGCAGAAGTGAAGTGGACTGTCTGTCCGTGGTTCCACTGATTGGCTCCTCCTCTTTTATTCCCTCCATCTCTGCCTTGTTTGTGTCCGACTGTGCGTGGGTGCGTTCACAGTTTGCCGCGACCCCGCCCCAAAACAAAGTGATTCAGCAGAGTACCGAATCGTAGACCCGGCCTTCTGTCTACTTCTCCTTCTGTGTTTCCAAGCAGAAGATTGCACGAGGTGTTTGTCTCGGGTTTATTATACCTGGTTGAGTTCATTCGCCTCATCTGTAGAGTGTGTTTTCACACTGCGGGTGACCTTCGGAAAAATAATTACAATTCTTTCGATACATCACATTGTTTCAGCTCAACGAAGTGCCAATAACCGAGACAAGTGTGCGACAGGTAACCGCCTCAGATTACAGCAGACCGTGGATGCTTTCCGCTTCTGCTGACATCCGTTGCTATAGTAACACAGACACCTGGATAACTCCAGTTGGCTGCCTCCCAGACTGAAGAGACGTCAATTATTAGTAAGGAAGGTGGATCACACAGCCAATAAAGATAGAAGGCACATACACACACACACATATCCAGTGTGTGAGCTGCCGGCTTTATGGAGATGACTTCCTTTCCTCCTCCGACCTCTCGAGGGGATCCGCCTGCTCGAATAGTACTAAAAAGATGTTTCCTCCTTTTTTTTGGAATATCTTGCATCCTTGTTAGGTTAGTAACAGTTAGTTCTTTCGTCCTGAGCTTTAGTGCATCTGCAGGTCACACGCCATCAGATCCATCAACCTGTCTAAATATCGTCCCAGTATTAAACCTGTAATCACTTTTCTTTTGTTTTTGTGTCATTTATGTTGTTTGGCAACACTGGGAACTTATTGTCTGGGCTAGATGAAATTAAATAGATGTAATTTTGCTAAAGTGCCATAGCTGGTCTGTTAGTGTTTACACATTGACAGAAGCTCATTTGCTGATGCGCGATAATATTTAGCAATGATGTTACTTTGCCTGAGCTACCAAATTGCAGTAATATTTGTTCCTTCGTCCTGTCTAAGGTATAAAAAGGAATTTAACACGTAAATATCTTTTAATACTCATTGTAGTATGACCTGCAAAAGTAGAGCAACATAAAATAAAGTAAGTGTGTTCAGAGGAGAATGTGGCATGGAGAATGTGGCTAGAAGGCCCTGTCAGGAGGTACTAAGGCACAGTGTCGTTTTCAGCTGAACGTTAACGTCTGTCTGTTTAAAAAAATGTACTTTTTGTAAAATAGCTCCACGAATGAGCCAATGAGTGAGTCTCTGTCAGTTCTGGCAGTGAGCAGCTGCAGCTGCAGCTGCTATATGCTGCAGTAAGGCTAGGCAATATGACCTCATATAATGAAAAGGTCTATTTTTTCCACCTAGAATGTAACGCAGGGAATTGTTCTGCAAGAATAGATTGTCATTTGGAAAACACTTTACTTTCTTTGCACTGGAGAGTTGGAATGGATTAAACAGAAAAAGGCCTTTGACAAAGTTTGCCCTTGTCGAACCCCCAAAGAGGCTCATTCGGAGAGAAGCACATCCGTTGCTGTTAAACTGCACAACCGGCCTCTTTGCTTCTTCCCCTTAAACATATCATAGAAAGGCATTGCAACAGTGAGTTGATGTCACAGCTTACGTAGAAACAGTGCTTCTGAGGTTCCTTGCACATCCTAAAAAGTGTGGCAGTTGGCATGAATTTACAACGCTATCACACTACAGGTCCAATACTCAACACAGAATGTACACAACGCAGGGCTAAAAACGGCACTAAAAACTCTGCTGTACAGCTAACCTCAGTTATTATCACAAATAATCCCGGTTATCAGTGAGGTCATGTGGACTCCAGACACTTTAAACGCTCTCGGTTGTAGGCAAGGAATGTCTTGATAAAAATGTCAGGAACATGTCCAGAAGAATGCATTTATCAGCTCATTGTGATTCATAGTTTGTCTGCCTTCATCTTATACCAAGGTGTTTATTCTGTTGCTCTGTAATTGAACTGGGAAAAAAATGTTCTGTTCCTTTTGCACTTAAATTCTTAAAAGGAAGCATAAAGTGCTCCGTGCCTTTTATTTGTCACGTATTAAATTCACACGGGAGTGTACAAAACTAAGCTTCTCCCATGTCTTTTTTCTTATGATGCATATTGTTATCAACATACTAAAGGGACCTTTTCTGGCCGTTTGGCTCGGCAGGACTTGACAAAGGGGCCGGAGCCTCTCTCAGCCTGCATGCATTATGCATGATGAACACACAACTTAGCCCAAAGAGGACCTGCAGTCAAACGCATTCCCACCTTCCAGCATCTTCACATCGGACCTCCAGCAGGATGCTTTTTCCCCAGCGTGGGCGGAGTGCGGGTTGTCTCCCATTTACGCGTTGATTTAAACGGGAACGGCACAGCGGACATGTTACATTCATCCCATGCACCTTGCTTCCAACACACTGAATTACAGCCTAACAACTCTGTCTGTGTGCGTTTACACTCTCCTCATCTGCGCAACTTAGAATGCCAGCAGTATTTAAGACAACTGCATGAGATTAAAATCCATCTTGTCACACTTTTTCACTCAGATGCTGTAATAAGGACACTACATTACATGACATTTAGCTGATGCTTTTATCCAAAGCGACTCACATGATTTATTCTAAGTAATCAGTGGGCAAGAAAGAGGTCTATGCCTTCAAAACCATTACATTTGTTCCTCAGTGACAGACTCCCGGAGAATACAGATGTATGAATTAGAGCCAATAATGCTTTGATCGATGGGAAAAAAGAATAAGAATAGCAGCCTCATTTTCCAGGCGGTGAAAAACAGCAGCACACGACAGCGCCATGGTACAATTTTCTATCGCTGTGAAAATGGGGAGGAGAAAAATATAGACAGCTTATAGAGAGGCTGGTTGAGGAGGAATTTTAACCCTTTTGGGGGATTTAGTCTTCCTTTAATAACTTTAGTCAATATTTCTTTAAAAAGCCGCACCGCTGACGATGACTGCAGGTATGACAGATTCATTTCTGTCACGAGCCAGTGCGTCCAAACGCAACTCTTTCATAAGCACGCGGCCCAATGATGATGGATCGCGATCTCACGACGGGGACGACGCGACCGCCTTCAATCAACTTTCTAACAGCATATTTTCACGACAGCGCCGTGGGTGAAAGGTCAGGGTGAACAAGAACCAGCGGCACGCGCAGACACACATTTACGCGCTCAGAGGCGACAGCAGACAAGCAAACAGACACAGAGGCAGTCAAACACTCATCAATCTATTTCAGCGCCGTGTATTTCCCCCCCCCCGCTCCCTCCTCCGTATCGCCTTTTCTCTCTCTCTCTCTCTCTTGCTTTCACATACAAACACGCAGACGCTCAGGTGGGGTAATTGAATGTGACAGCACATCCTGAGAGGTTTGTCGGCGGGTTATCGGGTTAACCTGTGAAAGGTAACCCACCTGACACCAGCAGGTTGGCTGTGACACCTGCGGCAGACACAGTTGAGTCACTCCGGCGAGGGACCACGGGCTAAATACAGTAGCTTCCCGCTCTGCGACTGAAGGTATTTCCGCCTGTTCATGGAGTGGTGGTGGATGGCTGCAGGGTAACGAAATAAACGTATTCATTTATAACGTAAGCTACATTGTGTTAAAGCACATTATGTAAGCTACATTGTCGCCAGAGGGACGGTAAAAAGTGGACCGTGTTTGAAAAAGCCCATTAACTGCAGTTGGAGTCCTGCTGTCACGTCTGGATAGCAGCAGCACATTACAGGGATGATATCTTCAAGTTGGCAAAATCAGGCAAATCAAGTATTAGTTGCCCCAAATAATCAGGACAATACAACATGTCAAATCATTTTTGAAGTTAACTATAGATAAAATAAAATATAACCAAACCAATTATCAAGAAAAAACCTGAGAGAGACAGAGAGATCCATTAAGATATAAATGGACTTTGGTTCCAGCTTCTAAATAACAAAACATGGATTTAATGGTTGACCGGCTGCTAAATCTACTCCCATATGCAATCTTTTTGCACTTCAATAACAAGTGCGTGCAGAGAGAAGAAGAAAAACAAAAAAGGGAGAAAAAGCCAGGAGATTTTCAGGATATAAAGCCAACAGCTTTTGCACAATGTCGGCTGTGTAACATCCCTAAAACGCCTCTAATATTTGCAGCACATCTCCTCCTTTCAACGCGATTTCAGAGGGAACAAGGGGCTTCATACCTGGATTTACATTGTCAAAAACATCAAGAAATGCTCTGTGAAAGACGTTCTGCAGCGCAGCACAACTACACAACTCCTCTCTGGTAGCAAAATACTGTAACAGTGACAACAGGATTGCAGTCGGAGCCAATTAGTGGAGTAGTGAGACGAGGATCTCCAGCTGGAAGCGTCGGCTCCGAGTCAGAGACGTCCCCCCCCCCCAGACTCCGTTTATCGACAGCTCAAGGATCAACAGCGCACCCATAACCCGTCAGTCAACGGCTCTCATTCCATCTGCAAGTCTGCAGCGGTTCGGCTGACAGCAGCAACAGCGCACGCATGATGAAACGGAGCGCAATCACTCGTGTGCGGCTGGTTGTCTTCAGTCGCTTGGCCTTCAGTCACTGATGGTAACTTTGATGTGCAGGATGAAGGGGACTGAGGCAGCGTCTGGATGTAAGCCGCTGCTTAATAACCCGATGACGACATGAAGATGGGATGATGGAGACGGGTGTGAAGAGGAGGAGGATCAGCGTTGATAATATCAACACTGACGTGCGATTTTCACCGTAATTGTGACCGTGATGGTCTCAATACCAATGGATCTGGTAAGATCTCCCCAATGTGTTCAGCTTTGGTCAACAACCAACGGACTATCGAACCGTTCATTTGGCATTTATTGTCCACAGAGGGTGAAGCCTTTTTCCGGCAACACAAGCAGGTCGACAGTAAAATACCTAAAAACAAATCTACCCCTGCTGTTCACTTTGGTAAAGTACTCAGGCCTGAAGATGTTGTTGACACCGGTCTTTATCTTCCTTGTGTGTTTTGTTCTGTAGTTGTATAGTAGTAGTAGTATATTCACTGCAGTTAGTTGAACTTCTCAACTCATGGAGTCCTTCAATCCAAACCGAAGTTAAAACCGTGAGCCAATTGTGAGATTCATCCGTTTATTGGGCGAGTTGGATTGTGAATGAGGAATTTGAACCTTTAAATGAAACGGGAACATGACACCCTGATATGTGCGCTTTCCTCAACTAATCAACCTCCCGCTGACTCCTCCTGCAGTCAGTATTCCGCCTCCATAACCCTGCTGGTAATGTTAATAATGGCTGATCACGACCCCTGCATTGCAAGAGCTTACCTGGCTTCGACGGCATCAATCAGCCTACACAAATCACTATGCACATTGTGTCGCTGTGAAACCATCAGCTTCTCCGTGTGACAGTTGTGGTTCTGAGCTCTGAGTCTTAAGGAAAAGATTGCAAACTTCTGAAATTGCCCTCTAAATGTTTTGCCATGTGTGTGTGTGTGTGCGTGTTGAGATGGGATAGATGGATATAACTCTCCTATACCCCTCATACAATTTGCAAAATTGCACACACATACTAATGTGTATCCCAGGGCAACCGTTGGATCCTTTCCCATCCCAGGAGAGTGGTGGCTTTGGAGGGCCGGTGGCGTTGCACACACACGTATGTAAACACGCACTCAATGGAACGCTGGTAAATTGTGTCCGTTATCTGCTGCGCGTGCAGCTCTGTATAAGTACGCTCACCTGATAAGCACCCGTCCTTTAGTCTTTTCTAGATTGCATGTCGACTGTTTGTTTTGTCATTTGCCTGGGCAGCGATTGCTGACATTGGGGATGGTTGTCATTTACTGTTTATGTGTACATTTAGTGCGCATTGGTAGATACCTGTGGCTATATTGCTTTAAAGCTGTTTGTTGGAGTTTCGCAAATACATCAGCTAAATGTTGTGCAACATAATAACTTCTGTCTCTTTTCCTGTGAACATTTCCAGTGGGTGAGGACACGTTTGAGCGTGTTTATCCTTGTGCACAGGATCAAGTGCAACGTGTATCTTATTCCTTCCTCCCAAAACATCAAGAAGCCCCTGATCAAGCAGGATTTGACTGATTATTGCAGCTAGGTTCATTCCCTGTGGGATATTCAAAGGGAGCATCTGGTTCCACATCACTATGTAACGGACACACAGAGACAAACTCAGCAGCCTGCTTGGTGCCAATATCTCCATTATTGCTTTGATGTGCGTGCGAGGCAGCTCTCCCGCAGAAGCTGCGTGCGGACGGGCATTACTGGCATCATCACACACAGAATTAGTATCTAGATTTCCTCCGAGATAAGAGGGAAAAGGACAAAACTGTTGTGTGTGCGTGCGTGTGTGTGTGTGTGCTGGATGGGCTTTTTGATGCAGAGTGCATTTTCCTTTTGCATGGTTGAAATAACAAAGAGCCTCATGAAAAGACAGAGAAGCACAAGATTCACAAAAATCATGTGCAGGCAACAGCAAACTTGAGACACGTCCCGACATACGTGACTCAAATGAGCGTCAGTAAAGTCCACATAATGCAGCCCTGCGTCACGCTAGGATCAACGTGTGGACACAAAGACTCATTTCTTCTTTGTGAATTTGCAATGGATTTTTAAATATTATGAATTTGGTAAAAGTGGCAAAAGCTCGAGATATACTCTTTAAGTTGGATTCAGATTTTTAGGGTCCTCGCTACGACTTCGTCGGAGAGGAACCTATTGTATTTGATGGAATTATTATTATTATACTCACACTTTAAGGGCCTTTTTGGGGGTTTTATCATGTTCAAAAAGTTGTTAAATTTGGCATGAAGATAAAGACTGTTAAAAAATTTGATAATTTTGGGGTCCCCCTTTTGGGTGTAAAGAAATGTCTCTATAGCGCCCCCTAGAAAAGTGAAAAGTACCCTACTAGGCCGGTTTCCGCCCCCAATGTCCCATCGACTTGAAAATTGGCACATATGTGCTCTTCCACATGCTCTACAAAAAAGTCAATCATGGTATGCAAATGCAAACAATGCATGCAAATTCCGCCATTTTGAATTTTGTGAAAAACACGTTTTTGGCCATTTCTCCTAAACGCTCAGTCGGATTTGGACGAAACCTTCCATTAATCATTATTGATCCACCTAAAATTGTGTTAGTATCTCAATGTTTTCTATAAATGGGCCAATGAACTTCACAATGGGTGTGGCTTAATCTGGCAAGATTCCTAATTTCCAAATTACTTGGCCTGCCCTCACCAAAATATGTAACATATGTAGACATTGAACCTCTAAACACTCCCTAATTTTTTGAGAATATTTGAAGAATAGAGGGCGCCGCAGTTAATCATTGAAAATCTGCCCTTTTGGGCTATTTTTGGCCTATTTTCACGATTTCTTGGGGTTATAAAAAAACGATCCCCTCCTAGGGATTAAACCCGATTCTTTTCATTTACGGGGCATCGTTTTCTTAAGACCTTGGGCTGTAAGAATCATATTTTGCCGGAAGAATTTCCAAACTATATGTGTAGGGAGCATTTTTTAAGATCCACCATTTGGCGTAAAAATTGAAGTTGTTGCAACTCAACCATATTTTATCTAATCTGCTCCATATGGCTCAGATCTCAGGAACTTTTCACCCTTTAGACATCCACATGATAATTTTTAACATTAGTCATAGCCCCACCTGGTGGGAACAGAAAGTTGAGTTTTTTTTTACTTAACACCTTGTTCCTCACAGGTTAATCTGATGCCTCTCAACAGTTGGTACCTGATACTTAAGACCTTGATAATACTTGACTGTAAATATTATAAGAATTCGATTAACGGCGGCGAGTGGCAGTGTTGAGTTACGTCGCTTCTATTCTTGCAGCTAACGTTGCATTCGGAAGAAGAGTAGAGGATATGAGCCATCTTTAGCCGCCTTCGGCATATTTATTTCACGTGCTGCTGACACATCATTCTCACGGTGAAGATAGCGTTCATTTTCAGTACGGCAAAACATTTGGGACAAACAACACAGTAACGCAAACGCGTCCTCTTCAGCCTGCACCTTAGTGCCCCCTTGTGGCTTATGCCCAAACAGAACAATAATGCATTTCCTTGGTATTACAATTGAGGACATTATGAACATATCTTAACAGGGAGCATCGTCAAAGTAGTCTGGTGAAAGAGATTTTGAAGGAAATTGGCTCCTGTATGGTATTTTGAAAAATCATAATTTTGGCATCGTACATCACAATGTCCTGGTTAATCACCAAATCACACCTTGGGGAAGTGTGCTCTCAGCCTGAAGTGGAATGATCATGTGACTATTAATAGTTCGCTTTTAACCTGAAAATGACCAGAAGTTGGCTGGTGATAGAAGCGGGTGTCATATATCTTTGGCCACTCGGCGCTGTGGTGCGGTGTAAAAAGAGTTAATCCGGGAGACCAAAGAGACGGCTCACCTTTAACGGACCTCTTTCTGTATGGAGGTCAGGCCAAACTGTAAATGAGTCTATTGGGATTCATTCTTATTCATTCTCTATGGACGGACTTCCGCTCCTGCAAGAATAGACTCGGGAGACAGACTCTGGAGTCCTCACTCACAGGTAGGAGAGAACGGAGACTGGTCATTTCTTCAATTGAAACAGCAGCTGACTTGATAACGTCACCACGTCAGCTGTCTTGCTAATATCTTTTAATACAGTTCTTGACTGTTAGGGATTTTACTAATATCAAGCTTTAGTTTTTGCTAGCAGCACTGGACGGGTCCTCTATCCGCACGTCGAAGCACTGGCCGGACGGCTACCAATGCGGTCGAGGACTAAGGGCCGAAAGGGTTATCCGACGGTTGCAGGCGTCCTCGACCGCATTTGTATGCAAATGCCCGTCCAGCGCTGCTAGCAGCCCTAGTGTGTGTACACACACACACATATATATATCATTTATAATTTTAACCAGTTTTGTTAGAAAACCCTTCCTGTTCCGTCCAACTCTTAACGCACCATGTTTTAGTTTATAGAAGAGGATTGTAGATTAAACCTGATGATAGTGTAACATCACACTCCCAATCGCCCAAGTCCAGAGACGACATCTGTCACAGTGATGCATTGCCCCATGAAGAGAGGACTGGGAAAGACTTCTGGATAGTGCCGAGGATAAGGCTCTGTGTGCGAACTCGGAGCTCCTTAAATGATTAAAGCTGACCAGGTTTTCTGGAATTACATTTGACTTGTTCATAAATACCAAATGGGTTATGTTCAAGTGAATGGCAGTGGGTCGTAGCCGGGGAACGTGGCGGCTATTCGCACATCCAAAAGACAGGACGTGGGGTCCATGTGGAGACCATTTAACTCAACAACAATTTAAGTCAAATAAAATATCATTACATTTAAATAATCTCAGAATTAGCTAGTGTTCAGTTCTTGCCTCTTTATAAAGGTCAACTTTGTTTCGACCTTCAGTCTGACATTCCTCCAATCCTAGCTTGGACAGAAGCTCCTAACCTTTAATCAACCCTGGTGAATTACATGCACTCATCTATAAGCACAGGCAAAGTCATTCCCCTTGGCCTGATCAGATTCTAACAATGAAAGCTGCCCTCATCATTTAGATCACATGACTATGGATAACAGAACAACAGAACAAACCAATCAAAACATATACTTGAGTACACTATAAACTGTACAATAGTGCAAAAAGGGAGGATAAGAAGGCATCACATGGCACCAGTGCTGTAGTGTTGAAATTAGAGGTGGGTAAACTATGAACTTTGTGCTCATACAGGGGAAATGAGTTTGTTGGAGAGACGGAACATCGACGCGTTATCTTTCCCCTGACTTCAAACATCTGAACAGATGAATGCATTTCTTTCATTTGGCTCACAGAGACACAAAGGAAGGAGAGCATCATAACCGGACCAACGCGTGATTTAACTATGCATGTGTGCACGCGGACTCAATTAGAGTGAATTCATCGCAGTCCTGTGCCAGTGTATCAGTGATCAGAGAGGCCTCACTAGCCGCTGTGAGATGATCTCCCAATGACACATCGACACCAACGTCGGGTCCACATCCTCATTCAGGTCGGGTGTTCCCCGGAGCTTTGGTCTGGAACGGTCAGGAGTCATTTCCATATTTATTGTGCTGCTTCGGTCCCAGATGAATAAAATCAAAGGCGTTGCTAATGGCCTTCTACAGATTCCTTAATAAATCTCTGCTTTAATGCGCATCATTAAGTACTCGCTTGTGTGTGAGGCGGCTCAAAATGCCACTTTGTTTTCATTTACTGCCGTCATCTCTAACTCTGTCGCTGCGTCAAGTCGCACATTCCCTCCTGCCAACCCTCTCTCAGCTTTGTGGAGGCAGTCGTGGGGTTTAAACATGATGCTCTTCGTGATTAAAACCAGTGTGCCAAGCCAATTAGGAGAGGCAAAGTGCGGCTGCAGAGCCGAAGTGGGTCAGACGATGGCTACAGGTCGGGGACACATTCTCCTTTGATTGCTACCACTGCTGTGATGGTCATTAACGCAGCTCCACTAGTACATTTCCCCCCTTGATGGAAAAACAAAGTAAATGAGTGCGTTAAGAGGACAGGGAGCCTCTCTTATATCATCCAGAGTTGTGCTTCTTTTTATTCTTATACTTTCCCACCATTGAAAGATTCAAGGGTATATTATGACCCGGTTTCAGAAAGAAAAGGCGAACTGGACCATTCGTGAAGCTTATATGAATTGAACACGTTTCCGACTATCGAGCCCCAACAAAACATCGTCACTATGCTACTTTTCTGTAGCCTTGCTGGGTTGTGTACTTGTACTAGAGGTGTAATCTGGGAAGACTTGCACAACACAACTGTTCCTTGTATCCCAACAGTGGTTTAACTCTCGGCGGAAAAAGGGATCCTGCTGCGCTTATGATAATGAGAGGAACAAATTAAATAAAGCAAGCTGATCCCCCCCTCCAAAAGACGACACCTTTCACGAGTATTCATGCCCACAGCAGGTCTAGTTAATCCCTTCTTGTAAACCACCTAGAAGATTCTTTTTAGTATGAATTACTTTCAAATTGTTGTATTAGAGCTCTGTTAAAAATAATTCCCTTTTAAATAATGTTCCTGTGTGAAAGACCAGCTGAAGTTAAGAATGTCTGGTTTCTTTCTGAGGCTGACGATGTCATGAGCAAATATTAATAAAAACCCCAGAGCGCATACTCGTGACATCCCCATCGTTTTCAGCTGTGTGATGACTTTAGTGCCGTCTTCCTCTCAAAATCAAAAAAGTTACGTAACAAAACATACTCGACGTGTAGCTTGTGGCTTATGAACAATAGATCCGACTCTTTATGTGGGAGTTTGCTGGGAGAAACGGAGCCTCAGTGCTTTGGCCCTGTGTATGCAGCCGGGCTGCACACATCCGCTAGCCTGGGTTTACCCAGGCTGCCTTGCGCTGCAGAGCAGTCTGGAAACCATGGAGCACATTTGCCCCTGAGATAGGGCACCAATCACAGAGCGGGGGAGGGTGCAGCAAGACGATGACGTCAAATATTTTTCGCTAAAAACATGTCTGTGGAGTGGACATATATACCAGGGGTCCCCAAACTTCCGCGGACGTTATGCGCCCGTATCCGCGGAGGTTTGATGCGCGGAGCCGACCTCCAGCAACCCCCCCTCGGTCAGCCTGGCCCCCGCAATGGTCGCTGAACGATATCTTGTACACATAACTTTCTGACCGAGCGCCTTCTTCCGCGTAGAACTTATGCCGCACTTATGCCACAGGCGCATTTAACAGACATTCGTAGCGCCCAATAAACTGCTCTGGGCATTCATAAACCACCCCTCAAATACGGGGAAATTAACAAGTGGTTTCCAGACCCATTTGAGATCAGGGTATGACGTTAGCCAGGCTACACATCCACCAGTTCGACAAAATAAATCAAGCGACGCACGCAGTCAAAGCCTCATCCCGCGCGCTCTCTAATGCAACGCTGTAACGTTGTCCCGCGCAGCCAGTAGTGGCAAACACCGGGCTCAACGCGTTACCCTGCTTACTTGGCAACTTCTACTCCGAAGCAGTCGTGCAATGCGAGGTGTCAATCCTGCTGCTTCTTGTGCTTGTGTTCTACTGTCCAAAATGACGAAGACAGTTGGCTGTCTGAAGAAGACGGCGTTGAAGTGAAATGGGAAGCAGGGCGGCGCGTTGTTCACCCGCTGCGTGGTGTCTGAGAGTGTTTGACAGTCACACAGACGTCACCCTCGCTCTGTTCCTGTGTGCTGTCTCAAGCCCTCTCTTCCTCCTTCACCGCCGTCCTCATCTCCTTCTCCTCTCAGAATGTGCATTGTTTCAAACACACACACACACAGACACACACACACACACACAAACAGCCTCTGTGCTGCCATCTCCATGCAGCGCTTTATGGAGCAGATGAGAGGAGAGCATCATTAAGAGGGGTTTGGATAAATGGGAGTTTGGCTTTGTGAGGTCGTATTAATCCTTTTCATTTCTGCAACCTTCATTTTAGTACTGAGCTCTGGGTGAGGATACCGAGCTTGAGTCATGGCATTAAGAAAACACATTGCAGACACCCAAACCTCCTCCTCCTCCTCTTCCTTTCTCCTTCACCAGCAGCGCGGAGAGAAAAGGTTTTAGGGCAGACACAGAGCCTCATCTTCCCATTTAAATAATTCAAGAACTGGACCAAAAAAAGGAGCTGGCGAGATGTTTGTTCTGGGGTGCAGACCCAGGTAGGAGCGGAGATCCTTCTCCAGAGCCGCGGTTACCAAACTGTCTCTGTCAGGGCCCCTTTGAGGACACAGGGACACTAAAGCGGCGACCCGCAGTTAAGGAACCACTGCTCCGGAGAGGGAAGAGCACCGAGCGTTGGGGAAAGCCCTCTTCAGAGGAAGTTAATGTTAACTCAAACTTCCATCCACTTCATAATATTCGTTTCAACTCCACTCGACACTCCTCCGAGATGCCCGTACCCACTCAGCGCATCTCATGAGCATTGCCTCTGATGTGTTTAACGTGACTGAATTAAGCTTGAATTTCCATCAAGCTTATAACCGCTGCTGTTTTGTTCTCAGCCAAGAGTTGCATTGTTCAGTCTGATTGAGGTTTGGTGGGCAGCTTGCACACTAAGATTAGCTGTTGATTCAAATATTTCCCCATAAAACTCAGTGATCTCATTAAAAAGGGTGGATGATGATGATCATCCTTAGCCATCACAGTTAACAGTGATCGTAGCGGAAAGAAAATGACATGAGCACCATCCAGGGCCGGCCCGAGGCATAAGCGCACTTGTGAGCCACAAGCCGGTGCGACGAGATGGCTCACGTGCATGCATTGCCAAGTGTGAATGATAGCTCAGATATGAGGTGTCTGCTTAGGGTTTGGGTTTAGGATCTGGGTTTGATTTCTGCCTGGGACCACATTTTTTCACTTTTTGACCACGTTTCTGGCTGACCGCTGCCCCCCCAACATGCAAGGCTAAGGCCTGTTCAGTGCTGCAAGCAGCCCTAGTTTTGTATTATAACCTCACTGTATTTGTTTATAATTTTCGCTATAACATTATAGCGTGACATTTGTGCCAATAATCTTCTAGTACAGGTGACTCTGCGTGGTGGGAGGGGGGCCCCCAAATCAAATTCTGCTCAGGGCCCCCAAGAGGCTCGGGCCGGCACTGGCACGATCCTTCAAAAGGGGCGTTAGCTAAAGCCACTCTGCCTGACAGCGTTCATCTGCCCCTGCAACAGTCATCAGTACCAGCGTATATATTAACTCCTCAGCCATCAGAGGTAATTTGACCAGCTGCCTCAGAGCCGTGTCAACTCTGTGAGTGGATGGCCCACCCCGCTGCAAATAGCCGTCACCGGGGTGACACTGGAGAAACAGCTGTGTGATGGCGTGTCCTGGAACGAAGCGGCGAGCGCACAAAGTTCTGCGTTGCGTCGTGGTCTGACGAGGCCCAAAGGAGAAGCGGGAAAGATTTAAATGTTTCAGCACCACGTCAGTCGTCAACTCCATCTCGACTGTGAGAACCAACCAACATCGTGCTCGTTTTAAGACTCACATGTTAAGAAAGCATTTCATTTTTATCCCTGTATCCCTGTATTTCGTCCGTTTGAGCGTCACCCTCTTGGCTTTTAGAAGAAGTGACCTGCGAACAGCCACTTTAACAGGGTACTTTTATTTTTCTGGAAACTTGATTTTATTTTTATCCCCCACATATCATTAGAGTCAGAATACTACGATTTCAAACAAATGCTCGAACAAAGGAACTCTGTTCCCCCATCTTAACCTTGGTTCATATCTCACTTGGTTCACAAGATTTCACATGTGCCATCTCCATGTGGACCAGTGTTTGGGATTCTGTGCCACTGGGGATGGCCTTCGTGTGTGTGTGTATAAAAGCTCATGCTCGCAAGCAATAAATGGACTCTTATAACTTTGATCATTTTTCTTATTGGACAAACATTGAAACAAATCATTCTCTTCTCCCGGACGTTTGTTGAAATATTCCACAACAACGTGCAGTCAACCGGTGTGAACTGGTTTTGAGCAAACCGCCTCCTGTACCTACGCAGCAGCAATGCAACCACACTAGCATTCATTTGGACGCGTGTCTCTTTTGAGGTACACTTGCTTTAAGTTCCAACAGCTTTTCAACTTTTCCTGTATCATTTCTTTGATTACTTTGTATTTCCTCCTGCTGCCTCTAGTTTCTCCTTTGGTTGTTTCCTATTCGTCTCCTCCCCACTTCCCCTGATGCTTCTAATCCATCCCACTTCTGTCTCCTCAGTTTTTTTTATCCCTCTCTTGTTTGCCTCTATCTCTCCAGTAACACCCTCCAATCCCTCATACCATCTCCCATCTTCTTCTTCTTCTTCCTCTGCGGTTTCTCCCACCAGCTGTTAGAAGTGGCAGCAGGTCACATCAGCCCGGCGGCGAGCTGTGCTGTTTGAGGCTCTACCGAGCCAATCCAACGGCTCCGTTTGGCTCACCTGACGGTGCCGCAGTCTTTACAGCAACCCCTGTCATCCTCCTCCTCCACGATCCCACAACAATCAAACTCCACACCAGTCGCCTAATTGTGAAACTGGAAGCCCCGAAGCTCGTCCAGCAGAGCTTCACCCGCAGATTTAACAGGAGCATCGGTACAAGCAGCTGCTAATCTCACTGGGAGCCATGGGAGTCATGGGAGATGAGACCTGCTCATCACACATCAGACAGACAGGGAGAGCAACGTGGATATCAACAAGGTGCTTTACAACGAGGGGAAATAGCAAACAGGGTGAATAGGATGGGACGTAAGGGACCTGAGATAGAGCAACAGTATGCTGCGAGTATCCATGTGTCTACTGTACACACATACTGTACATAGTATACATCAATGAACAGCCTTCTCATCTACTCTGTTCTCATCTCATCCAGTTTGAGCCTGTTGCCATGCTCGTTGCTATGCTTTCTGCAAAGAGCTTCTTTTGGAGTCTGCTCTCAAGGGGTAAAACAAGGTTTTGTTAGTATTGGGTTGTTTTCACCTGACATTTGAGTATTTGCAATAATACTTGTGCCTACTGATAGCCTGAACAGTTCAATGGTAATATTCTGAAAAGTGATTGGATGCATACTAGCAGTGATGTCGGTGTTCCTGTATGATCCATAAGTAGAGCATTCAATCACGTTTTCTTGATTGCAGTGTCATTTGAAGTGCACACCTTGTGTCTCTCTGATATGTCAATAGACGTGTCACAAACCCAAGGTACGGTACTTTAAATGTGTGCTTCACAGCTGGAGCGCATGTTTTTTATTTGTGTTATAATATCAGTGCGCTGCATTATTCCAACATGTGAGACATTATATTCAATCATGTAGTGGTATCACCCAACTCCATCATCATATTTGACATTTGTAACCCATTATGAGACCCTTTTTACTGCATTTGGACGTATGCAGTACAGGCACTTAACCAGTCACTAAATGGCCATCGAGCGCCTCAGTAAAGCACTCCATGCATCTCTCTGCCGCTCTGACTTTAGTGTCAGCGAACGAGGGCGACGGCAGAGACGAGGACGGGGACGAGACGCTGGGAGGGCTGTTTTGGGACAGGTGGATGGATTAGATCCAGTGCAGATGACTGATTCGCCAACCGATACACGGATGTCATCTTCAGCGGCCTCCGCGGGTGACAAATCACAGACGGGACTTTGGGGCGAAGGAGGTGATGACGGAGCGGCGCTCGGGGGGGGGGGGTTACGGGCAAACAAGGGGAAGCGACATGAGTGAAAGTGTCGAAGGGAAAGCCGGCTCGATGAACGACGTGGAGGGATGTGCTACACAGACTCAACGTGCGTCCATGGAAGGGAAAGGAACAGACCGAGAGAGGAGGGGCGAGGACGATACGCTCAGTAAGCCGTGATAACTGGCCCAATGAGAAGGAACGACTCCCTGCAGCCTGTGAACATGACAAACACACGCTGGCTCGTGTGTCCGTAGCAGGTGTTTGCATGTTCAGTTGTCATGTTGTATGTGTCAGGTGTGTGCGGTTTTTTTGTACAAACTGACAATGCATTTATGCTAAAAATGAAAGCACGCACTGACCTCACCGTCTGGAGCCCGAGGCACAGCTCGACGCTTTGTGAGCATCGCAAAATGCAACAGGTTTGAGCCGCGCGCGCACGCACAGCAGCGCGCACGCACAGCAGCGGGCACACACGCACCCAACCCTTGTTTCCATGGAAACAGGGCCCTCAAAAAGGCTCACGAAGGATGCAAAAAAAAAAAATGTGCTATGGGGGTTCTGACTAACTGAATAGCTGTATTAGAAAATAAAAAGGTAAGCAGGTTTTTATGGTTATTATTTTTCTTTCCTGAATAAGTTTGCTGGTGTGCGATGGCTTTGTTCCATCCCTGCGATTGCCTTTTCAGCTTCATCAGTGCACCGAGCATCGCTCGGTATGCAGCGTGGCGGCTTGGCCCACTTTGTTCGCTCGAGCGGCATGTAACACACAACTTGACAAAAGACGTTAAAATAGATGTCTAATCCTCGACTAATTCTAACCAAATCCTTTTGTTCGTGTCCTGTCATATCGTATGCACGGAGAGAGGCATGTTCACACACACACAGAGGTATCTCATTCCAGGCTTTCAGACGGACCATTGTTATCCTGAGAGCCCCCCCACCACCGGCCAAACCCCCCACGTACACCAATCATCCGCCTCTAATGCTGCCGCCCACCATCCAGCCCACACCACCGCACACGTACTCTCATGAAAGGGTTCCTGACAGGGTGGAAAGTCTCCAAAGCAACATTTAGATATGAAAGTCTTAATGCTGAAACTCAGACTAATGGACAGTGATCAACAGTTCAATGAATGGGGGGGGGGGGGAGGGGGTTGACACAGATGCACACGTGGCCCGCGAGCCTTGTCTCCTCTGCAGCCGAGCGTCACGCTCCACTACTTGACACTTGCCAGGGCCGCGTCTGGGTCACGCGCCAGCCGGATTCTCACTCAGCCTCGACCCCTTTTCAAAAGAGAGGGCACCGCTGGGAAATTGGAATTCCAGCCTCGATTAGAGACCCCACCCCCCCACCCTCACCCCCTCCCCAGCCGAGCCCATAGGCGCGCGTCACTGATTCGCCCCGCATGGAGTCGGGCCTGTAATTAACACACACCATTGACCCTCAGCGCAGGCACAAGAAGGTGGGGATTCATTTCACCCACCGGAGCAGGAATACAGTGTATGCAAGGAAATTGGGGTCTTTTGTGTTTGAGACGTTAACGAGACGCCGTTCGGGTCCGACGGCTTCCACAGCTGCTGCAGAAAATGGAACTGAAAGCTAAAGCTCCATATTGTCTCAAGCGCAAGTCATAAAAAGCCGTGTTATTCCAAATTGTAAAACGATCCCTGACAGCTCAATGTTTGCAATCTCCATCAACTCGCAGGAAAATGCTGAAACTTTTAAAGAACATTCCTTTATGGTTTTGACGACATCTCTGCAGACAGTATGTTTGCATCTCCATAAGACCCCATTGCATCAATCTGCTGTCACTTGGGTCCACTTGTCCATTGTCTTGCCTCGGCCTTCGGACGTGCACGGCGTGAGGGGAGCAGACAGATAGATTTAGTCTGCTTACTGAATCCATTTGTCTCTGGAGTCCCGCTAATGAAAGAGCTATTAGGGCGAGAACACATTAGGCCCAGCACACGCGTGTTTGTGTGCGTTGTGTGTATCTGGCAGTGTGCAACCGAAAGAGAGACGCAGCGGGAGTTACGATGGGTCACCTCTCCTGTTTGCCACTAAAGGGCAACAGTGTTCTGAATTTGAGTCCCTTCTGCTGTTGGGCTCTTCCAGGTGCTGTTAGGAGTGATGAGCGCCTCACTCACACACTCGCAGTGACTCATCTTCTCAGGTGGGCCAGAGACGCCAGGGTTAGGTTTGTTTGTGGACCTGCACTAATTACGTTGATTAGACGTCGTAGTATGAGCCGTTTACTGCAGTGAGAAGAGACAGAAGAGCCCAGCTGCATTCCTGTCGCTTCAGATGAAGCTTGCCGTTTCATTTACGCTGTCAGTTAACAGATGAACTGAGATTCCCTCGTTGAAAAAAAAAACAGGCTCCTCTGGAACCTCCACCTGCAGTCCTCTGACTCTCCTCCGTCCTGCTCCTCCCTCCACCAAAGCAGCTGCTTCAATAAACAAACCATTGGTGTTTGTTTTAATTAGTGTGTCTCCTCCTGATGGAATAGCGTGTGACTCAAGTGATTGTTTCCTGCTGTTTGGGGCGGGGTACAGGCTTCATCACACGCAGGGCAGGAATCCCGTCACTGTTGCAATTTCACACGGATGATGTTGTGTTGAATAATTTCAGTTAAAAGGAAAGATTGGTTTCTGTGGTCCCAAACAAGTTTGTTTAACATTTGGGGAAAGGACCTGGTACCAGAGATATGGAATACAAGAGGTCACTATCTGGCCTCTTTGTGGGCCAGACGTTCCCGACGTTCACCCCCCCTCCTCCTCCCCCCCCTCTCCATGGGCATTAGATTGAATTCATTGACTTCACTTTTCATATGTTCTCGCGGCTGCCTGGTCTGAAGGCAACAAAATCCAGCATTTGTTAATGCAGCCGTAAGAGTTTGGACTTTTATCCAAAGCATCTTCAGGTCACACAGTATTATTTGTTTATTTATTTGTTTTTTATTCCAAATATTTCTCTCAGGCTGAAAAGTTGGAGGAAAAGTTGCTGTATCAATAAAAGCAGAATGCAATAAAGTGCAATAAAAACAGACCACATAGACTTTCTGACTTCCTTTATCATCGTCGGACTAAAACCAATTAATTCGCTCTTTTTCATGGGGTCTTAAAATACCATGCAAAGTGGGCTTTATTGAGCCCCACCCCTCCTCCAAATAAAGAAAATCACACAAAAGGTTACCAAACTTCCTTATGCCCCAAAAACTGCAGAAGCGTTGAAACTGAAAACACATGAGATGACATCCTCACCGATTCATCCATCACGGCTGTATACAATCTCCTCGGTTCCTCCACTCCTCTTCTCTCCCAAAAAATGCATCATCAAGGCCTGAGTCAATGTGAGCCTGTGAGAAATTAAATTCCCCTAATTAGGCCAGCACATTTGCCTGCTTTATCCCTCTGCCTCCCAAACCTCCCCTCATCCAGACAAATCTCTAATTAATCGGCGCATGCCGCTGTTCACTACACTTCAGAGGCCCGGGCCTCGATGGATGGTGCAGGGATTCTCATGCTTCTACACTCTAGAAATAGGATTCTAAAAAAGGCTATTATAATCACAGCTCTCCTATCATATATATATAAATATGTGTGTGTCTGTGTGTGTGTCTGTGTGTGTATGTTCTCTTAGGGGTTATTCAGCGCTCACATGAAAGGGAAACTGTTCCAGGCTCTAACCGAGGATGATGTACTTAATTTAAGGAAGACTTCAACATGTTGTATGAACTCTGCTCCGCTGTCTGTGCAGAGTAACGGCCGTGCAGCAGACTTTGAATGTGTGTGTGTGTGTGTGTGTGTGTGTGTGTGTGTGTGTGTGTGTGTGTGTGTGTGTGTGTGTCTGAAAACACTATGGACAAGCGGCACAACAGGAACTACAAGGCACAAACAAAGGATTTCTGCAGATTTCTTCAGCTAATTAAGGAACATAGTTGCCGTTCCAGCCGACTGAAATTTGCCAACAACTATGGCATCAGTGTCTCACTGTGCTTCTCATAATAAAACAATAAGAAAAGAAGAATCTCAGCTTACGAGTGAGACTTTTCAGGATATTCAAATATGTTTATTGCACCCTTGTTTTAGCGCATTCAGCCCAATTTTAGCCCATTTCTAGTGAGCTTTTGTGGAAATATACACCGTCAAATGTTTGGATATCATATTGTGACTGACAAACAAAGGGTCTTTCTCGAAGTGCAAACCAACGACAGGTTTCTACATCCAAAAGAGTAAAAAGATTACATCGCATTGAACTATTATGACCTCGATTAAAAACGTTGTGAGAAAAACCTCTGAAACTGATCTTCTGGGAATACAAATGTCTCACCGCCATGTCAAATTCCTTGTTTTGGCAATAAATGGCCCTGATTCCTGATCATACAGTAGGTGTGATGCATATGAATCACGCTCGCCCCTCCCATACGATCACCTGCTGTTTACCGCAGCAATAGAGGATCCATCTCAGCTGCAGACGCACTCTGGCTTCTGGGTAACGACTGCCGCCGTGCGGGTCGACCCTCGAGTAGATAGATCTACGTCTGTAGTCTGTGTCGATGAGTGTGTGTACTTTAAAAGTGTGTCCGTGCTTGGGGAGTCTAACTCCTGCTCATTTATATGGAGCAGATGCATTGCTTTTATAATGCCCCCCCTCTACACATTAATTTCACAGAACAGTTTCCTTCGGCTGTGGGGTCGCCACATCTGTCAGAAGTTAATGCAATTCCACTGAGTGTGGGTGGAAAGAATGCAACAAAATGCATCTGCACAACACAACAACTACAGCTGGGAAACGGAAAGGGCTGCAGGACGTCCCGAAGCTGAAGCGTCATGCAGCTTCTAGCCACAAGCAGGATCATCAAATGTTATTTCATCTCATTTTATTGTGTGGACACAGTGGATGAACATACACTCGGGTTTAACGCCCCAATACCTTCAAAGAGAGCGTGGATAACATCAGTGTTTCCATAGTAATGTGCAGAGGAACGAGAGGGCCTGGTTGCCAAGGGGTTTGAGACATATATTGAGTTAAAAGCTCCCTAAATACACTGTCTACACCCTCGGCGCCCTCCTGGGACGTACAGGGAGGATCACAGTCTCACAAACTAACACACACACGCAGACAGAGAGGGAGCTGACTTAAGACACCAGGCAGCATGCAGGCTGCATCAGTCAGCCAGCATCAGTCACCAGGGAAATACAGTGTAATTATAGATTTCCAAAAGTATCCACATCTGAATCCCTTTATAGTGAGGCTTTACTTGTTCTGCTTACACCTGCATGTCATGTTGACAGACTATCTGGAAAGAGAGGTAGCAGTTATTTAAAAAAAAAAAAAGCAGCAACTCAATAAATCAGAGTTCTTTTTTTAACCTTTATTTAATTAAGTTGCTAAACAAATTGCTTCGGGAAATGATTTTGGGTTCTAGCCAGTAAAGATTCTTTATCTTTTAATTCAATAATGACGCATTTGAAATGTCCTTTGTAGGGCAGACTATTACTTTAAATGATAACAATACTTTATATGAAAATGTCACATTACAAATAACAGTTAGAGCTAATAAATGTGTAAGTAGACCGAGTCTACTCCTTTGGGTGTGTGTCTGGTTGAATAAACCCTGATTCAAAGCCTACTTGCTGGTTTCTTATGTCGGGTCATCAGGGATCGCTGGCAGACGGCCCTTTCTTCATTATTTTAAGCGCTCTGTCCAACGCTGTCACTTCGCTCAAGGTTTCCCCCCCACTGATGCGTCTTCGTGGGCCAACAGCCCACAGTGACTTCGTGGAGGCCACAGGTCACTGATCCGCCCTCATCCTCCCGATTTCACTCGGCCAATCCGAACACAGGCCTTTTTCCTGAGAGCTGCTCACCGGTCTGGAAACGCTGTGTAGGATGAAGAAAAAAAAAAATTTAAAAAAATAACAACTACCGGCCGACAGCCACGCTAGCGCCTCTGGCAACATGGACACGCTCACAACGCGTTTTTGTTTGCATGCCCACATGCAGCTTACTGCTGCGGCTTACGGGACGAGCTCAGTTAGTCCAATGAGGATCCGCTTCACTGCGGTCAAGAGCGAGACTTCAGGGGCCAGGAAGGATTTGCTGTTGTTGCCTCCGTGGTCCACGGGGACAGTTGAGGGAGAACGGTGTCTGAACCAACAAGAGACGGATAACCAATAAAAGATAATGAAGAGCTCTTCCGGTAAACAGAGCTCCTTTCAACCACTGACAGGGATTTATGCAATGTTACCTTAATGAGGCGGCCACATTTAAAACTACAAAAGCATCCAAAAGGCATTCATGACACTGGATAAACAAATGGGAATGATACAAACAATTACTGTTGGAAGTGTAAAGGTTAGCAGTGAGTCATCACAAATAATTAAGAGTGGTTGCATAAACCTGTGGTGAATCTCCCAAAGACGTGTTTATTGGGACACATCAGTAATATCCACACGATCATTTGGGCAGCGCCAGCGCTTCAGATTGTTCCCGGTCACTGCAAGACAAGGCTGGATTTCTGCAGCGGTTGTTCCATTTATCTGCTCTAATCTCCAGCACCATGTTGGAGCGGAGGACGTCTCGTTCCAGATCAGACAACGAGGAGACCCCCTCTGCCCCGGGACACATGTAATTACTCCCACAACAAGATGCACAGGAGAGCGGGGGGAGAAGAAGCTGCCGGGGTCCGTGGGGGGGAAAATAGCCCCCCCCCCCCCCCCCCCCCCTTTCATCGCTCTCCCCCGCTTTCACTTCCACTTTATCCCTCTCTCTCTATTACACACACATAAATAATGCACCATAACAACACAAGTTGCAACAGCTTCACATGCTTCATACAGACACAACTAGCTGATTGCCGCACAACAACAGCAGCAGCAGCGCCGGGGGGATAGCCGGGGGTTTGTGTAGCGCTGCGGTTCATGGAGAGAGTCTTATGTAATCTGAGAGCCAGGAAAAACATGACAAGGCGAAGAGTCACAGCTGGAACGGCTGTAAAGGTACAGCCTTTACAGCCAAGGGATCCTTGACTCGGTGTTTATTATGGGCCGATGCTACTCAGCTGCTTAACCAATGAGGGCGAGTGACGCCGGCCAGGATGAAGAAAGGTCTATTCTTAAAACCAACAATCAGGGCGGCAAACAGACCCGTCTTTGCTACGTTCGTGCCTGTGTTCTGGACTCCTTCTAGAAAGTAACACCTAAGCATTAAGTAACACCGTGTCCTTTGCATATGCTGCGTCTGAATAAACCTGTTTGGCCCCTTTGGTCCCTTTATGTCCCAGCTCTAGAAATTGCTGCGATTGAGTTTATCGTGACATGTCCCCTTTAAGATAGGTGAGAGATCGGGGATATAAATTGACACAGTTTTGATGTATTGAAAAGGATGCTGGCTGTACCGTTGCCTGTCCGTGTGAAAATACCACCTGCCTATGCAAAAAAAGAAACGTTCACAAGCCTTTTAAAAATGGAACAGAAGAGGCAATAGTCAACTGCGAACGCGCTCTATTGATGTAACACGGTTAGAAAATGTGCGGATAAGTCGTGAAAACGAGCACAATCAGCCCGGCCGACCTGAGATGGTGTGATTTTGCACTTCTTAGAAATAGCAGCAGTTGTCTCTGTTGCTGAAAAATAAAGGTAATTAGCACATGCAACAGAATGGTACTCTCACACACACACACACACACACACACACACACGCACAAGGATGTTTGTGCAAATGAACAAACAATAAAATTCTCACCCTGTCACCCAAATAAAAAACAACAACAGAGAAGTATGTGCCCTAACACGCACATAAACACACAGACACACACACACACTCCACGATGCACCTTCTTCTTTGGAAGAAGGTGCACTTGCACACGTGAGGGAAGCCTTGTGTAGGCGGCGAGGGGATCTACAGCACCAGCAGTGCGATATTTAACAGCTTATCATGTCGTCTCTCCCGGCACTAAATCACAAGACTTCACATGACTCAGTAGTTTGCAAACTTCTGCCATCAGTCCTCCCCAAAGGGAGGGAGGGATGGAGGGAGGGAGGGAGGGAGGCGGGGAGAGTGTCCGTGTGAAGCCGTTTCAATCTTTTATTTTGTAAGCTTTAATAGTGTAGATTTCAAAAGCCAAATGTTACGCTGGACTGATTATCTAGAAATGAATGTTCTCCGTTTCGTGCTGCAAACTGCAGGCATCAAACGAGAGGATCGTCAGCTCAACGCGGGACTAATTTGGTCGAATAAGAACATTGACGGTTAGTTTGAATGTTCGGCTCCTCCGTTTTATTTGTGCCGTTTTCCCACAGACGACTCGTTACAGCAGAGAAAACCACGGCCCGTCGCTGATGGCGTTCACAATGACTCGGTTCTACGTTCTTCTCCAAGTGCCCCAGTTAGCCAAATAGTTCCATATTGCATGTTAATCCTAATCTGGTTCACACTAGAGAACAAAAGGGGGGGAATGGAGGACGTACGGTTGTATTTATCACAGGCAATAGATCTTATTAAAACGCACAGTACACATTCTATCACGTCCTATTTGTCTATGTGGGTTGAGAACGGGGATTTGGGGTCCATAAAAACATTCGGACGAGAACATTCTTATAAATTTTGCATTGGATTCATCTCAGTTGGATACATGAGTGGCTTCAAGTTTCACGAATAAAAAAAGGTTCAGAGCCCTTTGTTATCGGACTACATTGCCATTTTGTTTCAAATAATTATTTTCTTCTCCTTTAGAATCGGTGAACATGTGTGAAATGTGCACCTGGACCGGCTCTCAGCATGGACTAAACCTGCACTCTGACCCTGCAATCAAGAAGCCAACGAGCCGTTTGAGAAATTCATTCGTAGAGGTTTGACGCCTCAGCTTCCAAAACGGCATAACGAGATCTCATCCCTGGTTGGTTTTTTTCTTCCAATCTTTTTTAATTTCAGACACATATTAAAACTTTCACTCGAGTCCCTTATCATTTTCTCACCCTCAGGGTCAACGTATTCCAGATTCTGTTCCCGCTTTCACTCTGGGCTGCAGACGTGCATCAACCCGCCACGTTGAGCCTTGAGGAGCGGCTCAGGGAAGGCCTTCTCTTAATATTCCATGTCGGAGAGGTAAAAACACCATTCGACATTCATGAGAAGCACCTGCTTGACCGTCCAATGTGTCCCCTTCTGTCTGTTCTGTGTGCGAGTGTCTTTGACACACCAGATGGTATCAACCTTCATGTTTCCCGTCACCGGCCTCATCTTTCAACGCCGCTATCGCTCCCCTTCGTCACATGAAGGAACCTCCTTCGTCGCCGCGGAGAACAAATGAGCCTGACCGTCGTCCCAGGCACATGAGACGGATCCACCGCGGCGCATCAGGCTTTCATATCGGTCTCCTCTGTACGCTTCCCACTTCCCTTTCTGAAGAGGAGGGAGGCTTCTCTCCCTGTCCACTCTCGCCCGTCTTTTGTCTCAATCCTGTAATTTCCCTCTTTGTCTCGATCCCCTGCAATTTCCTCTCTTTTTTTCCTCCCTTCCAGCGCCGCTCAATTGTCATTTTCCTTCCGCCTTCTCTGAGCCCACCGACAGGGATCACTGTCCGGGGTCGGCAGGTCGCCTCAGCGCTGAATGCTCAAAAGAAGCTTGGACGAGTTGAGACCAGGCAGACGGACACTGAGGCAGCGGAGGCCCAAGAACTTCGGTTTGATTTCTTTCTCTCGGCTCTGTACGGCCGGTGCCACTACGTCAGGGTCATCAAAGATCCTCTCTCCCGCACCATTACACCCGTCCCTCACTTTTATTACGGGTCATCAGTTTGGCCTGTAAAACATCACTTCCTGTGATTAAGTGTCCCATTACAATCCCATTTTGCTCCCCACGCCTCCCTTCCTCTGACCGGAGAGGGAGTTTTGAATATGTGGTTCTGATGAGTCTCGGCCTCAGATATTGGAGTAAAATGGTCCAAGACACCTCCAGGAGGTACCTCAGTTATTTTGCATCACCTTAAATAACTGGTTCTTTACGTTGTTCTTGTGCAACCTCAGGAACAACCTAGTTTACTGACTAGTTTCAAAATGTCCGTTTCATTTTTTGTCATTAATGATCTATAAGGTGTTTAAACACACTGGTGTCTGAAAAGAAAGAGTGTGTGTTTTTACTGCTCCATAACTCAGTAACATCAGGTCATAGATTCACTGTCACACCTGCTGTAACAGTCCTATTCACACATCTGGCGTCCCCAGACCTGCAGTGAGGCGTGTTTCCTATGTGACCCTTGAGCGAACCGTAAAGAGAAGCACAAATTGTAAATGAAATTCAGCGAGTGCTTTAGTTATCACTGCATGACGGCATCTGAACTCTTGGAGAAAATGTGAGATGTGTCAGACTTTTCACACATCTAATTAGGTTCAGATGGTACTCTGGCTCAGAGCAACGCGAGTGGGATCAGCGAGGGGGGGGGGGGGGGGGGGGGCAACTGTTATTGAGGGTTAATCTGGCTCCTCTTGTCCAGGAGGGTTTTCTTCAAACATTCCCAAACAGCTAGCAGTGTTCATTTCGGTAAAGTATACTATAAAGATATTGTTGCATAGATCGATACAAGCAGGACCGTAGCGTTTGGTTTAAATACCTGCGTTTGTAACGATGTATCCGTGCACCTTGATTCGAGGCACATGGGCGGTTTGTGGACGGCACAATGGCTTTGTTTCATTCTGGCTCGAGCCTTCGGGTCAAAGGGCACAAACAACTGTTGCGTCTCCAAGAAACCAAACAGTGTCCAAGATCCCCAACCGATCCCAGCAAAGGGGGGGAGCGGATGCAGAGTTGAACCCAGCAAACGCTATCAACGCACAGGGAACCTGAGGGAACTAAGTGGACTGTTTTTGCTTTCATGACGGATCACAGCTTCTTGTTGATCTTCACCGTTATCTCGCAGGTGAGCATCACATGCTCTCATCCGGGACCCGCCGTGGTGCGAATCAGCACATCCGCTATCGATGAGTCGATCTTCCATCCCGTGTGCTGCCTTAATGCTGACGCACGTCCTCGTCAGCTCAGGGATGAATCACACTGTAACGCTGCTCATGAATTCACAGCCCATTATTTAACATAATCCATAATCCAACTTAATTTGGGATTTAACTCTGAAACAACAGAAACAAACCCTCTGTAGAGACCCCGAGGTGATCCATCTACATGTTCCACCCCCCTGCTCCCTGCAAGCAGGCGTCATGTTCAACATAACGGGCGGGAGACAAAGAGTTGGGAGGAAAAGTCCTCCAAACGGCTGCCACTCGCTGAGTAGGTATTAAACACAGGTAGCCAGTGAGTAAACACAACGTGCTAAACAGGTTGGGTCTCCGAGGGGGAGATGGAGAGAAAGAGAGGATGAGGGGGGGGGTGGGGGGGGGAGGAGCAGTGAGAGTAGGAAGGTAGAGAAGAAAAGCAGACGAGTGTAACAGAAGAAGGAAACGAAGGGACAGGTGATAGGGCCCGGAGGGTGCCTATTATGCTTTTTTTCCATAGTTTTGTATTAATCTAATCACAGTCAATCACTAATATAACAGATGGGAAACAGGATACGGATCAATCAAGGTATCTGTGGACTCCTCTGTTTTGATCCTCGTGGACTCGGACAAGTCACCGGTTTTCAATAGAAAGGTCACACACCGATTCCCTGAGTGACTCACAGTAAATTGCATTATATGACATATGACCTCGTCACCTGGCTGGAGATTGTGTGAAGCCCCGCCCTCGTATGTTCCACCCTGTTCTTATCTTTGTGTGAAGATTGAATAAAAGACTGGTGCAAGGCGAGTTCGTTGGAATGCAGACACTGCATGTGTGGCAGGGCTCCCCTTTGCAAAGGTATACGACTCGTCTGTGGTTTGTTCTCGCCGCCTTAAGGTAACAGAATTACCCCTACGTAGGGTAACAGAAATACCTATCAACAGGAAGGAAGGGAGAATAAACATCCAGGCCCGTGTTCCCAGAGAGGAAACAGACAGCGAGAGATTGAGAAGGTGTCGTGTGGCGAGCACATTAGCATTTCAGCCTCTGCGGGGAAATACGGCGAAGCGTCCATTCAGCTCCTGCCAGCACGGAGAACAGGTGCGAGCGACAGAGACGTCGGGCTCATTGGCTTCGGTTAACGGACACGTTGGTCTGGATGCAGGTCGCAGCACATATTCTTGCGACTCCGACATGCTGCGTTGTTCCAAAACGACTCACACCGCACTGCAAAAACAATGACAAAATGAAGGGGAAACATGGCCACGCTTTTATTTTCAAAGGATCAAATTAGCAAGACAAAAGACACCAAAGAAGATCAAAGAATTGAAGTTGAACACGACTGATTGGATGCGTCTATTCGGCTGGAAGCGGGAGGATGAATCAATAACGCGACAACAGAGCCTGAATGAGACCGACGAGCTCTGAACAAACACAAAGGTCCACTTCAGCAGCATTAAATCAGGCGCACAAAAAGCAAGAAAATCCACATTCTGATGACGTCGAATCAGACCGTACTTACTAGTCAATGCGCACACTTTGTTATCAACAGCGTGAGCTTGTGTGCTGCGTGAAAACAGCTTGTTGGCAGATTACGGGAGGCCATCATGAAATCTTTTCCCTGATCGAGGCGGTTCTTGCCAGAGACTGCGGTGCTACGGTGTAAGCTGTTTACGCTCCACACATCGTATACCAGCTGCTTTTTTTTAATTTATCAGCAAACTGGGGAAATAAAAAGTATCCTTAATGAATAAGCAAAACGCCCCGGCAATCAAAAGCAGCACACGCCAAAGTTCCTGTAAGCACTGACGCAGGCGTTTCGGCCCGACGCAGCTCAGCACAGCGGCTCTATCTCCGAGGGACATCTGCTGTCGGCCTCCTCGTGAGCTTAAATATAAAGCCCGTGCTAATCTGGGTTTCTATTAGGACGCTCCTTCCTACGGGGCGCCTGGGACCTCGGCCTTGTTCTTTATCATCATAATGAACACGCGCCCTGACGCCAGGCGGGTATTGTGCGTTGCAGAGATTGGAGCGCTGCTTATGCAGTGACCTCGGTTAAACCAGGGTCTCTGTCTCCTCCGTGTTCCCCACACTGAGGCAAGAGCTTGGTAATTGCATGAAGTCCTGTAACAATGCACAAAGAGGGGGCCATATCTTTGAGGTTTGGCAGGAGAGTGGGACGAGGAAAGAAATATAATCGACATGGAGGAGGAGGAATTAAATGCATTCATACATTCAGTCGCACAGAAACTACATCCGCTATTGGACTGAATTTCATTCAGGGTAAAAAGATTCCTTTCATTCCTTGAAAAGATTTATGAATTAACAATAATAAAACGTAATCGGCTCAAGCTGCCGCGCCAAAACCTTTTTGGGCTTTTCACCAAAACATCTCTCAGAAGGTCTTCAGCACCGTACCCGACTAACGAATGACTATCCATCCATCCATCTTTCAAAAATGATTCGAAAAAGGTCTGTTTGATACACGTCCAGTGTGCATCGAGCACGTGGAGGACATGGACCGGATGTAGAATCAAGCACGGCAGTCTGTAAATATAGGACAAGCAGTGCAGAGATTACGCCTCAGTCAGCGCGATAGATGCACGCAAACTGCAACGACGGCAATAACTTTAATCTTAACTGCACTATATTTACTGTATGGTTTTAGTTGAATCAGGACATCTCCATCTGAGGGGGGGGGGAGCATTGCCTCAAAGGATCAACGTGAAATAGCTTAGTGGAGCGTTCTCAAATCTCTCCCAACTCGTTTGCAGTGAATGAGGCGTGAGTCAGCGTTAGAGGTTACACGTGTGAGCTGTTGGTCCTGTGCTCACCTGTAGTGTTCAGTGCACGCCTGGCTTCTCCTGTGTTGCCGGTTCGGGATTGATTTCATGGGGGCAACAAAAACATAAATCAAACAAATCCCTGTAGCACCACCGCCGCCCTCCTGGTCAGACTGAGATGTGACGTCTGCTCTGACCCTTCGATCTCCTTTCACACGGCAAATCTACCAAAGTACAAGACTCACGTCAAGCTTCCCATAATAAAACACATTTCTTAACAACATTCTTAGTTTCATTTTTTTCCCCAAAAAATATTAGACCAAATATAAGGACCAAAACGGCCTTGAATGGATGGAATAACAGCGCAGACACTGCTTAGTGGAGCGGCGAGGGCCACAGATGGAACTCACGGCAACTACAGAGCATGTGCACAATACAACGTCCCCGACACACAAACACGTGCACGCTGCAGCAGACGCATGCAGAGATAGGAGCAGGTGCACTGCCACGCACTCACACAGAAATACACTACTTGTTGCAGCAGAATTGTGCCGTGACCTTTTGCTGGAATTGTATCGCCTCGTCCTGTGCAAACTGCACTTTATCGTCCAGCTCGTCTTTGGTGAGACACTGATGGATTAAGGAAAGGAGGGTTTCGCCCGATAGTCGAACCAAGCGTTGAAGAGGAACATTGCGGTCTGGGAAGGAGTCTTTGAAAAGAATGCTGGCGTTTGTGATCATATCAGGACGTGAGCTGCTCGTAACGGTGCATTCTCAACAGCACAATAGATGCGTTTAGCATTTAAGGCTTCAAACTCAAATGTTTTCTATTCAAACCAAAGTTCAAATCAGTGCTACTCAACAAACACATTGAGTTTTAAACAGTATTTCAAATTCTGAATTGTTGACACGTAGCTAGATATTGGCAGTGCCTTTCCTTTGAGACGAAGAATGGCAACTGTATTTCATACAAGCAGCTTTGCACAACCTTAACGTAGGTTATAAACACTGCTCCGAATAGTGAAGAGTTGTCCAAACCTCTGGCCAAACTGTGTCCATCTCGTGGCGATGCGAGTGATGTGGCCGCCAGGACGAAGAGGTATGTGGTACAAAAAAAGGCAAGATCTGTAGCTCTGCTGCATCCGTCTTGATCCCTTTAAGACTTGTGCACAGACTGTGTGACTGAGTGTAATAGAGAAACGCTTGATGGCTGCAGTACTATATGTACAATATGGATACAAGAGCAGCTCAAGTTACACCCACCTGAGGCGCTACAGTACTACACCCGAAACATCACCGATTCAGTGCTTTTACTGTATCACAGCAGAGAATTGTCTTTAATAAAAAGAATGTCACAGATTACATGTTCTTGACAGGATGCAACAGCGGTGAAACTTTTTCTCCAATCGAAAAGAAAGACAATCTTTGAAAGGTATTTATATGCTGTGTGGACTTTCCCATGCTGACGTTTCATCGCCGTGGGTCCGACCGGCTCGTCCCCTGAGGAACGTCCCCCCCGTGAGGAACGTCCCCCCGCACCGCACCGTGTTCCCCTGTGAGGGTCACGCTCTCTGTGAGAATAACCACTTTGTTAACAGTCGCAGGCGACGCCCCTCGTAGAGGACGGCGTGCCGCCGACCGTCTGATCGGCCCCCGTTTATACCAAGTCTCTGACTGCTCTTGGGGGAGACATACATATGCATGAGCTTCTGTTTTACACACACGCGACGCTCAGCAGCCCTTTTCCAAGCAGCTTTTCTTCAAGTGTTTAGTCTCGTTAAAGCATTTATTCGCCAAATAACCCCCCTCATTAAATCCAGCTAAGACACATTAGTTAAACATTCTTTAAGCATTTCAAAGTCAATGTCTGTATAGGCAGCCGACCTTTATCTATGTGATCCAGAGTACTAGACGTAGTGGGGATGAGGGTATACAAAAGCACAGCTTATCCATCATGGTTGCCCCCATTTTCTGCTCAAAACTATTTGACAAATGATTGTATACATCACAGCAGGCGTCAGCTTGGAGAAAGAAACTTTTGAGAGAAAACCATCATCCCCGTCATTCAGAAAATATGCTAGATGAAAATAACCACCTGAAGAATACATCTACGCACAAATTAATTGCAGGAAAATCACCCTCGGTGTGGAAAAGCCTTTACATTAAATATTGGCTGGAATTTTGCTTACTTCGGAAAGGTCCAATTCCAGTTTTAACTTTTGAGGACATTTCTTTTTCTTAGTTGAAAGGGAGATAAGTAAATTGTAACATCTCAGACGTTCGGGGAACCAGGTTGCAGTTCAGTTTTTCAAATGAAGGAGGGGATGAACCTTAAGATCCCCCATTATGTGTCATTTAAAAGATGCTTTTGATAACCACTGGATCCCCGATGACATTAAGACCTGTTTTTCTGCAGATTATCCATTAGCCTCAATAATATAATGGAACAGAAGTAGAGTACTTCATTGCCTTATGCCCCTCGCCGGAGACAGTGAATCATATCGTCCCTGCAGATGTAATGGCACTATAATACTGACACACAAGCTGAAAAGCATAATTAGTTTCCCAACATAATACTTAAATCCACACATCCACCTCCTGGCAAGCAGCTACTAAGCACTGAACACCTTCACTACCAGAAGAATAACACCTCTCCATCGCCTCATTGCGTTTTAGAACACAGGGGGCCGTCTGGCCTCGTTCCTGTGCACAGAACAGAGTCTCTCTGTGTCCTTTTCTCAGCCACATTTGAAGGTCCGTTAGACAGCGCCAATGTTTCTACACAGGAACATGGGGAGAGCTCTGGAGTTAAAGGTCGCCACTCTGGGGTTCAGGTCTGGTTTCCTGGTTGCGGCTGCGGCCCAGTCTTGGGAAGCGGGAGGAGGTTTTGGACCGCGGCGTCTTGGTTCCACCGTCGTTGGCCTGGGGCGAGTCTCTGGATGAAACGGAAAAGAGCCGTGAGCTTTAAATGAACATCTGGCCAAGGCAAGCAAACCACTGGTGCTGCATCTGAAGACTTAAAACGCATCATTTCCCTTCTGCCACAGGTCCTGTTCATGGAAAGCCGACAGCCGCTTCAAATGGAGAAGCTTTCATGCACAAAATACGGTGAATCTAAATGACTCCGCATTAACTGTGCATAAAGAGAAGCCAATTGGAAATGGAAATGTTATCTCCGTGAGTAGGTTGGAAATGAGGTCTTTGGGTTTGGTTACACGACCTGTACGTTACATATCTGCTAATATTAGTAACTGTATATTTCCCCTAGTAGCCTACAAACAAGGAGGCTTCTTGGAACTGAATTAATCACAGTTTTTGTAGCTAAATTCTACCTAGCTAAATGTTTTCACCAGCAAGTAGCCAAAGTAACCCCGACACACTAAGTGGTGCAATGTGTCCAGATAGTATTTTACTGGAAAACATGTAACATTTCAGTTTCATTTAAAATGCATGTGCAAAAGTGCAGCTGTAGGTCAGAAGGACATGCTAACAAGGCAACACTAATAACATAAATTAAACAACTGTTTGAATATTTTATTTTCTTTCGTGTCTCAGTTTTGGAGGCTAAAACCAGACATCATTCTCCAACCTCTTGTGAAATGAATAAAGTATCGTTACAACTCTGTTAACACTACCACAGCACGTGGAGGAGGCCAAGGTTACAGTTGCTAAGATGGGATTTGACAATCACTATTCAGGGGAGGGACTTTGCCAAAGCTGCATTCATATACTGTTTACATTCATATATTGTTGCTATAATATTCCGCAATTTTCATGTCCTTGTATTTCCTTTTTTTTCTCCAACATCTAATATCAATCAATCCATTGTAGTTGCACGCAATCCCAGTGATCCCAGTGTCTTCATTCCTGCTGCCCTCTCTGCCTAAATCCATTAATGATGACACGAGGAATCAAATTCTAGACATCTCTGTCGTAGGATGTCATTAATCAGGAAGATATCCACTCAGCGAGCCTAACGACATCATCGCCCCAGTTACCCTGACGACCGTCTCCACAACATGTGAACCCCCGATCCCCGAATCTGATAACGAGGAGGACGAGGACGAATGAGAGCCACTCGAGAGGAAAGCAGGGAGACGGAACCGTTCCACTTAAACGCTTTCTTGTTCCATTTCTTCTGAAGCGTTTCCTCTCCCCTGCTGCTTGTGACGGAGCAGTGATTGGGGTTGAAAGGAGCGTGTGGGTTCAAGTGATTCATTGACAAAGGCACTTTCAATTAATATTTATATATATAAATAAATAAAAATGAGGAGGCGGAAGGCATTTCCCTGTTGATGTCCAACTGGCCTCTTTAAAGAAGCGTCCCAGCTGCTCCAGCTGTGATTGAGGTTATCTGGGACATCTGGGTGATCCTGCAGTTTGATTCCCACAAGAACACAAGCTAAAAATAAAAAGGCACTCATGACGAGGTGCTTGGGCGGAAAAGTGTCATGCGGGCTATGCGCTTGTATCGGAAGCAGCAGTGGCGCTAAAAAAAACGGAATGAAAAAAACTAAAAAGCAGCACAGTTAAGAGGACAGGGAGGCTCCGGCGTGTTAAACCACTCAAACTGGAGTTTGTTTGCGTCCATGTCAAACCGCTCCAGAGGAACGCTGTGAACAGATAACAAGGGAACAGCATGAGCTTTCTTAATATGCCTAACTGTTCTCTTTTTTTTCTCCTCTGGCACGAGATGCACATTTCCAGCCGCCGCTGGAATATTAATCCTTTGACTGCAGAGGTGCATAATTAGGATAAAGTGGTACACAAGCACCATCGTCACATGATGCAAGATTGTCTCGCAGCAAAAGGCGGGTTGTGTTGATTAGTTGTCTGAGTTATAATCTTTTCCCAGTACAAACACACACACAGACACACACACACACACACGCATGAGAAAAGGCTGACACACATCAATTGTCAAGAACAAATAGATTGCATCCCTTATTCTGAAGTGTGAATGCTCCACTGTGAGGCGAAGGCGTAGCACATTTCTCTCGGAGGTCAATAAGGCCTTTGGGCTCGGAGTAAAGTGTAAAGGGTTAAAGGTCGAGCTGCTGGTGGATCCAGGGAGACCTGTGACCAAGTTGCTCTTAAGGGCAAAAGAGGAAGATTGCAGCACCCGAGGCCAAGTGAACGCAGAGAGACGCACAGCGATCCGTACGCGACAGAGGGTGCAAACACGCCGGATGGGTGGACATTCGGTCCACAGATTAGTGGTACAAAAGTGGGTTAGTGGTGCAAGTACAACAAGTACAACTAAGAGTCTACAGACACGCAGAGTTCAAATCTCCCGAGAGCAGTAATCTGATCTTCTTAAAAACACAAGACGTCATCCGGTCTGATCTTCACAGCTCCTCTGCGAAACATCGGCGGGGATCAAATAGAAACGCTCGCTGCTGAAGATCAGCGCGATCAAACGTCTGCTCTCACTGCTGATGAGTTCAGTCAAAGAGCCGGGAACCCTGCGAATGCGTTCTCTGTCGGCTCACGGCAATTTTGAGAAGCCAATTACGAATCCAACCAGATGATTGCCGTGTAACGCAGTTATTCAATGACTTAAACTTCAGTGAACGCTGGTAGTCACAGAAATGTTGTCCAAAAAAAAAAAAAAAAACCTAAGGAGCTCGGGTCAGAGCAGCGTCAGCGTCATTAAGGAGCTTTGGCGAAGCGCTTTGATGTGCTGGACTACAATTCCTCTCCTCTCTTTCCTCCTCCTCAGACCAGCTTTCTCCTCCTCCTCAGACCAGCTTTCTCCTCCTCCTCCTCCTCCTCCTCCTCCTCCTCAACTATTTAAATAAACACAGAGTTCATAACATTGAAAGTGAAGTAATGGAGGAGGCGTATCTCGTCTTTTAGTCTTTGGGATCGGTGCCGCGTTAATTAACGTTTTGATGAGTTTGCCACGTTTGCACGCTGCATAAATTGGCGACGGGCCTTTATTTGTTTGTCCCGGATCTTCTTTTCCCACTCTTGGAGAATTATCCAGGATCCAGTGTTTCTTCCTTTGGGTCAGACCAGGTTGTTTCCATAAATCGAGTATGGTTTCTTTTTGGGGCCAAACAGCATTTCTCGCTTACCTCTGCATCTTTTCCCGTGTTCCTCCCCGCCTACTCATCAAGGTAATGAGCGGACTAATCAGGCTTTCATCCCTCGCTGAAGACGTTAGACCTGCGCAGGTTTTTCCCTCTCGTCAACCCCATTAAACACAAGGAGAAAACCGGCAGGCGACGGTCGAGGAACTGGAGCGGCGTCCACCTTTTCTGAGGGCAATTCTTGGTCACGCGGACGAAAGGTCGTTGACCGTTAAACATCGGCCATCCACGCCGTCAGCGGGAGTAATAAGCAAACACCGGCAGAACGCCGCGGAGAGCAGATCGAGCGTACGAGGGAGGATGCAGTGAACTCGGAATAACGACGTTCCAGCGGGGGGAAGAAAGTAATGGACGCGGCTCGTCACAGTAATATTGCACGTCGTTTAATGGAAAGGGCTCAGAGATGGAGAGGAGAGGATTATTGAGCCTCTCAGGGCAGAATAGATCATGAACAGGGCTTCACACGGGCAAGTTGTATTCTGTCTGTGGACACTTGCCTCACACGTAGAATTCATCTCTACTGCGTTTGGGGAGAAAAATAAAACCAGTAACCGGTAGGTCTCTATTGGGCTGGTCTGTGCCCCCCCCCGGCACCTTCAGTGTCACATGACCCACGTGGACAATCAGACAATCACATGGACAGTAATTCATCCAAGTACGATACTTTAAAGTACAACTTTAAGGAACTTCTGCTTTGAGAAATGTATCTGATGCAGTAGTATTCACTACATTGACGGTTTAATTTTACAGTTACAAATCCAAATGTTTAACAAAGGAGTGTAATCAACTAATAGATGGTGATGAATTATTGATTAGACCACCGAGCAGTATATGAAGCAGTAACAATCAGCCCTGCCTCTCTCTAATGCTGAGTGATTGCACTCACAGATACGTTCCAATAACACAACGTTATTCTCTTCGGCGGCCATTTAGCATGATGAGCAGTACATTTTCTTAAATAAACCTCCCAGTAGGGGGGTTTTAATTCCTGCACTGCATTCTGCTATTGCTGCTAAAAATGCTCACAACTGATGCTGCTACAATAAATAATCAATAATGAATTATTCATGATGAGCATTACTAATCAACACTACCAATTGTTTGTCGTTTTTAAGTAACAGATTGCAAACACAGAGTAGAACTAGAAAGCAGAACACCTCTGCTCAACTTTCGTCTCCTTCTGATGTGTCTGTGAGAATCGGTGCACATCTGTTACCATGGCTACAAAATGTTCTTAGGTAATTCTTGGGCAGTTAATCTTCACTTTTCCCACAAATCGAAATGTGTGCCGTGATTAGTATCGGGAAAAAATGCGACGATGGCTTTAAAACGTTGCGGCTTCTATCTAGCAAGGCCACAAAGTGAAGCCTACGTCCCCGTGGCCCCGATGACTCACGTCTCCACCGAGGAAACGACATTTCAGCCGGCGTCACGCCAGCTGACTGATGCCAGTGAGTGGAAACCGACGAATGTTGACAGGAAATGACTGGAACGTCTCATTTCCAGACGAGGCCGGTAGGTAAGTGGGCAGACGGGCCATCGTGAACTTTCACACCGGCTGGTCTGAGTGTGTGCGAGCGAGCGTGTGAGAAGCGGGGAAAGATGGTTTACCGGGGATCCGACATGAATCCTCCCCGTTTGTATCCTGGAACAACTCCAGCCACAACGTGTACATCAAGTACGGCCGAAGAGCCGCTGCTTTCCCTTTTAGCGGTCACGCGACCTTTTTTTTTAAAGCGGTTCATCATTAAGATTTCACCATATTTGAGGTGCTTTAGACAAAACACAACCAAAGCTACGAATGTCTAGAAAGATAAACACATTCCCAGAAGGTGTGCTGTTTGGATTCTTCCACCTGCTAACATGTGCTGGCATCCCCTCCACAAACACACACGCACACACACACAAACACAGCTCCACAGGCTCAGATAAAAGGGGAAGGACCTGTATCGAACGTGCCAGTGTGTGTCCACTCACCGACAGAAAGGCAGCAGAGCCAGCAGGCTCTCTTTGTTGGGCCGGGCGGTGAACTCCGGCAGCGTCTGGATCAGCTTGTTCATCACCGTTCGCAGGTAGCCCTGCAGCTGCTTCCTCCTCTCCTCCACAAACTTGGCATCCTGCAGAGAGACAGAAGAGAGGAGAAAGAAACATTATCATCGCAGGAAGTGAAACCAAAACAAGTAACCAGCCCTTGACTTCTGGGCCCGAGAAACGTGCTAAATATAGAAGTTTGAGATAATCTGGAGACGGGATTATTGTGCATAGAGCTCAGTGCCGACTCAGAGTGTAAAATGTTTCCCCGGCTCCTTTATACACGGCCTTCTGCTTAAAGAATTTGATCTACCTCCACGTGTACAAACTTCTGCGGGACTCGGCCCAGCTGAAAGGCCCGCGGCAGATAACGGCCTCCACCTCCCAGGGCCTAAACCACGCCCTGCTGCAGGCTCAGATGTTTGCCTGGCTTTGTTTTGGGATTTAGCCATATTGAGATGCGCATTCGCACAGAGAGCCACATGGCCGACGTCAGCAAAGCTAAACAGGGTCCAGCCCGTCTCGCAACAAACAAACCGGGTCGACGTTTGTTGCTTTTGACACAACTGCTTCCCTTTTCTTTCGGAAATCCCAACGCACGAGTCAACTGGATTTCCTCTTCTTGTAATACAAGTCGGGTTAATCTGTGAGCGGAGCCCCTGGTACCACAGAGCACAAAGGTCTGTTTAAATTCATTAATCATCGGGTGCAATTATGAAATTACTGCTTGTTTAATAATGGTATCTGAGGCCCACGAGCGTTCCAACGCGCTAACGCGTGTTACATTCGCACTACTTGTGATGCTTTCAACCAAAAAAACAAGAGTGCATTACCTCCAATTTGAAAATACAGAAAATAATACAATCCATAAAGGCAAAAAATGTGATAAATACAAAAAATTACATTGTTTAAAAGAGGAAATAGTAGAAGTTTGGAAGAAGAAATTGCAAAAATAGAGTTGGCAACCCTGCATTTTTTTTTTAATAAAAAAATATTAGTGTTTTATCTAACTCTAACTCTAACTACAGTCCAAAGGGAAATCTCGAATAAAAAAAACATATTTTTTAATTATAAATTGTATCAGCAGTTTAACCGTTTCAAGCTCATTTTGTTGCTTGAGACTTGGATGCACTACTGGCATCCCGAGCCACTCTTTTGAATATTTCCATCAGATGTTTGTTTGCATTTAAAAGGACACATATAATGCTTATTTTAAGACTCAGCCTTTGGGGGTTGGTGGACGTGCCGGCCACATGTAGGAGCAGTTTCATAACACGTCCCCTTTAAATGCCGATCAAAGCACCACAACCGATCAATAGCAAACTGCCCATGTTTCCCACGGAGCGTTATCTTAAGGCTTCAAAAAATAAAATAATCATGAGTCATAGCTTTGATTGGAGTTTTGAAAAAATTAAGTGAATTCATAAATCCTTTTTTGGGCTGTGTTATTGCTGCATATCCCGCGCCGACTCCTCCTCGTGCTGCATTGAACAGCCGGAGCAGGACCGGATGGATCGTAGGTGTCAGATTAGGGCGAGCGTGCCAGCGCGGGTTTCATGCCATGTCGTCGCGATAAAGGGCGGCACGTTGACTGCTTTCATGCATGTCAGAGCAGTAAAGAGGCTAATGGACATGCTGACGGACTCATCCTCTGGCGCAGACAGCAGAGAGGCCAGGTGCTGTCCGCCGGAACTCCAGCGGCATACTGATCTCCCTCTAAGCCTAAACCAGTGCATTATTATTCATCATGTGGGAAAAGACGTGTACCAGCAGACCGTACAAAACATGAGGGTCAGCGAGGGCCATCTGTGTCTCCATGAATCCCACAACCCGTCTGACCGGTGCACAGGGATCCACACGCAGTTGTGGCATTTGTTCATTTTGCAAAACACGTTTCAATAAGTTCAATGTGGAGGGACCTTGACAGCACGTAACGCCTTACAAATGCAGCTTTACTCCCTTTGTGTCCTCACCTTTCACAATAAAAGCCCCAGGCCGCTGCATCTCTTCGTATCAGCCTTTGTAGGGCGCCATTTATAGTTTATGGACATTTTATTCTGTCCTCACCTCTAGAAGTCATTCACGTAATGGCTTCCAGTTCAATATGAGACGTTTCTTTAAACGCGCTTATCAGCAGCATATGGGGCGATGCGGCGGCATGAATGTGGATGAATATATATGATCTAAGAGACACACACAACAGCTGAATGTCACTTTGCACAGAGAAGAGATAGGGGAGAAGTCCATTGAAGAAAAACTAGTCACTTATGCTCCAGGGTCTCCACAACAGTTCAGTTTCCTCCTTTCAATTCTGGGGGATGATAAAAAAAAAATAAAAAAAATCCCAAGAGCACGTTTGTGGAAATAAATGTTGCCGGAAACAAAACGGAAAAGATCAGAACTAAAAAGTTTTTTAGTTTCATGCATGTCAGAGCAGTAAAGAGCACTAAAAAGTTTTTTAGTTCTGAGCTCTTTTGCTCGATGCTTTTGACCAAGACAAGAGACATTCTGCTTGAAACTCAACTCTGCACCTGCAACTCTTGCCCAGTGAGCTGCCGCCTTGGCGTCTCACACACCGATAACGAGCACAACGAGAACTGATCCCGTGTGAGAAAACCGCCGTTTGCGTCTGGCGCATTTTCTGAAAAAGATTCTCAGCCCAAACAAACGCGAAACACGCCAGAACTTTCGGAGTCACCACTTTTGTCGAAGCCGTCAGCCCCGAGTGTCCGTTTGAAGTGCACTGGAACTAAAGGAGAGCGCACCGCGTTGGGAGCCGCTGGCGCCAAAACAAGGTCAGCCCTGTGCACCAAGTCGGCAGCGAGGCCGAGCGGGCGCCACACCGGGACATGCATTAAACATCACAGGAGCGCTCAAACAAGCCCTCAGCATGGTCTCTTTGACATAATTAAAGACATGTATATTGCATAATGTGAGAACACAACACACTAGGAACTGGTTAATAATTCACTTTGTAGTTTCTGATTAATTAATCAGGGCAGCCTTGGCACTCTGCTTTGTGCTGACGGGGCGACTTCCGAGGGCACTTGTGTAATTGCCATTTCCTCTGCTATGGTTACCTACCTATTTCTGTAATGTTACCATCCATAATGACCCAAAATCATTTGTTGCATGACGCCATTGTTTATTGAATAACGCATCAACTGTGAATGATTTGAATCACTGTTTTCATCCAATACTCCTCCGTGTAGATGTCATCTCTATAGCCTTCAGTAGTATCTCATGTTAACGGGTTGGTATTTGATTGGTTGATGCCGATCACGGCTTCGCGTGGACGAGGCGAGTGGTTCTGATGTGCGCTCTCTGAATGCTAGGAGGGAGTCTTGTCTCGCCTCAGTGGGACCCGTCCTGCAACGGGTCCCAGGATCAACGATAAAAGTTGATCCTGTCCACAGTCTGATGGGACGGCTCCCCGAACACGGGCGCAGCCACCACAAAATACTTCAGCATTGTGTCACACGCAGTTTCACTCCGTCACTCCTGGAAAGAAAAAAAAAAAAACTCGACGTCCGCTTAAGCGGTCTTTAGAGAACGGAGACGGAGATAAAAAGCAAAAAAAAAATGAAGCTATTTGTTCCGCAGCCCGAGGCGGATGAGTGACTCCAGTGAGCGGGGGGGACATGGCAGCACAAGTGTGCAAATGAGAGAAATTGGGTGTCAAAGGCGGCGGATAAAAAAAAAAAAAGAATCGCCAACGCCTTTGGACACGAGTCCTGAAATGTGGACGATGTGAAGAGGGGGAGGTCTGATCGCGGGCGGTCGATGTCACCGCTCCTGCCTCTCGGGCCTCAGCGTTTTGGAAACAACAGGCCCCCGACACACCGCCGGGTTAATTAGGAGCCGTCCCAGCAAGCGTGCGTGCATCCGCATCCGTGTGTGCGACACGGCTGGACAGTCTCTCCTAAAGCGCTCGGAGACAAGCAGGGGGGACCGGACAGGACGCAGATGAGTCACACAGACGAGTCAATGAAGCAGAGGCCCGAGGGGCCTCGGCTACCGCCGTCCGGGGTCAAAGGCCCCCCGGCTCATCAGACATGAGCCAATTTCTAAATGAAGTGAATCTAAGTGAGATTTCATTAAACAGCTACAGCTGAAGGCGTGCCGTCATGTTACCAGTGGTTCTGTGCGCACACATACGTACGCACATCGCAGGCTCGGGGTCGCCATGTTTTAGCTCCTCCCTTTCACAGTAGCAGGTGTTCTTTTCTTTGTCCGCGGACTTAAAGCTGATGGGACTTTGGAAAAACGCTCGCGTTTTGTCTCGTCCGTCCAAAGGACATTCTCTAGTAAACCTTTGGGCCTGTCGTTATAAATAAATGAGTGTTGAGAGATTAAGTAAATAAATGAGTGCATTGTGGCAAATTCCAGTCTACAGTGGCGTCCTCCTTCTTCCATCAGGTCCGCTTTGGCTCAGAACGGAGACGGATGCCGCGATCTGACAAACGACTGTCAACAACTACACAATCTCAAACTTCCTTTCCCACAATTTGGCCCGCCGTTGTAAATCTAAAAAAAAAAAAAAATGGAATGATTTCTCCTCTCCAAAATGCAATCAGAGGTTTTCACATTATTTCGCCTCACAGTTCTGAGAATACTTTAAAGAGCCCACTTTGAAATCAAAGAAAAAAAAAAATAAAAAAAATTACCACCTCAACACTTACGGGACACGCTGTGAGCAGGGATATTTGGGGCGATTGTGGGCGATGTGGAACTTAAAGTCGTAAAGCACTAGTGTCAAATTGTTATGGGGAAGAATAAAGAACGCCTGTTGTCTGACCTCCCCCATCTGGGTGTGAAACCGCTGCGTAGAGCAGCTAATTAAACCCAGCAGGAGTTTCTTGCTTTGAGCTGGATCCTTGACCTGGAAAGATTTCTCGCATTGTAAGAAAACGCATCCATTCCTAATTTCACACAGTACGAAGCATCGGCCCGACGAAGGCGGACGGCGTTAAAACACCACCCTTCATTGGAGAAGGAACTTTGGCCTGAACCCTCCCCCTCCCCACAATTCCAGCTGATAAAAGGCACATTTAACTTTCTTTGAAGGGTTTTCATTATCATGATTATCATTGTAAATTACAACCATTATTTATCAGTTCCACATGGAATTGCTTCCACGGTGTCGCCTGTGTGATTCACCTTCCCATTGCGCGGGGGAGATCAGCCCCAGCGTCCGATGACGGCGCCCTGGCACGCACGCCGCCCCCGAGAAGTCACTCGAGTGTTTCAGCATGCGTTGCCTTCGCAGAAGCGTGTAAATCACCTGCTTCGCACGGGAAGCAAGATTTCCGCTGCCCTTAAATCCACAGCACAGCTGCTGTGTGTGTGCGCGCGCTCTCAACTGACAGTTGGCACGTTTCATCCTTTGCAGAGAGAAGAACCGCGGCAGATATTCACGGCGCGGTCGTTAAACGGCTTTGGATGGTCTCCTCATTCGCCACACACACACACACACACACACACACATACTTCGTAGTGAGAGGCCCCATGTGTGTATTCAAAGTAAGCTTTGGGGAGAGAACGCTGTAACGAAAGTGCCCCTTTGTAACGGATGAAAGCAGGAAAGAGGTGAAACTGAGCAAACAGCACGTGAGCAGACGCAGAGGCACTGGAAGATGCAACACAGAAGCACCTTTTGTCAACATCTAAGTTAAGCAGTGTTGGACAAGTTATTACTCCGTTAAAAACGTATAATTGTTACTTTTACTTGATACATTAATAAGAGAAGAACTACGTGAATTACAATGATCCTCGGACCAAATCTGCACAGAAACTCCTTTCATTTGGTCTGCTGTTATCTGCCAATGAATGAGTGAGTGCAGCTCGGGATCGAGGAAGGTTACGTTCCTGAAAGCTTTTTCGCCACCGGCTAGTGGATGTTTTTCGTGTTAGCCTCGTTCCCACGTTGAAAACAAGTGTGCCGGATAACGAGCGCCACTTCTGCATTAACACCCGCTTTGGTCCGACTGCAGCTTCACCGGGGCTTTCAGGGTGTTTATTGGATTTACAGGAACCTAATTCATCCCCAATTAGGACCAGGCGGCAGCACGGAGATTGGGTTGGGTTTCCCCGCCCGTTTGGCTTAAAACAACCCTGTTCAAAACGTCAGCATTTCGGTGGGGGTGAAATACCTCGGCCGGCTTCCTCTCTTCCTCACCTTAAGGAGTCTGTTCTCACCGCCGGCTCTCCAGAGTCACGAAACACACACACCGACAAGTGGGAATAACAGGGAAACGCAACACGCAGGCCTGCTGATTACCAGCACACACACACACACACACACTAAATGCACACTCCCCGCTGCAGACACTCACTACACGCACGCACACACGACTGCTCTTTCATGCTGTGCTGCTTCAGCTTTCACAGAGAAAGTCAAAGTCTCACACACACACACACACACACACACACACACACACACACACACACACACTTCACCAATCTGGTACTTAACTTTGAGCTAAACAGCCCTCCACCTGCTGCCTCGTTCATTTCAGTCTGGTCTCTACGGCCTTGAGGTTCTTTGTTGGCGAGTTGCTCATTTGGAAAGGACCTCATGAAACCCACTAGTTTGTTGTGTTTTAAACCTCATCTATTTCTCACAGTGCACACCCGATGACATCATCATTGTGGGCTCCGTGTATTTGGGGGGTAACGGTAGTAAGAGTGGAGTGGGGGCGGGAGAGACCTCAAGAGGCTTTTAAATGACGGCAAACAAAGAGAAAGATGATGAGACAGAAGAACACAGAAACGGCTCCAGGTGTGCGTGAGTGTTATGTATCATGAGAACAAGAGACTGGTAGTCCAGCACGTCTAGTATTCACGCAAGTGTTATTAACTATGATTGAATTAACACTGCAACACAGCAAACCCTTAAAAATCACACAGCGAACTAGAAGAGCTGCCCGTCGACAGTGACGCCCCGAGTACACGAGGTCACGGACAACATGATCGAGTCCGCTGCCGAGTTCCTCGGGTGCGTGTCGGTCTTTCCGCCCGGCCGAGGTGCCCTGGATTTAAATTCAAAGCCGCTGCTGCTGCTGCTTTCTGTGTGGTGACTTCCTGGAGATGGTGAAGAACCAATAATTCACAGGCGCTTGCAGCGTAATGGGCTTTCAGAGAGCTTTGCAGGACACAATGGCACGGAGGCCTTTGATAAGACCCGTAGACTTCCACATGACCCCCCCTCACACACACACACACAGACACACCTGCACCCGGTCCCTTTTCCAGCTGTGACGGCGCACGCGTCTTTGAAGGAGGGGAGTCGAGCTGGTGTCAAATCCACCAAACCAGAGAAACGGGGTCAGAGCCAAATTATCTCCCAAATGTTGGAGGGAGACAGACGAGAACAGGATGAGGGAGAGAGGAGTGAAGGGAGAGAGTGTCTCCTAGTAACTAGACAGGTAAGTGAGCAATGGAGACGGGGAGTAGAGAGGAGGGAAGAGGGAGGCTGTGTGTGTGTGTGTGTGTGTGTGTGTGTGTGTGTGTGTGTGTGAGATGGGAAGAAAGACAAGCACAGCGAGGGAGGAAAAGTGACTTCTTTGCTGCCACTTGAAGGGCCGGCATGCATTTCTTCCCTAACTGGTGGAAGTCGTGTGGGGGGATAGTGTCTCGTACAGCAATAAAAAAAGGGCTCCAACGAGCGTTCGCTGCAGCCTTCCCTCCGATGGGGGCGCTTAGCAACCATCACCAGGCACAGCGCCATCTGCAGCGCTTTGGATCCGTCCGCATGGGGCCCGTGAGATAAACGCCTTAGAGGGCGCCGTGTTTATCCTTTTCTAAGCCAACCCAAAAATCGAGAGTCACAGTTGAACGTTAGCTGAAATGTTAGCATGTCCAGCTACCTAGCTTAATGCTGTATTTCATTTTGCGCAACAAGCCCAGGCAAACGTTTCACGTTTTTCTTTTAAAGTCTCAAGAGCGACATGTTGTCTGTCCTGCCTTGTGTCAGCCACAGACTTTAGTTCCGGCTAACCAGAGACCCACACATGGGGGACCGCCTGCTGTAGCCATAGAGGGTGGGGGTTACGAGCCCTCCATCAAGACCCTATTCAAACAATTAACCCGAAAACCTCAGTAAGAGCAGAATAATTCATCAAAATCCAGGGCGGACAGTACAAATGGAGTTGTTTGTAACCGAACACGCATGCCGGTCCAGGCGACTTGCAGCTCACCTTGTTCCCGATGGCCTTCTTGGGGGGGAAGTTGTAGGCGTCCACCTGTGGAAACTGGGTCCGCAGGTGTTTGTGGAGCTCCCGGAACTCTGTGTAACGCCTGTACACATTCCACTCGTTGTCCAGGATGCGGATGTACACCTGGGCACAAGGTGGATGCAACACCATCACCATCATCATCATCATCATATGCGACACAATATCCTCAAACATCAACATAAATGCAACGACAAACCAAAACCCCTTTGAGAGGCTGACAAAACCACAAACAACTCATTTATCAGATACGCAACACACTAATAGCATGCTGTTCTGTATTAGCTTTTACCTTTTTTTTCAGTTTCCTTATTTGCAATTGAGCTCTCACAGTGCTTAACGATAAATTAATGAGATGGGTGAAAGAATGACGTCCTCTCATCCTTGTAAATGTGTATTTTCACTTAAATGCTATCGACACACAACAGAGGGAGAAGTCTGGCGATAGGCGCGACGGGGGTGCCGCCATTTTCATGCACCATTAGCGGTTTATTCAGACTCTCCAAAGATGGAGGGAGCCGACGGTGAGCCTATTACAGGGGAGAGAGCCGGAGACGGGTCCCATTTTCACAGTGGAAAGCAGGGAGTCCACAGACATGGGAGACGGGTAGGGAGAAATAAATTCCAACAGAAGGTGCCCAACAACTAGATTTAGGCACACACAAACAGAAAGGGATTTTTGAAATGGACGAATCTGAAGATAAAAGATTTAGTAAACAAGTATTAAAGCTGGACAAAAGGTTTGAGCCGATACACTGTTGAAGTTAATATATTAGTGGAAACTCTGACCCACCCGCAGAACGGACAAAGAGCCTCAGGATATACAGCACATCCCCATGAATTCATGGGCAAAATATCACATTGACCAAATAGCAAGTTTTCTGGCAAAAAAACGTGACAATATTGGAGGGTTGACTTTCACAAATGATCTGCACAGTGTGATTTGTCATCAATTATCATCAGTGAAATGTATATAAAGCAAATACAACAGCTAAAAAAAACAGTCATTAAGAGGAGACTGACAGCGGAGGCTTTGTTAGCCGTCCTAAATGTCTCGCAGACAGACGCCGGGAACGTTATTACAGGAAAAGGAGCTGAATGGAATGATCGCGAGCCATGCGCCATCATTTAAAAAGGTGGGAGGTGCTTCTAATCTAATCCCAGGCTCGTGTCCAATGGGTTTTAATCCCACAATGGAACAATTCACTAAGAGGTTTTGACGTCTGAAAGCTATGAAACGCCGGCGTGAAGCTAAAGGAGCTGCCCACCCGTGACACACGGGACCTTGTTTGCATGAAGAGCAGCAGCTGCCCGGAGGAAGCAGCCGGATGCGGTAAATGACAGCGGGGGCTGACGAGATGGGAGCAGACAACTCGCCTAATGGACGGCCGACTTGTCATCTCAGCAGTTTGTGTTTGACCCAAAGAAGCACACCGAACTTTTCACCAACTTCTTTTTTGCAAGCTAGGGGAAGGACTCCCCTAACTGTGTGTGTGTGTGTGTGTGTGTGTGTGTGTGTGTGTGTGTGTGTGTGTGTGTTGCCTTCTTGTAGGTTAGTTTACGGCTGACTAAACTGGGTCATAACAAACTCCGTATTCAAGACAAATCAAAGAGTCTTTGGGGCTTTATTGGGAAGTTCTCTGAATGACGACGTTTTTCTGATTCTCAAAGACGACCAGAAATTGAGGAGAAACCAACAACTCACTAATCAAGTCTGGCATCTATTAGGTCGATTTTTCTTTTTCCTAGAACAACTACTGTTAAATGAAAGCTAAGCACTCTAACGTCTGAATGAATGAATGTACTGGAGAGCTTCCACACACCCACATGCTTGCCTGAAGCCCTGCGTTCCTGCAGAAACATCCTCCTCCTGCTGCTTCAGAGACCACAGGACACGTGCTGCACGTTGCACCGCCTCGGATCAGCCGGTTAGCGGCTGCGCACACACGACGGCAGCGTCAGCTCGGCGAGCTTAATCCACTTTGCGGCGTCCCGTCGAGTTGCTCATTGGCGGCAGCAGACACGGCTAACAGCTCTCTTCGCCCGATTTATCATAAAAGTAGTCTTTCATTATCTCGGCGAACAATCTCGGCGACATCCAAGCTTAACGTCTTTGAATATTTGAGCCGCGGGACTTTGATTTCGCCAATAAAAGACGTTTTCAAAGGGGGACGGGGCTTCTAATCACGCTTCAGAGGGACCTCACGGAAAAGGGTTGATGGGTTTGGGCAGTCATTAAAAGATCAAATGTGATGGACACACTCTTATTGTCTGTATTTAAATGGCTTAAGAGAATTTCTGAGAAAGCATTATATGGCGTTTGATGAAAAAATAACCTCAATGACTCAATAGAAAATAGAAAATTCACTTTTATAACCAGTATGAGTATAAGCAATTTATATAAAAAGACAGTTTTTTTCTATAGTTGTGAAGCCATCGACCTTTGCTACAAAAGCTGTCCTCCAATAGCCGACTCTGCATCAGCTTTCTATAGAGGCTTAAATTAAATCATATTATTTCTTTTTTAAACAAATAAATTTTATTTTTAGAATTTCCATAAATTTCCATAAATCACAAATTAAATGGGACAATAATTAAGTTGTGTATTTTTTTATTTTATTGATCTTTTAATAATGATGACATTTATCTACACATACTTTCATGTTAAATTAATAAAAGTGCTTAAAGCCTCGGATTGGTACCTCGACACAAGAATTCATTGTTAAAATGTGCTTCACTATTAAACTGACCTTGTTCAAAAACATTTTCAAACTGCTATTTTAAACCTGTCTCACACTGCAGGAGACACAGCGTGATCACAGAATTGAGGACCCAAAGTATTTATATTAATAAATAATGCAGACGACATGAAGTGGATTGTTAACATTTTTTTACATGCCCTAAAAAAAGATCTTAATGTCTTAATGCTATTTAAAAACACAGAACTTTTATGTCCCATGTGAATCTCTTATTTGATCTCGGTTTTGTTTCTAAAAATATAAACGCAGCGCTTTTCGTTCTTCAGCGAGTCGCACTTCTTGGCAAAGATCTGTGGCGTCATTGAAGACCGAACGCCATCGAGCGAGAACGTCGTCCTCACGCGATCCCGTCCAGTGAGCAGTAAAGAAGACGAATCCTCTGAAAATAACCCGAAAGGACCACAACATACAGCATCTGACATGACGCCTAGTTGATGGCTGGATCACCGAGAGAGAACCAAAGCAGACAAGGTTCCTAAACGGAGCCAAACAATGAGCCGACGGTCAGCTGGTACTATTCAGTACGCTAATAAGAATCCCTTCTCACATTCGAGTCGTCATGTGATCCAGTGTCAATGTAGAAATACTATATTTTAAGATAGCAGGGGCCAAGAGCTTAAAAACAAACAGAAAATGATGAGCACAGGCACACTAGACTGTCAAAAACAATCGTTTTGAACCAGCAAGGAAATAAGGGACAAATACAGCAGAGTTTCTGGCGCAGATGACAAATAAATGCCAATTAAAGTCAGCTGAGGAGATGTTGTTGTGCAATGTTTCGAATTCGGAGCAGCACTTGATACCACGTTGCACTGCAACAAAAAGGTGTGAAGTTATACACAGTAATGAGGCTGGCGGCAGGTACACGCCCAGGTACAAAAACACCTGCAGTTTAACAACTCGTTCAGAACACTGAGCAAAGAACCCTGCAGCGAGGTCACATGGCTTCGCAGAAACACAACGAAAAAAGGAAGAAAAAAAAAAAAAAGAACAGCTTTCTTTTTTTTCCCTCCTACAAAACAGCCTTCACTTCACCAGACAGCTGTTTCTTCCCGGCATCTAATCCGAGGTCCCGTGCCCGAAGCACAGATCGCTCTCTCAAAGGGTCAACACCGTCACATATATACACAATATACATAAATATGGTATGTTTTGTTAAATGGGTGAAAGGCGCTTTCGTTTAACCTAAACTCCAGAACAGCAACAACATTAAAGTACATTCTTAGATACACTGTCCTCATCATTATTATCACATACCACCATTCTGCGTGGGCTTGAAAAACAGTTATTACGGTTTGATTACTTCCTGCCTGGGTGGACCGGTCTCACAAGACCAACTTAATTTAATTTTAGCATCAAGTATTCAGATTGTACTGCATTACACGGTGCAGGCTCTTAATGTGGCCCCGCTCACAGTTTTAAGGCCCGCCTTTGCAAACATACACGTATATCCATTAACAGCTACGCATCTTGTTAAAGTGCCATTGAACAACATACTGGACCTAAACCCCCCCGCTGAGGATCACTCCGGATCAAAGCAGCACTTAAGTGCCTGAAATGGAAACAGTAAATCACACTGGTGCTGGTGCTGATGCTGGTACTGGTGCTGGTGCTGATGCTGATGCTGATACCGATGCCGATGCTGCAGTGGAAGCAGCCTCTGCGTCCTCCCAGGGGAGTTTAATCCATGACTGACGATTGTAATTATCATCACCATCATTCTAAAACATTCATCATAGCCATCATCAACAGAGCAGTTATCTCCCTCTGTCAACAACCAGCCATTATCGGAACCATAATCACTCTCGTGCGCGTCGGCGACAATACGTGCATGGGAAGAATAAGTAGCACACAAGATCGGCTACATTAACGGCGTGAAATCATTAAAAAAATAAGAAATAAAAAAGGAACAGCCATCGGTCTTTCAACGCGATCCCGGCACACACACACACACACACACACACACACACACACACACTCAGCATTCACTTTAATAGATATGGATGAATAATTTCATCTGCACTGCTGAAGTGACCCGCCGGCCGCAGCCTCTGGCTAATCACAGCGCCTCGCACTGAGCCAGTGTGGAAGTGAGGAGTCACGCCTCGGCAGCCACGGTGCCCCCCCCCAGGCTAACCCGGCTAACCTGGGGCCACACCTGATGGCTAATATGGGATTTTAAAGGCCGCAAACACATTTCCTGCATTGCATTTCTTGCAGTGCAGGCGAGGTGCACACATCTGAAAGAGTGTCAAGGAGGAGGCCTCAATTATTCATTGAGTGGCGGATTTATGTGGTTTCATATGGTGCATATTAAAGGCTTTTGGGGGTGCGGGGGGGCAAACGGTTTATATAACTGCTCTTAATTGGGACCTTCTATCGTTTCTCTTTACTCGGTGCTGTGCTGTGACTGGATGAAGAGGATATGCAGAGGCATCGCAGAGGTGAAAGAATGAAACGGAACCGTGCGCCCGCTTTTCTTAAAACTTATCTGCTGAATCTCCTGAACGAAGGATGGAGCGAGACGGGAGCGGAACGAGAAAAGTTACGGCGGGCAAATATCCAGCCTCATTAGCATAAGCAAAAACAGTGAGCGGACGGCTTTGTGTGGAGATGATGTGTGCTCAGCTTGTGGCTGATCAAAGAGAATTGCTCATGTGGAATGTATGCACATGCATCTGTCAGACGCGAATGTAAAACAGCCTCTTCCTTCACACTCAGGTGGCGTCTGTGTGTGTGAATGGACGGGCGGATTGGAGTTTCTCCTCGGCTGATATGAAACACAACGAGGAGTTTTCGTCTTTGTCTCACCCGGGATGTGGTGCAAAGACAAAAATCTGTGATTGGTGACCGCCGAACTGCCACTGGAAGTCATCATCGGGAGCAACAACACCTTCTCAGCCTGTCTAGGAACGGGAAGAATAGTGGGAGGCGATCAACAGACGAGTGGGAGAGAAAAAAAAAAAAAAAAGAGCCAGAAATGAGAGACTGATTGATGAAATCAGGAGAGCGGTAATAACGGAGAGACAGGTGTTGGAAAGGGGAAAGAGCTGGACAGGCATAAACCACGTGAGCTCCTCTGTACAGCGGCTCTGTGTAATACCTGGCACCACAGCGCCAGACAGGGATTGCAGGTTGGAAAGGCACTCGCTGTAAGTCGCTTTGGATAAAAGCGTCAAGCTAAAATGACATGTAATGTAATGGAACGTAAAATATATACAGTACTTTTTTTACATCATATTGTCTCTGCCATCCACCCGAAAGCTTTTAAGACATTTCACTAGAAATGTCAACTCTGCAGTGTCGGAAGACGCACAGCAGAACACATCATTTGCAGACGTTGAGACATTTCAGGGCCTGGATAAAAGGTCAAAGTACTGAAGGACAAGCCGGCAGTTGCTAATATATTTCAGTGTGGACCAGACGACTGACGCTGCCACTTCTGGATCCGTGGAGCTTATTTCTCGGTTTACGGTTATTGCGTTACAACTCCACTGCCCCCAATATCCTGGTGAGCTTCTGACTGATGCTCTTTTCGCAGCGCGATGCCAGACAAAAACAGGCAGATAATAAAAACACAGACACTCCTGCGCTCACCAAACGGGACCGTGTGTTCTCTGACGGCGCGCTAAGGACGCTTTCTTCCCTGCTCTCGTGATAGCCTCTATTGTTGGTATTGTGTGGGAGGGAGACAGTGATTTGCCGCGGCCAGTATAATTCTCTCATTACGCGTTCAGAAGGAAAGAAAAAAGCACCGGGAGGAGGAGGGAGGGTGGGGGGGTGGAGGCCCGGAGGCGCGGCGTGCCACAAAGAGCAAAAACCCCACTGATAACGCAGCGAATCCATCAGTCTCTCGCTCGCCGACCGGCTCACCTTCTCTCGGCCTCCATCACAAAGGCCTCCCTGAGCTTTAGACGGCATTCATTTCAGAACACTGCGAGAGGAAAGCGACTCCCAAAGAGGAGACAAAATGGCTTGCACGCGAGCCACGTAGGGGAGGGAAGAGAAGAAGCACGGCCAGACGAAGACGTTAAAAGCGAGTCGCAGCGGGAGCGCAGGCTTTGGAGCCGTCCTCCTTGCCCTCCGCGGCGAACTTTAGCAGCAGCAGCAGCACGGAGCCGCTGGTCTGCTTATTTTCAACCGCAAGGTTGCCGTGACCCGACTGAGGCTGCAGCGTCCAAAACCCATTCCCCCCCTCGACCCTCCCTAAGCCCTCCGGCTCCTGCTCTGCCTCATTGCTCTGATCATTGGTTCAATTTCACGAGCATATGCAAGTGTGTGTGTGTGTGTGTGTGTGTGTGTGTGTGTGTGTGTGCGCGCGCATGAATGATAAAGTGAACAGATTTAAAGAGTGCCCTCGCTTCTCCGTAGGCATCTCTTTAAAAGCAGCCTTAAAGTCTGGCGGCTGTGGGTTCAATCGCCATAACAACCTCACCTCAACAACAACAAACGCCGGCAGTGACCTTGGCCATCCGTTAGCCTGTCAGAGAACAAAAGCCGCTTCCACGGGGAGCGATTAGACGAATATAGCTCCGGGAAGTGAAGTATCCAATACACCAGATGGGCTGCGCTTCGTACCAGCTCCAGGGCTGCACGCCGGCTCTCACAGACCGCTATTCAGAGCGAGGAATCCGGCTAAATCGGTGAAACACACGGGAGGTGTTCAGGTTTGATGTTGGAGGCAGTCCAAGAATGAGCCGCTGCAGGTGGACACTGATTAATGCCCAAAGCAGGATGGGTATAAGCACACGCCATGTGTTCCTACCGGGAACCAAACCGTTATCATATCGGATTCTCCAGTGAGGGATTTCCTCAGGCAAAACATTGTTTATCAACCCTCACGGAGAGTTTGGTGGGGTTTTTTCATTTATTTTCTTTATCGTTGTGTTGGAGATCAACAGCTTGACAGAACAAGTTATGACCAGTTTTAACCATGTCCCTGCATATATATGTAGCATTTTATTCATTTTGTGTTCACCTCAAGACATGCAATTTCTGGATTCTGGATCTTTATTTGAATCAGTAAAAAGAGGCGAAACTCATGGAACACATTGAAAGTATTCATCACGCAGCAGGCGAAGCCTTTTTTGCTTCCTGACAGGAGTTTGCTTTGAAGGAAATCAGATGCCGGGCTCCATTACTCAAAAGGTAACACACGCGAGGCCACATCACTGCAATGAATAATCTGAAACTCCACTTCGACGACAGCACCATTACAATGCATTTCCTCCCACTGCATGCATGAACTGCCAAATTGCAGGGAACAGGTCCAACCCCCAGTGGCGTAGTATCACAACGTGAGAGCTGCCTTCCGCACGAGCATTTCACCAACACCCTTACCGGAGCGATTTGAGACCGCGTTGAGAAACGTCCAGATATATTCATCGGTGGAAGCGCTCGAATGAAGCATGCGAACGCGGAAGTGACAGGAACGAGAGGGATTAAAACAGTGCATCTCATTTGTCATCGTCGCGGCCCCGTCCTGTCCAAGTTACGGAGACAATTCCGGAGACAAGAGGCGCCAGACGACTCTCGGCTCCGAGCCCCCGAGCGCTGAATCCACATCCATAATGTATCAGCGCGACAGCTCGGCAGCCCTGACCGCCGGTTAAGAGCCGAGGAGGCGTCCGCTCGCCTCTTACCGGCCCCGCGTGGTTTCAACCCGAGCAACGTCACAGCCGCACCTCCTGCAGGTGTGCGTTATTCTGTCAAGAGCTTTTGTACATGCATTTGTGTCAATGTCTCTCTGAGCAGTGTGCGCTTGTATTTGTTTTCTTGCGCCTGTGTGTTCCACGTAGTAGATGTTATATTAGTATTTCAGCGTGCACAGTTTCCCTGTGTCCGTCTCACAAACAAACCGATGTGTGTGTGTGTGTGTGTGTGTGTGTGTGTGTGTGTGTGTGTGTGGCTGCGTTGAGGGAGCTGGAGAATAAGACCTTGTTAATGTGACAAACAGTAGAAACCGTCACAGAGGGAGCGAGCCGCTGTCGTCTACTCTGCTCGGTAACTTAAAACAAGATAAAAAGCAAAAGAAGCAGCATTTTAATTAGTTGAGGCGGCTCTTGAGTTCAGATCCCAACACACGTGAGCTCGGTTAGGTGCTCAACACAACTGGAGCTCTGCTGTAATCACTACATCAGGTTGGGATCAGCGTTGATAGCAGACGGGCACAGACCGCAGCGGGAAGTGAAGTCGATATTTGTGGATTGGTTTAGGTCTAAAAAAGTTTTGTTGAGGTACCAATCAATAACACACGCACACGCACACACACACACACACACACACACACACCTGTCCTGTGGATCACCTGTCCTATAGTCTTGGCCTTTGTTGGATTAGTTAAGTTTTGGTATGAGCAGTGAGATGGGTTACGGTATTAGCGACCAATCATAGGCGACATTTAGGCAAAAAGTCCCTTTTGTTCTGTTGGATTACTAGAACAGCTGAGAGGGGGAACAAGGCCCAGAGTGCAATGATGCTAATAGACACTCGCGATGGGCTTTTAATGCAAACTTTACGGTTTAATTATTTCAAAGCTCGCTCATTTGTTCCCTCCTTGGCCTAATGAACTTGTCACTTCGTCCCTCTGTTGTTTGGTTTAACTCAAACAAATGGAAAGATAAAAACCATTTCGCCGCTACAGCAGTTTTTGTTTTCAAGGGGTTGCACGTGACGTCTGCAGCTGCTACCCTTCGGGCCTGCAAAGGGAGCGGAGACGTGAGGTGTACCTGGTAGACGTGGTAGGCGTTGGAAGCTCTGCCCTGCAGGAACACGGAGGGGATCCACACGTTGATGAGCGCGCGATGAGCCCTGAGGGACGCAAACCGCCGTCATTTTTCATCTCAGAGTGAAAACAATGAACGCATGTGTGAAATCACGCAGGGATTCGATCTTTGTTCTCACAGTAACTTCTACGTGCACTTAGAACACGGATATTTCACAGGGACCAAACGTTGCCCTTGTAAGACACAAGACAAGAGAGACTGCGAGTGAAAGGAGGACAAAGTGAGGGGGAGCGAGTAATGGAGCAGAGAAATATTCTTACGTCTCAAAGTCGGACAGGCTGGGGTCCTCTGACGTCTGGCTTAAATCACCTGGAACCTGGGAAAGAAAAGAGGGGCGGCTGGATGATAAGTAGGAGAAAAAAAAGATCCATTTACCAAACCCACCCACACACACACACACACACACACACGTTTCATACATAATTGATTCCAAAAGACAGGTTCTTTTAGACCGTCGGGGTACTTATCACCTAGTTATCAGGGGGTAAAAAATGGGATTGTAGAGTAGCGAACAAATTTGTATAAGCTGAACCCGTTTTCTAAAAGTCATCAATAAACAGTTGTTACTGAAGAGGACTACTTTGAAAGTGAGTAACGATCCAACTCAACGTAGAGGTGGAAGGGCGTGAGCGCACTGGGAAGAAGTAACACAAACAGAAAATGAGTAGAGAGAAGAATCCCACAGATGTGGACAAAATCAAACAAAATTGCACGGAAGAGAGCGGAGGAAATAGCAGGGCGACAGAAACGGCGTCCAGTGACTCACCGGGCCTCTCAGGTCAATGAGTTCCTGTCTCATCTGGACAATGAGGTGGTCTTTGGCCATGAGGGAGCGGTACAGGCGCTCATTAAACTCAATCAGCTCACCGTGCATCTCGGCCACCTGCAGCAAACACACACAGGCAGAAAATAGACACAAAGGGCACTCAAATGAATAATGCTGTACAACATTTTTGTATACATATGTTAAGTAAAAACGAGTAGTGGGGATAGATATAGCTTGAAACATCCAAATATACAATTTTGAGTTCCCGTTCACTGAGAACCAGGCTGAACCACATCCCAGTGATGAATGAGATGACGTAATGAATAATGACGGACGGCAGATTCTGGGAAACAGTCAAAAATCTGAGAGAGAGGGAAGGAGGGAGGGCCGGGAGACGGGAGAAAGAGACATGGTGGGGGGAGTCGGGGGGGAGTCATATTGTTAGCAGTCAGACTGCTGCCAGCCAGCTAATCAATTCTCATCAGCTGTAACCAACCTTGACGTTGTGTTATTCACATATGTGTGTATGTGGAAATATGGCCCAGCTATTATGAGTGTGTGTGTGTGTGTGTGTGTGTGTGTGTGTCCCTCCCCGGCCTCTCTGCCTAACCATGGTAGACAGTGTGGACAGGTCTCGGTCAGGTGACTGACAGCTGTGCTGTATGGAGGACACCTGCTGTCACATCCGTTTGGGCAGAGCGCCGTCTCCAGCTGACAGGTGAGCCGACACCCACCCACAATCCACACACCCTACACCCACCCACAATACCCTACACCCACCATCCACCCACAATCCACACACCCTACACCCACCCACAATACCCTACACCCACCATCCACCCACAATCCACACACCCTACACCCACCCACAATACCCTACACCCACCATCCACCCACAATCCACACACCCTACACCCACCCACAATACCCTACACCCACCATCCACCCACAATCCACACACCCTACACCCACCCACAATACCCTACACCCACCATCCACCCACAATCCACACACCCTACACCCACCCACAATACCCTACACCCACCATCCACCCACAATCCACACACCCTACACCCACCCACAATACCCTACACCCACCACCCACCCACAATCCACACACCCTACACCCACCCACAATACCCTACACCCACCACCCACCCACAATCCACACACCCTACACCCAGCATCCACCCACCCTACAGCCACCCACCATCCACCCACAATACACCCACCCTACAACCACCATCCACCCACCCTACACCCACCATCCACCAATACATCCACCCTACACCCACCATCCACCCACAATACCCTACAGCCACCCACCATCCACTCTACACCCACCATCCACCCACAATACCCTACAGCCACCCACCATCCACCCACAATACACCCACCGTACAACCACCATCCACCCACCCTATACCCACCATCCACCAATACATCCACCCTACACCCACCATCCACCCACAATACACCCACCATCCACCCACCCTACACCCACCATCCACCCACAATCCACCCACCCTACACCCACCATCCACCAATACATCCACCCAACCTACACCCACCATCCACCCAACCTACACCCACAATACACCCACCATCCACCCACCCTACACCCACAATATACCCACCCTACACCCACCATCCACCAATACATCCACCCAACCTACACCCACCATCCACCCAACCTACACCCACAATACACCCACCATCCACCCACCCTACACCCACAATATACCCACCCTACACCCACCCACCACCCACCCACCCTACACCCACCATCATTGCACAATGAGACGATGGACAACAAAACAAATAAAGCACTGCAGTAAGATGTGACAATTTCAATTTAGATGTACAGTATTAAACAATATGAACTAGAGGAATATAAGATTAAAAATAAAGTTCACAGGCGAACGGATAACTTGACACAGAGTGAACATTCTGGCGTGTTGATGTAGTAAAACTTGGCTCCCTCGGTGGAGGCTTCTCCCCCAATTATTCTAAAGTCAGTCTGAGCCGGCTGCTGGGAGGTTTCAGGAGAACACATTTGATCAATGCTTCAAATTGCTTTTAAACAATTCGCTGGATTCATTCTTAGGCAGCGTTATTGAAATAGTTTCATGCCTCCAGTTGCCATGACTACCTCATTTCTAAAATCCAGAGAGCGAGGCTCCAGAACATGTGTTGTCCCCACCTCAGGAGCAGCCTGCCTTTCGGCCAAATAATAACAAATATGTCTCCCTGTGCGAACTACGTTTTGAATGATCAGCCCACTGGGCCAGAGGGAAAAATCAAAAGCTGCGCTAAATGCTGGAAACTATGGTAACAGTGTAGCAGAAACAAAACACTTTACAGAACTATTACAACGGTTTTCTTTCTCGTAAATTGCTTTATAGAAGCAGAATTCTTTTGTTTTTGCAATTTATCCTATATTCTTGGAATAATATGTGTTGCCGTGGCTTAAAAGTATATACTTTTGCACTCACTGCAAAAAAGAATCTGAGATTAATTAGATTAGAATTACAATATTAAGTGTTAAACACAAGACAGAATGCACGATTACAATGAACTCGACAGCTGTGAGAGAAAGTGTTTCCTGGCATTCAGGTGCCTCCCTGTCTTTGTCTCTCTGAATTACTGTTTAACTGCAGTTCAGACGTTATTAGGTGAATAATGATGCGAGTATCCTCAGGCAGGTAAACACAACCTGAGCTCAATAGGCTGTAATTCCACCAAAGTATTAACACAATTAGTTACAGGTCTAGAACTTTTGAAAGGACTTCGATCCCCTTCAGCAAATTAGAGCTAAACTTTAAAAAAAAAAAGAAAAGCTCCGTACGAACCTTCCTTTGTACTGAAGGGGGATCAATACGGGAAAACAACACAAGTATTTCACTTTGAGGAGTACACGTCAACAACCTTAGTGGTGCAAACAGAGACCATGGGAGCCAGACTTAAATCAAACCAAACTGCTCAGCCAACACCAACATCACCTTTAACAACAGGATCACATACGGCCGCCAGGCAATCAAACACAAGCACATAGAAACCGGACAGACCGCAGCTCAAAAAACCTGTGTTTCTCCGTTTGTCTGAAAGCGGATCTTGCCGTCACGTTTGCTTCCAGACACACACACACACACTTCAGTGGAGTGTGTGTCCGTGGTCTATCGCCTGTCATATTGAAGTGGAGGCAGAGGAAGCCCAGCCTGAGACGCTCACCGTCATTCTGCCGCAAGCAACTCTTGGATAGGACATTATAGAATACAAAATGAATTAAGCGTGAAGAAACAATTAATTCTCAGGAAGAGGGAGTTAATCAGTGTGTCACTCTGAAGTCATACGAGTGTGTGTGTGTGTGTGTGTGTGTTTGTGTGTGCGCGCCAGCGTGGCCGATTTGTTTAATCAAGTTCACCTTCTCCACCGGTATTAACGCAGGCGTCGTGCCTGCACTTCATGTCACCACTGGTGCTATGGACCAATGATTTCAGATGCTATGCATGCACAAGGCTGCCTGCTTTTCCAACGAACACCAGCGTCTTCGACATACCAGGCTCAGTTTACATTGGCAACACTAAACAGTCCTTCGGGAGTCAAGTGACGCCGACCGCACGCTCCCTCACGTAAACACTCGATTTCACACCCTCAAAAAAACATCACTAGTTCAGCGCATCCGTGTTTACGATAAGCGCGTCAATCGATTTCACCAGCAAAATCGACTCTCTCAAAGCTTGTGGCGAAATTAAATTCTATAAATAAGAAATTCTCTTTTAAACAATCATCATTTACAATTCTTTATTACTTTTTTATATAAACTAATACTATGTAACAAGATTACTGTTATTGTTGATACTTTCCTACTCAACATCAAGCATTTCTCCAAAGAATGAATGAGTCCCTAAATAAATAAATCTTAATAGCTTATTGTGTGCTCTGATGTTACATAGAGCTTAGCAGCAGGTGCTTCTCAGCCCTCAGGTTAAACCAGGAACATCTCATTAATAGGCAAGGACACCACGACTTGAAAGGGAAATGCCGTCTTTTCTATTTGTTTTCATGGCAGAAACCCGACCGCAGGCTTTGACAGGTTCATTTAAACATCAACAACATCTCAAACTGGGTGAGACCTCAACGAGAATACGGACAACACTGTAAACGTGAATGCAGCTTGTGTCTCTATCTGGGTTTCTGACTCACTTCAGCACAGCTGCTCCAATAAGAGACGAGGCTGAGAGACGGCCGAAGAAAGAGGAGGAAAAAAAAAAAAAAAAGAGGGTGAGAAAGGACCAATATAGACATCACAAGCTGTGCTCTCCACTACGAACTGAGGTGGAGAGAAAGAAAGATACAAAGAAAAATGAGTTAAGAAGTGAGAGCACACGAGAGCGGCCAGATGGACCAATAGAAAAGACTAAAGTGGGTTATGGAAAAAAAAAAAAAAGGCAAAACGTGGCTTGCGGTACAGACTTTCTGTCACACAGCGAGCTCCATGTGCGCTCGGATCACACATTCGGGGGTTGTGCGGTAGTATGACTTTGAAGTGACGCTGCGATGACAATGTTAAAGTACAGTCTGTCGGCTTTGATTCCGCCCTGTTTTCATCACAACCGGATGAACACTGAGCGAACTAAAGCCCTCTCTCAAAGCATGTTCTCCCGGTACGGGTGACACAAGAGTTTAAGACATATTGAGATCAGGTTTGCATTCCTGAAGCGAGGACAGAGCTTTGCAAGTATGAAGATAGTATATTTAACGGACTTTGGGTGATCGCAGCATGTGGCTTGTTTTACTCGTTCGCTCGGAGAATCTGTGCTCGCAACCGTAAACAGGCGCGGCCGGTCTGCAAGCAAGGTTCAAAGTCGATCCACTTTGCTTTGCCTCGCATGTAGACAAACAAGTTAGCTCGATTAGCTACCTAGCTACAGACGACAAAACGACCCGCACAAGTTTCCATTGCAGGCGACAGAATTAACAGCTGTGGGGCCAGAAAAGGCCTTTTGTTTGAGTCTAATCTCGTCTGAGATTAAGGACCAATTCTTTTTCAGGTTCAAGCGCTGAACCAGCCACTGTTGGCCGTTGAGGAAATGTAACGCGGCTCTTCACATGCATGACTTCAGAAGCCGCTGCCCCGAATACTAAAAGTAGCTTAAACATACATGCAAATCTTCCACGCTACAAGGCAGGGACATTAAGTTTTAATACTGCTGAGATGATTTCACTGCACTGTGGGTCTTTAATGATTCATACGCACAATTAAATGCCCACAAATATTAAGTGAGAAACCATCATTGCGTCACGCTTCTTGCTCACGTTACCGTTCTGGACACGGCTACATGCGTACACATAGCAACAATCATTTAAATGAAGGTTTAAGAAGCTACGGCTGAACCCTTTAAAAGGAGATTCACCTTTACTATTCTGAGACGAGTCGCATGCATCATGCAGCGCCTTGTCTTTCGAAAGGGACACATTATACAGGCTTTTCTGATCATATCCTCCCGTTTATTTACCGTCTCTTCTCCCAGGAGATTCAGAGAGACTCTGAGTTGGTGCCTTGTAATTGTTGTTCTTGTTCTTGATGTTGCTTCTGGTTAATTAATGAGCTGGTGGATCAAAGGGAGAATCCCTGATCCCCGTGGAGGTTCCGACACGCATCTCTTCTCCATCCTCGTGAAGCGCTCAGTCTCCTCTTATCAATACAACGCAGCAGACAGTTGACAAATAAAAACACCATGGAAACCCAGAACACACAGAAAAAAAACTGCAGAGTCACAAGCCTCCCAAAGTCGCTGGACATTAATGTAGTTTGTTTACTGGTTGCGAGTCAGACGCTGCGGCCTTTGGGCTACAGACGGGTCAGTTTACTGGATGATGTAACGAGCCCCTCGGTTTTTAAATTCAAGATGTCTGATGAGTCCGAATAATATAAATGTTGAATGAATTTTCTAATGGAACTCATCCTCTAGCCTGTATCACGGGTAACACGTTTAGGCATCGTAGCACATATTGGTTCACAGGCCGAATGGACGAATTACATAATGTGAGTTTGCACAGTAATATTTTCTCATCGAGCAATTCTGTGTGATCTGCGCTCTAATTAGCTGGGTAGCTTCCCACTGAACAGGACCACATTCACTCGATTGCCATCGACGCAAACTGAAAAACTTCATCCCAACTACTTCATGTATCTTTAAAGCGTTTTCCACTCTTAATTCAGCAGCCAACAAATATTTTCTAATTCGATGCTGAAAAATAATCACAAATGTAGTTAAATATTTGTGGTTTATTCAGTCAGACGAGTTTTTTTTCTTTGCTGCCAGATTTTTCTTAAATTTCTCGCGCTTGAATCCTCTCGGGATGTTGCAGGTTCACTTTCTTCCCTCTTTGTTCCCTTGCAGCGAAAGTCACCCATTTGTCACTTTGTTGCGTTTCCTTTTGTTTCTGAGCAGCGCGGCGGGCCTGTGGCGATGTGTTTAAGTGCCCTCCCACTCCTACTTCGATCCTACATCCATCCCGATTGGTGTGAGCGATCCCACTCCTCCGGACAAGAAGATCTCTGGACATCTGGTAAGGGACGCATTTAGCTTCCTCACAGGAGTGACGGGCACGAAGGAGGAAGAAAGAAGGCGGGCAGGAGGGAGGAAAAGGCTTCTGGAGTCATCAGAGGGTAAAAATAAACGCTCGAGTCAGTGCGGTACATCAAGACGAAGAGAAACCCGTGGGGGAAATCAGGTGGGAATAAATAAATGTGTGAAAGACGAGGATGACTGGAGTTGTGAGACGTTAACACTTTACAAACCAGCTGATCTACTGCGCGTGTCTTTGGACGGGAGGAGGAGACCTGCGGGATCCAAACACAAACACTGGCAGACTTTAAGCCCCGCGTCCGTCCTCCTCAGGCAGCTGTTCCGCAACGTGAGGTTAAACTTTCCTTTCTGTTTAGGACGTGCGCAGCCTCGGCCCGGAGACAGATGGGGAGGCAAAGAGCACGGAGCGCCTTGAGATTTGGCTCAAATAAAAGTCCAAATCAATGGCGTGCGTTCGCATCATTCAATTAAAACTGAACTGGGTCACAAAACACGGACGTGTGTTTCCCTCGTTAATGAAAGTTGAGCCCCGTCCAATATTTATTTGTGTCTGGCCTGTAGTTATTCAACAAGACCCGATGTGACATTTCCAAAAATCAATAACCCGGTGAGTCAGATTTTGTTTCAGTCGCTGAGGCCAGACGGCTGAATCAGGATCGCTGACAGCCGCTCATGTAAATCGCACATTTTCCTAAATCCCCCCCCCCACATCAGGGCCGACGGCGGCGGCCGGGTGGACACGCGCCGACGAGCGCCCTGAATATTAAGGCGCGCCGCGTCGCCCGAAAGCACGGCGCGGCGGTCCACAGGGACGACATGGCGCAGGCGCTTCCCGCTCCCTTGCCTCTGGGGGTTGGGGAGGGGGAGGGGGGTATTAGGAAAACCTGTTAAAAGACGGAAGGCGCCGCAGCCTGCTGCCGGCGTGGGACCAGACGCCGGGCCGAGGAGCGATCGTGTGCCGCACCGCTCCTCCCGGGCTTTGCTGTGAAAACCTCCGATTGAGGCCGACAGCCAGGCAAATGGACAAAATAAATAAGGAGACACCGTGAAAAAAAAGGCACCGCGTATATACATGTGCATGAATAAATGAAAACCTCGTTTGGCCCAAACGCAGGAGGAATTTTTTATTAAAAGGAATATAGAAGATGAATTATTTACGTGGACGCCGCTCACACCTCACTAACCATTGGAAGAGACAGTCGGGGCTCCTGTGTCCTTCTCACATCCCTCAAACTAACAGCACGCTGGACACGTTATGTGGCTACAGACCTTTAACGTGCAACATCGATGTCTCTGAGAGGAACCTGCTCAGGGAATAGCTCCTGGTTCCGTTTTAGATCAATGCGGTGGTGGACGGTGACATTTGGTGTTTAATTTAAATGAAGTACCTCTGTGACTGTTTTTCTCCTGCAGCGATCTAACAAAAGCCAAAACACTTGTTTTATAATTCATCTTTAAACTTCCTAATCGCCTACTTACAAAAAATGGAATGCAGATCTTCATCCAAACAAAGAGGATGAATATCAAACTGAAGAATCAACTTCATTTTTTGGAACAAGGAGATAAAGGCTTTTGTGTTTTATCTGCTTTGCAGTTTGTTACTGAACATCATCTATATGGAGGCCTCACACTCAATTTAATTATCTTTCACATTTTAGGAAACAAAACAGATAACACTCGAGTCTGTATGCTGAATGACGCATTAATAAACCTGCTACTTAGAAATTTAATAAAATGTTAAATTGTGTTTGTTTAAGCCCGAAATGTAAAAAGAACAATATTTCTAGTGAGTCATCTGCATGAGTACATGAGCTTAGTCGGAGCAGTGTCAAATTGTAGTAATCACCACGAGGTTGCTAGGCAACGAGCAGAGACTTCAGGCTTGACGCTAGCCCGTCCCTTAAGCTGTCCTCCGTCTTCCAAGTATGTTTTGCAAAACGTTGAACTGTTCCTTTAAAAAGGCTTTAAAAGGGTTTCACGGCGCTCCGGTTTGGGATGACGTGTGAACCGGCGCCCTTCCTTCCTTCCACGTGTGGCATCGCTTGCACGCAACACAGGGCCAAGAGGAGGCGGACCTCACCTCTATGAGTTTGCGCTCGTAGCTGCCGGCGAGCTCCTCGACGTCCCCCATGAACTTGCTCTGTGGCGCCGCAGGCTGCTCCTCACTCGGCCGCAACATGGACGCGGCTGCAGCAGAGACGGAGAGAGAGAGAGAGAGAGAGAGAGAGAGAGAGAGAGAGAGCTCAGCTTTGTTTGTTTGTGAGTCCAGGCGCACACGTTCTCGTGTGTACGTTATTCGAAGCGGCAACAAACGCACACTTTCCTTTCTGCAGAAAACTTCCTAGCCCTTCACCCCTCGCTAATCTCGCAGCGGAGCCTGAGGCGCCGCATCGTGGGCGGGGGCCATAAACACACCGACTAATCAGGCCCCTTCCCCCAGCGAGGAGCGGCTCGCCTCAGCAGACGTCTAAAATGTGGCCTCGGTTTTGGGAGACGGGTCGTTGTCCTCTCGCCAATTAGCGGCGTTGGTTGTGGCTCAGGCCTTCAGGAGGGAGGTAGAAATTCAGCACGTCCAAAGAACCCGAATAAACGCGGGCTGTGATGGACTTTGTAAAAAAAAGCACACAGCTGGGAATAAAAAGAATGTGAAGCGTCTGGGGTCCAGACACAGGGAGGCAGGTATTGACTGCTGCGGAGAATCAACGGCAGGTACAATTACCAGAATAAGAGCACTGTTGGATGAACGCAGCCTAGTGGAATCACACGCACAATCTATACGCGCATTCTGAGGCGAATGGATCGGGCTTCCTGGTGAGACTTTTATTACTTTCATTGCACGTTATAGCTCAGAGATTGTTTGGCCCTTTCTTAAGTTCAGCGCTCCGCTGAAAGGGTCCAGAGGGGAGCAATGCTTCACTTGGTAAAAATGACTGAGGAAATTCAATTACAACAAAAAGCCGAGGCCCCTTTCACCTTCACAAGCCACTTTTCCACAAGCTCATTGGAAATCATTACCAGGTTTGTTTTTGTTTTTTGGGGCATGTTTCGCCTTTATTGGGTTATTAGGTGATTTTATGAAAACCCTCAAGGATTTGGAGAAATAGGAGCGAATTGCACATCCACTTTTATTATGTGGTTTATCATCCACAATGATTAAAAAGAGTATAAATTAATCTGTTAAAGATTAATTAATGATTAATTATCATCAGCTTATCGATTCGACGTAGTAGTATTATTCCAATATACCAGTCGACAGATTATATATATATATATATATATATATATATATATATATATATATATATATTTATTTATTTATTAGGGCTGTCAAATGATTAAAATTTGTAATCAAATTAATCCCAGTTTTCAGTGGATTAATCCTGATTAATCCATATATGCAATGTTTCCCGGGAGAAATAACAAACCGGGAGGTGTCCGGGTGATAGGGGTAAAAAACGGGAGTGTATATATATATATATATATATATATATATATATAAAAAATACACACACAGAGAAAGACGTTCAGTCATGCTACAAACTAAAATTACAAGCACAACAATAAGTTAATTCCTCACACTCACAAATAGACGGTTGTATCTACCCAAAAACTCTCTCCCTTTCTCTTCACTCTCTCTCACACACACACACACACACACACACACACACACACACACACACACACACAGGCTGACAGAAATGCCTCATCGTGGCTCCTGCAAAGGGCCGGCAGCACAGCAATCCCCGGCTTATCTTCAGCCCACTGACGGCACAGTGCTGCACACCTCAGTCAGCAGCCTAATAGCAAAGACAACTATTGTGCGCGCGCACACTGGAGGCAAATACCTGCACAGTGTAAAAAACACACACACACACAACATGAGAACGACGGCATAAAGGCATCAAATAAACACTATCATACACACCCACACGCACAAAGAGGATTGCTGACGGTTGCGCTCGCTCTGCCAAGCCCCCCCCCGCAAGTTGGATTCCTGTCACCGTCACAGCGACAGGGCTCCTAATAATGAAACGCATATACTGGGTGTTTGGGAAAGCGAGGTGAAGGGGCACACAAACATGTTCCTGACTCCAAAAGGAGCAAGGAGCAACGCCCCCCCAGGCAGATGTGTGCGGGCCGGCCAGCTGGACCGGACGCCATTCTACGAGTTCGCAGAGTTACTAATTGCCTACAATCTGAGTGGGCGACCCCACTGGGACGGTGTGTGTCCTTTAGAAAACATCAAATGATGAGCTACACAACAGCAATATGCAGCAATGAAAATCCATCTGCTGCAGAAAGAGGATCACATGGTATTATAAAACTATATATTTATGTGTGTGTGTGTGAGAAAGTGTTTAGTGCCGCACTGTCCCGTTCGCACTGTGCAGCCCCCAGGGTTTCCACCTGACAGTGCAGCCTCTCTAATGATCAGTGTGTGGGATAATCAGCCAGTTCAGTGGGGAATTCCACAGAGAGGCATGCGTGTGCGTGCGTGCGTGTGCGTGCGCGCGTGTGTGCGTATAGCTTCACACCAAAGGGAGTTTCACCACGTAACAAAGATTATTCAACTTGTGACATGCAGTATGAGGGTCACATCTGGACAGATGAGGATGGAACACTATAAAGGCCATTTCATGATGTTTAATAGGTTTGCACACATATATTATATCTATGAGGGAAATCCTCACATTTAGAAGCAACTCTCCGAGGTGGAGGAGGAGGGGCCGGGGCGACACCCCCCCGCCCCCACCCGGCGCGCTGCTGCGTCCCATCAGGAGCCGCAGCACCTCGCTGCGGGACAACAAACAAACGTCCCGGCCGAGCGGCGCGCTAAATAAAAGATGCGCCCGCGGCGGGACCAGCGCGCGATCAGATGGAGCCCCGTCTTCTTCCGTATCTCATCTTCTCATGAAACCGCCTCGTCCCCCTCCCGGCCCCTGCCATCCCGGCCCTTTGTTCTCTCCGCTCTTCTCGGCCCCCCCGAAACCTTCTTTCATGTCCCCTCGCTCGTAAAAACATGTCCCCTTTTTTGTTTTGAGTCCTCTCCCGCATGAAGTATTGATTTGGTTTCCTTTTGTCGCGCCCTTTAGACTCCTGCACCCTCGGCTCCTTCACGCAATCTTCTTTTTTTCTGCACACGCGCACTTCCTCCTTACCCCTTCATCCTCCACCTCATCTTCTTCCTCACGTCTCATCCACGTTCAGGTTCATATTTTTCTCATTATAAAAACATCAAAAACCGGTGCCTCATTACACCAACAACAGCAGCCTTCATGCCACACACACACACACACACGCACACACACACACACACACACACAGAAGAGGTGATCACGCGGGCCGCACATTGTTAGTGAGCCAGCCGGCAGGTAGCTGAAGTTCTAACCAAAAAACCTCTTTCTCTTCACTCTCTCATCGCTCACGGTGCGTTTATCGCGCTGCCAGCAGCCTTGAAACTGGTGTTCATTCAAAAGCGGCGCGCGAGGCAACGCGAGTGCAAATCACTATTCTCCTCACTGTGACGGCTCCAATCAGGGAGCTTCTGTTCCGCCGAGGACTCATCATCTGAGGCGGCAACGCGACCATCACACACACACACACGCACTCACGCACAAAGAAAACAGCGGAGACATTTCAACACCTGGGTTGACTTAGACGGCATGAAAGGCACCGCTCCAATTACGAGGGGGGGGAGAGGCGCACAAAAGCGACTGAGAGGAGAGTCCTCTGAACGGATCCTCTGAACGATGAACGGGGTTTTTAACTGTGGTCAAGTTTTAATTGGATACGTTTAAAATACAGCCAGAACTCACTCTCTCTCACACACACACACACACAGTGCCGGCCCGGTCACCTGTGCTAGAAGATAATTGGCACAAATGTCACGCTATACTGTTATAGCGAAAATTATAAACAAATACAGTGAGGTTATAATACAAAACTAGGGCTGCTTGCGAACTAAGCGGCTGCTTGGGGCCCCCCAAGCAGCCGCTTAGTTCGCTTATGCCTTGGGCCGGCCCTGCACACACACACACACACACAAAGTCGCTCAGAGCGATTATTTTGAAACCATCTGGCTGTTGGTGTTCATGCTCTACTTTCATTTGGAGAAGGACTCTTTGAGCTCTGTTTTTGTTTTTTTCCCCGTGTCTAAAATAGCTCCAATCAGAGCAGATCACAGCCTGCTTCCCACCCTGCATCACGCAACAGGCTGAAAAGCACTTGAAACCACTCATCTACGGGCCACAAATTTGGCCCAACCTTTTGGACTAAAACCCCCCAAAACTGGTTTTCATGACGGAAATGTAGAGAAAAGCGCGACACGACACAAAGCCTCGTCGGTTTCAGAGCACTGAACAACCGCGAGGATGAACCGCAAGCGTAAAAATCAGACACCGGCAGATGGTGAGGAACACTAATGGACAAACATTTGCTATTTAGCAGCCCTTCATAGTAGCAGCGATGGAAAGAGGCTCGTGACGCATGGCGGCGACGGGGAGGAAGCGGGGACAGCGTGTCGGGGTCTCACCCGTTGACACCGTTGACACTGTGGGCGAGGTCAGTGCAGCGCGCGTTCAAAGTCTCCTTAAGACCCTTTGTGGTTGGAGTGGGGTCCTTTAAAGCTGGCGCCAGGTCGCCTTTTAGGCGTCTTTCAGCGCTTTGTTCCGCTTCTTCTGCCCACAGCTTTTACTCTTTTCATTCACCCTCACCAGGCTCGTCACCGTGACCCCATGCGGACTACGATCAGGCTTTCTCTCGCCCCTTTTCTTTATTTCCTTACCGTCTACTCTGCCTTTGTGCATTTATCAAATAGATGTGAAGTAATGAAAAACACACATTAACCATTTACTGAATGGAACAGGTCGCTAAAGGAAAGTCGTTTCATTGGTGGGAGGAGCGTTTAGTTTCATAACTGCAACTTTTTCCGCGATTTTCCACAGAAAGCCAGCAGCAAAGCACCATGGGAAAACAGTTAAAAGATCAAATGATCCCCTTAGTTTTAACAACTCTCTCCGCCAACTTAATATAAACATTTGTATTGGGACGATTCTGCCCAGAGCTTCTTTGATAAAGGTTGATTTCTCTGTACAACCCATAGGTCTTAAAAACACTTCACTCAAAGTGAAGTTTCCTTGTTGCAAAACGTGTTGGTTTGTTTCCCTACAATCACCGTTTCCATAGTGACCCAATTAGGCTGCCAGGACCAATAACGTTCGCACGAGGGAACGTGCTTACGCCACGCCGGCGTTAAAGTGACAGATTCAGCCTGCGATCAGCTGATCCCAGTGAGCCCGCGCGCCGTCCTTTCAAACCCTTTTCTGCCTTTTGGCGGCGCGGCCCCGCTGATCTGTGGCCGGTTGGCGTTTCAACGTTGAGCGTTTGTTTTGAACACGTCTTCTAAGCTCTGTCCAAACCTGCTGCTACTAACACGCAGTGTGTTCTCACACACCAAGTTTTCTCTCTTTCCCTCTCCCTCCCTCCCTCCCTCTCTCTCTCCCCTTTTTGCGATGACCCAGTTTCCGCCCCCCCCCCCAGCGGGTATTATTAAAGTTTCATGCGTTATCATCGGCTCTAATCTGAAGAAGTCAGGCTTTATTTAGCCGTCACACCTCAGAGGGGTTACTAGCGCGCGGCGGAAGTGACAGGACCACCGCGCAGGGGAGAGGGGGGGCGGGGGGATCAATACTGGGTTTAAGTTAAGTGCAATGATCTAATAAATATTGATAGGACGTTTTAGCGGCTTAATCGGGAACACAAATTGGATTTCAGTGTCTGTGTGACACGCGCTCACTCCTCCTGCGCTGCCACGCGGGATCTCTCTCAATTAAAACCTATTTCCCCCCCTTTCTTCTTCAAATCACATTTTTAATAGAAAATGTCTTCTGTAAATTTGAGTTTATTAGAGTTTATTAGAGTTATTGCAGGTAACTGGGAGCCTAGAAGAGAATCTTATTAATGGCCGAGTACATAATGAGCAATTCAACATCATGAGAAAGAAACCAAAAGATAAAGAATCTTGCCAGATGACTTGGATGATTTCCTGCAAGAACCAATTTGACTGCATGATACCATTCGATAGGTACGCGTATAATATTTAGCTACGCAGGAAATCACGTGTGCAAAACCTCTGCAGTCCACGTGGGCAGTTCACGTGGACTGTGGGTGATTTGGTGGTCAGATAGAAAAAAATAAATAGTGCTGAGAAGTGCAGCTTTGTCCCAGAAATGCAATTTCGCATCTCCAGAGCAGTTACGTGATGGCTTGATGAATCGGGTCTTTACTGGGTCAGAGCTGCAGTAGAGTTCAGGTTTCTATTGAGGCTCAGTAATGGTCTCCACTTAACCTGCCACTGACCGGAGGACGAGGGTCCAGACGCTCACTTTCTACACTGTAGGCTTCCATGCGGGGGTGTGTGTGGGGGGAGGAGAGGGGGGGGGAGTTGCAGGATGGAAGGTGGCTCTGATAAGTGATATTTTAACAGCGCGGCTTAGAAAGCTTGTCAGCTTGTCAATATTTCACAGATTGGTTTTGTTTCATAGGAACAGGGACAAAAAGCTGCGAGACACACGTCCATTAAAGCCCACAGACTTGATCAATAATAAAAAAAAGGTTGTTAGTTACCCACTTACAGTGCTCCATCATCAATACATTACTTAACAAAACAGTGGTTGATCTTGTTTGAACAAGAAAATCCCAGCGTGATGCTTAGGCGGTGTATTCGTTGGGTGCATTTCCTGCGTTCTTTTTTATTACTTTTAGGCGAGACTTCCGATCACCAGGGAGCCCCTTAGAAGAACCCATGTCATGACCCCGTCCCGGTGTGTTTGGCTGCAGGCGAAGCAGAGGGAAGACCGGAGGCCAACATGAGTCTCTCCCCCTCCCCCTTTGCCGCTCTGCCTCTGTGTGCAGCAGCTTTCCTAATTGACTGCCATTTCAGAAAGTCAATCTAATTGCTTTTTGGTTATCTTGCTAATAGTCGGCTGTTAAAGGGCACCTGCGCCCGCCAACATCCAACACAGTGACACGGGCCATTTGTCTTGTGCGGTCCTCTCGCTGTTTCGCAGCCGCCCACCGACCGACCCGACGACCGTTTAGCAAGGATGACTAATGATGGCGGTCAAAGGGGTCAAATTATCAAACGACTACATCGGAACGCGCTTCATCCAACCTTTAAAAACACAAATTGACGTTAAGAAATTAGACTTTTGGGTATACAGATGACACTATAAATACGGGTGGGAAGAGTCAATGGATGGGGGGGGGGGGGGGGGGGGGGGTTCTGTCATGCAGTAAAAGCTTATGAAGAAAAAGAAGAGGGGAATAAAGCGTCTAAGCTCAGCAATAGCGTGACATTTGTGCCAATAATCTTCTAGCACAGGTGACTGTGCGTGGTGGGAGGGGGGGCCCCAAAATCAAATTCTGCTTAGGGCCCCCAAGAGGCTCGGGCCGGCACTGAGACAACATCTCGCCCCGGCGCTCACAGACGAGTACCCCGCCTGCTGAAAAGGCAGCGGGAAGCCGGGGGGCGGGGGGGGGACCCAGGGCGCCGTGGATCGCTGGCCGAGCAGACGTGCAGTGGACTCAGGTTTGACAGAGTTGGTGCGGTTGGTGGAATGAGATGAAACGATATTCACCACACACCCCATCACCACGGGGGCCGTTGAAACAAGTGCAATGAAAGATTTTTTCCTTCGACAAGTCCATCGAGTCAAATTCACTTCAAAAACAGTTGATGGAAACGCGAGCGGTTTGGATTCCTTCGACGGGGGTCGTTTCAATCTAGCGGGCACTCAGAGACGAGCGCAGGGTGACAAACTCTAACGTTGACCCGAGAGGGGTGGGGGTTTTTTTTTTAAGGCCCATAATAAAAGAAAAACCGAGCAGCAGCCCAACGATGCCAAACAAGGTCGCCAATCTTCTCCGTGATTGTTCTGTAGGTAGAAAGTAATTATTGGAATGGCTCTATATTAATATGCTAACGATCTGCTCTGCATGACGTACTTTTAATCAGCATTCGGCTCAGGTGTCTGGGCGGTGTTTAATAAAAAGAGAAGACCGTATCTTGAAAGTGTTTGAAAGGAGGGAAGTGAGATACTGATTAGCTCTGGGTGAGGGGGGATAAGGGGGGGAGGCTACCAGCATGGCAGATTGAGCATTAAGAATTGATGTTCCCCATCTGAAGAAGAAGTGTTTTCATACCAATCCTTTCACTTGGTATCACATGCAGTGCGAGAGAGAGAGAGCAAACAGTGCTCCTGCCTCCCATTAGCAAGTGTAATTTAGACATTTCCTATTTGAGCGCTGGAGGACGGGGACAGTGTGAGGCTACTGAGAATGAGAGAAAAGGGGAATGCGAAACAAACAGACAGACAGTGAGACAGCACAGAGGTCGTGCGGTATCGGATCTATATTTCCGGAAATTATCATATGGAAAGGTTGCCAGACACAAGACGTGCCAACGAGCTGCAGCGCTGAGGTGCGGCAGTGCATGCCACCGGGCCCCATCGTGGCCCCCATGTGACTTAGTTTTTCTTTTACACTCACAAATCGGGCAACTTCTGCTGCATTTATTTCCTCACAACATATTCCAACTTAAGTTATCCTGCGGACTCGTCGGCGGGAGACGACGTCGCACAAAGCTTCCCCGGGTCCGGCAGATAAACCAGAAACAAGCAGGTGTGTTCATTAACAATCTCTGTTGCTGCAATTATTGTCCACAGATAAACATTTGCTTTGTTCCATTGTGGAATAGTTATGGCTTGTCATTTTTCCCTTCTGCTGGAGTGAGCGTACCAGGGCAGGGGGGTGCAAAATTAAATTAAAATGAAATAAAAGGATGCGTCCATCTATCTGGAGGATGGACGCTTTAAGGCCAAGTCACAATCCATCTTTGTGAAACGGGTCCCTGGAACACTTCAAAGGACTAAGAGGTAAATGGAAAAACACAATCAATCCGCGACGCCATGTGGCTCTTTTGTGGTCCGCTACCTCCGAATATCGACATTTGGTGGCGCCTCTGGACACGGGAAAGAAATCCCCCCCCCCCTCCCCCTCCTCTAAGTCCATCAATACTTCCACGAGACGAGAAAGACGCGTCCCCGTCTCCCTCCCTCCCTCCTGGTGCTGATCCATAACAGCTGAGCGGATCGTCAAAGGCCGACGCGCCTCAGGAACAAGAGCCGCCGTTGATTCAGCGCTCCAACGAGGAGGACAAAAGATGAGGAGGTGGGAGTGTGTGTGTTCGGGGGGTGGGGGGGGGGGGGGGGGAGCGTCGGAATGCTCGTTACCGCTTCGTGAGAGAAGACGAGCCGCTTACGGCTTCGGCACCTTTTGCTCCTCCGACTAACTTCTCTCTCATCATAATGTGGGTCATCGGCTTATTCAGTCGGTGTGCAGATGTAAAAAAGGAGGCTGATGTTATCAAAAGAGCTGCCAGAGGAGAAACAATGAGGACAGTGGATTAAAGATTCTTAGGGGGGGGGGGGGTTCGTTATGCTCCATCAATCTCTGTTGCTGTTCCGCTGGTGCTGTATCTCATCTGCTGCAGGCAAGAAAAACAACAGAATGCTGCGGCAGCGTGCCACTAAAGACAAAATCTCCAGCCAAATCTCGTCGAAAAAGGAATAATCCATCAGATAATCCCAAACCATGTTAAATGGAGGCCTTAAATAACCAGCTAACAAGACATCGCAAGACATTTACCGCCACGACCCCAGCTCATGGACACACGGGGTCATGAGTTCATTTGACCTCTACCTTTGCCTCCATCGTAAAGGTGCTGCACCATATAAAGCTTGTAGACTTTGTAGACGCCCCCGACCTCATCACATTTAAGCAACATCACCATTCCCCCCCCCCCCCCCCCCCCCTCCTGAACCTCAGACACTCCTCAGACACACCGGGGTTCAACGGCTTCAACGCCGCGGCTTCGTTAGCCGACGCGACGCCGCTGCATGCGTTACTTAATCAACACGAGTGCCAATCACGCGGGAGACGAGGACGCCATTACACGCTGAAGTTCAGTCGTAATCACAGGAGGTGACGGCGCGCGTCTCAATCAGCGCTGCCACCCGCACGCTCCTCGCCGCAGGAAATGTTTTTTTTTTTTTCGAGAAGCCTCGCCGTGCGTGCGAGTCAGACGGCGGACGAAGCCGTCAGTGCCGATCCGGTGGGCTTTAACGGTGCCGACTCGTCCGCAGACGTCCCGACTTCTGATTGGCCGAGGCGAGCCGGGCCTGCGGAGAGCGGGATGTGTGGGTGGATGCTGTGGATGTGAAGCGCCGGCATTACTGTCCTCGCTGCTTTTCCATACTCCTGTTCACACATCGAGGAAAGAGCTGGAGAAGAAGAAAAAGAAAAGTGGCATTTCTCTGCTGCAGAGTTTTTTACGGCCGGTCAAAAAGGTACAAAGGTACAAATATTCAGCCCGTTGTTTACGTCTCCACATCCGCTCTCCATCTTAACTGGTGTAGCGAGCAGGAGAATAAAAGGCGAGAGGCCAGAGATGAGAGACAGAGGAAACGTAGCGGAAAAGGAGGGAGAGCGAAGGAAAAGGCAACGTGAGCGAGAAGGAGATGACGTGAGGCTCAGGGCCAGAATTAAATATTTCAATCACCGATTGAGTTGCAATGAAAACGCTTCTGATCCGCACGCCAAAGAACTTTTACAGAACAGCCATTTCTTTGGGGAGGGGGGGGGGATAAAGTTCTCTGTGGAGTGAATTCCTTGCAAGTGAGTCATCTTCATTATGTTGTAGAAAGTTTTTTTTTTTTTTCCTCTGCACTTTTGTTCTCATTCCAAGATTAAAGATGCTACGGACTTTGCATGTATATTAAGTTCTAGAAACATGCTAATTTTCAAGAACTCGAATTTAATCAGCGGGCTTCCGATTTAAGACAGTAAGCAGGGGGCATGTGGAGGACAAGCTCATGCAATACATGGATGTACTGCAGAATCTTAAGACATGCCGGAGGGCAGGATTTCTACGTCCTGGCTCAGGCTAAATGCTAACCTGTTTCTATGCTAAGCTAAGCCCATCAGCTGCCTGGCTTTGTAACACAGACGTTAAAAATAGTCTCATCCAAATCTCACCAAGACAGATAATGAATCTCACAACCAAATCAGTAATGCAACGATGCACTAAGGGATTGTTTGCACGCAAGTGCATGTATACGTTAACCACAATGATGCAAGATGAGAGCAAGAAGTGAAAGTAAAGAGCGGAATTGAATTTAGAATACTTGAACCCGAGAGAATGTCGACGTAATTGACGAGCTAAAAACAAACGGATCAAGTTAAATCTTCGCTATCCCCCATCACTAAAGCCGTTAATCTACAGTAATATCATAATCAGGCATGGGACTGAAAATTATATTTATCTCAGCCGCATTCCCTGCACTATCAAAGCAAAATCTATTCACATGCCCGTTTACGCACAGCAGCTCGGATGAATCAGTGTCGTCCAGAAGCAAAAACGTCTGCGTTCACTTTTACCAAACATCTTGTGTCTCAGTAGGATCCTTTCAATCAGACGCGTCAAATTCACTGCACATCACTTTGGGTTTATATTAAAACATATTATTGATGCAGGTGAGAAGAATCACGCCTTGATTTTCTTCATTCTTGAGCTTTCCAGTTAAAAATCTGATCGCGAGGCGCGTTCCATTCAAAGCAGAACATAGAATTACCGCTGAACGCATCCTCCTCCCCTCCGCGTGCCGCTGCAGGACACGCCGCTCTGCCAACAAACCATTTCACCTCTCCATCAGCATCCCGGCTCTCGCTCGGTGCAGCTGGCCGGACAGACAGATAAAGCCCGGGGTCCCGGCGGAGGGAAAATAATTGAGAAGAAGTGTGTCACAGGTGTTTAGAGAGCGCAGCCTCGGCACAGGTATTTGACCAGTGCAGAGGGGTCTTCTGGAAGCACAGAGTAATCCCCCATCATGCTTCCACACACAGCGCACCCCCCCCCCCCCCCCCCCCCGCCCGCCCCCCCCTCCTACAACAATAAAGTGGTGCTGGCTGGAAGCCTATTTGTTGGAGAGAAGGTTATGATGTAGAGAAAAAGTCAGGCAGCAGAGCTGTTGACAGTGAATAATAGCGGAGGAACGCTTAGGCACCAGAGAGCAACGATCAACATCCACCAACTGAATTTATGGAAATGATCCTGGTCAACAGCACTGCAGAGAGGGAGAAGCACCGCTGTTCTTGCTGAGGTCACGACACTGAATTGATTTTTCACACAACAATTTAATGGTTGTTTTTTGGTAGTGGAAGGAAATATAAAATGAAATACGCAATACGCAGCTAGTAGAGGAGGAGAGGAGAAAAACGCTTTTCGTCGAGGCCATAAACACTATTCAGTGCTCGCCTTCCAATGGGCCCAGAAATGTGTTTCCATCAAATGGCATTAGGAGGAACCTGGCAACCCCCCCCCCCCCCCTCCCCCCGAGAAAAGGAAGCTAAATACTCAAGACATTAGTCAAAGAACACACATGTACACACATGTACACACCCGTAAACGAGGAGAGGAGGGCTGACAAAGATGCACTGACTCGCCGGCTTGCTGGTGGCGCTTAATCAGGAGAGAGTTGCGGCGGTTTCTCACAGGCTCCACGGGGTTTTGAAGAGAAGAAAAGGCGGATAGTTATCTGTGTAACACTGTAAATATTCATATCCAAATCCCAGCAGCGCTTCCAAAAAAAAAAAAAAAAAGCCAAGACACATCACTCCAAACAGATTACTCCCACATGTTTGGAGACGGAATCGGAGACGAGACGAGAGTCGTCGTTCTTTTGTGTTGTGCAGGATCCCTGGTTTCCCTGAAAAGCTAAATTAGTATTAGTGTTATTGCCACAATCACAGGGATGCTGGTGAGCAGAATGAATGGGATCATGTCGGTCTGACATCTCTGTGACCCAACGTTTTCAATTCTATCCAGGTGTAAGATGATGCCGTTTGCACCCGGGCCAGAGGCTCACACTTTGGGCCTTGCGTCGGCTCCTGGGAAGCCTGCGAGCGCCCGACTGTCGACGCCAATTACCCGAACGTTACGCACGAAGCGGCGCACAGCGAGCCACCGATTACGCCGCCATTACATAATTGGCGTAATGGCAGGAACAAGAGCGGGACGATGGGAGAGGAGGAGGAGGATGGCGGGGGAGGATGGGGGGAGACAGCGGGGGCGCACCGGCCACGGATGATGAGAGGGTGAGCCAGGGATTAATACCACGCTTAAAAAAAAAAAAAAAAAAGGCTGCCACCAAGAGCATACGGAACGAGGGGGGCCAATGTGCACACGTCTGTCGAACTGAAGATGAACGGCCGACCGCGTCGAGGTCATAGGTCATCGGTCAGAGCGGCGCGCGGCAACGTGACGAAAAGTAGCAAACAAATAGTGTTTGAGGAGGTTGCGTTTCCATTGGGCATCCCAAAGTGTAGAAATGAAACAGAAAAGAAACATTTAATGTATCAGAAACTGAACTGATGAAGATTACCTTCTGCATTCAAACCAATTCATTCAAGCCGTACTTTTGGAAACATTCATTTACGGTTCCTTTGGAACATCTTTATCATTATTGTTTCAAATTAAACCCAATGCAATATGCTGCTTCTAATAGACAAAAGAAAGAAACATGGTGAGAAAGAGCCTGAACCTTTGGGTAAATGCGTGCAAGTGGTGAGGTCCAAATGAAATGTCTTCTAGCATGAGGAGACAGCACTAAGAGGGGCGAAGACAACAGAGACAGATGCTCCAACAGTGTCATTATCAGCTCTGCGTGTGGGACTGTCTCAGCTCTGATTAATATCCCCCCCCGGTCCAGCCAAGACAGACCCGTAAGCCTCGGCCCGCCTACCCACAGTGCATTGCAACAACTGTGAGAGGACGGCAGGAAATCTGCTGACCGCCGCAAGTATCTGACATGCAGCTGGTTGTCCTAATTAAAAAAAAAAAAAACACCCCTCTTTAAAAACAACAAGAGAATCAAGATGCGCGCGCGCACACACACACGCACACGCGCACACACACACACACACACACACACACACACACACACACACACACACACACACACACACACACCTCACACAGTTCACCTCAAACTCTCCTTCTCCAAACTCACACCCATCTGTCGCACACCCATGTGTCAAAGTGAAACGGCACCCGGCACGAGAGGAGGCCGCCGCGTGGGCCCCCCGGCGTCCGCGCCGCGCAGCCCGACGCCGCTTCACGGCCTTCAAAGCCGAGGAAACTCTGAGCAGAGTGCGGCGCGGTCACGCAGTAAATGACGCTGGTACAGCAGCCGGAGTGGGGACCACGTGTAAGCGCTTTCCAGGATGCAGTGGGGCAAGCTGGCCCTGATGGGCAGGGCGGCACCTTGCGCAGTAGCCCAGGCTAACGCCAAGCAAACGCTGCATAGGATATTTAGGCTACTAAAATGTTACATCAGACCGTCATGAAGTGAAAATAAGACTGTGAAAGTTCACAACACAAAGACGAGGATGTCAACCAGTAATTCACACTCAAGCCTATGCACGCACACGTATACACACACACACACACACACACACACACACACACACACACACGCCCCCAGGCCATTGTTGTACCTGGCACACAAAGCTTCCCTGTGTGTGTGTGTGTGGATACAAAAAAACACCCTGAGGCGAGAGAAGAGGTGAATCTCCAGAAGCAGGCAGGCCGAAAAGCTTCCACCCCCCCCCCCCCCTCCCACTCCCCCTTCCCCTCCGCCCTGGCTTCAGACTCACCGCCGCGCTCTCTCTGCTTAATCCAGACGCCTCACTCCATTACAAAGCTTTGACAGGGTGGCGCGGGCAGCAATATTAGAACCTTCCTCCTTCAATTGACTCTTCCTCTCAAATTCTGCGCACAATGTCTCGGTTTGGCTGTAAGCTCGAAAATCCCTCTGTACTTGTGACCCTTTCTGAAGATGATTTCGTAGTTGAAACAAGTCAGAGGTCTCCGGTTTACTTAGACGAACAAAGTGTACCTTTAAGGGGGTTTTGAAAACCGTGAGTGTATCTTTTACAGCAAAAAGAAACTGAAATTTCACATCTTTTAATATTTGTGTGCATGGCTTTACTAAACAAGGCCTGTAAACAAACAAACGCTACAAATAAAATGCCTGGTATCCAAAATATGCATCCCGTGCAAAGCGCTTTCCCTCTGCAGCATCGAAACCAGGCAGACGAGATGCCGCCCGGCCAGATGATTAAAATGCTCATTGACACGGATCCTGCCAGGTGTGGAAATCTGTCCCACACCTCTGCTGAGGTACCAGCATGAACGACGAGCCGCATGGCGACTTCTCCTCTCCGGTCTCCGGGGTCACCGAGCAGCGGCTGGACAGGCCAACGGGCAGCGCTCCGCCCAATACATCTATTTTGAGCTGGAGGCTAAACAGGGCGAGCGTGTTGTGATCGGCCGCTGAAGGTGGGGGCCCAATTAAGTTCCTTCCACACGGAGAATGACTCACGGTCTGCTCTTTCCGGGCGGCCCACTGGGACGTGAATAACCTCGTAACACACAGTTTCGTAGCCACCTGCCCCCCACTAAAGCACACTTTAATTTAGGCCTCACACAGGCACACGTCTGCAAAATGACAATTAACGCTGGTGCAGTATTTGAAGGTGCGCCCATACGCCCCGACGAAACACACACCTAAACACATCAGCGTAATTATGACCCCCCCGTTCGCCACCGTGACCTGTTTTTCCTCGCTCTAAACCCCGAACACACGCAGCTTCTCATTAGTTAAGTAATGAAAATCCACCTCCACAATAAACACACACGCCATCGTGTGGGATTAACAGCCACTGGAGGCTCTACACACGTTCTACACGCGTTTTTATGAACATGCTTCAAACTTTGCAGTCAGGCGTGTTCACATAAAGGGGCCGGGACGCTTGACCTCCCCGAGGCCCCGCAAGGGCGAAGCGGAGTGCGCGGCCGCACGCGGGGGCAATAAGCACGGATCTATGCGTGCAATGAATCAGACACGCACTCCTATTAGCGCGGGCAGCGATGACAAATGCCTCTCATTCAGTCATTAGGCCGCTGGCTGGCGGCGGGGAGCAGGAGACACCGGGGCGATGCGACGGGAGTTTATTGGCTTTCAAGCGGGCCGTGTAATCCGTTTCCTTGGCGTGGATGAGTAAGCTCCCGTCCGCCGCCGCTTAATCTACGGACAAATTAAACACGTACACAGAGACGGGCGGATACGTCACATCGATCAGCGATGGAGCGCCGGAGCGTCGGCGTTCTGATTCATCGCGGCGAGGGAAGGCTCAGGTGAGAGAGACTGAAACACAGTACTTATTAAAGCAATAAGAATAAGAAGCGGTCGCACCTTTCCATCGCGGCTGCTACTCCAGCAGGCAGCATTTATCTGCAGGGATAATGGAGTGCTTGGATGTAAAACGGGGGGGAAATAAAAGCATCGGACTGCTCCGTAAAAGAAAAACGGAAGAGACTAAGTGATCGGTCTCCTCCAGTGACCTCGGCAAAGCCCAGCCAGCGATCAACAGGTTAATAACTCCTGATCTCCATCCCACCGCTGGCAGACCAATCTTTCCTTCGTCTATAAATAAATAAATGCGGCATTATGAAATAAAAGTTTCTATAAATAAATACATGTATTTCATATTATATATGTATTTATTGCCTAATTTATTTATTCACGATGTATTTAAATGCATATTTATGTATTTATTCATTTATTTAATTATGGCTAAAACAGCATTCCATAAAAATGGATTCAAAATGCATCGAAAAGGCCCTGAAATCGTACTAGCACCAATAATACAGTATAATAGTATACATGCTGCGTGATTTGCACACCTCCTACCAATTTTGGAAAAAATCTAATTTGTTTAATGTGATTTATGTAAAAAATAACCTATTACGTTGTTTAAGAACCACAGGAGGTGTGAAACTGGGTCAGCGCTGGTGTGATGATTCCACTCGTGCTGCTCGCCGTCTCTTCCGCTTTACAGTAAACACGACTGTCACTGTGACACTGCGACTCCTCCGGGGGTCGGGCTAATGCCTTCTTCTAATGACGCAGCACACAAACAAAACGCACGCGAGCGCCTTCCCCGGACGTCGGCGGCGCCCCGAGAGCGTTCCGGAGGATCAGACTGGAGCAGACTGAGGGTGGGGGAGCGGGGGGGGGGGGGGGGGGGGGGCGTTTAGACGCCGCGGCGGAGGGGGAATTACTACGGCTGTTGGGATGAGGGTGGTGGCGTGTTTTTTAGGGGAGAGAGGGAGGCGGATGAGGGAGGGCTGAAGACGGAGAAGGGGGGGCAAATGGAAAAAGTCAAGATAGCGGCTGGCGGTCGAACGAGAAAGGCCCAAAAGACAAACAAGAGCGGAGCCGGAACGCGGCGGGTGAGCCGGTGGGGGCTAATTCCTGATGCGTGTGTGTGTGTGTGTGTGTGTGTCTTCTCACGCAGAGATGGGAGACACGCCCATCGTAGATGACCGGGGGGGGAAACGGCCATTAACACGAATAAGCAGCGTGTGAGCAATACATTTTTTTTTTATTTTGATATTATTACCCGGTTAATGTAACGTCGTCCACCACAGCTCTTGCCATGTGACCATGTCATCTGGTTGTGTGTGTGCATATGTGTATCCCCGTTGGCCCATCACACTTTGTTTGTTTACCCGTCGTCTGCACCGTCTTGACGAGTCAGCGCTTTTTTCATCCCGGACTGAAATTCTGACAAGAACCGTTTGTCACCTCCGGCTGGATAAACAAACGAGAACACATGCGGCCTTTACGAGGCGTTCTTAATAGGATTTATATCAGAAACCATTTGTTCTGAAGACCTCGACGTCGTAAACCTACGTGTCCCTTCTGCCTTTTAACAAAAAACATACAAAACAAAACTCACAACCACATAAACCCTGCAGGGTGTCACAGATAACCGCACTCCCTTCTATCCCCCAAAATGCAATTAGCCATTATGTGGCCCCCTATAATCTGCCTTGTTCAGTTTATTTGCCTTTGATACAGCAGGAGCTTATCTCCTCAGTCTTTGCACAGAGCGCCGCTCGCGTCCCCCGGCGACACGAAAAACAAAGTCAAAGTTATCAAATCTACCTCCCCAAAAAAGAAAATAGGAAAAAAGACGCACGAGTCAGACTATGAGGGGAGCTTTGTGCCGTGAAAAGCCAGTTTGGTCATCTGAACCCCCCGGAGACATAAACCGATCGGGGATCCGGAGGAAACTGATGACTTCAATTCTCATCTGTTTCACAGCAGAATAGATGGACGAGTCCTGATGACGCAGTGCGTGTGTGTGTGTGTGGTTTACCATCATTGCTCTGGCCTCCCTCCCTCTTCAGCATCTGCACAGCTCCCACGTACTTCTTCAACTGGACCTTCAGGACCTCGTTCTCCCTGCAACACACACACACACACACACACACACACACACACACACACACACACACACACACACACACACACACACACACACACACACACACACACACACACACACACACACACACACACACACACACTTAACCAGAAGGCTCCAACAGTATGGAGTCGATAAGGACATTGAAAGCACGCCTTTTTATCATCAAATGTCCGTAATATACAGTCTAGTCTTATCCAGTAACTGCATAGGCCGATGGCTGGACGTCCTTTGCTCTGTTCTGTGACTGGAGGGACACAGTGTGAAGCCTGTGGAGCCGTGGACATAAAGGGTCCAGGTGGCCAGACGGAGCTTTGAGGTCGTCCAGACGTCACGCGCAACCGTTGATGACTGTAATCAGATTTCGACGCATTGAACGGTGGAGAAGTAACATGTTAAAACATCTCAGATCCCAGGAGCTCTCACATCTTCCTAATCTCAACCACGTTTCAGCAGACCCGCCAGTCAGGTGAGTGGATTTCATGAAAACAACAGGAGAATTTTGGACACACTGACATTAAATTCATTTTAATTTATTCACATAAACATCTGCAGGCTGCGGTTCGCTGCAATCGCTCTTCTTCGGTGTAAATATTAATAAAGGGGGTGGGACGCCTTGTGCCCTGAAGCCACAGCAAAACTGAATTCCAGTGTTCGGCATCTCAGAAATGCATTTCAGGAGCCGCGGGACGTAAAAAAAGACACAGTTTGGGGAGAAGACGGCAGGGTAGCGGTCGGCGTTATGGCCCCGTAAAGCTACAGACCAACACCAGCACTGCGTGGAGCAGTGGTGTGTGTGTGTGTGTCACTGCAGATGGGAGAGAGAGAGAGAGAGAGAGAGAGAGACTGCTGCTGCTAAAGGAACAGAGACGGAGGGAGTCTCTTTACAAGCTGGAACCAGTTGAACATCATCGGAAATCAATCAGTTGGAAAGCGCCTTTATGCCCTTTGCAGTTAAACTCAACAGCCTTTGTGCTGCTCTGCCCCCCCCCATCCCCCGCGCCCTCCTCACCCCTCCACCGGTTGATGGTAGATTTTTTTGGGCCCTGCTTATCAGCCCCCAATTCGCCTTGAACCACAAAAGAGGCACCTTCCCGGAGCGCCGTCTGCGGCGCCGTTATCGGAATCACTCGCGGCCCAGACGGCGCTGCGGCCTGATTAAACGACGGGTGATGCGCGCCCCTTGCTGCGGGAGGGTGGGGGTCTCTGGGAGATCTCACCCGGTCTCATTTCACTGAGGGGTCTCAGAGGAATAAAGTAGCTTTCAGTTTCAGTACGAGTCGATACCTCGGTTCCTTCAGCTCTTTCGAGTTCAGCCTCCAGGTGACGGAGATGACTAAAGCATCACTTCGAATCTGGTGCTCTGCACATAAATGTTGTTCAGCATAAAAAAAACGTTGATTGGCCGACAAACCAGAGGAGGGCGTTCAATACTAACAAATAAAAGTGATCCCGAGCCACGGAACGGCATCTCAACTGGCCAAGTCCAATAACCAGCAGTCCAGCTGGGTGGAGAGGAGCAGATACTGGTACACACAGCGCACACACACACACACACACACACACACACACACACACAGCGATGCAATCTACCGACCAGGAGCCAAATATTTACCTGGGGATCTGGTGTGATTTAGCATACAATTACTTTAAACGCTGAATTTAATTTAACCACCTTTATTAGAGTGATTCCATTTTGTACAACGCCGCGTTCCTCAAGTTCAAATGAACGTTCCCACCGACGGCCCATGTTATTAAAGAGGCCTCCGATCACACAGGCAGAGTAACACCGTTTGCTCAGTCGTCTCAGCTCAGAGAGTCGGTTCATCCAGTTATTCGCATCAACCCACCAAACACTTCAATTCCCTCCTGTTTACAGCCGGCTGATGATGAGCAGGTTGCTGAATTATTGGTCCTGCCGATGCAATGGAGGCGTTTTCAACAGTTCGATAAAGAAAACCGGTCAAAAATTAAAAACGCATCATCTCAAACTCATAGTTTATCCATTAAAAAAGGCAATTATGAGTCAGTCTTGATATCAATAGGTACGGTGTGATTATTGATTGCGCTGCGGATCCCGTTGGATCACGCCTACGTTTCGGACGGACATTTCATTTACCCCCCCCCCGCCTGCCTGCCTGCCTGAATGAATAATTCACCTGCTCGTTGCTGAATCTCGTTTGCTCCCGTGTGTCGCTAGGAGTGGATCTACATGCTACTCGAGCCTCCGACTGGCGTTCTCTTGATGCACGTCGAGCCTGTTCATGTGACAATCCCCTTAAGGGCTGCAAATAACAACAATTCATTTTGAGTGTACCATTCATTATTTTTTACAATATATAATTTGTCAGGAAATGGTGAGAAATGGCCCTGAAGGAGAGGTCTTGAAGATTGTTTAATTGAGTTGTACGTTGAACAGAGCACAATAGCAACTCTGACTTTTGAGAGGCTGGAAAAAGCAAATGTATGACTTTTCTTTTCTTGATAATTCATTCAGGACAGATCAGGACAAAAGCCTCCATTTCAAAGCGTTAACGTAAACCAGAATAGTGGTTCAGTGAAATGCAGCCGGGTCCTCATTTATTAACTGAGATAATGTAAGTGCATCGTATATTTCTAGGGTATCAAGTATTACACAATGTTGGACCACGAATGGCTCCAAATCCACAGAACCACTCTGAAAATGAAAAAAAATGTCAGTTGAAAGACAATTTTGCAGCGGTAACATGTATTTATTGTGTTTACCACCACTCGTTTCTCTCAGCCTCGACCCTCAGGAGGAGAACCACGAATCGAGCAAATGCTGTGTGCTGGGGAGCGACTGAATTCACCCACGGTAAAGACAAACCTTCCCGGTAATGTCTTAAATTGTTGCTTTATGTATCCGAGCCACCGAGTCCGCTAAGAGTGTCTAAATTGCATCCAGACAGTCTAAAATCCGAACGGTAATAAAGAGCCACTCGGGCCCAGATCTCTGTGCAGCCTTCACTTCCTCCACGCCCCTCGGCGAGTTCATCATTTCAGACTCACTTTAGTGGGCGACCATTATTTGGACCCTTGGGGACAGAAGGTAAATGATGGAGACCAAACTAATTTAAAAGTACAAAGCCCCCCTGGGAGTGACAACATCGCACAACCTTTTCTTCCTCAAACCGAAGGAGCAGCTTTCCCCATCGGGAGGGATCCATTAGCGCCGCTCGGCACTTCGCCCCTCGCCAACGTTGCCGCGCTGGAAGTGCGGATCGCTCGGAAGTCTGAAACTTCTCTCCGAGTCTCCTCTGCCTGCGGGGACGGTGAAAGTTTTTAAATGAGCGTGTCCAAAAGTCAAGCACTGGCTCAGCATCTCTGCTGCTTAAGCTGCTTCCTTTGTCCGGCTGACGTGGGACCGGACGCGAGCCCCTTCCTCATTAAGGGCGGCGTGTCTGACACAGAAAAGTTAATTGTGCGCCTGCGCGCTCGGAGGAGACGCATTAATCCCACGCGGGCGTCTTCTTCCGTGAGAGACGAGACGTACCGGAGTGTTTTTCATGCAAGAGAAAGGAAGACTGTGTGCCTGGGAGACACATTTAACAAAATTGTAACTCAAAAGAGCGGGAAGCGGTGTGCGTCGGCGAGATGAAGACATTGTAAATATTTTCGAGCGAAAGAGAGTAAAAACTACACAGGCTATTAGGAGGAGGAAGGATGTAGGATCTTCTCTCAAGGAAAGAGTATCTCGGGAGTGAAGCGTACAGATTTCACTACTCCCAGTGATTACTCGGGCCCTGGGGTGCCTGCCTGCCTGCCTGCCTGCCTGCCCTCCCGATCTTTTATCGTCCCTGCGTCTTATTGTGCAATAAACAAAGCAGAATTGGCTGTTCTTCAGGTACGATCTGGCTCGGCTGGGATGTAGTAAACAAAGCGACGCCTGCAGAGACCGACGGCTCAGTCGCCGGATGACACTCCTCGGTGCAATTTACTGCTCAGCCTCTTCTGGGGAAGACAAGAAAATAAAAAAATACAACTTCCAGGCGTGCACTCTCGTTTCATGTTGCTCCAATGCTGGGAGCTGTAAACAGCGCACACACACACACACACACACACACACACACACACACACACACACACACACACACACACACACACACACACACACACACACACACACACACACACACACACACACACACACACACACACACACACACACACACACACACACACACACACACACACACACACACACCCACCCACCCACCCACCCCGGGTGCAGGGCTAGATTGTTAAAACCTAAGAAGGAGACATAATGGACTTCCCCCAGAAAGAAAATAGCGACCTAAAGCAGGAGCCATTTGTAACAAATCACCTGTGTGTGTACGTGTGTGTGTGTGTGTGTGTGTACGTGTGTGTGTGTGTGTGTGTGCACCTAAATGTGGTCCACATGACATTAAATACATTAGTATCGTGTCGAGCATAATCAAATATTTCAAAATGTGTGATGCCGTTGTCAAAATCCAAACAAGAGTATAATGCTAACATACAAATGTAGTGTTTTTGTAAGATAATAAAGGCAATAGTGGTGCCGAAAATCCTTCTTCAATATATTCCATGTTGAAAGTTGACCTTTATTTCGTAGGCAGCTGAAATGTTGCGCGGTGAATTGCTCGAAGTGCACCTGTTACCACCCCTCAGAATGTGTGTGAGCAGTGGACGACACAAAAGGCATCAACTCGTTATTTCCCCTAATCGGCTGCTACATCCAAGAAATTCTTCCTAGGCGCACGTGGACCCTCAGCGGCGGCCCGTCTGGCGCGAGGCGAGGAACGTGGGCCGCCGTGTGTCACCGCGGTACATTTATATACACCGCGTGCGTAACGGTCCCGCTGCACATCCCAGTTGGTATTGTGCGTGAGCAACTCGGCGAGTTTTTAGCCCCGGCTCCACGTCAGCCAAAATCTATCTGCGGCGGCTCGCTCATCCTCCGCCACCCCCGCGTACAGCCGGGCTCAGGACACGCACACACACATGCACACTTCCTTTGCTTGAGAGCTACTAGTAGGAGAAGCTGCGTTAGGACGCCACAGTTCCTTGTCAGATTTTAAGGTCATATCACAGACTTCCGATTTGGCCTCGGCGTGCGAGCGAGTGCCTAGGAATTGTGGCAGTCATAGCAACCGCGGCCTCTTTCGCCGATCGTGGCTGACAGCTCCCGGCCCTCATTTCAGTGGCTGGCTGCTCCTCACTGGTATTTATAGGCGCTATTGATCGGGCCAGATTTTTGGCAGGGAAGGGGAAAGCGGTACTTGGAGATTTAGAGGTCATCTGCTGCACATCGCAGCGGCTGAACTGTCCCCCCCCAGCACGGCGACGCCAGAAGCTTAACCGGTCTCCGCACGGTCTCGGTCCCAGCTGGTGGCTCGCTTCACTGTCGGAGGCCGCGATCTGGACACAGAGTTGCAGGGCTGTCTGGTTTAGACCGCTGAGGGATAATTAATCCACCCGTTTAAAAAGGGGCTCAGGACTCGACGGGTGAATTCTGGCATTGAGGCGAGCAAATCATTTTCAGGGGAACAACAGGAGGTCCGTCTGAAAGGGAAAGAGTCAGTCCGACAATTGAAACCCGACGGTACTTTTCTTCACAAAAGCGTTTTTTTTTTGCTTCAAACCCTGGAATGATTCTAACCTAGCGTGTTAAAAACTTCAACATAGAAATCATTTCTATCCTTACCAGCCGTTGTCAGGGAATCACGTTAGCCAGGCTCTCAGCGCAAAATAAATCGCTGGTTAGCCTGGCTTCCCAGGCTAACCAGCGATTCATTTCGCGCTGCAAGACTCATTTGAGAAATGATTTCAGCCGTACAAACGTGAGGAAAATGTCCAACACACGAACACGCCTTGAATGCAAAGCCTCGCCGTTTGAGTGGTGCGATATCTCAGCGTAGAATACGGCCGACTTGCTTAAGGGGCGCTGTCCGTCAGCACCTCCCCGGTCCGTCCTTCACACAAGCATCTCTTCACAGAGACGAGAGGAGGAGCGCGACGGCTTCTAGTAAGCTACTTCCAACCAACAAGATCTGTAACGAACGCTAACGCGCCGATTCAGTGCAACAAAAATGAGCAGATAAAAGTGAAACATCGCAGTCCCGCATGGACTCGCTTACTTGCCGCTATCCTATTTAACGCTTTAGGCATTTTTTAATACTGGTAACCAGGATGGCTGCACGAAAATAGTTGCCTCCTGCTCCTGCTGTAGTGGTAATTACTGCAATTATGTGTAAAACGCCGCAGCTGCTTTCATCACAAGGAGGGCCTCGTAGATATTGCAGCTTTTACACCGTGTTCCCTGGCTGAAAACGGTTTGGTTAAAGAAGACAGGAGCTCCAGGACTGCAACTAACTGGTTTATAACGACGGGTCAAAGCACCGGCTGTGGGGGACTTTCAGGCACTATAGCTGATGGCGGAGGAAACCAGATCACAGTGACGTCGCATCTTCTAGCATGCAGCTAACAGAGCCAAAGTTGACATTTTAAAATGCATTTGAAAAAATAAAAGACCCGATTGAATTAGATCTTCTATTGAATACATAATTGCACTGGTAGGTGGTTTCCTGGAGAATCATTTGAATTCATTTGAATTATTCTGGCGAGTGCGGCTGAAATGACATCGTCGATGCGCGTCCCGTTTCTCACCTGGCCAGAGCCTGCAGCTTGGCCGTGTGTCTCTCCTCCAGCTCCGCCAGCTTCCCCTTCAGCCAATCGCCCTCCTGCCGGAGGCTCGCCGAGTGCTCCATCTCCCCGTCCAGCAGGCCGCGCAGAGACCTGTCGGGAAACACCAGCCGTCCCGTTTACCGGCAGGTGACACATCCTGTGCAGACCTAATCCTCCTCATTTAGACGTGTTCAAATGTTGACATTATGCCACGTTGTTTTCATAAACAGTGGATGGGATAAACATGATAAGCTCCTTTAATTGCCGTCACACTCTGCTCCGATACAAAAACACTTAATCAACAGCCATCTGTGAAGCATCGCCGTTATCCAATTTCCCAAATACAAATCGGTGCATCGTGAAGATCTAAACACGGCTTGGCGCAAAATTCACATTTATTAATCTCAAAAGGTGTATGAACATAATTATGTTTTGGTTTTTTTGGGGTCATTACAACAGACTTTTATTGAACTGTCTCCCCGGCGATCTTTTTTTTTTTTAGTGGCTGTTAATTTGCATAAATCAAAGCGGTCTCTGGTGATTTGATGCTTTAAAAAAACAACTACAAATCTCCTGCCACCAAAGACGGCAAAAAAAAAAAAAATCATTTTAGAATAAAAAGAAAACAAAGGTCATTTGCGGTCTCCCTCCAGTCTGAGCGCGTGTGTGTGTGTGTGTGCGTGTGCGTTTGGGGCTTTGCGAGCTGCAGATAAGGAGTCTTTATCCAAACGTACGTGTTTTGCTCCTCCAGCTCGTCCTTCCTGTTCATCATGGCCACGATGGCCTGACGCAACTCCACTGCGGATGAAAGAACAGAGTGAGACTGTTGATACATAAAAAACACACACAGACTCCACCAACAGCCATTTGCGATATCAACTGAGACCACACGGTTTCAAATGTGGAAGCGGCAGATTGTGCGCGCGGCACTTTTGAGGTCCCGTCCTGAAGATGAACCGCTTTGATCGAAACCTCTTTTTGTTTACTTTCTCCAGCTGACGGAGGCTCTGCACAGCGAGATACGTCTCTTATGGCTGAAGTTGAGCAGGCATTTGTGGAGGCGCCTTAGAAGAAGATACCAGCCCAATACGAGATAAATGTCAGGGGCGTTCGCGTTAAAGACGAATCCAAAGTCACAACAACAGCGAATTACCGGATGGAAAACGCTCCGGTTTTATTGCGTCAACAGGGAAAGCCCTAGTATGAATCGTTTGCCCATAACAGCATATTACGGGCCGTCACCGACATCCACCTCTGATTTAATGCACTTATACGGAATTAAATATTAAACAATCTCTCAGAATCGTCCGCGTAACCGAGCTGCCACTCGCAACAATTCTCCGGGTAATGGTTTCTGATATTCCACCGGAGCGGTTGTGATCACCGAGATCTTGTGAAGCGCTCAGACTTCACGCCGGGGAAGGGAAGCCGGCGCCGTACATCAGGTTTTTTTTTGCAAAACATAAATCCAAATGTCATCTCCTGACTGGATTACGTTGTGGGGACAACGCACATTATGTGCAGCACCCGTGGCTGTTTCCAGAATTCTTGAATTGATGCCAATTAAATGATGATGCGGTAAGGGGAGCGGATAAAATGCTGAGAAATTAGCAAAGTGTGCGGGGCTTTTACAAGAGAACAGTAGCTGTTGAATTGCAAATTAGGATTTTGACGTAGAGGAAGATAAGCAAGGCTGTTCAACATGTTCTAAAAGGACACATGGTGGAGGAAAGTCTTCTGGGATGACGGACATGGATCGCTGGAATGGAGAACATTCCGGCCTGCTGGTGCAGATGGTCCGACTCTCTTTAAGCCTGCATGCTGAGCTGGTTACCGATACCAGTATCCGAAATGTCCATGCACGGATACACCACCATGCCACCACTTGACCAGCTTGAATAAATGCAGCCGTTTGAAGGAGATGTTTTCATAGCAATAGAAACACACATAGAAGAAGGAGTTATTGTGTTTGTGCTGACACTACAGGTACAACTTCTGCCCAGCACGGCTCAAAGAGGCCGAGTGCCAACATTGATGATTCCGCCATCACTGTGGGAAACGACATCATAGCTGGCAGATGAACCCAGGGTGATTTATTTCAATCAGGTAGCTGGATCACTACTCGTCATTCTCATTGCTTTGGAACCAGGTCAAATCAAACAAAGAGCGCCAACTCCGGTCTCACGTCTCCCGCTTCGACGCATCGGCCGACATCTGCAGGCAGGCAGCCGATGTTAATCTCCACGCTAATGTAAAGGAGGGATTTGGGGCGGGCTGAGCGGCGGTATCGTGACTCATCTCCATAGTTACGCTCGGAGGTGCACATGAAGGTTTCGAAGCCCCTAAATAGGCTGCTATCAGGACATCCAAAAATAACAAGCACGAGACACCGAGTTAATCTACCCTGCACTTTGTGTTCCACCATTACACACACACACACACACACACACACACACACACACAGGAGCTGAGAGCCTGGTCGGGAGAGAAAGGAGGAGGCGTCTTCTGGTGAGATTCTCCACACGGTCACTGCGGGGGCCACAGGCCAACCATTGGCACCCCTACTGCAAAGGTGCACGTTGGAGCGGTACATAGCGGGGCACCCATGTACTGTGTGTGGGTGTGTGTGTGTGTGTGTGGGTGTGTGTGTGTGCGCCTGCTCTTGCAAAATAGTTCCAATAATGGACGCATTAGCAGAGAGCGAGTATGTAATCGATGCGTCTTGTGAATTATAGACTCCGTACTCGCCAATCAATGGGCTGCTCGGCCTCGCATGCTGTCGGGCCAAAAGGAGCCCACCGAGGGGGGGGGCTCATCACACACACACACACACACACACACACACACGCACACGCACACGCACACCAAAGAAATTCACCGTGCGTGTGATTCACAAGAAGCTGCCATTAAAAGTCAACAGTTTACCAGCTTAAACACTTAGTAAACTCACAGTGTAGATTTATTAACCACGGCCTCATTACTCTCTGCCAGATGCACAAACTGCTCATTGTGATTCATGACTTAAATCAACACGCTCATCATGATTTTCTAGTCCCCAAAATTGACTAGCTGCCAAAAAATATTGGATCCTATAATACCCATGATGCATTTTGCCCTCTACCGCCTCCTGACCACCAACTTCTTTCACCCTCAGTTTGAAGGCTGTGATTGAAAATCTTCATTCATAAACCACACACAACATTATACACTTTTAGTACTGCGGGTTCGCTGAGCTTGATGTGCACTTGATGTGCACTTTATGAAAGTAACAGGAGGTGAAAGTAAACAGCTCAGGCTGCAGGAAACACCAATGCAAACTGTACGTTAAAATACACATTTTTTTTAGTGACACTTTAAACCGATCTGCTGTTTTACATCTTGAAACGGCCTTCGTGGATCTCCGTATCGCCAAGACCATTTTCTCTCCGAGCACAACAGAGATGTTCAGCCGCTTTTTATAGCATCCACTAGCTCTTCCCATGACCCCGCAACCTCCTCCCAGAGAGGGCCAATAGTTCTCCCTCTGCCGCTCTTCCTCCTTCAGGAACATGTGGACACTGGACCAACAGTGGCACCTGGTGGAGCCTTTTCTGTTGGGAAATGTGGCGGTGGAAGGCGCCGGGCATCAATTAGAGCCCTTCCACCACACAGAAACACCACCAGGTTTGAAAATAACAATCAGCTGGTCTGATTGAATTTGCTACAGATGACAGCTGCCGTTGAAAAGCGCAGACAGCGACGTGCCAGGACTTCCACGGGATTCATTATCATCACAAACTTCTTAGGAACACATTGCAAGATGATATTTTCGTCTGGCGGAAGCTCAGAAGGAACCAAATCAAATAAAGATCAGAAAAGATTAAAAACTGGACACAAAACCGGTTTGAGAGCCCGACTGGAAGAGCAGGTCAGAGCCGGAGGAGCAGGAGGCGGACAGGTGGGGGCAGAAGGAGAAGCACTCACCCACTGTCATGGACTCCGGCAGACCCGACGTCGGCAGCACAGCGGCGAGCGGAGCCGACTGCGTCGGTGGACTGGACTCCATGCTGCAGCGCATTTCACAGAACACTTTGGTGAAGCGAGCGGTGCTCCTGTGACTGAATCTGATGAACGGTTGGTTAGTTTGCCTTAAACGCCTGCAGCGACGGCTTACCTGAAAGAAAGAAGCGATCGGCCGCCTCCGTGGTTTCCCACCGGTCCGGTCGACTCCCTGCGAGCAGGAAACACAGCTGCGTCCTCCACGGAGCACACTGCGAACAAATAAAAGCGAAAGTAAAACTGAGTAACTCAGAAAGTCCCGTCCTTTCCATCTCATAGGTATTTGATCCCCGCCCGACCGCAGGCGAGAAGAAGCTGTTGTCAGCAGTAAACATTAAAAAAAAAAAGTATAGCAAGCATTACAGAATCATAAAATATGCTGCTAGACCTGCCAATGTTTAACGTAAATTAAAATGTAATAAAAATAACGCCCGCTTCATACAAATACTTGTATAAATAAATGGATGCAATGTAAAACAGGTGCAGTGCAAGTAGGAAATAAAAAGTGAGGCTCGGTGCTGAAAACAAAAGAAATAAAAGAGCAACAGGAGGCCTTTAGAAGGAGCAGGACTGAAGGCCTGCAGCTCCTGGAGGAGCACGGCACCTGGCTGAGAGTCCGCAGGGTTCAGAGGAATGAGGACGTCTGAGCTCCTGCGTTGGGTCGTCGCCTGCAGGGGGCTCCACGTGGACACGCTGGACAGGCTGCCCACCACCGCCCTGGAAACAAGAGACTGACATCGTGAGGATTCTCCCATGATGCTTAGGGGGATGGATAATCATCGCCGTGGTTTCGGTGAGATATGCAGCAGACTAGAACTAGGACTAGAAGTCTTAAAAGTCTCTAAATTTGGGTTTGTTTACGTTTGCTTTTTTTATAGCAGCAGTTTTGAAAGCCTCAGTGAATCCAAGAGTTTGGGATCCCGTCTTTGTGTTCACGTCTGAGTAACGGCTCAGAGAAGCAGCCCGACTCTGCTTACCTGCATTGTGTATCGGAAACTGAAAACAGGTTTTTGGTTCATCTTCCTCTTTTTATGATGTAGGTTGTTTGTGTGTGCATTTGTTTCCTCATTAAAAACACTTAATGTGCCCAGAGGAAACCGATTGTTGTTGCTACTAATCACCTCCAGCAGCCATTTATTTGAGAACTCAGCCCATAAAACAGTGTGAATCAAAAATATGAGCATTTTTTAAATGAAGAACGGATTTCTTTATGATCTCACGCTTGTAATGAACAAACGCAAAAGGCTTATTTTGTCCTAATGCTCATTTCTATAGCAATACATTTAAAAAAGTTTTCCCTTCATACTTTTTTTATAACCATTCAACTACAGTCATTAAACTCACTGATCAGAGTTGCTTCTCCTCTCCTCCTCCTCCTCCTCCTCTTCCTCTTCCTCATCATCTTCCTCCTCCTCCTCGTCCTCCTCCTCATTGTCTATACTCCTGCTGTCAGGCAGAGGAGGAGCAGCAGCAGGTGGAGTACGAGCTGGGAGGGGGGACCCCCCCCAGCTGATGATGCCCGGCTCAGCCAAGCCGTTGTGGGCGGGCGACCCGGAGAAGTCCGGCTCCAAAGGGACCACTGCTTCCTCCTCGCTCCTCTGAGCGGGGGCCGTGTGGCTCTTCCTCATTGCCATATTCTTCTGAGGGTCCTCCTCTCCCTCCTCCTCCTCCTCCTCATCCTCTGCGCCTCCGTCCAGGTCGTCGTCAAAGGAGATGATGTTGGTGATTTTCTTTTTCCTCCTGCGCTCTTTCCTCAGCCCGGAGTCTGGGTGGGGAAAGAGGGGGGATTTTTTTTTTTTAATTAATTTGGTAGTTTTCACCTGGAAATGTTCCTGAAATGTTGACATCAGCATCTTCAGTTAACTGCAATCAAGCCTTTAAAAAGGAGGCGCTTTCCGTGGCTCTCTCGTTCCTTTTCAGAACAAAAAGGCCCGGCAGGGAATCAACTCAAAGCGCTTTAACACTACGTGACATCGTTCACACCCAATGACACACTGATGACAGGAGCACCTGCCCATCAGGAACTAACATTCACACTCTGTAGTCGCAGACTACAGGAGCAACGTCGGGTTAAGTTAGCCGCGTCTGGGCGCCACACAGCCCAAATTGAAAAGCTTGCTCATCCCACCGAGCAGAAACAGCAGAGAGGAAAGGCTGCGGGCCCTTCCCCCGATGGGACGGCTAAATGGGGTCAAACAAGGAACCCACACTCCAGAAGTGTATTCACTTCACGAGGGACTTCCTCACTGCTGTAGCACTCTGCTGCGTCCACTTTGTTCTAGCGGTGCATTTGTTACGCTCCGACGGCCACGTGTTGTTCTACGGCGGTTCTCCGATGCTTTTGCCTACATAAAGACTCCAGGTATCGGAATACAGCACGTGTCCCTTCTTGTGAAACTCTTGGCATTGTGACAGAAACAACTCAAAAGACAGGGAAAAAGTTTGCGTCACGTACGAAAAGTTTGGGAGGAAATGTTTGCAGCTTGTGTATCAAATCACAAAAAAAACTCCCAACTGAAGCAAAAGAAAAAGCCCGTATTTCTTGCACCGCTACGGTCTCGTATCACGGATGACTTCTTTCCCCGCGTGTGTGACGCAGCAAAACAAACCCAGTCGGCATAAAACACTGGCGTTTCCTACCAGCGGAGCTGCTGCGTGGCAGCACGGGCAGCGGGTCCGAGGCCCCGCCCACTCGGGGGGCGAAGCCGGGCACCGCGGCCGTGGCGGTGCTGATCTCGCGCAGCAGGCTGCTGACCCCCTGGGTGGACTCCTTCCACAGGCTGCCGATGCCCTGCGTGGACTCCTTGAGGAGGTGGGACACCGACGGGCCGCACGCCCGCGGCGCCCCGCCGTTCAGGTCGGTGTTGTCGATGTTGATGGCAAACAGGATGGAGTTCAGACCTGCGGGCCGCGCCAGAAAGGGAAATGGAGTTTAATACAGATCGCTCTAGTTAAAAAAAAATAAAAGAATCATAGGAAGCTTTTCTACTTCTGCAAAGTGCTTTGTAAGCGGTTTCCAGGGGCCTATGTTCCCGTGTACCAGCAGGGAGGAAGAGGGAGGACGAGCTCTGGCCTGAGATCAGTGGTTTTATATTCTCCATATTTTAGAGTTTGTGCTCAACTGAGTTCGGCTCATCAATAGTTCAACAGCGAGAGCTCAGTCATTAACGCTAATGGGGTTCAATTCAGCCGCAGTAAACAAGTGCAGAAGCAGTTCATGTGCTTCTGCAGCGGCTCCCTTCGTGGGAAGCACGCTTAGGCCTCAGTGAGATGTAAGGCGCTCACTTCCCTGAGTGGAATTACAGATTAAAATGATGCTAATCATTAGCCGCAGCCCTCGCAGGGCTAAACATTGAACAAACCTGAACCTCACCTGCAGCCATGGTGGGGAGCATACTGGCCCTCTCCTCGTCCAGAATAAAAGCCCAGTCTTCATAGTAAGTTCTAGAAAACAAGGGAGGAGGAGGGGGAGTAACTTAAATCGGGAAGCAGAGACACACTTCAATGCAGAGTTGAAGTGTGAAAGCAATTGATTTTGTCACCATAAAACACAAAAACATGTGAAAAGGCAAATACTTTTATGATCGAGTCCACTCAATCAAGAGGAAGTCACACACACACACACACACACGCACGCACACACACACACACACACACATGCATGGTGCACTAACCCCAGGCGGAGGCGGTCAGCCAGCAGCGTGTGCAGGTAGCGTTCCAGCGAGTGCTCGTTGAGGGCGCAGCGCAGCCACGCGCGGCCGCGGCCCAGCTCGGACGAGATGTGGCGCAGGGAGTAGAACCGCTGCAGCTCGTGGCGATTCAGATGCTCCTTCATGTGGAACCAGAAAGTAAACTCTGGTGAGGGGAGAGAAGAAAAAAAAAAAAAAAAAAAAGACAGCGGAAGAGGGAGAGAATTAGTTTTGTCTTATTTGTGAAGAACAAATGGTCATGAGGTTCAAAAAGGTGGACAAAGCGGAGACGAAGCCTCCACGTTCTCCCGTTAAGCAACGACCACGAGCTCAATCGTCACACTGGCACCATATTTTGCACAAATGTGTCATTTTCTATCAAACTAGGGGGAAAAAAAAACAACAAAATAAACAACAAAATTACCCATGTGGTTCCAAAGGAGTGTTAAGCAAAGCATGAGCACATTACACCACCATAATGTCACCACCATGTGTTCAAATTACGGCCGCTATCTCTGGCTGTGCTTCATTAGAAAGCTCCACATCCACAGTCCTTGTCAAAACAGTCACTGTAAAACACACAGAGCGTCAGATATGCTAACGGTTACGGCCTGGTGGCCTTTGCAGAAGCCGAGCGTCAGTCCTCCGTCTGAAATGAACAGTCACAAGGTGGAAACCATTTAGTATGAACTAATGTCTCGAAGGTGGTGAGGAGCTTTGACTGCTCATTTCTTCACGGCGATACGGAATAACTGGCACTCGCTGCTCTACCGGAAGTGTCACGTTGTGGAAATTGTGAATAAGTGCAAATAATTTGACAGAAATGAACTGATAAACAGCAACGTTAAGTGAGTAATAAGTTCAGCTAATTAGCTGGTTAAAAAAGTTCAAACAGCTTCCTTCAAGTAACGGTTAAAACACCAGCGCAATTTTAAAAAGCCGCCAGTAACACGTAAGCAAACTTAACAAAACGGAACCTTTACAGGTCCATTGCATAAAAGTACCATTATAACATCCTCTATTATGCCGTTTACATTAGTACTAGTTCAGTAGTTAATATGCTATTTAAAATCACTGCACAGATGTTTACTTCACCTCAACAAAAAAGGGGTTGGAAACAAATAGAAACAACATGAGAATTCTTCAGTGGAATAAAGACAGCTGGAAGCTGCTTCCTTACAAAACATGTCAATTAAGTGTCAACTAGATGGGTGGCTGCAATAAAAGAAAACAACAGTATTCCTCACTAAAACCTGAACGGGTGTTCTCCACACTGCAGGAGCGCATCGCATACTGGACATCTTCTATCGGTATCAACTCTTCACTAATCATACAAGTGTACATTGAATAAAACATTCAAACCGCGTCGATTTTTACGGCTGCAACATCACAGATGTCCTCTGCATTCTGCAGCCATCCTTTCTCCTGCCAGCGGTTCTGTGACTGGAATCTAAAGGCGTTCCCCACTGTGGCCATGTGCGTGTGTGTGTGTGTGTGTGTGTGTGTGTGTGTGTGTGTCTGCGTGCGCAGCTTTTCCCGAGGTTACCAGAGCACGCAGCGCGCCGAGCGTCGTACCTGCGTCGGCCTTGCTGTTGAAGCCGGCCGCGTGCTTGAGCGCGGCGGCGGTGAGGGCCAGGCCGCGGCTCCTCCTCAGGCCGTGCTGCAGCACCGCCTCCAGCTGGGCGCACAGACAGATCACCCTGCAGAGAGACGGAGGCCGGTCACTGGACGACGCGTGTGACATGATCGGACGGTTTCCCACGATCCATCCAAAGATGAAAATGTCATTTCTATTTCAAAGACCGCAGCTACAACCTAGAAATTAGATCTTTGCCGCACAGGATATGAAACTTTGATCAAATATTTCTCTCTGAGAGTATTACGGTCTGATGAAAGCGGGTCAGTGGCGCCATTTTTCATAAATGTTTTCCTCTTTTTCATCGTAGAAACCCTCTTATTGCTTAGATGTTATGGAAAATATAAAGTATAATACATCTCCCAAACAACCAAAAATGAGGTTTAGTTCACTGCAGCCAACAGAACAGATCTTCTCCTTTCTCTGACTGACGGGCCACAGCATCCGGTGACCCAACAGCCCCCACCAGGGTGCTGGATAAGCGCTGATGCGGCAAAAGAATGCCTTCTTCTCTCACCTGCTGTCGGAGTCTGTGGCAATCTCCTTCCTTCCTCCGAAGCGGATTTGACACTGGAAAGACAAGAAGAGAATGATAGCAGCTTCTCCTCAGTGTTGCACTGCTGCGTTTGGAGTTTTGACAAATCTCAAGGAGACCCGCTCATAATACAAGTTGTAAACACTTTACTTTCACTTCCTCTAGCGTGTTTTGGTCGTCGGTGGATAAAAGGATCTGAAAAAGGACGCTGACGCCACAAACCAGCGGTGAATTGCTTCCTTGGCTTGGTCCAAAGGAATCGATCCCGACACCAGACTCTTTTTAGCGCGCGGCAGGTTTTCAAAATAAACCGTGGCGCCACATTTCCACTTTCCGCCACAAAGAGGGGAGAGACGAGGCGGGTCTCACCTGTTTGACGGCGTCCAGCAGCCTCTCCAGCAGGTGCTGCCGCTTGGTGTCACTCTGCTGAGTGCCTGCGCAGACACACAAACAAAGGATACAGGTTAAATCTATCGCCATTGATGGTTCACCGCTTCTTCCAGGATTTTATGTCCAAGAGGACGCGAAGGAAACAAAAATGATGAAGACATCATATCATGCCCATTGTAATTGTAGTCTGAAACATTCAAGCGCGAGTTTGCTCCAAGGAGACAATACTTTTTGTAGGGAAATGTAGGCATCCGGACTATGGAGCCATAACTTGTGGGACAAATCCGAAATGGAATCTATTGGGTTTGGATAAAGACATCTGAAGACATCACTAACATCAGAGGACACAATGGATACTATTTAACCAAACAAACAGTTTCCGTTGCATTACACCAAGATATCTAATAATGCAAATGTGAAACTGAGATCTCAGTTTCACATTTGCATTATTAACCCAGTGTCTTCAGATATATTCCTATATATTGTAGCCCACGGTGTGTGCTAAAGGGCACCTCGGTAGCCGGAGGGCAACCGAACCTGGAGCGGCCCCTTTTTCGGACTGGTGACGGGCACACTTCTACAACTCGGGAGGCTACACGCAGCCTCCGGACCTCCCGCTTCGCCTGGCACAACACAACACAACACACAACACAACACAACTCACCGTTCATCCTGACGGACACGCTGCGGCGGCGGGGACACCCGAGCCTAACAGCTCACCCACCGGCCCGCTGGCATCGACTCAGAGCGGAGCAGCGACCACATGCGGCGAGACCCCGGGGAAAGGAGAGGCCTGCCGGTGGTCCGGTGGGTCGGTGGGCCGGTGGGCCGGTGGGCCGGTGGGTCGGTGGGTCGGTGGGTCTATCCCAGGTTCGACATGGAGGAGTTGCAGGAAGCGAGGAGCAGCCGCGCGTGCAGCACTGCGCGCGGGCCGGAGGGCGGCGCGGTGACCACCGAGGTTTAAAAATGTGGCGGTTTGGCTCAGAAGAGCGAAGCGGGCGTTTGTTTCAGCGCGGGGACGTGACCCGCGGCAAAGAACCGGGAAGCGGAGGAGCGACTAGGCAGTGTCTAGTCACGTGACCAAACACACGCCGGTCATATGACAGGAAGGGCCTGGTGGGAGTTGTAGTCCTTTTCTGTCGAACTACGAGAGTCTGGCAAACAACAATTACATGTTTGTGTATTTCGCTCAGGGTGAAGCGACGTTAACACGTTCTCGTCGTCTTTTAAAAATATTTACACAGTATGTGGCACATGACGTATCTTAGGAATATTTCATCGATTTAATATTTGAAATTTCTGATTGAATAAAAGTGTATGTTATGCAATCAATTAGCCATTGGAAACAATCACAGGGTGGATCTTGCAGGATGCGTTTAATTTGACAGCATGTCTATATTGATAAAAAAAGACAAATGAATACCTACATTCATCAATTGACTAATTCATAATGAGGCTAAAGAAATATTATATTTGATTAAATATAATAATAATTTAGTTAAAGGATACATCCATAATTCAGTTTCATAACATCACATGACTCAATCAGTGGTTATCAGATGACCTGAGGTCCCGGTCCGCTTCAATATGTACTTTGATCTTTTTGTTGATATTTAATCCAAGACTTTGGAGGAGAGCAAGATACTTTTATTAGTGTTCAGTATGTTTTATTACATAAAAAGATTATACTCCAGGAAGTTTAAAGATGGCTGCGAAACATAAATACAAATATAAAAGGGGGTAAAAATTAAATAATCAGAACATTTAGAGATTTATTTGGTGGGATCTCATATTTCTGAGGAAGGAAGCCACAGCACAGAAAAGCAACGTTATTTATCAATAATAAATGCAAGTGAGTAGCATATCCAATATCATCAGCTTGTTAGACTGAAAACCCTTTCAGACATATGGCATCAAAAAATTTACTGTACTCTCATTGTTAGACGAGTTACATAATAGCTTCAATTATAAAAGATAATGAAATGAATAAGTTAGGAATGCGTGACTTGAGGAATGCGTGAAAAAAAGTCCCTTATTACGGCCTTTGTTTATCTATTAACACTGTGCAATATCTGTGAATCAACAAAACATGACAGCCACGTGGTTTCTAAATAAAATAATAATTTGCTACACTTTGTAAAAGTGGAAAGGTTTACCTCTTATTGGCTAGAGAAGACAAGACTCCAGCGCTGTCTAATAATTACAGGTGCATGTTAGCGGCGCAAACACAAAGAAATCCCTCTCAACAGAGTAAACAAACGAAAAGATCCAAGTTGATTGCGTCATTCAGAGTCTGTGAACAGGTCGCTTCATATGGCCAACGTCTCTCTCGCGAGTCCTTTAGAAGAGGAGGCCATGGTGGGGTCGTAGATGGTGGAGAGCGACACCTCCGTGCCCGATGTGGTGGGCCTGTTGCTCGCCGCGATGCTGCCGGCGTTCTTTCTGAAAGAGTTCCTGATCCGGCTGGTGAAGCGCTCAGACATGCGCCTCACCGGCCGGCCGAGTCCGAGCTCCTTCAGCTTGATCAGGCCCACGTCGTCCTCCAGCTCCTCCGGGGGCACGTCGATGTTCCCCGAGTACCAGAACACCCACCAGATCAGGCTGAGGAAGATGATTATGCCCCCCCCGTAGATGAACAAATCCTGGATGGCCAGCCCTCCGAACACGCCCGCCATCATGATGAAGACGCCGACGACGTTGTGGGCCACCGCCAGCCAGAAGGAGCACTTACAGCGGCCGACTCCTCCGTACCTTCTCTCCGCCAACGGCTCGACCTGTACAAAAGTTGACATTGTGCAGCAGGACGCTGCCCTTTCCTCCCCCCCGCCCCCCGTTAGTCCAGATGTGCGACTGCGAAGTGCGATCCTTCCACCCGCAGAGCTGCAGGGGCCAAAGTACAATGTGCGCCAGCTGTTATCAGCAAAAGCTTTGTGGACGTTTTAAAGGAAACGGTTGCATCATTCCTGACACGAACCTCCCTGGCTGCACCGTTTCCTCCTCTGCTTCTCTTTCAACACGGGGATCCACACCAGCCCCGTCACCACGAACATCAGCCCCAATGAGAGGCAGGCCGAGGCCAGCGAGCGGGACGCCTCTCTCACCCCCAGGGACCGCAGCAGGAAGAGGAGTGCGCCCGCGCCACACATCAGGCATCCCATCACCATCACAATGATGGGCTTGTGGAGATGGGCCCAGCCCGGGGCCGCCGCCGCCGCCGCCGCCACCTCGCCTGCGACAGGGTCCGGACACAGGCGCCGACTCCCCGAGTCATCTGGAAATAAAGTTTCTCCAATTGCTTCCATGGTTGCTTTCACAGAACAACGCCTCCGAGAAGCTGTGGCACACGGATAATGCGAACACAAGCCACTGATCTCCTGGTCCGTCCCCTTAAGCTCGTCCTGTTGGGTGAACCAGGCCCTCGATGCAGCCTCCTGCCGCTCTCCTGCCCAGTAGCCCGTGGAACGGTGCAACTCTAGATGGCCCCACCAAACCCACGCAGCAGAGGGAGGGCTCGGATGAACAGGCAGACTCGGCCCACCTGTCGACAACAATGTCATCGCCACCGATTGGCTGACAATCGGGTTGCGTTTCACATCCAAGAAACCAACTGTATCTCTGGAGAAATGGGTTGAGGATCACAATTCAGGATGTACTTTTGAGGGAGAACCTCACAGAGAAGGGGGGCTGCAGTCGTGGTGACCAAACGCTGTTGCAAGCCAGCGGCAGCTGAAACAAGCAGGTCTCAAGCAGAATGCACTTCAGATGCTTAAGGACATAATGGTGTTGAGACCGGGTAAGTCTACAAAGTGGATGAGCCCGTGCAGAATTCTCTGTACAGCCTAAAACTTGTGACTTTGAAAGGTTGCCGACTTTTCACACTTTTCTTTTAATGTTCAACCAGTTATTCAACAAAATGCATTGGCGTGGAAACGCCCATTTTGGTTCGCCAGGTAAAACCACCTGTGATGAACAAAGTACGAAGAAGAGGAAATGCAAAAACGGCTAGTTTATAATAAATACCTTGTCAGCGCCATAATATAGTATTCGAATGTACCGTGCTGAAAGAATGAAGCAGTTGATAGATCACTATTCCGGTTACACATGACTTATCACCGGTCAGAAACCATAAGCATCCTTTGCTCATTCAGTTAATCTGACATAGCCGCAGTACCACATTAGTAATTAATATCGTTACGGGATGAGCTCCATTTAGGCTGCATTAGTTTTGGGACGCTGTCATTATGTATGATGGCTGATACAATTAAATAAAACCAGAGCGTTCATTTACAATGTTAGTTTGACGAGTGCTGTGCTGGCTCTGGTTTAAATGTATGATGTGGCAAAGGCCTTCCGATAAAATATATTAAGAGAAGACAACATACACATGGACAGTTTTAGATTGAAGTTTATTATTAAACTTAAAGAAAAGACAAAAAACTGACTGAATATAATGATTTTTTTTTAACAATCCTGTGTAAAAAGTCCTTTTATAGAGGGTAACGTGCCGAGATGCTCTATTGAAAATCATTTCAATTTAGGTACTTTTCTTTTTGCTTTCAAGTCGGTCTTGCCAACCTTCTTCTGTTTGATTGGCGCTTTTCTTGCCTTCTTTGTCACAGCCGTTTTGGGGGCCTTCTCCAGCCGCTTCTCTTTGGATGCATTCTACAAAGACAGAAAGGTGATGAGGGTCTGCAGTCCACTTAATCGCGTCACAGCACCGCCTCACTCAGTGAAAATATTTACATTAGCTTATACATTAAGACAAACAGCTGTGAGTAGAACTGACCTCCAGTTTAGGCTTTTTGCTAGGTGTTTCTATGGGAACCAGGATTGGGATTTCATCGTCTTCTTCTTCTTCCTCCTTCTTCTCCTCCTCTTCTTCCTCCTCCTCCTCCTCCACCTTCTCCTTTTCCTCCTCTACCTCTCCGGTAGGTTCGGGTTGCTTGGCGTTCTTAGCCTTCTTCCTGGCCCCAGCTCTCTGAAATTCACAAACAAGTGAGCTGCATATCTTACACATTGTGTCTATGAATGAAGCAAGTATGAACTTGTTCTCACCTCTTTCTGCAGAGCCTTGGCACGCACCTCTGACTCCTCCAGCTCAGTGAGGTGGTTCACGTTAGAGACGTACAGAGGCAGGCCGACTGACGTTTCATTCTTCAGATGGATGAGCTTTACTACGGGTCCTTTCTGTACACAGCAATAGAAATATGATACATACTGGGGACTAGGGAGCAGCAGGAAAGGTCCACAATAGTTGTGGACCTTTGAGCCACACACACATTGAAAATAAAAAGCTTACACACACACTTCCCATCACATGTGCACAGAGACGAACTGGTAAATTCAATATGCTGGGATTTTAATCCATTGCAGCCACTCACCATGTTTAGTTTTGCTGCCACGGTTTGGATTGCAGCCTCGATGTTTTCCGTCAGCTCCTCTGTAGTCATGCCGTGGTGTCCAACACGCGCCATGCTAAGACAAAGGCCATTCGTGTAAGAAAATGCAGAGCCGCTCTGTGAAACTCTACGAGGAAGCGGCCAACAGAATAGATGCGAGCAACAGAACAAAACGCTAAATCTTGTGTATCAAAGTTGTAGAGGCGGGCTCCACAGGAAGTCAAGGGCCATCTGGTTTTACATTGGATCTCTATGGCACCAGCAAGTGCCCGTATCAAACACATCACTGAAAGGACATGGTTGCTTGGAGGTGCTATTCATTTGAGAACATTCTGTGCAACTCAATTTAGTTCGCAAAACATTACCAAGATTAAAAATGTGTTTTTATTAAGCCGAAAAAAAGTCTTGTCTTCACAGCTTTTACATTCTAATGGGAAACCAAAAAGCAGAAGTGCAGATCTCACCAGCAGCAGCCCTTGTTATTGACCTTCAAGCAGGTGCCCTGGATGACTCTGTGGATGTCTCTAGCCAGAGTTTTGCTCTGCAGGTTCACACACAGCGGCTCTCTGGGAATGACGAAGAGTTTAAGAATCAACTGTCGAAGAACTCATTTTTTTACACAGGTAATGTCTGCTTTTAGCAGAGGCAGTTGCATTTATTGTTGTCAACATGTCCATTAGGCACTCATTGATACAGAACCTCACAGCAGAATGTGACAAGTAGACAGGTTCACATTACATCAATTCCCGACACGCGTTTTGAGACTGTATTGACCACATACAGGAATAAACAGTGTGAAGAAAGGCTCCTACCTTTTCCTCTGGTAGAAATGTTTCCCGAGGTGGGACGGCAGCAGGCGGCGGACCCGGTCGTCAGAAAGGAACATGTCGTAGTTCCCCATCAGACGCCGCTTGGCTTCATGCGGTTTGTACTCTGTCTTCAACACCGCGTACGGAATGATCTGCTCCGGCGAAAGAAACATCATGAGCAGGACTCTTCCATCAACTAAAGGTGTCAATATACAACAAAATCACCCTCTGCTGACAAACACTAGAGTTAAAAAAACAAGCCGTTGTTGCAATAATGATGACATCCATAGCTGAAGTGCTCCATGAGGACTCTCACTGCTGGACAACGTTACCTCTGTGATGTATTTCACTCCTTTCTCCTGCAGCAGCCTCTTGTAAAACCTCTGCGTCTGATCCGAGGTCATGTGGGGCTCATCTCTGGTGAAGAGGCAAACCTCGTCTGTATCGGGCCGCTGGCCATGGGGCAAGGGACTGGGGAAGGAAGGCAATTTCAGTATCGATGAATAAAGAGCAAATAAACATACAGGGGAAGACGGCAGTGGACTCACATGCGGATGGTCTGTGACTTCTTGGGGATCTTCCACAGGGTGAAGAGTAGGCTGATGGAGTGATTCTCATCCAGGAGCGAGGACTCCGCGGTGGACTTGGATTTCTGGAAGGCCTGCAATGCCTGGACGGCCCTTTTCACCTGATTGAGACATTTACTCTGGTCAGACAATGCTTCACACCACTGATAAAGCATCATTTTATTCTAGAGTTCAAGGGATTGAGGCTTGTTATTGTGCCATAATGTGCATTAGCTGCGTGGCTAAAGCAAACACGCTAGCTGATATTAGCTAGCGTACAGTTGCTGTGGAATTATAACATTATGACTCGTCACACACTTATGTAGACTACTGTCACCCAACATGGTTTTTATGAAGAGTTTAAACTTCATGGCAACAAAAAGGATATATTTACCTGTGCCTTGTCGAACGGAATTTGCACTCCGTCAGCCATGCTGTCTGCTTCACGTGTGGCTGCGTGGATTCACGCATGCGCAGACTGTGTTCCTGCGTCACGATACTAAATAAAACTTTATTTGTACGAGAGCTCAGGACACAGCAGAGCCGTTGCATGACGAGACTTTTTCCAAATTTAAGGTTAAAACAATGGATAAAGGTATTTCAGTCTCAGTATGTAAAGTAGCTGAACGTAATGAAATGCTTTATATAATTCTAAAGTATATATCGAATGAAAGGCATCGCAAAGCAGTAAAAAAAAAATAGCAGCTAGCAGTACATCCTGTCATAATGATATAAAAGCAAAAGGACAATTGATCGGTAACTTTTCATAGTAGTATGCTACTTATATTCAAAAGAAAATGTCAGTATTTGGCATTCATATTCATACAATGGTCATTGATCACCCATGTCAAATGGAAATATTTATTAAAAAGGGAATACACCTTTATGTTGCAGCTTGATCATTTATTTTCAGTTTAGATTACGTAACAGCTATGCGTATCTGGGTTAGTGTGTTCGTAGATCCACGAGCAGTATCTGAGCTCAATCCAAATAAATCATCCCATGTGGAGAGCGGCCGAATTCAAAATTCTGGCAACATTTATAACCAAATAAAATCGCCGTAGGGTTATTAATCCCACTCCTAAAACAGGAGAAATAATCTACAAATTGTAATTAGAGGCCAACTATTCTTTTGCAGTGTATGAAATCACTCTGTAGTATTTTATTTGTTCTTCTTCCACAGACTCAGCTACACTGCATCCATCTCCATTCTGAAAACAAATGGCGCGGCCAGCCGACTGTGCGGTTAGCCTTGGGAGCACAGAAGGGTTGTGGGGGGCGTGTAGCTACATTAGTGGCATAGCTGAGCTCTCAATATGAGAAAGCTGACACACTGACTTGGTCTCTAGTTTCATATTGTTCATCATAAAAACTGATTCAGTCTTTTTTTCTTCATTTGACGCAATTTTAATCTCATTACTCCTTGTTGTCGTTGCTCTTCTCTTCAGCATAGTCTGGTTGTAAAGAGAGAGAGTGGCTGTTGGGTTCGGCTGTAGCAGCATTTCTCCTCTGGTAACCAGTGGAAGAACTACATGCATTTAGTCCTTTTCTGGCACCAGCTTCAGCACTTTGCCGATGGCGATGGTTTTTCCTGGAGGAGAGCGAAATGAAGGCGTGACGGGGATTCAAATAATTGGAAAATAACGGACCTAAATAATACACATAATCGATGTCCGTCAGGATCTATTCATTCCAGACACTCGATGTGTCTCAAACACCCACAATCGGCCTCACCTTCGTCTCGCAGTGTGAATCGTCCCATCTGAGGGAAGTCTTTGAAGGTCTCCAAGCAGATGACTCCTGCTGCTCGCAGCCTGGCGATACACACCTGGTCCTGCTTCACAAAGCGTGGTCGGGTTTTGCTCTTCTCCCCCGACTTCTTGTCCACCAGACAGATTAAGGCCTGCGGGCGGCATTTAGAGAAACTTAAGTCCAGTGAGGCGATCAATAATACTGTCTGAGTAAACAAACAAGTTTCCAAAAAAAATACATAATTAAATAACATTAATTAGGCGTAATAACTTACTGAGATTTGCACTTCTTCTATGCAGGTGTGGATATGAAGAACTGCATTGTAACCAGGACAAATGATTGATTTGTGCTCAATTATGACAATCTGAAATCAAAAAGGATAAAATCCCCCAGACGGTTAGAGACTTTCAAATGGCAATCAGTTTGTAATACTTAAATATACAGGATACAGGAGCTCACATATTAGTTCATTGTGTAAACCCTCCACAACCAGCTACCGAGTGCCAAAAGGGTGTCTTCGAACCTATTTAAACTTACCGCGGCGAGATAAATAACCTTATCTTAGAATGGTGCAGTGACTGAGAGGCAGCCATGCGACGAGGAGACGGATGCCGATGGCGTACCTGGGCGTCGAAGGTGCGTCCGGAGTGGCACAGGTTGTCGGGGCTGCACAGGATGAACCCGGGGAGGATTTCTTCCTCCTCGATGCCCTTCAGCCTCAGCTTCAGATTCTCCCCGGGACACGCGTCGTCAGTCTCCACGTCGTCGCTCAGCAGGCTCAAAACCTCCACCGTGTGCTGCAATCGTTCATTAAGAATTATTTTTCAACTGAAACTACATCGTTGTGGTTACAGGGTCAGTCTGATGAAATAGAAGAATCAGCCGTTATTTCTAGTGGAAGGTTTCTTGGTCCCTTGTGGGAAGGAGCAGTCATTCAGAGGAGCTCTCACCCTGTTTGGCATCATGACCAGCTGCTGGGCTTTACTGATGCATCCAGACTCCAGCTTTCCCAGAATAACTGTTCCCATGTCCTGCAAGGACACAAAGGGGTCTTAAGGCGTTCCAGTGTTCCCCGTCAGCCACGTTATTCATCCCGTTTTGGGAGAGTGGAACATCATGTCTGTAGTAGAGTAGAACGTCGGTGGAAACCTGATGCACTCTGGGAATTAGAGCAGTGAAAAACGTGTGTTCCGTTTTCCCATAGCAGCAGGCTAATGGTAATTTAAAGCTGAAGATTAGGGTCAACCTTCAGTAGGAGAGATACTGCTCACTTTTGCCTTCTTGTATGACTGACTGTCAAATACTGCAGCCGTGTGACCTGGACATTTTTTTTTAGAAATTGTCCTTCCCCTGCACCGTAAAAGGTGGGATCAAAAAATGGAGAAAAGTCTTGACAAACTCCATTTAGAAGACCCCACTCTTCAATTCATTTTGGAGGCAAGTTAGGCGAATTGAAGCAAAAGGGGTCCATATTTTATTTTAATGGGAGTAATAAAAATACAAATGGTCATTTTGTGAGTGAAATCATTCACGTGGAGCAGTCCAGAACTTACCATTCATCATTTAAAAAAAGGCTCAGATAACTTTTATAGTGTAAAATAAGGAGCAATAACCGTTTCAGCCACAGGTTGCTGAATGGTAGTCTTCGCTTTAGTTTACGGAGCGATAATCTACTTTGTGCAACTTAAAGACCAGTGGATAACGACAAAAGATGATGCGCAGAAACGCGAAAGATGGTTAATGCAGGGAGAACTGTGCCAGCTCAAAAATAACTCCATCAACACATACAGAATATGTTTGACTGCTTCCAACATCTAAACCCAGTGCCAAGACGCAGAATTATCTTAAAGACAAATCAGAGGACGCAGTGTGTGTGTGGGCTCTTGGAATATTGGCCAACTGGAAGGAGAACGACTAACGTGGAACAGAACGACAGAATGGAAACGTATAAAAGAGTCAAGACCACAAGAAGGAAAAAGCAAAAGGAATTGGACGCCCACACAAGCGCAGCGAAGAAGATAAACTGGCGCAGATTTTGCTTTTCTTCTTAAGATGAGAGAGAACAAACGGCCTCCTGCTGCTCACCTTGTACTTGTCTACAATCGGTAGTCTGACCGGTCCGTCGTTGGATCGGGTGAAGTTTGGCAAACTGTCCAGATGGGAAATAAATGGCAAACCCCTGGAAAAGAAGACAAATCACTTGTCATAATTAAAATCCACTTTTCAGTTCCGTAGTCGCAGAGGTCTTCCTGCGTGCCGCTGTGGCGTCTGACCGCCCTTTAAGATCACATCCCTGTCAAATCGTGCACCTAAATAAACATTTTTAAAAATGTGTTTTTCCACCTGTAAAAGAAAATGTACAGTGTGCTTACATAAGCAAATACAGACCAATTTCAACCCATAATATGCACGATATAGAAATTGTGCTAGTCCTTCCATGACTGGTCTTGTACACCTAGAAGAACGGTCTGCGAAATAATATATTGTAAAAGGCAAAAAGGTTTGGGGTCCGCTGGTCTATAGTACAGAGCTGCAACATCACAGGGAATAAAGACGTCCTATAGGCTAAGAAGGGTGCTACGCTCAGGCTCAGGCTCATCACGGACGATTTAAGAGAAGACGGTGCATCCAGACACACAGCATGTGGACCCCAACCCCCCCACTACGAGAACACTGTGCTGCCGCAAAAATGCCCGCGCAGAGTCCACTTACGTGTACCAAGGGCACTCGGGTACGGGGTCCTTGAGGTTGGAACCTGTGAGTCCGGAGCAAGGCATGAAGTGGATGTCCTTCTTGGGGTTGAAGCCCACCTTCTTCAGAAAGGGAACCAGCTTCTCCTTACACTCTTCGTACCTGCAGACAAGGTCACGAAAAAATGTTGTCATTCACTGTAAAAGGAAATTCATAACATCCATCTTTTTCAGATAATGATCCAGACATTTATGAGGTATAAAAAAAAATAAACATCTGAAACAAAGGAAATCAATATGAAATATACATTTATTCCAATTGATTCTTTATGGAAAGGCCACCAAAATAAAAAATGGCCCCATAATCCCTAGTTCACCTGTCTAGGCTCCAGTGGACAGTGGGGTCGTCCATCTTGTTGACCAGGACAATGAGATGCTTGACGCCGGCCGTTTTAGCCAGCATGGCATGTTCCCGCGTCTGCCCGCCCTTCTCAAAGCCCGTCTCAAACTCCCCCTTTCTAGCAGAAATCACCTGATTCAAACACATAAGGGAGGCAATTAGTGACATTTTATTGGAACTATTTTTAGAATACATAACATAGATGGAGAGCGGAAGGCATTTGACATGTTTCCATGCAGGTGTACAATTGTTTTATGTCCCTGTCCACCTCACCAGGACGGCCAGGTCAGCTTGTGACGCTCCACCGATCATGTTTGGGACAAAGCTCTTGTGTCCGGGGGCGTCCAAGATGGTGAAGTGTTTTTTCTCGGTCTCGAAGTAAGCTCTCCCGACCTCGACCGTCTTCCCTTTGTCTCTTTCCTCCTGGTTTGTGTCCAAGGCCCACGACAAGTACCTGCAACAAGCATGTTCAATTATTATTATTCATCAAGTCCACCAAACACATTGAACTCTGTGGTGGTTATATGGCAGAGAAAAACTCACACTGACATCATTCAATCCAATATTTTAAGAGGCTTACTGCAATTACTGCAGGCTCAAATAATAATTAAAAAAAATAACATAAGGACCTTCTCTCTCACCATGTCTCCCTATTCTTTTCTTTCGCTTCTCTTTCATATTTTTCCAGGGTTCGCTTTTCCACCATTCCAGTCAAGTACCTACAAAGGGGAAACATTGAAATGGTCAAAAGCATTAAAACGGGCGGTCGCAGCAGTATTTATTGTTTCTGTGGTGTCATGGAGACAAAAGGTGAAACTGCAGTACAAGAGGCCACTTGTTGCATCTTAGCTGATCGCCAATGAGGCAACAATTGACACCGATTGATTGATTGTTGATTGGTTGGTTTTTGTTTGACAGTTAACGGGATAAAAATGAGTAGTTCAAAATAAACACCAGATATTTTATCCCCCGTTGTGCCACTCTGTGATCTGCACACACAGAACATAAGAAATGAATCACTCACATGATCTGTCCTCCGATGGTGGATTTACCGGCATCTATCAGACATAAACAGATATAAATGTCAGAGGGCGAATACAACTTTCCACAATTTCCTTACGATATGTGCACCCACACACACACAGACGCACAAATGGGACGCACCCACGTGACCGATGAAGACCACGTTCACATGTTCTTTCTTGGGGGCATCGGGCGGAGGCGGCGCCACCTTGTGTATGGGTATCTCCTCCTCTTCCTCCTCCATCATCTCCTCGTCCTCGCTCCCCGCGGTGCCTTCTTGACAGGCTCCTGCTCCTCCTCCTCCCAGGTCTTCCTGTCCTCCTCCTCCTCCTCCTCCTCCTCCTCCCGGCTCCTCCTTCTGCTCCCACGTCTCTTCCTCTGTGGTCATGTCAGCCTCCGTGCCTCCGTTCTCCACTGGAGCTGGAACCATAAACATTCACTGCACCCGTTATTTCAGGTGTGGACGAGGAAGGACACCCACAGCTTAAACTAAAGGAGGTCGCAACCTTTTTGAAAACATCTCCTTTCTGGTTAATCTTATCGAAAAACTGAACAGCTGCAAAAACTATGACACTGGCATTTGATTTCCAGGCGCATCAACTACTCCTGGACCGTGAGAAACTCCATGTGTCGTGTGAAAACGTCAAGGACACGCTCCTAAAACATGTTGCCCCTCACAGATCATTTAAAAAGAGCTGCAGTTAATCATTCACCAGTCCCGTCCACTTGTTAGAGCAAACAAGAAATTAAACTAACAGTGGCACGCGGAAACATGCCGAGCCCTGCAGATGAGGCGTCGTCGCGCGGCAACAAATAAGCCCCCTGTTTTAGTAATTATGAAATGATGCACACGTCAGCGTGCCATGGCTGGGTCTATTTGGAGCACGGAGCAGTGGGGTTGCATCATACTGCACGTAGGCCCGTGCACATGTTTACCTCTGAGAGCAATCCACATATGGCTCAGTAAAAAGGAACCTACAAGGCTGTGGAGTAATTCCTCCCCCCCCCCCTAGTCTGCATGAGGTTTGACATCTTCCAATCAGGTCAAATGTTCACACGTGAGCCGGTCCTGTGGTTACACAAGCCGAGCAGTAACTTGAGAGCACAGTGAGCGGATCATGCGTACCGGCTGTTTCTGCCACCTCCATGCTGGCCACCGGATCAGGGGCACCTTTAAGGGGGGGGGGGAAGCAAAGCATGTCAGAAACTTTTCATAAATATTCATTTGAATCGGCATGTTTCACGTCTGACGTCCTCTCACGGCGGCTTTTCACTGCGTTATAAATGAATAAAAACCCATCCGCACTAAACACACGCGACTAACGCTCAGGCCAACTTGTTTAACGTTGGTTGAGACGGGAGGCGAGAACAGCCCGGCGGGCTGCGGGGAGGAAGGCTAACAGCAACGTAGCCGGATTAGCAAGCCAGCTAGCGAGTTGAGCTAACTTCCAGCCCGCCGGTCACCCACCGTCTGGAGCCGGCATGTCCGCGGCGCCGGACTGGAACGAGGTCGGCACGAACACCGCGGCGTTGACGTTGGGGACGAACGGCTTGGCGTTGACGTTGAGGGCGGCGAAGGAGGCCGGAAGCTCCGCCGCCGCGGCGGCCGGGGCCTCGGCGTCTTCCTCCAGCTCCCACGAATCCGGGGCCGAGTCTCTCGGGTCCATCGCTGCTTTTCACCGGAGTTGTCAGGCGGCGCGCTGTTCTCAGTGGTTCCGTTAAAACGCGTTTAGTTGCAGGCTGGTTTTAGACTCTCGGCAGCACATTCGGTGAAGTTCCCATTGCTTCCGCGAGCATAAGGATCGCGTAGCCGACGAGAAGTGGCGCACAGCAGCTGCACGTCCCGCAAACACCGCGAGAGGCCAGCACCGGACTTCTGCCTGCTGGACCATCGTGTCACCTTCAGCTTCACGTTTCTCTTTATCTGCAGTGATTTGAGCCATTTAGGAACTGAAAGAATAAATTAAAAAGTGAACAACAAGGTCTAGTCTTTGTGTTTTTATTTTAATGTCGAAACACTGGAGAAAATACGTGTAGAATAAATACATCAGAACCATGGCACAAGATTGCAAGTGTAACTTGTAAAGAAGTTGATATTTGAAAGTTATGAAACTCAATAAATAAATCCATTTAAAAACTGATAGTAACATGGGACCGCTTTGACATGTGTCCCCCTCCCGGTTTTCCTTTACTCCTTGGCATCAGTAACTCCTCCAGCGGAGATGGCAAACGTGGCCTCATTCTCAGGCATATCGGGACTAGAGGATATCAAGGAGAAATAAATAAGACCATAAGTGAGTCAGAAATATTATTCACTGTTCAAATAAGACTATTAGAGAATCCAAATGATACCAAGATCCACGCACAGCCTGGTTAGGTGCTACACATTTCATAATAGGAATATTGTGGTAAGCATGTCCAAAGGCTCATCTTGGAAATTGAGTGTTTAATACTGACTTTTGGGTGGGATATTTACTTTATTACTATGCACTTTATTAGATATCCAGAAGACCTTGTTGTGATATCACGCCATTTATCAGGAACCAGAAAACCGTTACGCTGACCGGTTACACTGACAAAGTCATCGTAACCGATCACACAACAATATGCTATGTTGTGCATCATGTGACTGGCATAATGTTCCCATGTTTATTTAAAAACAACAGCTAACTACCTATCAAATATTTTGGCAATTCGCATCTCCCCACGTCCTTTTCTCAAGCTGATCCGTGTGGTGGAGGCGTGTGCCAGTATGTGCCCACCAATTGGCTTCTTAGGATCAGCTTGAAACCTAAAATGACGACAGGAAAAAAAAGCATGTCATCAAGGCTGCAAACAATGGCAGACGTTTTCACACAAAGTAGGTCAGATTTATTGTGGACTCTTACGTCATTCCTGCACCGGGATCAGCTGTCATTTGGTTGGTGAGGAACACTGCCACGTTGTATTCTAAGGAAATCCCAAATGAAAACCAAAAATGGGCCCAACGTTTGTCTTTATTTGTAACAGAACAAATTTTTACTTTATGCATATTTGAAACCACCTTTATTAGTTGACTACTAGGAATATTGCATTTTGCACATTTTCCCTGTACACGCCAGCTGACATTATTGGCTGATGTTTGTGATTTTACATATTTGCCCATAAGCACACTCCTGGTTCAGACCTTCAGAGATCTTCTGCAGCCTGGAGAGCATCTGGGCCAGTTTCTGCTGGCGCTCAGCCAGCTCACCTCGACCAGAAAAGTCTACTCTGAACAAAGCCATGATGGAGTCGATGATCTGACAACAGGTAGGACAGTTCCAAAAATCAACCTTAATGTCAAAGACAATTACTAAAAACTTGAATAACAAGACGAGTATGTGATGAAGTCACTTTTGTGTTCATTCCGATACTCACCAAAAGTTTGAACACGCCCCCTTCCTCGTGGAACTTGGCAGCTACAAAGTCCAACAGCTCCATCTGGTGTTCACCTGAGAAGAGGCAAAGACACACAAGTTGTTTAAGAGTCCTCGGCTCTAAATAAAGCGTGTGTGTACGTACTAGTATAGGCCCGGGCGTACAGCACGTTGTCCAGCATAGCACCGTGGTCCACGTTAAACCGGTCAGCAATGTCTCTCAATCTGTCTGGACGACTTGCACAAAGGTGCTCGTCAAGGATCAAGTGAAACCACAAGAAAACATATGGATGCACACATTGTAAAGTCACATGAGGCCAACCACTGGAATCCTTCACAAACATGTTTTCCAAATCAGAACGAGGCCGAATGATATGTATGGGGCAATGCAGGACTATCTATAGCCACGGTTTTCCCCGGCAGAAACAGCAAACACCTCATACTTGAGTTAAGAGAGAAGCTCAATTGAAAAGTCCAACCTCCTCGTCAAATGTTGCATGTTTGTTCCAGTCTGAGGATACAAGGTATTCTCTGTGTCGATGAAGACGATTTTCCCTCCTGAGTAGCCGTCCTCGCCTGGCAGCTGAGCGGTGACTGTACAAAACAACATCTGTTTTATTTGCCTGGAACAGTGATATTTCATTTATCCCTTTGAGGCAGTCATTCATAAAAAAGGGGACTTGCTCACCACAGAACGTGTGAGACAGCTGGGTTTTGCCCGTGCGGAACTCTGTGGGAGGAAAAACTGTCGTAATAGCTTTGAGCTAGTGCTAAAAACAAGAGAGTATTGATAAACATCCACATATATTTTGCTATTGGAAGACATCTCCTCACCTCCAAAGGCCTCGGTGATAGCCATACTCTCTATACCTCCACCTAAAAGTTTACTGTAGAGATAAAAGTTACATATTATAACATCTCTGCTAACAATCGGTTATATGCATCATAACATTTTCACAATCACAGCCACATACCGTAATCACTTTACCATACCAGCCAAATACCATTTTTAAGTGTTATTGTGCCTGCTTAATATAGATAATAACAGAGCAAATAGCTTGAATAGTGTAAGAATTTAGAAAACAAAATTGCGCCTTTTAGGCCATGATATAGCAGAACCACTTGTGTACAGCATAATTGTATTAAATCATTATAACTCCCACGTATATGAAATCGCAAATGTACAAATTACAAAAAAATAAACATGTTATCAACATTAAGAGTAAATCTTAACTCAAACTCCTGGCTCCCGGTTGTGATGCGGAACACCTGTTTCCTCCTGGCACTGTACTCAAAGGCGGTCTGGAAACCAACATTCTACAATGTAAAGAAAATTACTCAAAAATGAGTATAAAAAATTATGCTAGCCAAATTCAGTTTCGAGGCCTCCAAAACGAAGTGTTATAAACAACATTAAACAAATTAAATAAAATCCTATTGTACCAGCATTTTCCCAGCAGCCTCCTTAATCTTTTCCACTTTGGCCTCTGAGAGGCCCTTGATGTTGCACAAAGCCTTTCGAGTAGTCATCTGGATCCCCTTTATGGTGCAGATACCCACTAACTTCATCTTTTTGATGTCTGCCACATTCTGGGGTCACAAGTTGGAAGGACAGAGAGATATTAACATAAACAACTGATCTAATGGAAAACCCAGACTATGTCCCACCCCTGCTTTTAACTCACAATGCCATGTTTCTGTAGGAGGTCAATGTCTTGGAAGAAGGTTTCCTGTTGGAAGAAAACGTTACATGAGGTAACATAGTTGCTGAGTAATTAGTAAAGTACATGATTGAGGGGATTAACCTTAAAATATGTGTAGTATAACCTACTTATACATTGTCACTGTGTTTGTCAAGTTAGTATTAAGTTCTTAAGACTCATGTATTAACGTTTAAGATAGCATTAGCGAAAATAAATTAAAAGGCTATGCTAACATATTAATGTTCCCTTACCTCGTCATCCTGAAAACTAGCATCCTCTTCAACAACCTGATCCTCGGCAGATTTCATGTTAAGTGTAGTAATGGTTTATCGTTGATGATGAAATCGATTTTTGTTGATTCAGTTTCAATCAATCAACCAGCATCTTCAGCAAGGTCAACTTAAACTTAACTTAATGCTAAGCTAATGTGACAGGTTTGCTAACGTTAGCTGTCTATGCTAAATTGCTAGCTTACCTAGCGTTAGCTGTAGTTGCTCTAGTCTTTCAGCCTCTCACGAAGTATACCCCACTGTAATTGATACCACCCTAAAGCAATATATTTTCTTGTTAACTAACGTTAGCAACAGGGCGACTATAGAGATGCTTAAAAAAGTTTTAGCTTGTTAAAAGGCAAAGTCTTCTTTGGCTGTGAGAACTAACGGCGGGAAGGTTACCGTTTGGTAGGTTCAAGTGCAGTCGGAAAATATACATGTATGACTTAAAGATAAACTCTGCAAATATCATGACATTTTTTTGTGGCAGCTGTATGTCAAACTCAGAGAGGAGTTTTGTTTATTAGTTCTGGAGATTTTTAGAAATGTTCATTAGTTTTTGATCTGAGCCAAAAAGAACACATTCCCATTTTGACTGTTTGCACGAGGTGCTGAAAAGGGGCAGTAAACTCCAAACTAAAAGCAAACTCCTTATCAATTTCTTAAAACGCATGTAATAGAATCTGAAAGCGTTAAAATATTATTGTGCGTGTCTGTAAGACCAAGCATGACGCAATATTAAAAGCAACATGACTAGAATAATTGATATTAGTGCAGATTGGGTGTTTGGGGTCCAGCTCAAGTAATGACAATTTGTTTCATAAACGCACCTTTTCTTTCCCACACCTGGTCAAAGGCATGAGTCAAATTCCTATATCGAAACATTAAATATATCAGTGATCTGTAGATCATTTAAAGCATTGTCAAATTAGACACTCTTCACTAATTAAAATATTTGACCAACATGCTGAAAGTATAGACTTAGTTTTACATTTAATTTGGGGTTTTAATTACCGCAGGAACATTGAACAGAAAACAGACATGGGATTGCTTACTGAAGAGAAAAGAGATTGTAAAAATCACATGGATGGCAAGACAGAACTCTTCATGACAATATCCATACAATTAGAATGTGATTTTCACAAAGGAAACATTACATTTGTCCAAAACCGTAAGACATGTGTTCCGTTTTCAATGACAATATAGTTTCACTTTTCGCATACCCTAAAAAGAATAGAAACCGACAATCTCTGAATTATTTTACACCATGGAATCTGGTGTTTTAGCATTATACAATCTGTTGATTAAAACTGCAGCAATGCAATTAATCCAGAAACTGAAGTGAAAGAAATTTCCGACATTCACACTGTAGATAGTCTAACTTTAGAACTGTGACACAAATGTACACATGGGAATGGGCCACATAGAAAATGGTACATCCTGTAGACCACGCCTCTATTAACAGCGTTTACAGTGTGGATCAGACCGGTCAGAAGATTAAGACGAACCAAACTGCTAAAATACTGTAAATATAGCAACGTTCTTTAGGATGCAAACACTCACACATACAATCGGTAACCCTTTTGCTTTCAATTTAGCCACGCATAACTGCTGTTCCGTAAATAACTCAATTATTCAGTGATGCGGATAGATTTTTTTTTAAAAAGGAAAAAAAATAGAAGCAGTGCTTCTGAAAATAAGTCTCTGCATGATGTTGGGAGTAAGGAGAGACAGTGAGAGAGAAGTGTTAGAAACGCATCACATCCTCCAAGTATCCCATCAGGCCAATGCAATATGTTGGAGTGGGCCTTTCACGCTGCTGACATCCAGCTTTGTTTTCACTCTTTCAACTGCAGTTCTCGGCCCTTCTCCGTTGTCTCTCGTCTCTCCTTGCGAATGGCCCCCGCTGTATCGCCCAGCAGTCGATCTCAGCTTCATGTTGGCCCTTTCCGTGGCTCACATCTTGCCAGGTGCAGGAGGCATCATGCCCGGCATCCCACCGGACATTCCAGTGTTGGGCCCCAACAGGATCTGGAAGGCAAAAAGCCGATCATTCAGGTTGCTCATCAATGCACACAAAAGGCACAGAAACAGACTAGAATTTGCAAGTGGTCCTATGGCCGTCCCTCCTCCAAAGTGTTTGTTGCCGCCTCTCATTGACTGGGAACCACACACACACACACACACACACTCTCACCTGTCTCTGCTGTTGTAGCTGCTGTTGCTCCAGCTGTAGCCTTTCCGTCTCAAACACAACAGGCAGCACCAAGATCATGAAGGAGGTAGTACCGACCCACAGCGCAGAGCGGGAAAAACTGAAAGACGTTAAGAACCTGATGAGATTCAAATTATTTATTTGTGCCACTTTAAGGTATGGTTCATTATTGCTTCGTTTCGAAAATTAGCCTCCAGGGATTTAAATGGCTTTTTTGACTGTTTGGTAAAAAGGAGGGGGGGGGGGGACCACTGGCTGCTGGGATCAGGGCTACGACTTAGTAGTTAATCTCTTGATCCACTGGGCTACAATAATACTCGATATACGTTCCTGCAGTGACGACGTGAGACACCAGATCTACCTGTAAAACTTCTTAGCCAGAGAAACGGAGCATTGTGCGGAGACTTCCGCAGCGGTGCGAATGGTGTCGGGGAACATCTCCGTCAGGCCCCACAACCTCTCCATCAGCGTCTCATCCAGCTGAAGGAGACAAGCACAGACATCAGACGTGACACCTTCGATTACAAAAGAAACCCGAGCATGCACTGAAATCAGCATCTTGGTAAATGTAGCTTTTGCTAAGAGGTTGGTTTGGCTGCTGTTAAACAATGCATTCACGTTTCCACTGTCACGACGTGATAACGAAATCACTGCTAAAGTTAGGTTAGATTAAACAATGTTTTAACGATTTAACCGTTGCGTAAGCTTCCGACAGCCCACGGACTCCTGCGGGGTTTGTCAACTCAGGTGCTATTTCATTAGCATCGGTGTAGCCGTTTTAGCTAGCTTTGCTAAGCCAAGAAATAACGGACGAGCGCCTTAATGTTGCCATTGTCCCCCTTTCAATTACAATTCCCAAGTACTCCCAGAAGGACTAGGCACTAACATCTTCGTCTTCGTCGTCGTCTATCTCGTCCTCGGGGGGGCGAACGGACACCGGGCCCGCAGCGGGGGAAAGCTCCTCTATTTCAGGCATGTCTCCGGCAAGCCCCGCTCCTCTGTCGGACTGGATCAGCTGTGCGCGAGGCGGAAAAGTCGCGAGTAAAACAAACCCAGCCTAGAGCCGAGTTTTTGGTATTTTTCTGGAGACTTCCTACTGGCTCTCACCAAAAGCTAATGCTAGGAGGCGTGCATCTGCTCAACGACAGTCCCGAGGTCACAGTGGGAAAACGTGAGGTTTGTCGGGCACGCATTACGACAGTAGGGCAGGGGTCAATTTGTTCTTCACGCTGAAATAAACTGCGCCCTCTGCCGCCGCGGATGTCCTACAGCAGCCTGCGAGGTTTCCAGAGTTGCCCCGAGTTGTAAACATCACATTACATGCCATTTAAAAGTATTGTTAAAAGAAACTTGTAAAGAATTTGAAGAACACACACACTACATTGTTAGGACTATAGTTAAGGACACTGGACAACATAACGAAAGGGGGATATCTCCTTATGGCTATGTCTGTCTCCTATGTCTATGTTTTTGATGTGACCAAAGTGGTGCTTGAGACACAAAAATATAAATATTATATATTATATGCATAATGTAGTTTAGAGTATAATCTTTTCCCCTAATCCCAATGTTGAAAATAACTTTAAAAAGAAATTAATGCATATACTTCAATTAAGCATACTCTCAAGAATGGTATTCCTGGAACATGCTTTGTGGTAAAAGGATTTTCATTACTATTCTTTCACTATTCTAACTAAATAGTGGACCACCTGGTTTTCTGTCATACAGGAAAATTGGTTATTTTTTCAATACGCTTTTCATCAAAAGCAACACTTCTACTGTAATGTTTTTGTGAGTATTGTGTGTTTTATCTTAAGCACTTGATTTTGTTGTTTGATTCCCCTGGTTTTTAACTTCCCTATGATATAGCTTTTATTGTTTGGGCCAGCCAAGAGTGACTTAATCCATTCCCGGTTTATTGTTTTTTTAAACCTTTTTTTTTTATAGAAGTAGCTGTGGATAGAGAAAAGGGGCCGGTCATGGAAAAGTTCTGGGACGCAGGGATTCCTTGTTTACATCCTCCCGGAGTACGCCGCGGGGGCGGAGTTGGACCCGCCCTCATTCTTTGGACCTGACGTCATTGTCGCTTGTGTTTTTTTTGTGAATGAAAGAATCCAACCTCAGAGAGCAGCGGAGTAATTCCGGGAAAAGGCGGACTGACATTTTGTCGCCAGCGTCGCGTCGACCCAGCAGGTAACCGATATTTAAAAAAATATTGAACCTTTTATTATTTATCAGGAATGCGATGGTCGTAGACAAACACTAGACGACTTATTTTCCGCGGGGGACTTGCCAACCAACCAAGGACAAGTAAGCAGGCAGCTGTTTGCTTTAATCTGCTTTAGGTTAGCTCGCCAGAAGCCGTTGGTGCTAGCTGCTAGCTAACACTACTAGCATGTTTACGATGAAGCTGATCATTCAGCCCACTCTTCATATTTATTCCTCTGGACTTGTAACACCCGAGAGAGCCACATGATGTTATGGGCTCCTTTTTTCAAACCGTATGTTCCAAAACAATTTAAATGGATTATTTAAAGTCCTACTAAAATGGATGTCGAGGGCACTCGTGATGGCTGTTTACTATGGCAGCAGCGCCTCCACCTCAAGCTGGCCAGCTCCTCTCCGTATAAGGAAAAGCCTGGATTCTGGATGTAGCTACGCTACATATTAGAGGGTGTCCAACGGTGGTCCGAGTTCGCTATTTGTCTTTCAATTTGAACCGAATATATATATTCTGGTGTTTGAATTTACCCCCCCCGCGCCACCACCTTCCCTCGCTAACTAGCGTTAGTTGTGGCTTACGTTCACTTGTTGCGTTCCAACTTGGGTGGCTGGAAAGTACGCGGTCTTAAGGGGTATCCACACTGCGGGGCGGGCTAGTTGGTGGCTGTCCGGCGCACACTCGCAGTGACGCGGTCTTATTCTTCTCATTCTGGGGGTTTTCACACCGACTGGCCGGGTTGGTGGGACTGAGTGAACGTTATTGTGGGTTATTGCTGAATCACCGTGACTTCACGAAAACGGCGGTCTCACGGGGGGGGTTCACCGCTCGAGCCGACCTACTCTTCCCCCTCCCCTCATACACACACACACACACACACACACACACAACGCGAACCGTACACCGTACCGTGCTTTATTGGGCTCATGCGGATTATCAGCCAGCGTGTGCGAGGCCCGCGCGGACCGTTAACGCCCATTTCTACTATTATGAGGTCAAGTTTTGCACACGGAAACCTAACGTTATATTTCGGTTTCCTAAGTGACCTCACATTTGACTTCTCTTTGACTATTTTCTGACTCAAAGAGCAAAGCAAATGTTTTAGACTTGAGTAGTTACGTGGAAAAGCCTCATTTATAGAAGTGTGATATGCACTTCTGAGACAAAAGACCCGACTGCAACTTCCCGGGTGTGTTGTTGACAAGGTTCACCGGAGGGAAAAGGTGCATAAAAGAAGGCGTGAGAGATCAGTAACAGGGAGGTGGCAATAGTTATTTAAGCTAATATTCAAAGCCCCCACAGGGCTGTATTCACTGACTCAGCATCACCACCTTTCGTGTAAGAAAGTTGTTTCTTCACTTTTGGGTCACAGAGACTAAAAGAGAAAATACAACATTGCAAATGTGAAAGTTCACACTTTCACTCTCCAAAAGCTATGTGGGAACCCCCTCCCTTCCCCCGTCTTGTGGTTTGAGGATGTCATACTTAATTCCACTCTAATGTCACAAGATGTATTTTCTAAATACAGTCAACTCATTGTAGCATTTCATCATCGTACCACGTGTTTGTTTCTATAAGAAGCGACGGTGTCTGCCCAGCGAGACGTCGGACTTTAACCCCACTCAGCGACATTTGCGAGCTGACCTTAAGACCAGTCCAGGAAGTCCCCACGCGGTCTGTTTCTACCGCTCAGCCCGAATCATTTCCAACTGCAGACTTAAACAAACAGTTCTGCCGCTGTTACGGGAAGCAGCCGTTCGTGTGTGCAAACGTGCCCGATCCTTCCGTCTACACTCTTTATTATAATAGTTTTAGTTTTATAGAAAGTTTCAGCTGTGTTCTCTTCCACTTAAATGTGGCTTAAACAGTGAGACGTAGTCTCCACTTTAGTTAGCAGACGAAAGAAAGCTTCGAACCGTTGGTGTGGCGTTGACAAGAGGAAGTGTCGGGTAATTGGTGAGGACACCTGCGTTGAGCAACCACTCGGCTAACGCCGGATAACTTCCTCCTTGCCATTCCATCTAACTGAGAACGGCGTGTTGACCTACAAAAACCTCCTCTTCCTTTTTTTAATATGAAGCTGCGAGTGTAATGAGAGAGCGGCGTTTGGAGAAGCATGAAAGGTCTGCGGGTTCTCCTTTTTCTTTATCGTGCATGACTGACTGTCTTGTGAGCGGATGGTAAATGTCAGACCAGATCCGAACCAAAACGGCACCATTCACAAGACTCTCACTGTGTGTTTCTGCTTCTGCTCTTTCCACAGTGTCTGTATCTGTGTTGACTGGTGGTTGGAGAGGCTGAAGACAGTCGGATCATGACATCAGAAAGAAACAGCAAAGCCCTCAAGGTAACGGCGACACGATACCTGTCGACTATTATTCTTTTTTGTATATACACAAGAGGGGGGGGAAACCACATTTCCTTCATTCCGCGTTGGTTGTTTAACGCCGCTGGCCTTATGTTTGCCTCCTCCTCTTCCTCCTCCTCAGGTGAAGCAGGAGTGCGGCGAGAACGTGCCCGTCCTGTCGGACAGCGAGCTCATGTCCCTCACGGTACGAGAGTTAAACCTGCACCTGCGCGGCATGTCCCGCGACGAGATCCAGAAGCTGAAGCAGCGGCGCCGCACCCTGAAGAACCGGGGATACGCGGCCAGCTGCCGCGTGAAGCGCGTCTCCCAGCGCGAGGCCCTCGAGCTGCAGAAGACGGAGCTCCAGCGGGAGGTGGAGCGGCTCGGGGCGGAGAACGCCGGCATGAGGAAAGAGCTGGAGGGGCTCGGGGCGCGACTGGCCGCCCTCCAGAGGTTCGCCCGGGGCCTGGAGGCCGGGGGCGGGAACCTGCTGGCCACGGCGCCGCGCCTCAACACCGCCTCCGTCATCACCATCGTTAAGAGTCCGCCGCAGCCGCAGCCACAGAGAGATCAGGAGCCGTCCTAGAAGGAGCTGCTGGACTGGGTGGAGGAGGGTGGAGGGGGGGGGCTGGGTGGGATGCGCAACCTGCAATGCAAACAAACACACGGTTATATATATAAATATATATATATATATATATACACTAAACACACAGACACACACATGCACCGAAGAACAGGAACAGGATTTCAGTAGGAAAATACTAAGCACTTGTCTGCGTTGGGCCTCGTTCACAGTTTCAAATTCCTTAGGACCTGCGTAAGCAGGAGTCATTCATTCCTGTGTGACGTCACTGTGCTGAGTAGTACTCCACAGCCAGGGCCAGGCCCCCCGTCCCCCGTCCCCCCTCGCCAAAGCCCGAGGTGTCCTCCACTTATGTTGGTTGAGGAGAATGCGTTGCGGCTAATGCGGCTAATGTTTTCATCTGTTGCTGAATTCTGTTAAGCAAGATGCAAACAGGTTTAATGTGAACGAGGCGTCGAGCACTGATGCGCTCAGGCAACACACACACACACACACACACGCGTGCGCACAAAGACCCTCACACTCAGTCCCGGGTCCACAGGGGGCCCCAGACGTTGACTTACTGGACTCTTGACTGAAGCCGTACCGACCCCACCAGGGCTACTGTACACGCTCAAGGATCAACAAATCCAGCTGTGCTGATCCTGCAAAAAAAAAAAAAAACAATTGGTTGAATGTGCAGCTTTCACCGGGGCGCCGTTGTCTCCTGCGCCTCTCCGCCCCTGTGCAACAAGATGTCTCGAAGTCTGAGTCATTCGCTTCTGTCAAGTCATGCTGAGGTGGCCAACCTTGGTGTCACTTGATGCGCAGGGGCGGTGGGGGGGGGAACTAAGATTTTCAAAAGCAAGCGTGGCCACGCGGTTCAGGGGCAAAAATGGTGGAGAGACTCCGAGTTTGTGAGTCATGCATTTCCTTCCTGTCCATTCGGTGACTTTTTCTTTGTGGGTGCCTCTGCCACTACTTCCTACCTGCTGCAAGTACGTTTTGAACTGCTTGTGTACACGTTTCTCCCATTAACGCAGTGCCTTCAGTGTGTGTTGGAGTGAGACGAAAGCCGGCCTCCACGGGGAGCGGCTGAGGACGGACTGTCGACCGCACATTTCTTTATTTAGGCTTCCTCTGAATTCTCTTTTGTGAGCTGTAATCCCTCACTGCTCATTTCACAATCCCATAAGTGCAGTAAACTTGCTACAGTCTGCTTATTGTTTTTTTTTTTTTTCATATCTGCTAGACTCCCAACAACAGATGTTGGTCACTTTTTGCTACGAAGGTGTAATAGCGGAGCCTCATCTGGTAGGAATTACGCCCGAGCCGATGCAGATCCTATACGTACATTCCCGTCTTGTGTTCTCATTTGTAATGTTTGTACGTGCCGTTGAGACGAAAATGTTGAGTGACATTTATCAGAGATATATTCTATATTTTATTTGTATTTAAAGGTAGATGTTATGAAAAGACAAGCTAACGAGTGCTGTGATGTTGTGTGTGTCCAGAAGTACTTACTTATGACTAGTCCGGGGATATTCTCACGTCTAATTATTGTGTTGTGTGGCAACGATGATTACTTTACAAAATGTTAATTATTAGCGATGTAGAAAATATGCTCAAAGCCAATGGCCATATTGCTGTATGACGATTTTTATTTTCTTTCCCGTGTGTGTTCATGTGCTGGCTTGTCATAGTGGATTCTTGGAGGGATATTATTTTTCTATGATAATTTGTATGTTATTTGGGTGAAGAATTGAGGTCACTTCTGTATTGGCCGGTCGGGCAGATCCACAGGATGTCGGAGTAAAGGAGTAAAGGGGGAGATGAGGAGGAGGAGGAGACGGGAAGGTTTGAGGACTCGTCGAGTGATGGAGAAAGAAAGTAGGCAGGGTGGACTGAGAGAGGGGGGAGGGGGGAGGGGACGGTGGCGCTTTATTCACTTGAAATGCTCAGTCGGTCCCGGGCCCGTTTCAGCCCAGATGTGCAGGCTCGGGGGGGGGGAGAGGGGGCATGGAGTCTAGGCCACTGAATAGTGCTAGCAATATCATTTATAAGCAGGCATCGTAACACAATAGGCCGTGTTGACCAAGATATGAGGCATATATTTAGCTATATGAATATCAGTGTGGCAAAGCAATTATTCCCAATATTTTAACGTCTCACATCTGTCAAACTGTGCTGGATGTTTTGTAATACTTACAAAACAAAAAAAATGTTTTTTTGTATTTATTACCTGTATTTTTTCTATTGTGAAAATTTAAGTACATTGTCTATTTTATATATTAATTATAATAAATGTTGTACATATTGTACATAAAATGGTGTTTGTGGCTTGGGTCGGACCAGCAGAGAGGAAGGGTATCCACAGGACGTCACACTCGCGGGTCAAAGTAGAAACTGAGGAGCACCGAGGATGAAAAGTTTTTTTAAAGTCCTCGTCTGAGAAGGGATGTTATATCTCTTCATTTAACAACCAATTCGAAATAAACCTGTGAAAGCTGTGCACGCATGCCATGCTTTCTCAAGTGACCTGCTGTACGTGCATAAACATGCTGACTCAGGAAAAAAAACCTAACCCCCCCCCCCGTGCAGGGGAAGGAATCTCAGTTTTAAGCTAACGGTTTTCACCTGAGCGAAAGCAACTAACCAGCACACGGCAAAAAACATTGTTAACATCAGCATTTTGGCTACTTCACCCTGCCTCCAGTACGGATCATCAGGATAGCAGCCACAGAGAATAAAAACCCCACATGTGTCGCCCCCTGGTGGATGCGTTGTGGAAGTGCACCCACTTGAAAAGCCATTTAACGGATCTGGTTTTTCAGCTGCGACTGCATAATTTAAAGGGAAAACTTGCTCTTTTCGTGAACGGTTTTGTTAGGTGGAATTTTGAGCAGTGTTGCATCTTGACCTGGTTTGACCCAATAACATACTTTCAGTGGTAAAACCATTGAAACAATCTTAATGAAAATTATATTCCATATTCAGTTTATTTTAAATCAAAAAATATTTTTTTGAAGCAGTTTATCCTTTTAGAGGATCTTTAAACAGTTCACATGATGCTTTAAACTAAACATGCGGTTAACTCACGTACCAGACTAAATATTATTTTTATTATATCTTCTCCATTTGACAGGAAATAACGTCATGAGCAGCTTTATTAAAACAATGCGCTACAGATAAAGTCATCGAAATAAAAAGACATGAAGTAAAAATACAAAACTACTTTGTTCTCGCTCCATCTTTAGAGCATATAGGACTTCTCCAACATACATCACTACCTGATGGAAGCACTTCACCACTATTGACTGAATTACTGCAGCATTTCTCACACGTCTGAACAAGTAGAGAAAGAAGACAAAGTTTAAGCTTGCCAGTGAATTGTGGCATCCAGTGATTCAGCATTAGACTGTGTTTATTTAGATAAGCCACTGCGCACACAGTGTGCAGCCTTATTGCTACACAATGAACAGCGTTTATAAAAGAAGACTCAGGGTCACTTGGAGCTGGATGGAGCTCCGCCTGTGTATTCATGTCAAAATGAAACAGCCCAATTATCCAACAACACTAAGCTGCGGCTAAAAATAGCCCGCTGCTCCTGTGCACAGACGTGGCTTCTGTCCTATTTAAAACCGATATTATGTCAGGCAGAAGTACAAATAACAAATCAAAAAAAAGAGAAAAGACCCACATGGCCGCAGTCTCAAGCGGCCTTCTTTCTCCTGAGGAAAAAAAGCCACAGAGCGACGACGGGATTAAAAGAAGCGACAGACTGGTGCTCAGACAAAGCGGTTGCATGTGCACGGAGCTTAACGTGTGGGAGATAAAGACAGCGTCCCACTCGGCCCTCTGGTGCTCACGCAGAGACTCATTCAGGACCTCAAGGACTTAAAACAAAGACGAAGAGCATCAGAGTGAAAGAAAGCGTTATTTTACAGTGAACGCTAACTATATTATAATTGCATGATATATTCTTCCATATTACTGTGCTAATATTCTGTTTTTCTTCTTTCACATTTGTCACAGTTCGAGATGAGAACTGTAAAAATGTACAATACTGAAACCAAGTGACGCAAGTTTGTGAGAGGAAGTAAAGAAACCTCACTTGATTGGGATGGACTTCAGTCTCTATTTGTATTTGGAGCCACTCAGAAGGACAAAGGTGGATATTTAGAATTCATTTAAAATAAGTCAAACTTATTTGCCAGTCGCCGCTGGCTGAAACCAGGACGCTTACAAAACGTCCAAAAAATAACTTGTCTACAAAATAACAAAAACTGATCGCTGGGCTAATTCCTAACGTTCCTACTTTAGTTGGATTTAACTATTTGTAATCATGTTGGTGTATGACCAGAGAAACTGTTTATTCCTTTGATACGACTCCCCTAATCTATAGTTATTAGTAACCTATATTCCTCTCTCATTTATCCCGTAATCCAGTTAACCTACATTGTGGTCCACTTCCTGAGTGAACAGGCACGAGCTTTAATCCCAGCCACAGAAATTACAGCAGCTCCTGTAATCCTGAGCAGCAGATGTACTGTGGAATCTTTGAGCTGCTATAATATCAATAACAGCATTCCTCTGTACCACTGACATTAACTCAGTTTGTTGACTTGGCTTCTCTTTAAATCCAACCCCACATAGCAATGAATGATTAAAATCCCACAATGCACCAGGCTCCCCCCCCCAGCTCCCTTACAATTGTTTCTCATTATATTTTTTTAACGACACTGCTATGAATGCATTTGCAAATCAATTAATGGTTTTAATTGTTGCGAATTCAAAGCTAAAGGTTTAAAAACATTTATAAAAAGATATTTGATATCATGGAGAAATTCAATTTTGTAAGGCTTGATAATCATCGCCACTGCAAATCTAAAAACAAGAGGTGCTTCAAAATGTGAAACAATTCAGGTCCAAAAGAAACGGAATCCAGTCAGACAATAACGTCGCCGCCAGACGGAGCAGAAATGTGAAATCATTTCGAGCCAGAAAACATTCCAAAAAGTCCGGGATGACTCAGTATGGAAGAGTGCGGCTCACGCCAACACTTTCCAACCTGAACTCGACCCTCAGTCGCTGCCCAACGCTCTGAAGGCCAAATCGGCTGAAAGTGTTCCGACCGAAGGAGACGCTCTGGAAAGTTCCTCGCCGTCACGATCAGCGTCAGAAAAAAACAACAACAGAAAACCATCAAAGCCGCACCTCTCTGCTCTCACACGCGCCATAAACAGTCCGAATCTGGGCCGCTCCCCTAGAACTCGTCGTCGGAGCTGAGCAGCAGCGTCTTCTCCGTGTCGCCGCGGGCGAGGCCGCGGGTCACGGCGGGCGGCGCCCCCTGCTCCAGCGTGGACTGCTGGGTGTACTGCTGGTAGGCCGGGGAGAAGTTGTGGATGGCGTCCTGCACCATGTCGCCCGGGTTCATGGTCTCCTTCAGGCTGCTGGAGATGCTCTTCATGGGGGCACAGCGGCCTGGGGGAGGCGGAGCGGAAGTCAGGGAGATGAGGCCCGAAAGGAAGAAGGAAATAAAATAAGTAAATAAATAAAAAGGTAGCGAGATGAGGGAGGGGGCATGATTTAAAAAGAGAATAGTCAGAGGGGAGGGGGGAGAAGAGGAGAAGGGCGGGAGATAAAAAGACGGAGGAGGGGGGCATCAGTGATTTAGAGGGTGCTAAACAGCAGGACGAGAGGTGGAAGAGAAGGGGGGGGGGTGTAAGGGAACAGTGCATGTGATTGAGAGAGGGAACGGAAAGTGGAGGGGGGTTCAGTTCACAGGGACGTGGAGGGACACAATGCTAGAAAGTAAAAGAGGATCCATTTAGAAAAACGCCAAACAGAAACAGAATCATAATCCAAACCTCGGATACACAACGAAGGAAACGGAGAGTTTTCTAAAAACAGTGGCAGCATTAAACAAACAAAAAACAAAAGTGTTGCAGCATTGTGAGTGTTCAACCTACCAAACTCTCCATATGTAGGAAGAGGTCCTTCACGGCACAGCAGAAAGGAAGAGAGACACATAAAGACGGAGGTGTAGAACCAGGGTGAAAATAATGGAGTAAGATGAAGAAACAAACACACAAACACACGGGAGCCCAAGGAAATAAACGGAGGGGAAAAGCTGTTAGAGAGAAACAAAGATTGCTCCCTTTGTCCCAGTCAGCTCTTGTGTGGAGCTACTGATCGTCCCGTTAGCGCCTCCTCACCGTGTGAATCCAGACTCTTGTCCATGTAGACGCTGTACGTGAACGCGTGGCGCAGCGCCAGCGCCGCGAAGAACATCTCGATGCAAACGATGAAGTTCTGGTAGCCGGCGGCGACCGTCCCCTCGCCGACGGACACCTCCACGGAGTTGATCTGGGGGATGGCGCCGCACTTCTCCAGGATGGCCAGCAGCATGCCTGAGCGCAGAAGGACAGGGCGCTACTTAATGAGGACACGGGTGGGGGGGGGGGGCGCGTGCGCGTACGAAACAGGAAGTGACGGCAGCCCTCACCCTGCCAGAAGGAGAGGAAGATGACCGACTTGACCGTGAGGAACTTGAGCGTGGGGCTGTAAGGGCTCAGCAGCTCCCGGGTGGAGAAGTAAAAGAGGAAGAGGGCGTACAGGGACAAGCTAACGGAGACGTTGTAGACGATGGTCACGTACAGGTAACCGCCGGCAACACTGCGGAGAAGAGAAGAAGAAGAAGTCGTTGATTTACAGGCCGAGACTCTTAAATCTCCCGTGAGAGAGTCAATGACCCGAACCGAAGCCGTCTGGGGCCTTCCGTTCATCCTGAAATAAAAGCAGTCATCCACAACTGTTTTCTTTTCCTAAATGTTCATCACTGGCGCATCGCGTGAACCCAGCAGGCTCCCGCTTCTTGAAGTGCTTACTTACTTGAAGTCCCCGTCCTTGTATTTGCCGTGGGCCTGCAGGATGACGGTGATGGCGGCCATGAGCGGTTTGACCACGCAGAACTGCAGGGTGGCCTGCTTACAGAAGCGCAGCAGGCCGATGGAGTAGGCCCTCCCCCTCAGACAGCACGTCCCGTACATGCAGCTGGACCTGGTGGGATGAAGCGCCCGGGTTCAGACTGGACCACCTTCAACGTGGCTATTAAGAGGACGGGGAGGATGAGGAGGAGGAGGGTATCTGGAGACTCACTCGATGGGTTTCCCTCTGATCTCTGCCATGATGGCGCTCTCTCCTCCCAGGTATTCATAGCACAGGCTCAAGAAGTTGTAAATCACAAATGCTGGGGACAAACGAGGAGAGAAAGGACACGTTTTTATTATCATCATCATCTCTATTCAGACACCGTCACAGACATGGTCGGCGCCGTGGTCAAGAAAGATCCCTGTCGTCGACTGACATGTGAAACTGCCCGTTCACATGGTCCTAAAATAAAGCGGGGAGCCACTGTGTGTCCCTTTACTGGCTCACACGTGCTTGAGTGCAACCTTACACCCTGAAACCCGTCCCGCTAAATCATGGCCGCAGTTTATCTCGGACCTCAAGCTGCAACGTCGGAATCTCAAAACTGACCCCGCGAGGAGAGACGATCAGAAACACACACACGCCCCACCGGGTGGGACGGATCTCCACCCGAGCGTCTCTGGTGACCGGCGGATTAACTCTCCTCTGTGCAGCTCCAGTGAGGCTGGTGTGACGCCCGCTAATCCCGTCAACCCGCTGCGCTCTCATGACTGCGCATGTGAGATACAGCGAGCGGGAAGCGGCGCGTGGAGGGTCACTGCGAAGGGAAGTGTGTGTGATCTCAGCGATTCTTGTCACCTCACATATCTGATGAGTTGTTACATTTGCCTTTTCTCACTCTGACATTAGCCCCACCCACCCGCAAACACGCTCGCTTCGTCAGTGCCTTCTGCGGCCTCACGTCAGACGATGCCTACGCGACAAAATGCCGTTTTCGGGCTCTGACTCAAACGCAAAGAGCCGAGCGATGGCAGCTGGTTGGTCTGTGTAGCTCTCTCTCTCTCCCTCCCTCTCGCTCGCTCTGTGTCTCAGCCGTTTACCATTGTGCTCTTTCTCTTCTCTCCAAGGTCCCCGCCCCGCCTCCTTCCAGTCCAGCTAGTTGCCACGGTGATACAGTAGGCCGACACACAATGAGCATCTGAACTTTGCGAAAAAGTTTGGTTGAGATAAAGTCAGCGGCTGATGGGGAAGCTCTGGCCAGGGCCAAGCTGCATTGTGGGAGGGGGAAAGACAAACAGTAGGGAAGCGAGCAGGAGGAAGAGGAGCGGACAGTAATAGGAGGAAAGGTTGGAAGGCAGATTGAGGAAGTGACTCGTGAGTGAGGAGGAGGCGATCAGCGTCGTCAGAGAGTCAGAGCACTGGATGCACACAGCCGTCGCTTCATGCTTACGCTCCAATTGCAATAGATTCTATAGATATATAATGAGAGTGAGAGGGCACTGCCAGATAAACATATTAGTGGGTCATTTGTTAATGATGACGAGCTGGGGAAGATGCCTGTAATAAAGTGCAGGGGGGGATTTTCCATCAGAAACAGTTTTTTTGGGGCCCAGCTGGACCCTCGGTGGGAATAATAACATGTTAAAGTGATTCCTATCTCATGTTGCCTGGCCTGGTTTCCTGTGCGACCATAATTACTCCCACAGCAGCGGTACAACGGCCGAGCAGTGTTCCCGTGTGCTGTACTGACAAAGCGCTTCATCGATGCTCGCCCCCCCCCCCCCCCTCCCCTTTCTGCCCCAGTTGTCCACTGAGTCGACGGCGTTGACAAAAAAGCTGCATCCTCACTGCAGGTCACGGACCGAGCGCTGGAGCAACAAGACAACAGCGAGTCCTCACCCTCGTAGCAGTCCCGCACCGTGTCGAAGTACACGTAGTACTGGTCGTTGGTGAAGAAGAGGAGGCTGAGCCAGGAGTCGAAGGCGTAGATGGGAACGATGAAGAGGATTCGCACGATGTGCCGCTGCTCCCTCGGGGAGCTGTAGAAACGTAGGTGCATGTAGATCTGGGGGGGACAGGAGAGACACTTTGAATACAAAAGACACACATTACATTTAGTTTAAGGTTTAGTGCAGGAGAGATTAAAATAAGATTCTTACTTTGGCTTGTGGATGAGCCTGAGCTTAAGGTTTAAATACACGTGTAGGGAGATACATGGTTCCTCTGAACAGAGCTTCATAAGAAAGGACATTCGGATGTGTATTATGACTGTCTCTTCAGACTGTCTCTCAGTGACCCTGATCAATCACCTGCGTCATCGCTCAGCAATGTGTGAAAGAGAAAAAACACAGACTCTATTCAGCCTTTCATCCACCTGGATCAGGTTTCACCTGTGTGCTTGTGTGTGCGCATAAATGCTCATGTATCACAAACACCTGCTGAGGGATGTTGCCAAGCAACCCCTACCTTTCCCGGGCCTGAGCAGATGTGTGTGTGTGTTTGCAGTGCACAAACACCTGCCTGCTGCCTCTAGTTTACGTCTTTGTGAGCATAAAAAAACAATCTGCTCAAATCACCAAACATCCGGGTCTCCAGCTCGGTGATTATGAACAGTTCAAAGGTTAGAATGATTTAACCCCGCCCCCTCTTGCTAGTTATTCTGTTTGGAAGCAGTCACCTGGTGACAGGTGAGGATGAGTGCGGTCCAGACGAAGAAGCCGGACACAGCCTGAGCCGCTGGAGTCATGAGGAAGATGGGCTGGTCCTGGGTCAGCAGCGGGGCTTCGGGGAGCCACGACATGTTGGGGCCCGCCGGGGCGGCCGTCGGCGGGGGGGCGGGGGCCGAAGCCAGGACGGAGGCCTCCCCCAGCCTCTCTGAGAGCGGCACGTCTCGCCTCCACAGCTTCCACATCTGCGAGGGACACGGGAGACACAGAGGACTGTGACGCTGTGCTTCGACCGTGACACGATTCATGGAGTTTAACATCCACCGGTAATCATCCACCCGGAATATAGATCACACACACACACACACACTCAGGTCAGGTGTAACGCGAGATCGGGAGACGGATGAACACAGCTACGCGGTAGCTATGTACAATGGTATGTGGTGTTAGTTCCTACATGCCCAAACATCAAAGAGTCAGCGGTGGTTTGTGCCCTGAACCCTGCATGGGCCCGGATAGCCTCGCTGGGGAGAGGAAACAAATAGAAGCGACACACGAACAATGTAACGGGTCTGAGACCTTGACGAAAGGGATGACGCACATACAGCCACACATTTTAGATACAAACTAAGTAAGTCATGTTCAGTGAATGAGAAAGGGTGCATCCTTCATTGTGACCCGTCAGGACAAGCAAAGGTCACAGAGCCCTGTAGATGGACAACGACCGGCTGACATCACAGTGCCATCACACGCGCACAACATGCATTTCTTCGCCACACTCATTGCATTGAAGGGCTGCTCGCACACACGATGCGTGTCAGACTGAGAGGAGCCGGTGCAGGTTCGTTTGCTCCGATGTGCCAGGCATCAGCAGATCTACGGGTCAACGAGGAGAAGAGCGGAGGCATCAGCAGCAACACGCAGACACAATGCCACAGGGGCCGAAAGCACGCGACATCTGTGTGTTTCAATGGAAAGGTCAGCCCCTCTGTCTCTCTCTCTCTCTCACACACACACACACACACACACACACACACACACACACACACACACACACACACACACACACACAAATAAATAATAAAACCAGAGAGACAGAGGGTGAGGAATAAAGAAACGCAACAGATGGAAAGGGTTGATGTGAAGGGACGGGGCTCCACATATTACAAGGTTGGAAGAAACTTACCTTTGCTGATTTCTATTCACAGCTTGGATTTTTGTTATTCTGACCTGAGAATTAAAAAAAAGACAAGTGTATACGTCTGGCAGAAAAAGGGGAGGGCTTTGTTCGCTGTTTCGCAGGCTCACCTTGAGATAAAACTCCTCAGCTCCGTTAGACAAAGTCGCGACTCGAAAATCACCCTGAAAAATGCCCCAATTCTTCCTCAGAGCTGCACGGAACATCCATGTTGAGCCCTCGACGGACCCCCCTCCCCCGTAAAAACTCCCCCCTAAAGTTAGAGTCCCATGTTAAACAACTTCTATTTCAGCCTTTTAGTACTCAGTGCATTCGTATTGTCGAACCTCCGTGTTTCTGAAGTTAAAATTGCCGACTCCGTCATTCCTTTCGGCTCCTCTTTCTCCACTCCGCTGATTTCGAGCCAATCCTCGTCGGATTAACTCGGTCAGAGACGCCCCGCCCACAGAGGGAGAATGAGCCTCTTCCACCGGTTCAGCCAATCACAGGACCTTATTAACCCGGAACAGGGCGGGGTTTGTTCACCGAGCACTGAGCACGCGCGGGTGTGTTCTCGGTCCGGCAGAGCGGCGTCGGGGATGTGGGAGGTACAGTTTTTTGTTCTTTACTTCCTGTCATAACTGTGTAATTACACTAAGGTAATACCATTTGACGTTTTTCGAAGTTTCTTTTAATACTAAGAACGTTTCAATGGGCTTCCTTGTTTTCCACACAAACACTCACTCTCAGAATGTCAACAGCTTTCCTGCTTTCTGTCCCCACAGTCAAATCATCACTTATCTTGGACTCTGTTTGAACCCTCCAGTCTTATTTTGTCTTATTCAAGGCTCCGTGTATATTTTGTTAGATTAAGGCCGATGGACAAAATTGTTCTTAAAAAATAAAAAATATTATATATAATGTTCCATTTCAATACATGAACAAGTTAAGTTGAATTTCAGCGATTTACGGTGTGGCTGCCATTGACAAAACTTGTATATGTGCATAAACAAATCCATAGAAAATAAATGAATATAAATTTAGCATCAAATAATAAATGTCAATCGTCAAGTTTGCAATCAGTTAAAACAGAAAACTAGAAATCTGTATAAGCTGTGTATATTTTTATTGATTCAGAAAATATACACAAATATCATAGTAATAAAGTTAAAGCATGGTAAAGAAATGTGCCGGACGTCAGACTGCTCATTTCCATCAGTCCGTCCTGACTCTTTGAAACATCAACAAGAACCGCTCTGTCATTGCCCGCCTCAGTGGGAACAAAAACACACACTTCTGGCGGACTCTTAAGGTCGGTAGTACAAATGTCCGCTTCACATCTTCCCCCAGCGCCGTCAGGAAGTAAACAGGCCTCTTCTCTCCTGGCCACCGACGTCAAACCATCCGTCACATTCTGGCAAAAGCTATTTACATTTAACACGTGTTACAAAAAGCAAAACTAATGAAGCTGGCTCGTTTTGCCACCAAGATCCTCTAACTTTCTCAAGTCTTTTCATACCCGCAGTAACAAGCTGGACTATCGTATCACACAATCCTCACGGCTCTCCCCTCTCACTTCCCTCTCCACATCCGACGGGCACGTTCATAAGCGAGAGAGTGACTGAAGTGTGCTGAAGAAAAGGAGGGTTTTAAAATCAGGGTCCGGCCGCTTCTGTTACGACTCACGGGGAAACGCCGATACCCGAACAGTCGCCTTCCCCTCCTCCGTCGCTCAGGCTCTCTGAAAGCCAGTCCAAAAACACCGAGACAGTAACACACAGAGACACACACTGACACTGACGGAGCAGAAGCAGCCCCATCCACCACCAACGCCACAAGCAGCGGATGTAGCTCGTAGCAGGTTAATCGTTTTTTTTTTTACCACAGGTAAACCACAGCGTGTGTGTGTGTAATTATGTCCATTTTGTGCCCTTTTTCTGATGTTTTTTTTGTTTTTGCAAGTTGAGCCTGTGGGTCGATGTGCAGGTGAGTATTATTAAAGACGGGGCGGGACCCGCGTGTGGTTTGGCCCCCGCTTTTTTCACCTTCCGGGGGTCCACGTCCCCGAAGAAGCAGCACGAGCCAACTTTACTCCCCCCCCCCCGGCTCTTCCTGGTCACCACTGGACGGCCTCCATCCCCTCCTTCAAGGGCCCGAAACGCCTCCTCCCGCTCCTCTCGGCCTCCTCCTGTCACTCGCGTTCTCATTCATCCGTTTGAAAAGTATAAGGGTCACTCGACGCCCTGCAGCCGCTGAACCACAAAGACACCACAACAGAACAATGAGGAGACGTGTTACTGGCGGGTGAATGACAGGAGGTTCTGTGTTTGTTGTGTCAATAAATCCCCGTGAAGTGGTACAAACAATAAACGAGTCTCTCTGGATACATTGTGACTTACGTTGGCACTCGGCCCAAAGCCCATTAGTTCCTACTGAGGACGTTAAGCACCAGAATGGGGCTGCTGGTTATTTGGCGAACGTCACTCAAGACTATTTTTATCAGCAGCCTGAATTCCCTCATGAGTATTTATTCACAAACATACAGACATTTTACAGCAGTGTCGGCACAGTGAACCGCTAATGGTGATGGTGGTGTTCTACTGGTTTTAGGAATGGAGTCTATTCAGGTTATTTACCTGTTAATTAGATATGTTGTGTTTTTTTTATGATAAATATCAGCAATAAGACAAGACACTTGTCTCGTTAACACAGATCATTAAGTTACTGAATTGTAATTACTTTTTTGGGATTTTCCAAAAAAATAAGCTTTCAATAATCAGTTGCGGCTGAATGCTTCCAACAACATTTACGTTTTGCCTGTTCAAAACGCAGTTATTTTATAATTGTACCAGACTAAAGAAGAAAACCTTACATGAAAAATGTAATGTTGAAGGTTCCTCTTTTGATTTAACACCTCGTCTCCGTCTACTTGAGTTCAGATTTGCTAAGTTATTGTAATTTTCAGTTCTCATCTCTCTTTCTTCATGTCTATGAATGGTGAAGCCTTGTTTATGCTTCTGCATTTTCGGAGAAACGCAAGGACACGCAAGACGCAGAAGCAGGCGCCAACTTTAAGGGTCAGGGGGCAAAAGACGTGGACGGTTGTTCAAGCATGTGGTTTGTTGTGTGCGCGTGTCGGAGAGACAAAGACGTGTCCATACTCACCTTCAGCCAGGAACAGCTCACTTTGCCAGATGTTCAAACGGCACACTGACCTGAAGCATTGATTAGAGGAAAACACCGTATTTACACGTTTGTTCTGTCTGCTTTGTCGTCAATTCAGGACAATCCAAACTCAAATCGCTCGTTGCATGTGGGATTATTTGAGTGGTGATGCAAAGGCGGTTTGGCTGTTAAGGACGGCTGGCCTTACTGCAGGCTACCGACACCATCCCTAACAGGTTCATCAGTCATCACAAACACAACGTGCCCACCTGTGACCCTGCGACGCGCGGCTGGTCCAGGCGTGCGTTGAGGTCGGCGGAGGACACGTTGGCGGGGGCCCCGCGGTGGAGCCTCATGGCCACCTTCCTCTCCCGCTCGGCCCGCTCTGCCCTGCCGGCCTGAGGCGAGCGGTCACCTGCAGACAGGCAAAGCAAGCGCACGCGCTTTGAGTGAGGCTCGTCCAGTCTGTTTCTTACGCTGCATCTCCGGTACCAGGCAGGAGGCCCCGGGGGGGCGGGACATCCTGACCTGACGGCTGGACCCCGCGAGCAGCCGGGTTGGCGGGAGCGGCGGCGTCCGCCTCGTTCCTGACTCTGTTGGCCGCCGCGGGGTTCGGGCCGGGCGGCGGAGCGCGACCTCTGGCTCCCCGCTGGCCTCCTCCCGCTCGCTCCTCGCCCTCCTTCGCCTCCCTCCTTTCCTTCTCTCCCTCGTCCGCGGCCCTGCCGGCCCCCTGAAACACGGGGGAACAGCGCCGGGCTGAATGTGTGCTGGAGGTGACCAGATGTAAACCGCACTCATTTCATGACTCTTTATTTTTATTATTTTGTTGTGGGCGAGCCACTCACAAACTTCAGCATGTTCCAGTCGAAGATGTAGTCGTAGGAGAAGCCCTGCCGGTGGAAGAGGTTCCTGAAGAGCTGCCTCAGATACGAGTAGTCCGGCTTGTCGTCGAACCGCAGCGAGCGGCACAAGTTCAGGTACGTGGAGAACTCGGCTGGGACGCACAGGGGGAGACACGGAGCACGTGGGGAGGTCAAGCCTTTTTTTTTGGAGACGAACGTCCTCTTCCTTTGGCCTCCCGTTGCCCTTTTACTCACATGGGTATCCCTTGCAGAGCACCTCGATGGGCGTGGACATTTTCTTCTCGCTGATGCGTTCGTACTTCTGCCTCTTGGTGGCGGCCTTGAGCCCCTGCCAGGGCAGAGAGCCCAGGTTGAAGTACATGAGCACGTAGCCCAGGGACTCCAGGTCGTCTCGCCTCGACTGCTCTGTGGAGCGGAGAGAGACACACAGAGAGACACACACGGAGACGGACGCTCAGCGGGAACCCACCCGCCGCGTCCTCGCGCTGCGTGCGCGCATGCGCCGCCTTACCGATGCCCAGGTGGGTGTTGATGGAGGCGTAGCGGGCGGTGCCGGTCAGGTTCTTGTTCTCCCGGTAGGGGATGTGCTGGTGCGTCCGGGCGTCCCGGTACTTCTTGGCCAGGCCGAAGTCGATGATGTAGACCAGGTTGCCCTTCTTGCCGAGGCCCATCAGGAAGTTGTCGGGCTTCACGTCCCTGTGGATGAAGTTCTTGGAGTGTATGTACTCGATCCTGCTGATCTGCAGCAAAGAGGGATTCAGTCCGGTGTTAAAAGAAGCCAAGTAAGAGTGATTTCACTTTTAACGATGCTTAAAAGTAGACCAGGGGTTTTTAGGTCCACATCTCACGTCATGAGGCTCTGAGAGGGGACTTGCCCGGACTTGAAATCACGATGAAGAAATGAATCACGATGGACGGTTCTCTGCTTTGAAGAGGTGCTGCACTTCCACGAAGGGGAAGGACTCACAAAGGACGCATTTAAATGGCCATTACTGCCTCGCTGTATGAAACCGACCCATCGAACAGACATTCGTAGAAATGTATCATGTTTAGTATGCAGATGTTTTAGTTATGGCCAGATTTTAGTTTCATGACTTTGACCTTTGACGTTGACCTTTGACCCCAAATACCCATCAGTATATTTATGTGTGCCAACGGGCGGGTGGATAGTTTAAGATGAGGTCTAAGAAAGGTTCTTTACAGTAATAGATTACCGTTAACATACCTGCAAGTGACTTGTATTACATGTTAAATGAACCGCAGGTCAATGGCCGCCAAAGAGTCGGCGTGCTATAGGGGAGGAAATGACCTTTACTGGTGGTTGATTGGTAGAGCAATCATTATATTCACAGAGTTAAAGAGGGCTCGTCTATAACTGGAAGTGGGTTGTAAAGGCCGCGGGGCCGAGTCAAATGATAGTTGAGTCATTGATCAGCAACCCAGCCTTTCTGTAGATACATAGAGGCCTTTTAGTATATTGGGACCGTCCAAATCTTAGCTACTGTCCCTTTTGGAGGAGAAGAAAGGAGAAGAGGAAAGTAGAAAAGGAACAACAGCAGAAAGAGCGATTAGGAAACAAGTTAGAACGGTTGACATTCAAGGGATTAAAGAGACGCACAAAAGACGCCAGTGGGCGACCCTGGCGGCGAGGATTAGGCCGTCTTGCCTAAAGGCCGCCGCGTCCTAGATCGCAATTGGATTTCATGGCAGGGACAGTTTGGGGATGAGCTTTGTCTCGTGCCAGAAAACAAGCGTCAGAGGTTTGAGGTGAGAACTATTCTACTATCCCCCCCCCCCGCTCACCATCTGGTCGGCCAGCAGCAGGACCGTCTTCAGGCTGAACTTGCGGGAGCAGAAGTTGAACAGGTCCTCCAGGCTGGGGCCCAGCAGCTCCATCACCATGACGTTGTAGTCGCCCTCCGCTCCGCACCACTTGATGGACGGGATTCCCACTGTGGGGGTGTGGGAGCGAGGGAAGAGGGGGGGGGGGGGGGGGGGGGGGCAGAGGATTGCTCGTTTCGTTTGGCCTGTAGGAGTGTTTGTTTATTCCAGCCACTAGATCCATCCCTCCCACTCGGGAGAGCTCAGGTGTTGCATTTGACTCAAAATCGTATCAAGCGGGCCGAGCTCATCTACAGAGGTAACAGCATGTACACAAGTACCTCTGGCTGGGAACTAGAGCAAGCATTTGGCTTTCATTTGGCACAATGTGATAAGCAAATAACAACGATACACCTACATCTTTTCCTAAATAATCATTACACTGCTTAACAATAGTGATATACACAAATGCTACATGATTTATTCATTCTTTTGGGACGCTGATCCCTCCAGGCGTTCTGTCGGACATAACTGCAGTAATGGATTCCTGGGTTTCCTTGGCACAAATGCTTGTTTGACTTGCTTAACCTTCATAGACATGCCGTACTTCCACACCTCTTTAGCATCTCTCAGCGGCCCTGAGCGGACGGCGATCGCACCTGAGACGCCCATAAATGTGCCGGAATGCCTTTTTTTTTTTTACGGTCTAAACGTGCCGCACGGCCTCCTAAAGCGCGCCGCCTCGGCCATTCCCCTGCCCGGCTCTAAATGCCCCTCGGACCCGTCACTGCCTCTCAGCGACTCCTAGAAGAGCCCCGAAAAAAACCCCGTGAACCACATCTCACCTCCTCCCTGCATCATCTTGTAAAACTTGCTCTCAATGTGGAGCTGTGGATGTTTGGTTTTTACACATTCCAGTTTGATGGCCACTTCCTCTCCCGTGGCGATGTTAGACCCTGGTGGGGAGACACGGTCATCCGTCAGTCATCAGGACCGGGAAGTTTAGGAGTGAAATCTATTCAACACAGCTCACGATTGTTCTGCAATCTAAGAAGAATAAGGAACGATATCAGTCCAGATTCTCACCCAGGTAAATGTCTCCAAAGGATCCGCTCCCGATCTTCCTCCCGAGGCGGTACTTGTTCCCCACCCTCAACTCCATGGCTTCTGAGCTTTGGCTCTGACTATTCACTGAGGGAGTAAACACACACACACACACACACACACAGAGAGCTGTCATCAATCAGTGCTGATCAATACAGCACGAAGACAGTGGTGCAAACTGCAGACTTTAAAACGAAAGCACTGCACCCCGAAAGGAAATTCAGGCGCGGGAGAGAGAACCCCCGAGAGGGATGAGAAAGAATGAAAGGTGCAAATGACGGAGGCGAGGCAGTGACGTAGTGCAGCCTCAACTACTGCACCGAGGGCCAAGTGTCGCTCCGCTTGCCGTTCTGAAGTCCCTTAATGTGGATAAAGCCACCGCGGGGGGGGGGCAAGAACCTGGTGAAGACGGGGGATCCTGTCTGGTTGGGTTAGAGGCGATACGTTCTGCCATGTGAGAGGACAATGCAGCGTCTTCAGTCCTCCGAGAACAAAAAAACAAAGCCTGCGGTTGCATAACATGATTTGCTCCCCCCAAAGCATTGCAAAGGGAGTCTGCTCCCCTGCACAAGTGATCCGCAAAAACTCTCAATTCTGGACTGGAGTCTGCTGACGACATTTAGAACGAGTCCTGTTTCCCCCTCATCCGAGGCCCGGTGCGTGTGTGTGTGTGTGTGTGTGTGTGTGTGTGTGTGTCTGAGTGGCTTCAGCTGTCTGTCAGCCTCCTACCAGCTGCTACCAGACCGAGAGCCAGTGATGCTGCAAGGGACACCAATGACACCCCAGTTCATGCAGTTGCACCAGATACCACAGAAGATGGGAGAGGGACAGGGGACAGGGGACAGGGGACAGGGGAGGGGTGACGGTGCTGGACGCCAACAAAACACCGTCATCGGATGTGATTCTCGTAAGCGCTGCTCCATCCGGATACAGGTAGGACATCTGAACATGCCCCCCCCCCCCCCAAAACACGACTCTATTTGCACTCCTATTTACCTAACACACACACACACACACACACACACACACACACACACATACACACACACACACACACACGCGGCTCCAGACACCTTGTCTCCCTCCTCCTCCTCACCGGGTGATGTCCGGCTCCGCGGTGACTGCGTCTCACTCAGGACCCCGGACAGCGAGACAGGGACCCATGTCCGCGAGATCCCCGACCCGAAACACGCAAAAAAAATACACGTACGTAGAAAATAAAAGGTATATTATCGGTATAAAGCAGATCCCAGTCCACGAGAGCCCGGCGCGTCAGCTGGATTCCCACCGTCACGATCTACTTCGGAGTTTTTTTTTTTTGGAGGGAGGGAGGAAAAAAACCCGCCGAAACCAGACACCAAGGTCCTTCTCTCCCTCTCTCCCCTCTCTCTCCCCTCTCTCTCCCTCTCTCTCCTCTCTCTCTCTCTCTCGCTCCCTCACACCATTGACAACATCAATGATGTCATCCGTGGACTTGGAAGAGATGCCCGGATTGTCTTAAAGTCGCCGCGCTGCTGCTGCTGCATGGCGCTGATTTAGTGCGTTTTTAATTGTTTTATTTTTGAATTGTTTTCTTTTTTAGAGGCTCACTGGAAGCTGCTGCAGGGCTTCCCGTCGGTGCGTCGCTGTCTCATCGGTGGTGCACTGATGGTTGCGTCCAGGAGAGGTGATGCATCCTACTGGTTACTAAAACACAAACCCATATAAACAAGACGGGCCGAGAGGCCACTATAGACGTGACACTTGCACAAGCAACTCCCCTTTGTTTCACCTCGTTTACGATTGATGTGCCATGTCTTAATGTGCCATGATGACATCCACCTAAAGTAAATATTTAGTTATCTCTTGAAACCCAAATGTTTGGGTTTCTTCTGCAAAGATGATGGTTGAAAAAACATGCATGTGCCGTGGTATTGAACAATCTTTTAAAAAAATATATAAACGATGTTTTCAGTTTTCAAACTTTAGCAGGACGCTTGTTATATGAAGCAGTGTGTAGATTTAGCATCCATATTCTAGGGTTTGCACTGGGAGGCGAGGCGATGCTATCGGCTGCTGGTCTCATGGCACACAAATGTGCTCCGGATCCCTGACGTCCTTTAGTCAACTACCAACAAGCCGCTCGCACATATCAAACAAACCACTACAGACTTCAATTCAACCTTTATTATCTTGTTCTTTTCTGCTTTAAATTAATTTCGTCTTCTTTTTTGTAACATCTGAAAGAAATGAAAACATCCTGAACAGGAGTGATAATAAAGACTGACTTAATTTAAATTGATACATAACCAAAAAGGAAAGAGGAAAAAAAACAAACAGTAAAACATAACAGGTAACGTCTTTAACGTGTCTGTAAAACACTGTTCCAGCTCAGCTTGGTATGGTACGATTTGGCATCTTAGTAGAAATGCCTTCAGTTGGTTGCTTCGTCTTAAAACAAAAAAATATTGTTATTGCATTTGGCAGAAAAACAATAAAAAAAACATTACAAACAAAATGCTGCTAAAAACAAACAACTTGAGAAATATGCAATAGTGCCAATGGTTTGCTTTAAACTTTTTAGCCATTACAATATTCAGACAGTCAAGGACGCAAACATGTGCACACATTCACAAACGCACCACTTCGCTCAAATATAGGCTTTCAGATTAACTTTCACTTCCCTGACTGGAGCAGATAAGTGTTCAAAAGCACACGCGCGCACGCACACACACACACACACACCTCATGAATCTCTCATGGACGAGAAAAAAACAAAACAAAAAAAACATTGTAGCAATAACACACGACACTCCCGAGATCATCGTGATCATTATTATCTTCATCAGCCCTCCTGCAGTTGGTCTTACTGTCATCACTCCCATCATGCAGGAGGGCACCTTGTACAGCGAGTAAATAAGTGATCTTAGTCATCTTTAACGTCATGACAATATATAGTAACCAACTTGATTTCTCGAGTAAGAAGAAAAAAAAAAAAAATACAATAGCGAGGTCAGTGTTTGAAGGGAAAGAAAAATGACATCTTCAACAAAGTTTCACACATTTCTCTTTATCTTCTATAACAGAAACAAATGATAAACAACCAACACACGTCAACGAGGAGATACAATTTTGCTTGTCAAATATAAGAGCAGTGTGGAACTGATGAGAAGGTGTGAAGGCTGCTGACATGGCGAGCGTGCGGCCGCTGGTTGTGAGCCAAGGCCACTGCTGTTGTAACATTAGGTCGTCCTGTGCGGGTCTGCGTCGCAGCCGCTTCGAAAAAGAGTGGAGGGATTTCTGGAGGATTCGTCAGCAACAAACCCAGAGGCATATAGTGCAAGTTTGGCTAATGTTGTTTCTGTTTGGATTTCTCTTGGGTTTTTTTTTATACCCTGGGTCCCATGTTGATGGCGCATTTCCACCGAGGCCGAGGCGCCGGCACCGACTAAAAGAACGCTCGTCTTTTCCGCAGATCTCAAAGAGGTCGCTGACCTTCCGTTAGACGCAGTAGTGTGGCGCCGTTCCCGGTTTTACACAAACTCCGCATCCTTCACCCACTCCGAAGCTTCCAACACGAGAACTTAGAAAGTACGCCAGCCAGGTCCTACAAGGGCTCAGTCTGCAGGTCGGAATTTGGAGATTCGACCGTTAAATAGAAATACAAAAGAAAATAAATTGTGGCACACTAAAAACAGCAATAGCTAAACTTGCTGACGTGTACGACTCTGGCTGAGCCTGTCTACAGTGCATGCCTGAGTGATGGGTCTCTGAATGCAGATGGCGGGATTTGAAATAAAAAGACAAACAGCTTCCCAGATGAGTCCTAAGGGGCTTAATGGATTTCACTTTTTTTTTTTACCCCTCCGGTTCAAGTTTTACTGTTCATCTTCATTTAAAGTCAAGCAGTTCAATGTGTAAGTGTGAAAATAAGTTGTGCATGTCCTGCACGTGGCCTGTGTGTGGTATGAATGAGCGTCTGAATGTCGGGGCACCAACGGTGCTTTGATTCATGTCATCTCTACGCGTAGAGTACGACATACATACTACAACCTGGGTGTAAAACATGTGTGTGAGGGGCAGTTGGCCCCTCAGATGGAGTCGCCCCCCCCGCCCAGCAGGTCCCCGGGCAGCAGCGCGGCGGGGCTGCCCATCTGGTGGCGATCCTCGAGCGCCGGGGAACCCCACAGGCTGCTGCTGCTGGTGTACCCCGCCCCGCTCATCCCACCCATCCCCCCCCAGAGACCCTGCCTGCCGGCCTCCACACCGCCGGCCCCGCCCACCCCGGTCCCGTTGCTGCTCCACTGGGTGAAGATGCCCAGCCCGGAGCCCTGGGAGGCGGACGGGTCCGATGAGCCGCCTGTGCCGTCCAGACTTTGCCACGTGGAACCGGGAGGCCCGACTCCTCCGTTTCCTGCTCCTCCCGCCGCGGAGCCTCCTTCCACGCCTCCGCCGCTTCCTCCTCCCGCTGCATTTCCACCTCTCTCGCAGCCCCCTCCGTTACCGTTGGACCCCACTGCTGAGGAGGCTGTAGGACCGGAGCCGGCTGCGTTTCCTCCGCTTCCTGCTCCTCCTGCCTGGGAATGTGCAATGTAGCGAGCCACATCATCCTCACTCACAAACTCTGCCAAGATGGTGGTATTACCCAGAACGCACCTGATGGGGACAAAAAGTCAGTGAACAACCTACAATGAGGAATTGAGCGTGGTGATGTGATACATAGTATTACTTTTATGAGTTAGTGTTTTCACGGTGCATCCGGAAACTCGCTTTACATTCAATTAAAGTGAATTCACTGTGGACTTTGACATGATGATTGGTTTGCTTTCTCTGCAAATATTAGATGAAGATTGTGATGCAGGGAGATTCGCTTTGCTAGCCTGCTCACGTCTAAAGATCTATACATTTACCACCAACACTAGAGGCTCTCCAGGGGGAAGAAAGACACTTCACTGGAAGACGCAACTGGATACAATTACACAGACATGCAAGAGTGATTCAAGAAGTATGTATACAAAACAACCGTCTTACATGTGCAGTGCGCTCTGGGCCTTGGCTGCCTCCTGTTTGGAGCTGTAGCGAATCAGAGCTGTGCCCTGGGTCAGGCCGAGGTGAAAGGTCAGCAGGGGGCCGTGCTGCATGCAGATGGTCCTCAAAGTGGAGCCATCAATCTGCAGGAGTTTGCGAGACAGACAGAACTTGAATGGAAGAGGGACGGATCGATGTATTAAACTCACAGGCCCTCCATCGGGAGTTACTTTTGTGTGTTGTTCATGATTCCTTGAAGTGTGGTAGAAAAAAAAAGCAACCTGGCTGCGTTACAAGAGTTGCAGCTCTCGATCTTTACAATAACATTGACAAAATGAATCATAAATGTGTTTGTGTGTCACCTGTGGTGTGAGGTTGCTGAGCACCAACCAGCAGCTTTCCCGAGAGGTGCCATCACTCCAGGTTGAGGCTGCAAAGAGAGAGAGAGCGCAAACGGGAAGAAGAAAAAAAAGTTAGTCAGTCTGTTTCTCCCCCTTCGGCTTTTCAAATCTAATAAATTATGAATGTCTTTCCTTGTTAATTCCACCAAGGCTTGGCTTCACATTGGAATGAAATACAAGCACTCCGTAGTTCAAATAGCACTGTGTCACATCTCAGCGAACTAAAGCCAGCTGCTTTAACTCCCGTGTACATTTGAAGCAGACGAATGTTTCCGCAGCACTGTGGCTGGATGGTAAATGAGGGACAACCGTTGGTTACAAAACAACATGATCGACTGAGTCGCGGCATTACCAGCGGTGTTGGAGCCACCGCCCCAACCCCGGCCAGCCAATCGAGGGGATCCTCCAGACCACGGGGAAGGCGACGGACTGCTTTTGACTGGCCAGCCCTGGAGGTAGGCGGGACATCTGGCTTTGGCTGCTGCCACGGGTAGCTTTCCAGGATTTGTGTCCAATGGGCTCCGGGGGCCAGCTGTTCTTATAGTCTGTGTACTTTGCTGAAGAGTAACAAGGAGTGAATGAGGCTCTGGACTAGTTGAGGATTTCTGAATAAAACACCAATCTGGTTTTCAATCTGGCATCGCAATCAAGGAAAACCTCAACAGTTGCGACAAAGATGAGACAGAGAAAGCAATGAGACAAGCATAAGCTAAAAGGTAAACCCCGCTCACAACTTATAGATGTAACGTCATTGTCAAGGCGGAAGTGGCCTTCAGCCCGTATTCTGCTTCTCCTACATTCACTGTGGCTTTTTCTTGGTTAACAGTCAAATTACTTCTCATAATAGTACATAAGGATGCATAGATGGACCACATGGTGCAGATTGTCTATCTACAAGGACAGTGAAAAAAAGAAAAAAGAAATCACAATGTCTCCTACTGGCAACTTCTAATGCCCACAATTCTAAAGGAACTGAAGAATGTTTGACAAATAATTAATAATAAACTGAGTAAATTGGGTAATGAGATTGCTCGACGAGTCATTCAAGCTGAGACAAATCAGCAGAGCAGCGCAGAGAGGAGACGTGTGGTTACCTGAGTTGTGTGCATTGTTGAGGGGACTGTCTGAGGCACTGTAGGGCCAGGCACCAGGTGAAGGCAGTAAGGTGTTGAGGGGAGGGGTGGAATCTAAAAAAAAAAAAAAAAAAAGAATGAGACAAGGGGCTGATAGATCTTTTTACATGGATGAAGCTCCAACAGCTATTCAAAAAACACCATAAATAGGTAAGGTGAACCAACCAACAGCTCGATGGCGTCTCATCAGATGCCTCCTGGTGGGGACAGAGAGGCACTGGAGGCGTCATATGCTCACCTGTATTGTCTTGTAACAACTGGTGCTCGGTATCATTGAGGTTGGGGGACACAGAGTTTCCCATCATGCTCCCTGGCGTCATATAAGGGTCGGAATCGGGGTCGACGCGGTCAATTCCCTTCCAGGGCACGCCAGGCTGGAACTCTAAAGAGGGAACACACATGTGGTCTGTTGAAAGCATTGTTAAAAGTAAAGAGAACACGTTTACTAAGAAGTACGATCCCATCTCCTTCATGTACTCATCTTAGAGTACAACGAGAACTCGTCACTAACCGGGGGGCCAGCTGGGAGCGGTGGGGGTGGGCTTGGTAGCCATCTTGTTGCCAGGGGTGCGGTGCCAGTTGTCTCCCAGCCCGTCCCCGACCATCATGTCATACTGAGAGTAGGGCGAGCCCCCCGCCATCTTCATGGGAGCGACTGTACCTGGAAGGAGGTGATAATTATCGTTATATCACTGAACACCAGATGGTTTCACAAACCGTCTTATTGGGAGACCTAATAATCCTGTTAACACCATCGGCCTCAACACCCTTCATTTCACATCTCTGCAAACTGTGTCAAGAAAAGAAAGCATCTCACCGTTTTTGTGGAATGTGTTCTCGGGTGTGCAGGTGTCCGGAGAAGAATGTCCTTCCATCATCCACTTGAAGCGGGACTGCTGGATTCCTAACTCCTTCATGCCGCCAGGCCCCCCGACCGAGCCGCCCAGGTCCAGACCCGGGAGGTTTACCCCAGATCCAAATCCTGCTCACAGCGAGAAAAATGGTTTAACATTTAGCAACTTCTGGTGCGTCACTGAGCAGTGTCTCGGGACTGAGATTCACATATTTAGTCTTTTCTTTCTAAAGGAATTGAAAACTCACCGGAATATGGCCCGAGATTTCTCTGGTGCAGATCGGCCACCGATCCCACCAGGCCTTGATGAGGTAGGGAATCGGGCCCCAGCAGTTTGGGGCCAACGCCGCCGTGGTGGGAGGGAGAAAGCTTGGAGCTGCCACCTAAACCCCCGACCTGCTGCTGCTGCTGCTGCTGCCGGAGCACTGCCATGATCCTGGCCAGCTGACGCAACAAAAATCAAGAGTCAGCAGCTGGGAGGGGGATTGTACTCCAAGTCACATGGGAGGGGGGCGGGGGGGGGGTATGTTCTACTTGTGTGCACCTGTTGAGGGTCGGACTGCTGTCGCACATTCGGTGAGAACTTCCTCTGGTTTTGCAATGGATGCTGTTGCTGAGGCGTTTGCTGAGGCGGTTGCTGCGGCTGCTGCTGCTGTAGGAGGAGCTGACAAGCCTGAACAAACACAGGACAGAAAAAAGAAAGTGAGGAGCAGGACTACTGGCATACGCATGCACTCTGCGAGCGGGTTATGCTTCACAAACAGATCGCTATGTAGACTAATTGGTATTGTTTTGGTTCCACAAGAAGTAATCATCTAATATAGAAATATTTGGGGACTGCGGTTGCAAGTTTGTTTTTCAAAAATACATTTGTATCACAGAATTGTCATGTGTGAAATTAAGGTTGATTCTACCATAACAATGATGTCCGAAGACATTTTATGGGGACAAGGGTCATTCACTATTAACTCTTAGAAAATATGAAATGCACAGGTCTAAAACCATAGATAAATACACACAATTTACACCCGTAGGTGAAAAAAAATGTAAACATATCCCTTTCTTTTTTTGACATTTTAATTTCTTCATATAGTTCCTAAGTAGGCAGACCTGGGCTGGGGACTGTGACGGTCAAAGATCAAAGTATTGCTGCTTCTCACCAACTGAAACTGGATGTGAGGCGGGTAGATGCTGCTGAGCATGGCAATTTGCTGGGGGGACAGCTGTGGGGGGAACACACCTCCCCCGACTCCTGCCACTCCGCCCACGCTCCCGCTGGGAGGGGGCATCTGCTTCAGCACCGAGCCTGGCACCTGGAGACAGACACACCCGTTACCATAGAAACGCTTCGGTGCTGTAACCGCTAGCAACCATGTCAGTATGCGGCCTCTCCCCGACAAACGTTGATCCTCTTTCGTGTTCTCATTCCGTTGTCAGCAAGCGCCTCAAATCGAGTGAGTGGATGAAATTGTGTGAATTTCTGGAAAGGAAGTGTTTCACTTTGTATTCTTTTAGGAGTAGCTCACTGCTTTCCTGCAGAGACATTGCACACATACGAATAGGACAATTACACTTGATGTCAGGAAGTCCAGAGCAAAGACCCTCCCTTTGCTTGATCTGTACCTACTTTGGAGCCAATTCCAATAGTTAACATTTTCTCCACCAGAGAAACAAACATTATTGCATTATTTTTTTAACAGTGCTCTTTGATTACACACTGAGGATGAAAATCAAAGAGCGGTTAAACTAATAATTCATGTTTACGTTTAGAACTAAGAAGTGGTCACCCAATTTCAGTCTCTTAGCTAAATCAGCTGCCTTCTTGAGCTTTTGTCCATTTTTAACAGAAATGCAGGACTACGACAGAATGTAATTCCCCCCATGAGCTACTTGTTGCAACTACATAGACTCGGCCACAGTGCGCGTCGTCTATCCAACTATTTTTAAATTTTATTTCAATGGATAAAAAAAGTGTTTTCCCTATTTCCAAGTAAGTTGGATTTAATTTATTAACGTAACAAAGATACATTTTAAAGAGGACTCATTCAACAACTGACACTGTTCAACAGAGACACTCAACTCGCATAACTCCTGTGTCCGGGTTAACAGAATAAAAGTAAAAGCATTAGTACCTGAGGTGACAGGAACTGATGAGGCACTTGCGCTCGTATCCCTGGGGACTGGTTAAGGGGTGGGACACTTGGCTGGTGTCTTGACTGCGTCATCCCTCCACTACTGCCAAAGATACTGTGACTGCCCTGTGATCGTTGTTTGAAAATGAAACCTTAGCAGACCCATAACAATGGAAACGTTTCAAAGGGCATCATACCGATTACACAGAGCACGGCGGACTGGACAACTTGAGGGATCATTGCGTGATTATCTTTCAAAAAACGGAAGAGGGCGAGAACCCAACATAAAACAAATGGCAGGACAGAAACAAGAGGTGCGGTTATCTTACTTGTCTAAAGGGAATAGTGTGGTTGAAGAGGGAATGGGACTTGTAGATAGTGGGTGGTGAGTACAGAGAGGAAGAACCCTCCTCCCCAAGGCACCAATCCTGATTGGTCAAAGGCAAGGTCTGTCCCAGTGACAGACAATGAGAGACCGATTTGAGTGGTAGTGACGGGGGTGATGGTGGTCGGGGGTGGGGGGTGAGAGACAGGGAGGAATGGGGCAGACGAAGAAGAAAAAGATAGAGACACAAAGGAAATTGAATAGTAAGAAAGGAGAAAATGTTATCTAGACAGCAGAAAGACAGAGGACAAAGGCTGCTGAGACATTAGGTGGCAGGGAGACATTACCTTGTCATAGTAGGACCCAGCATCAGGTGCTGCCTCTTTGGAACCAGGTGGACGATAGGCCATCCCTCCTCCTCTTCCTCCCTTCCTCATGTCTCCATTGTAATCGTTCATCCCCATCCCCATCCCTCGCTTCTCCACATCCATCTTCTTCTCCTGGTGAGAACCCGGAGCCAGGTCGATGTTTAGGCTACTGGGATCATCATTCTGAGAAGGTTCGCCATCATAACCATCATTATCATAATCACGTTGAGGTAAAAGAAAATAAAAAAAAAAACCTTCACAGCTTCACATTTCCCTGCCACAAAAACACTTATGAGAAAACTCAAAGAAATTAATAAAAAGTCCTGTTTTCTCTTACCAGCAGCCCCATGTTGGAAAACTGTTTGTTGATTGGGCTCATCCACGAGTCTCCTCCACCAACCTTCATTAGGCCCTGAGAGAAATTCACAAAGTGAGGAGACTATAATTTCATGTTCACGGGCCTAAGACCAAAATTTAGGTGGCTGCAATAACACAACAACAAAAAAATCATTGCCCTACTTTCACAGAGTAAATTAAATTGACTACCTTCAATTTCATTTGAGCTTATTTCTGGAACTTTGATTAAAAAACATCCATACCACAATTCTAAGAAAAAAAGTGATGCCTTTAATAACTGTTACCACACATAACGGTTGCAGGAAGCAAAAGTAATGCCTTTGTCTTTTGAATAAATTTGCTTGCACTTTTCTTTGATCAAAATATACCTTCCTGACACACACACACACACACACGCACTCACACCCACCCTGTTGGTGGGCTTCTTCCCAGGTTGGCTCTGCCCCCAGCCCCCGTTGCTTCCCTTTCCCCACGAGGAGCCACTCCCCTGGGAGCCAGGGCTGTTCCACATGCCGCCACCTCCCTCCTCCTCCTCCTCCTCCCAGCTGGAGTGATGCGAGGCAGCCACACAGGCCTCTTTATCCCCCCAGCCTTCTTGCATAGACTTTGAAGCTGCAGGAGGAGAGAGTCATACTAAATTAAACTGTAGAGCTGTGAAGTAATTAAGGGATACATGTTCATGTTTTCTCAGAGCAGACTATTAAGCATGTGAATGTTCAAAAAACAATACACCAAATATCTCGAGGTTAACATGATACAACGAGCAGATTGTATGGATATCCCACGAACAATAATGTGTTTTTAGCCTTTTTCACCACATTTTTATTGGCCTTTTCTCACCTGATTTGATGGGGTTGGAGGCAGGGTTGCCCCAACCAGTGTTCTTCCCTCCAGCATCTTCAGGGTCTCCCCAGCCAGTAGGTGCGTCAGACGTTTTTCCCCAAGCTGCTGTGCCATTGTCCACCGTGGGACTCGTTGGAGAAGCACCACCCCAACCCGACGGATCTACATCACACACAGAGAAGTTCAGCCTTTTGGGGCGAGGCCACAATCGTTTCTCTCTTTGACTCCAAATGTCTACATGGGAGGCACATGCAAATGTCACTCAATCGACGCTTCGACATCTCTAGCTGTCAAACTCACGCGGTTTGTTTATTATATTTTGATGCGTACTTTCACAGACCAGTAGGATTGTTTTCATATTGATGTATGAATCGGATTCCTTGTGCTAATCATCAATGCCCCAAACTACCCACTGGATCACCCTTGGTTACAAAAATTAGGTCTGAAATGATATGTAAAATGTTGACTTAATCTTAAATCATTCATTTTCAAAAACAATTAATATTTTAGTTTCTCTGAAATGTAAATCTTATCTTAAATAAATATATTATTTAAGATAAGATAATCTAACCATGCTCAATTACCATATGAATTAAAGCTATTAGTTGCTTCCTGAGAACTTAAACATCCCTACATTGTGGTTAATATTACATTTTGTGGTGTCTTACCAATAGCTGAAGTTTTTCCCAGTCCATGGCCACTGTTGAAGTCTCTGTTCCCTCCAAGCGCTGCAGATTGCCTGCTAGGCTGCTGCTGTATTAGAGCAGCCTGCTGTTGTTGTTGCTGCTGCTGCTGCTGCTGCTGTTGTTGTTGCTGCTGCTGTTGTTGTTGTTGTTGTTGTTGTTGTTGTTGTTGTTGAAGCTGCTGTTGTTGTTGAAGCTGCTGTTGTTGCTGCTGCTTAGCCTGCGCCTGGGCTTGAGCTTGGGCCTGAGCTTGAGTTTGGGCTTGGCCGTGTGGCTGCTGGTCATGCGGCTGCTGCCCAGTAGGGGCGCTGTTTTTATCCCACAGGTTGACTGGCTTGTAGTTGTAACGGTTTGGGTCTCCCCATGCCGACGTCCCGTCATCGATCTCGTTCTTTCTGCTGATAGACTGTGGTGAGGGTTCCTCCCAGCCACTAGTCTCAGATCCACTTCCACCGTCGGCGGAACCACCAGGAATGGGTCCCGAGGTCCAGCCTGAGCTTTGGTTCTGATTCTGGGCTTGAGAGATGCGTTTCCTCCCCACAACCCCTTGCATAGCCCCTTGGTCCAACGCTGGCAGCCGCTGCGGATGCTGATTGCGGGGCTGTGATTGTTGCTGTTGCAGTTGTGCCTGCGGGCCTGTGATGGAGCCCGGCTGGCTGTTTGGCATCTGGTGCATTTTGTTTCCTCCACTCCAACTTTGATGGGGTTTGGACGCCATGCCCCCGACAACACCCACCCCACCGCTTCCACTCCCTCCTCCCCCTGTGCCACCTGCTCCCCAGGTTCTCCGAGGAGCACTGTCATCCCAGCTCCCCCAACTACCCACACCTGAATCCCCACCTGAGTTTCCTCCTCCATTCTTCCTGTCATCCTCCCATCCCCCTTCTCCGCTATTTGATTTGGACGGCTGCTCTCCCCAGTCTCTACCTGCCCCAGCCTTCTGTCCTGATCCCCACCCGCTCCCTCCTGCACTCCCTCCCATTTCTTTCCACCCCCCTAACCCTTTCTCCTCCTTATTTCCTCCCCAGCCTCCACTCACTGGCTCACCCGGTTGTCCAGAATCACCCCATCCTCCATTTCCTCCTTTACTACTGTTACTACTACTACTTATACTACTGCTGTCTCTCCATTCCTCATTACCCCAGCCCTTGGACTGCTGGCCATCCCCACCCGCCGTTCCTCCTCCACCCCTCCACTCCTTACCCTGCTGGCTATGTCCTGGCAGTACCCCTGACCCCATTCCAGGTCTTGTTGCAGACACTGGCCCAGATTGTGAGACGCCAAGAGTCCTCATGTTGGGACCTGAAGTTAGTGGTGCTCTCCCAGGAAGCGAGGCCCCACTACTGCTACTGTTGCTCTCCCAGCCCTCTCCGGAGGAACCAGCAGATGAAGCGAGGGAGTGATTGACCCCTGGACCCATAGAATCTGTGATTGGAGTCCTGTGTCCACCAGGATACTGAGAAGAACCACCGAGAGAAGATGTGTGTTTCGATGTAGCTGATGATGATCTACTTTTACTCTGTCCTCCATGTTCTTCGAGGTCCCAGGATGTGTTTTGTCGGATCTGTGTTTGGCCCCAGCCAGTGTTGGACAGGACCCGAGGGTCGAGATCAGACCGGCTGAGCATGTTTTCTAAGGCAGCTTCAGCATTGGGTGCAGGGTGGGGGGGGCGACTGTGTCTACTGTTAGGCCCGCCCCCATTTCTGGAATTTCCACCACTGGATGACGATCCTCCCTGTGCTCCCTGTACGTCTACTCCCCCACCCCATTCCCCTGTTTCACTCTCCCCCTTCTGATTGTCCCAAGCTCTGGTCATAGTGGTGGCTGTTGAGGAAGAGGTGGCGGGGGGGTTGCCAGCTGTGCTGCCGCCACTACTGCTGCTGTTACTGCTGCAGGCTCCACCAATACCTTCACCTCCTGAATTAACTCCACCAACAACAGTGGAGCTCCCGCCCCAATCACCACCAGATACTGCTCTTTCTCCAACTACTCCTGATGACCCCCAACCTCCCTGAGATACCCCGGAGATTTGACCATTTCCTTCAGTTCCAGCACTGCCCCATGCATTACCCCCACCAGTGGAACTCTGGTACCCCCAACCTGAGGTCCCATTATCTCCTTCAGCAGTTCCAAATCCCCCTGTGCCACCGGTGCCTCCACCCTCCCATCCATCAGTCGTTGAGGCACCCATTTTGGAGTTAGCTGGAGAGAAAGAGGACTGGCCTCTCCATGAGGAGGCAAGACTGTGGTCTCCCACACTCATCTCGCTGCCTCCCGCACCTCGGTCCATTCCTCCCCCACTACCTTCCCAACCTACAATTTTTGGTCCCGCTGATTCACTGTCCCACTTCCCCCCTCCCATCTCTCGGTCTCTGGATTGCATTTGGTGAAGCTGCCGCTGATGGGTGCTTGATTGATTCACAGATAAAGGTGGGTGACCTCCGAGCCCCCCGGGTGCCACGCCTCCCAACGCCTGGCTCAGGGAAGCAGAGGTGTTGGCAGATAAAGACCCTCCAGGACCCTGGTGGTGGAAGGAAGACGGATCTCCTTCCCCTGCAGCAGCGGACCCATCCTGCTGCACCAGGGCAGGCCAGGCCGAAGGGTTGGCATTTGGATTGAAGTTGGCACCTGGAATCCCACTGCTGCCGTCGACAGGGCCACTGGCATCATGGCTCCCTGGCACAGCGGAGGCTTTGGAAAGTGAAGAGGGCTGTTGTAGCAGAGGTCCAGCTGCAGCTACGGCGTTCCCTCCTCCGAGATGACCCTGGGAGGCAGCCGTCCCCCACGCCACACCGTTGGACGACTGCATATATTCATTGGGCAAAGAGAATGAGGAAGTGGATGAGGATTGGTTGGCAGAGACACTAATGCTGTTCACAGGAATTCCGTTGTTGTTGCTGAGCTCTCCGGCCCCAGTGAATGACGCTCCTACCCCTTCACTGCCAGCGATGCTAGGCCACTCCTCCAGGTTGTTGCCGTCAACGATCACCTTCTCCCTGCCCTGAGAGGAGACCTGGCTGCCTGAGCTCGCCCCCCACATGGAATTTGCATAATTAGAAGTAGTAGTAGAAGCAGCAACTGATGATGAGGTGAGGGCCAATGAGTTGGACGCAGCTGCACTAGAATCTGAAAAAGAAAAACAGAAATAGGAGAAACTTTAGGGGTCAAACGGACATGTTAAACAAATACGCTTTACCTTGAATGTAGCAATTCTAAAATGGGACCAACCGCATCGCTGCAATTCACCTGAGACAGCAGCCATGTTTGCATTGGGGCCATCCCCTGCTCCTCCCCCTCCCAGCAGCATGGAGGACAGTGGCGGCTGACCCCTCTTCAGTAGCACTTTATGGTCCTGCTGGCAGCGGAATCGCGGCGGCACTTCTCTTGGCATGTAGCGCGGCTGCTGCTGAGGCGCTTGGGCTCCGCCTCCGCTACTTGAACTGCCGCTTCCAGCAGCACCGGGGCCGCCAGCGGTGGAGGAAGAAATGGTTGTGGTGGGCTGTCCGTTGGCCACCGCCAGGCGCTTGGCATTCTTGCCACCCTGTGAGGGGGGGGCAGCACTGCCAGGGCCCAAGGTGGCTGGGGATGGGGAGGCAGAGGGGGTGGGTCCAGGGCTGGGGGAGGCAGAGCTGCTCTGAGTGGCAGACACCGGCTTGGTCAGATCCGGCACTGCAGGAGGAGCAACGCAGAGAGTGAAATCGATAGGATCATGATTTAACCAAGCACATCTTCAGAGAACTGTACACAATTCTTTATCTGTAAATGCGAGCACCAACCACACATCAGTATGAGGTACGTATGAAAAAGAGAAAATTCTATAAAGCATTCCCTGGTGGCTTTCTTTTTTCAAAACTAAAACATGCAGGTATAGCCATGAAACATTGTTAATGTTATTGGTTTAAACCATTAAGCAAAAATTAAGTACCACGACTGAATGTTAATCAGTTAAAAAGGAACACAGAGGAAAAAAGCTGAGCCCCAATATGTGCGAGGCGCGAAAAAAATAAAAATAAAAAAAAAACTTACCTTTGTTTTTTTGTTCTGTGACCTAAATTAGGGGGAAAAAACATTGATTTAGTAACTAATTATTTTATTGTGTCGCTTTGGATAAAAGCATCAGATAAATTACATTTATATAGTTAATGTTGTGGTTTAAAGAATGATAAAAATATTACATTTCACATTTCACAAAATTCAGTAAAATGACTATGCTGAGCAATGAAAGAAAAACAGGGTTTTTCACAAGTACGTGGTTGTGGTTGGATAAAGAAATACAAAACATCGTTGAGACTTGTCTTCCCTGAAGACAGCTGTTTGAAATCAACTACAAACAAAATACACAACTGTTTCGCATCTATTGAAATACTACTACATGCAATTGACAACCACTTGAATTGTCATTTAGCATATATACATATCTTTATCAAATGGTAAAACCAACATGTGATGATGGTTTGCTTATCTGTGGCACACAAAAGGTGGATGATCTGAGATTGGGAGCATCTTGGTGCCTCTCAACGGCTCAACAGTGAGCCAGCTGCTCGTTGGCTAACGTTGCTTACAACGCTAGCAGTGTTTACCACAGAGGAAACTGGGGGCGGTGGGGGGGAGGAGGGGGGGGGGGGTAATGGGCTTCTGTGACAATGGCTAGTCAGAGCGGCGTAATCGTTGGGCTAATGAAAAAAGAAAGCAAAACTTTATGGTTAAATGGTGTCATTAATCTGTGGTTGACACACCTGTCCAGATCATACATCTACAGTGGTCTAAAACGTATGCGTGCCGCCTGGTCATGTCAACAAAGCAGTGTCACACTGGACATTGCCCTTTTTATAATATATATATATATATATATATATATATATATATATATATATATAAATAAATCTCTTTTTATAAGATGAAAGAAGGCTTAGATTTTTGACAATTAGTGGTAAAGGGGTATCGTAAACAGACTTGAACTCTTTTCTCCTCCTCCGACCAGCAGCTTAAAAAACTTTAAATTCTAACTCGTCACACACAATAAACACCCTCTAAACTGCAGCTGTTGTTCAACACATGTTTGTTCAATGGTGTCCAACTCAGATGAAGGAGCTTGCGAGTAATTTGGAACATGCTCACCTTCTGAGAGGCTTCCCTTTTCCTTTTGTCGTCTTTTTTCCTTTTCTTGTCTTCCATGAACTACTGCTCCTGTCCTAATACTGCTTTCTTCTGGAGACAAACAATAAAAATGATATTCCAAAATGTCATGTAAAATTCACAATTTTCCTCTAGTGCTTCCCTGTGTATCCACTGGCTCTTTACTGTAAAGTAAATCCCTGCAAAAAAAGACATTGACCCATATTTATTGATGACAGCGACAAGAGTAAAGAGAAAAGACAACTGAACACACACACACACACGTGAGCTTCCATTCAAGTGTGTACACAGCAATAGATTTGATCGGACAAATAAAGCCATCAGGTTCCAGAGCTAAGAACACTGCTGCACATGTGGGAAAACAACAGAAATTATCCCCATCATATGCCTGCAGAATGCTGTAAGCTGATCACACTGGTGGTTTCAACCGATGTAGACTGTTTACAAGGGGCTGGATTGATAGTAAGCCGAATAACAGACTGAATGTGCATATAGCTACGCAAGCAACAACAAGTGACCAACTAGAGGTTTGAGAGCCAGTCTTATACTGTAATTCTTTAAATGCAGGCTCTTTAACCCTTTGTATTCCAAAAATTGGAAGAACCTGTTTTCTGTCTCCAATAGTACACCGTTTATCTATCAATCCAGGAGATGTTATAACCATAAGCACCATAGTTATTGTTGCATTTCATATTTCCAACTGTTGCACCATGTATGACGAAATGTTGGGTGTTTAAAACACAGAAAAATAAGCCACGATTGACTCGGCTGAAACCAAGAGTCTTGAAACAAAAATGCTGTAAAAACTTTGACTGAGATAAAGAAAGTTGAGGTTAAACGTAAATGTGAATATCCCAATATAAGCACACACACTTGTATCAACATGCAAAGACGTTTAATATTTACATTACATTGTTCGTTGTATTTCTTCAAAATAAAAAAACAACGTGGTTTCTTTCTTGAACCATTCATTGCAATGCAATTGTTGCCAAAGATATTTTTGATCGCTCTACTTCTGGCAATGTTTCTGCTAAAAATGTCTATGTTCTATTTATGTTAGGAGTACAGTGTGAAACCTCTGTGTCTGTGGCACAGCTGCAAAAATCTGTTGCTTAGTGTAGATATTCGTGCATTGGGGATATACAGCCGTTTTTTGCCAAAGAGAGGCCGGAGGATACTATCGGATGCCATTGACAAGCTGGGGGGGGACGAGCTGTGCGTTCGCATTACTATGCATAAACGTTCCCCATGTTCACCGGGACAAAGGTGTGCCACAAAGTGACATTGTCACCCCTGCACATTGCATTTTGGTACAGGTAGCCACAAGCCGGATAACTCCTATTTCAGTCAATATAGAACACCCCAGGGAATATTTATCTTCAGTGGTTTACGTGTTTATAGTCAAATAGGTAATGATATTCAATAAATCAACAATACCATTCTAATATATTTAGAAAATATTGTCACTTCACTGTAGTGTCGGGAAAGTTTACTGTAATGTACCAAAACTCGCAGAGGACATCAAAGCTTATTACATCCAGCTGTAAATAGTCAATGTATCCATGTTTTAGCCTTTACTTACAAACACTCACTAGAGTGGTATCCCCCGACATTGTGTATTATTAGTTGGTTTCGTTTCTGCTTAACGCGATAACGCTCACCACAGACAGGGTTCCCTTGGGTCGAACAAAAACGAACGTGACATCCTGAAGCATCTCTGACCCCAGGCCTGGTGCATCAGAGAGACCCGAGCACCATTAATGTGCCAGATAATTTAACGTCACCCAGGTACTTCGTCCCCGTCAACGGTATGACCAGCTCATCCGCAGCTCGCTCGCTAGCTAGCTAGCTAGCTAGCTAACTAACGTCACGGCGTCTGCACAGAAACTGCAAAGTGTGTTCACCAACTATCGAAAAACACAGGTGATGAAAATCAGCTAGAAAAACTGGTTCGCGGGCGAATCCGACCGCCGTCGTTTCAGAGGCTTAGAGGTCGACACAGGCGACAAGTTGAACGGCAGCAGCTGCGGCTGAAATGTTTCGTCGGTGGCTCACATTAAGGAGTGGTTTCTGTTCACCAAGACGACAAGCAGCGCGCACATCAAACACCCAAGTTAACGTGCGCGACTGCGACCAAGGTTCAACCATGACACGTAACAAGTAACGTTAACTACCGTTTCTCTGTGCGCTACGGTCCTTCACGGCGAATGCACCGAGCCTCGAGCCACAGATCCACCTCCGCTAATGCACAACCACTGATGCTATGGAGCGCTAGCGTTAGCTAGGTACGCTAAGCTACCTACTGACAGAAGCTACAAGTAGCAAGGCTAACGGTGTTAGCTTAGCTAGCAATTAATGTGGCGTTTTATTGACACGAATGTTGCAGTCATTATTGCATGCATATCAAACACGAACCACTGACACGATACTAAATATCACGCACACATCCAGTTACTCACCTCTGGAATCACATATGAAGAAAAGCTAGCGTGCTAGCTAGCTTTGCTAAAGTGCTTCAGTGCGATTTCTTTCTTTTTTTTTTGCTTTTCAGGCATTCGCCGAGGCAACAACAACAGCGACGCCCGAGCGGACAGTTAAGTAAGTGGCGGACGACGAAAAAGCACCCGCACCGAGCTACTGATTTGTAAATAAGTACTAACGTTGTAATAGTGTTAACCCTAATGTGCAGAGGAATTTAATTTCAAAGCGCTGTGGAGTCAGACGGTTGACGGGCGGCCATTTTGCTGCTGAGCATGAAGCGTCTCCAATGGCCAGCGGCAGCTGCGCGGAAGCCTTCTGACTGGCTGCCTGCAGCCGGGAGGGATGCATGAAATACTCATTTTCACCGTCATAAACTTTTGACAGCGCTGCCCGTGGCACTTTGGGTCTACCGGCTTTTCAAAAAAAAAAAAAAAACGCACATTTTCTTTAATTCGCCATCTAAAGGTCATAAACAGAAGCGAGTTTCGCCGCAACTGTCGTAATCATCCATCATCGCAACTTTCATTCGACAGCATGGGGCCGAGGAAGAGGTCATCCGAGGAGACTGAGGCGATGAGAGACAGGAGGAAGAAGAACCGTGGGAGTAAGAAATACATTGGAGCTCATGTGCGCATTCAAGGTGAGTACTAATGCCATCTCGTTAGAGTTTAAGTAGCTGTAACACGCAAACCTATGTCCTGTGCTGGGTGCGTCCTGTGCTTCTCAGGTGGCATATGGAAAGCAGTGGGGTCCTGCACAGAGATGGGGGGCAATAGCTTCGCCCTGTTTCTGGGCTCCCAGCGGTCATGGAAGAGGCCTGCACTGGACCACACAGCCGCAGACAAGTTCAGGGAGCAATGTTCCCTGTGGGAGTACGACCCAGCGCATATCCTGCCCCACGGGTCCTACTTGATGAACTGTGGGTCTCCTAAAGAGGGTTCGTCAGACAACAATGGATGTCTTCTACTGATTCTGTCCTTCACTTGTGTCTGCTCTCTCCCACTCGTAGTCGTACCCTTCCAACCGTGTCTCCTGTCCTCTTGACAACCCCTTCCAGATGTGTTTGAGAAGAGCCAGGCCCTGTTGGTGGATGAGCTCAGCCGCTGCAGCCTGCTGGGCCTCAACTTCTACAACTTCCACCCCGGCTCCTCCCTGGGCTCCATCACCACCGAGCAGTGTATGGAGAAGATAGCAAGCGCCATCAACCGAGCCCACCAGCAGACACCTGCTGTGGTTACAGGTGCAGTGGGTGGAGAAAACGTTAAAGAAAAAGTTCAGTGCAATGCAGTAGCCACGGAGTAAATACTGCTGAGACTTTCAGATCTGTTTGATATGTTCAAAACATCTGATTTAAATGTACTTCAATTCAGGAATCAGGAATTATTGCCATAATATGTCAGACATACAAGGAATTTGACAATTTGTGGGTTAATCCCTTTCCCCGTAATTAAGAAAACTTGGCTTCAAAATATTCTTGAGGAGGATTAATATTTTTACTACCACAAGTCAATGGTCAGAATAATGGGCACGTCGTCATCATAACCGTTTGACCTCAGACTGACTGACTTCAGTGTGGCAACATAACAGAAGAATTGCACAACTGACTGCAGACTTGACACCGACGCTGCGTTACCTGTGATTCGCGGCCACGGCCCTTTTTCACTCGCACACCCCAGAGGGCGCTTGTACCCCAGAGGGGGTTTGTAGCACGGCGGGGTAATTGTTGGAGTTGAGTAACTGATGTTGCCTTTTTTGTTTGTTGTTTGTTGTTCTTTTTACCACTGATGTGGTCAGTGTTGGAGAACATGAGCGGGCAGGGCAATACGGTTGGCGGAAAGTTCTCCGAACTCAGGAGCATCATAGACAGAGTGAGAGACCAGACCAGAGTAGGAGTGTGTCTGGATACCTGTCACGCCTTTGCAGCAGGTGAGAGAAACCTGAGGGTTTTATTTTTTTGTCCCAGTAAATCAGCAGCGATCTAAAAGGGTTTACTGCAAGTTCATAGTTTGCTATAAACCAATCTGTTTAAAATCCAAGCCATTGAATATTAAAGCTTCTGTTCTTGTCTTGGTAGGATACGATGTGGCGGCAGAGGGAGGAGTGAAGGCCATGCTCGACGTGTTTGAGCAGGAAATCGGACTCCAGTATCTTAAAGCCCTCCATCTCAATGACTCCAAAGGTACAGCCAGGACTTCCACACACAAAAATCACATACACAGATTAGATTTAACTTTTTCCCCTTTTGCAGGGAAGCTGGGCTGTAACCTCGACCGCCACGAAGACATCGGTAAAGGTCACATCGGAATCTCTGCTTTCCGAGACATCGTCAACGAGCCCAGACTGGACAACATCCCTCTGATACTGGAGACACCTGGACGGTGAGACAACTGCAGACAGAAGGAG